>OY743168.1:19372138-20072171 GCA_963555705.1 Ligustrum vulgare
TTTTGAAGCTTGCTGATCTGAAATCATTCCTGGGTCAGGCCCCCCTATTGTCTAAACCAAGGGTCGGCTAGCCGCTTTCCCTGTATTTAACCATGTCAAAGGAGGCTGTTAGTTCAGTGTTGATCAGAGAGGAGAATGGGAATAAGCTTCCGGTGTATTGTGTAAGCAAAACCATGCTGGATGCAGAAACACGATACCCAGACATGGAAAAACTTGCTTTAGCACTGGTCACTGCGGCTCGCAAACTCCGCCCCTAACTCCAGTCGCATTCCATCCATGTTCTCACGAACTTTCCTATGAGACAGGTATTACAGAAACCAGGTGTATCAGGAAGGTTAATGAAATGGGCGATAGAAATTAGCCAGTATGACCTGCATTATGTGCCTCAGACAACTATAAAAGGTCAAGCATTAGTAGATTTCATAGTTGAGTTCACACATCCGCCCGAGGTGGAGATGATTGATAACACGGATAATAGCCTTGAGTGGAAATTGTTCGTTGATGGATCCTTGACTGAAGGAAGATCCGGGGAAAGGATACTATTAGTAAGTCCAGAAGGATACAAATTGCACAGTGCGATCCGCTTTGGCTATAAAGCCTCAAATAATGTTGCAGAATACGAGGCGCTCCTAGCGGGACTGAGGCTAGGAAAAGCTCTAAAAATTAAGTGAGTAGTGGCAAGCAGTGACTCGCAGCTTGTCATAAACCAGTTTAATGGACAGTTTTCTACCAAAGAGCCATCCGTGATTGCCTACTTGAAGAAAGTAAAGGACTTAGCTGCCCACTTCAAAAAAATTGAACTGCTTCATATTCCCAGGACTGAGAATTCTAATGCAGATACTTTGTCTAAACTAGCAAGTAGTAAGGACACCGAGCTCCTCAATATGGTGCCAATTGAGCATCTACCGATCTCTTCCATCGAACAAGGAGTGGAGATTTTGGCAATAGAAGAAGAAGGTTCTTTGATGAATCCTATACTGGCATACTTGAAGCATTAAACCCTACCAGACGAGTCGGAAGCAGCTCGGAAACTGCAAAGGTATGCCGTAAATTTTGCCTCTTGGACGATCTGCTTTATAAACTGAGCTACATCTCTCCTTTGCTGCGATGTATTGGGCTGAAGGAAGGACAGTATATAATGGAAGACATTCATGAGGGAATATGTGGCAACCACGCTAAAGCGTTATCACTGGCTCGGAAAGCCCTCAAACAGGGATACTTTTGGCCAACTATGCGAAAGGATTCCCATAACTTCGTCCACAAGTGCGATAAATGTCAGAGGCATGCAACCATACCGCATCACAAATTAACTGTGGTAACCAGCCCCTGGCCTTTTGCGAAGTGGGGAGTTGATATTATTGTTCCTATGCCCAGATGTGATGGTAACAAGTGCTTCACAATAGTGGCGATTGATTACTTCACTAAGTGGGTTGAGACGGAGCCCCTGATGAGGATTACTGAAGCCAACACTACCAAGTTCATCTGGAAGAATATTATATGCAGATTTGGGATATCGCACTCCTTAGTTAGTGACAACGCAAAGCAGTTCAAAAATAGAGGTATTGACGAGTTATACGGGGATTTGGGAATCTGTAAATTATTTTCATCTCCACATCACCCACAAGCAAATGGGTAGGTCGAAGCCGTGAACAAGACCATAAAGAATACCCTAAAGAGAAAGTTGGAATAAAAAAAAGGCGCATGGGTAGATGAACTCCCACAGGTGTTATGGGCACTTCGGACCACCTCGCACACCGCCACAGGGGAAACCCCTTTTTCCATGGCGTATGGATCCGAGGCGGTATGTCCAGTTGAAATTGGGGCGCCTTCTCTTCGTCAAATCCATTATGCCGAGGTGGAAAATGAAGAAGCACAAAGGGAAAACTTGGATTTCCTCCTTGAAAGACGGAGTGATTCCCAAATGGTGATGGCCAGGTACCAGGAAAAAATGGCCCGCTACTACAACAAAAGGGTAAAAGGTCGGCACTTTAACATTGGAGATTTGGTCCTTAAGAAAATCCTCTCCTCTACTCAAGAACCAGGAGTAGGGACTTTAGGTCCTAACTGGGAGGGACCTTATAAAGTCACTGTCGAGGTAGTACCCGGTACATTCATGATTGAAGACCTATCTGGGGTCCCCTTGCGCAACCCTTGGAACACCGATCATCTTCGTCGCTACTTTCAATAAAATTAAGCTCCTCTTGGGCATGTAATATTTTAGCAAGATTCAGTAGTTATTGAATGATTGCAAGATCCCCACATAGGTTAATGAAATTTGGCGACAAGTTACGTTAAGTCACATCCAAACCTCTTCGTCAAACATGACAAATGTTAAGAATGGTAAAACTGTTTTGTTCAAGTGACGGTCAAATAATAACGGTACTATGCTTGAGTTTCATAAACAAGGGACTCTTGTAAGCCCGCATCACGCTTACTGCGTCTTAGACAAAAGTGATAAACCATTAGCAGCAGCTAGCTTAACTAATAATTGTAGGAAGATAAGATCGCAAGTATTAAAAGGAATAACGCGAATATGGTCAAGTATTTATCAAATCAGACCTAACCAGTAAGCATGAATGTCTTAAGCTACTTAGATCTGAGGGACTATCAAGAAAACAAAGCGTTTAGAGAAATCACATTCTTACAAACAAAGTCATAAAAAACCAAATATTCCTGCCATACAAATGTTGAATTAGACAAGATAATCAAGATATTGAGCCAAATGAATAGTTACATCGTTAATCACCACATTTCAACTACACTTCAAAAATTTGAGAAATACGTAATATGCAAAATGGTAATAATAAATATGACAAAGGATCATTGGGGAGGGGCATCTTCTGCAAAGTTTCCGCTGGACACGTCCTGATAGGGGTCAGCAAAGTCATCAAAGGAATCACCTCTACCCGTATTCTGTGGTTCGGGGTATAGAGCCTCGATAGGGGAAAGGTCCAAGGCAGGGAAAACTTCCTTCACATCCCCCAAAGCCATCCTGGCCCCTATGTTTCCAAAGGCCCTCTGCATGGCCTTATATTCAGGTGTCTCTTCAAAAGTATCTTTGAAGTTCTGAATTGCCTCTAACACCTTGGCATTCAAAGCTTCTTCCACTCGTGCTGTAATAGTCCACTCTAAAGTCCAAAACCTCCGTGATCCTGGATTGCATGTTCCGTTCCAGAGAGGTAAGATCCTCCTCTGCCTTTTGTCAAGCCTCCGCCTCTCTCCCCAATTTCTCAGTGACTGTCTCCACCTCAATCTCCAGCTTAGCTTTCGCCGCAATGGCCGCTGTCAGAGCCTCAGAAGTTATGGACTGTGCTAGGTTGGAGTCATCCAGTTTTTTGCACAGGGATGCCACATTTGCTTCGGAAGCATGAAGATCATGCTTGAGCTTCTCATTGTCTTCTTGGAGGCGTTTGGCCGTTAGCCTGTCATCCGAGGAGGCCTTGCGAGCAATGGACAGATGCTCCTTGAGGTCATTGATTTCCTTCAGCATCTTATCCGCATGGCAAAGGGTAGTTTTCGCCTCTTTCTTGTCCCGTTGTGTCTCAAGAACGGAAGACTCTACCTCATTAATTAATGCCAGAGCCCTAAGATTCATGGCCTTGGCCGCAAGCAATTTCTGGGCCAGTGGGACACTGGAAGAAAAAGCAGACCAGCCTTCTGTCCAGAATTGACTTGAGGCTAGCGCAGCTTTGGCGGGCGGAGAGTCAGGGGAGTCGAGGAGATTGAAATCAAAGTCTACATCTCTGGGAAGGACGCTGACTTTAATTCGAGCAAGCTCGTTAGCCACTACCTGGGTCACCTCATATTGAAGGCCTGGAACGGATATCTTGGGCTCCTCCATTGGGTCTGATGATTCTGGAAGAGGAGGAGAGAGTTTGGAAGAAGCTTCTGTACCTCTCTTTAACCTTTTCAAGGGAAGGATTCCTCCTCTGAAGCGGACCCTGTAATGTTCTCGGAGGAAGTGTCTCTAAGTGCGCCCTTCTTGGTCACCTTCTCCCCCCTGGGGCCTCTTCTGTCTGACCTTTTTCCCTTCTTTTTAGGAAGGCCCCTTTGGGGATCACCCCCTTCAGTCACGCATGGAAGTTGGGGACCAACAGGTAGCGAGGCGGGGGGCGGCATCAGGGCAGGAAAAGCACCCTCTAGCCCTGTAGTGGGCACCTCAGACCCTTGTTTAGCCGCCTCCCAATGAAGAGTGGTCAGCATCGATTTCTGTTTCTTTTCCACCTCGCTACCATGACGGAGGAGGGGAGGGACCTTCTTAGACATAAGCCACTTTAAAGAAATTTTGGGGAAGTCCCTGGAACCTGCTAAGGCTAGGAGTGATTAGTCTTAACAGACCAAAATCTGGTATAAAAATAATAATAATAATAATAATAAAAAATAAAATGCGACTTACCCATAGCTCGCATAAGACCGTGCTTGACGAACATCTTATTTTGTTGAATAACTTCTTGAAAGGTGCCTTTGTAGGCAAAGAGATGCCTTACCAGCGGTAACTCCGCGTCAGAGAGCAATGAGGCGAAGGTTGGCCTTGAGGTAATAAACAGAGCAAGGAAATGCGTCACATTATGAGCAGGAGAGGAGAAATGTGAATAATGCACCCATAGAAAAATAATAATAGCAAATAATCATAACACAGGATGATGAAAGTATTAGTGGTAAATGAATGAAACAAAGTAAAACTCACGCGGGGAGGAAAGAGTTCGAGGAACGGTGATCTCAGGAGTGGGATCCACAGGTGAGCTTTGCCACTCTCCTGTGACCCAGAACCATTGGTTCCTCCAGTTTTTTATGAAAGTGAGGTGCCCAGTAATGATGGGAGGGTAGGAGCCTCGGGGAGATAAGTAGTACCAATCTTTCACGTCGGCCCTTACATCCTTGTCCCTCTTGACGGACTTCTTCAAGGTGTACAAGGTGTGGATGATGTTTAAGGAGATGGGAGAATCTGGATTGACCTCTTGCCACACCAGCCAAGTACCAACTGCTTGCTTCCAGAAGTTCGGAGCCACTTGATACGAGCACAGGTTGTAGCTCCTAAGTAGTGCCCTGAAGAAGGGGTGGAGTGGGAGTCTCATCTCGCATGACAGAGCATCATAGCAAATTGCTACATAACCTGGCGAGGGGCTGCAGGGTCGGCAGGAGGACGTCGGATGCACTAACTTGACCTCCTCGGGCAATCTAAACTTTGAGGGGGTGTCCGCCAAACCGATGCTCCGGATTTCGGACACTATCTCGCTACTTCCCCAAGAATCGGGGTTTGGTTCAGGATCTACATGGTATCCCGACACCTTATTCACATAATCCACCCATTCCTCGACTTGGGATATCTCCTCTTCAGATAACCCCATTTCCTCTCTATGCGCCCTAAAAGGGGCCCTTGCACTTGAGTTAGGATCCTGTGGATCGAACGAAGAGCTAGTCGTTCCTTCTCTCCCCATATCTCTATCACGTTTACTTCGGAGCTCTCTCAGCGAGGACTCCTCTTCAGCAAATAAGTGGGCCATGTACGGTTGGTTCTTCTCTTCTTCACTATCAAATTAATCCAAATAAATTATACCACTGCATTTCCTATTCCTTCTCCTAATTTGCTCTTTAAAAAAGCGGGAGCTAAAAACCGACAAGGACAAATAACAGAAACCTCTGATAGGAATCGCCAGTGCCACTAACTCCTGCGAACCCATTCTCTCAACTCTTTCCATTTTTCTCACAAAATTCAAACTTACCCAGAGGAGAGCGAAGATACGGAAAAAAGAGTTTTCAAATGAACACTCAAGGGTTTGAAACAAAAACAAACACAAAGCAAAAAATAGTTACCTAAGAGTGATATGAGAGGCCTGATGCTCCAATGAATAAAGTGCCAACGGGGGGTTTCGGTTGATTGAAGCAAATAAGCAAGGTCAGCACCCTCAAGAAATGCGTTGATGCGTATGAAAAGGAGTAGAGAGATTATTTCCGCAGAAAGGTAGTCGAAAACTTCAGGAACAAGGGAAGAGGGAAGGCTTTCTAAAAGGGTTCTTTGGCACGGGCCCTTAATTTGCAAGTTCTGAAGAAAATGCGAATAAACTGCATGCTTTAATAAGGGCAGTAAGTTAAAGCGCCAACCAATTGGGAATTTGAAAAAGGAAGAAACTATTCAACTGACGAAGTGCACCCCACGTGCTAGATGAGCGCTTCCTTCCCATTTATTCAAGCGTTTTTTCTTGGAAACAAGCGATAATCATTTTCCAGTAATAAATGCGCCGACTGCAGGACATGCTGGCGTCCCCAACGATCACCTTAAAAGGAAGTGGAAATAAAGGTGGTTGTTTTCATAAATTTGCACGCCGTAGAAAATTACAAAAGCACCCCGCACATCCGAGGCGTTACGGAATGATTCCCATGCAAATCTCCTCGGATTGATTAAACGGTACCAATAATATTACGCATAAAAATGATAAGGAGAATTAACGGCTCCATATTAGTTCCCAGCAAAACCGTAGCTTCGAACCTATGGCAAATTCGATTCGCCCATGAATGACCACATCAGATTTGAGGGACTAGTGTTGAGATTGTGTCCAAAAAGGAACCCAATGAATCACCAGAAAAGGCCCAATAGAGGCCCAATGGGTCTTGACCAATGATTAGAACTTAGGTTATCTCCTTGGGCCGACTGTCGAGGTGAAACAGCGAATAAACCTCTTTATCCGAATTGGTTCATAGCTAGCCGAGGTGCTCTATGGTAATGCCTCGGACAGGTGATGGGACAACATATGGTGTCAGAGATGCGTGACTTTCCCCAGTTGATTGTGGTTTGACGAGTCATTGCCTTTATCAAAGATGTGACAGGCGTCCATCCCCTACCAAACGTAGCAATGATTATTGCAAGAAAGTTGGTTCTCCTCTCCAACAACTAGGGTAAATATACGTGTAAAGTCCATCACGTGTCGCCATCTAAGGCCATAACTTCTCCTATAAATAGAACACTCTCACCTCCAAATAAAAGGTTAGCAATCCTATACTCTAACAGGAGATTTTACTCTTACTCCATTTTCTCTCTTTTACACACTTATATTTCCCGCACCCAATTTATATTTGCTTGAAATGAGCACTGACTTTGGCATCAGAGTGCAAATGGGAGTCACCTCGGCCCCTTTGTAAACTGATTGTTTGTCAAAGTGCACAGGAGATCCAGGTGTTCAAGAGGGAGGAGCTGAGACGTGTTGATCCAAGGTCCAACCGGATTTTGTGGTCAACAAAGTCCATTAAACAAAGTCCACTAAAGCCTACCTAAAAGAAGCCCATGGATGAGGCCCATCCTACTTTTCAAAACCCTAACCATTTTATTTATTTATTTATTTAAATAATGGAGGTGGTTACAAATTTTCTCTATAAATAGGACCATTGGTCCATGGAGAAGAGAAGAAAAAAAGAAAAGCAAGAAAAAAGAATTGCAGGTGAAGAATACAAAAAATTCTCTCAAGCTTCAAGCCAAATCCAAATCCAAGAAGATCAAATTCTTCTTCAAATCAAGCAAGTTCAAATCAATTTCAAGAAGATCAAAGTCTTCTTCAATCAAAGCAAGTCCAATTGAAGTCCAAAATCCCAAGTTCAAATCCAAGTCTCAAGTTCCAAGCGCAAAACAAGCAAACTCAACAAATCAAGTTTTTCAACAAATTCAGAAGTCCAGGAATAAAGCCATGTGGCCCCTTGTCTTCAAACACGCAGATCGTTAATCAGAGGATTTTGCAATTTTGCATTTACAAGAGTTGTCCACTTGCATTTTATCAAATTATAATTTGTAACAATTTCAGTATTTTTAATAATACTTCGAAATTCGTCGTACAAATACATTTTTTTAAGTAATACCCTCAAGAGCTTTAGAGTGGTTTCTAGGCCTCCTCTACTCTTTTGGGGTGGTTTATGCCCCAACCCTTTTATTCATCAAAGAACAAAATTACATCTAGATGAAGGGGGATATTGCCTAACCTTCGAATGAGATGCCTATTACAGGTGCAAATATGAGGAAATAATAAAATGCAAAAACGCTGTAAATAAGGAGTGATTTACTCCCTTACAAGTTTCAAACAATCTACGTGATTTACTAATAAAAAGAATGATTCTAAATTCCAATAGTCATCTAAATACACTATGCAGTCAATTGACATAGGGTAATCCAATTTGATCTAATTCAATGACTCCTCTAAGCTCCTTTGGTAAGTTGAACACGTTGATTTGTAAGATTTTATTCGTTCCATGTCCTTGAATAGCTAACCACACAGCAGCCTTGTTAATCATTCTGTCAATAAGTTTCACCTCTTTGAAGTTCTCAGTAATAAAGCTCCTTATTTCCATGATGATATAGCTAATCTGCCAGGGTCTTATTTGCTGTGATTTGAGCAGTTTATAAGTAGGTTGGGAATCAGTTTCCACAATGATCTTCTCAAAATTTTGCTGTTTACATAATTTGATTGTCATGTGCAAAGTTCTAATCACTACTTCAGTCATATCCTCTGTATGATATTTCTCGTAGAATGCAAAGAGGACTTGCCATGTTCATCCCTAGCGATCCCTCCACCAGAGATAGATCCATCCCTATTGTGACCTGCCACATTTACCTTGATCACACTCTTATCAGGTTTTTTCCAAGCTGCTGTCACAGGTTTTTTAATGGACGGAGTCACCGTGTTCTGCTTCTCAATGTTAACAATCATATGAATTTTTCATTCGACCATCTGTCAACAGATAATGCTCTCCCTTCGTGCCTGGCTTTATTTCTATCAATCTGAAGATACCAGAATATAAATGATGGCACACAATTCCAGTGAGGTTTTGAATGTTGGCAAGCAAGATTCCAGTGAGGTAAATGTTGCCACATTTACCTTGATCACACTCTTATCAGGTTTTTTCCAAGCTGCTGTCACAGGTTTTTTAATGGACGGAGTCACCGTGTTCTGCTTCTCAATGTTAACAATCATATGAATTTTTCATTCGACCATCTGTCAACAGATAATGCTCTCCCTTCGTGCCTGGCTTTATTTCTATCAATCTGAAGATACCAGAATATAAATGATGGCACACAATTCCAGTGAGGTTTTGAATGTTGGCAAGCAAGATTCCAGGCAGTAAATAAATTCATAGGGTGGGTGTAGTTCTCGAGTGGCTTACCAATTTTAGAAAATAAGTAATTCCAAACTTTCACAGCAACCAGGCCTGATATGAGAACATGATTAATATCTTCTTCATGTCACTAGCACTGACATTTAGAAGGTAGTTGAACACCCAACCTTTGCTTGATAATAGAGTCCACAGGGATCCAATTGTGCCACAATCTCCACATGAAATAGATATCTTAATTGGAACGTCCTTGGACCAAATAAGTTTATATGAATTCTGAATGGTGGCCTTTTCCTAAAGATTTCAGAGCATGATGAAGTTGTGAATTCTCCAAAATAGTTGTCAATCCAAATTATAGTGTCTGATTGTTGAGCGATGGGAATCCGTGTTATTTGGTTGACAACCCAATCAGGAACAGCCATTTGCAATTTATCCGTGTCACAGTTACCATGTTTCTGGAATTCACTCTGCTATTGATAAATCTAGTAGGGACAATGATGTTGCTAAGAGTTCCCAGCAACAGCCATTGGTGAAACGAAAATTTAACCTCACCTTTGCCAATTCTCCGTGCTATATATGGTTCAATATCATCTTTGGCTTTGATAATTCTTTTCCAGATAGCTGGATCCATACCCATCACTTTGATTTGACTAGGATGAAAACCTTTACTGTATTTATTTTCTATGATGTTTCTCCACATAGAATTTTGTTTTCTGTAGTTCCACCAAATCCTACAATCAAACACATTGTTCAAATCATCCAAAACCACCTTCAAGAGTAAGGAAACAACAATTTTCCCATTTAGTCCAGTGCACTTTTCTTCCAACTTCCTTATCTCCCCAAAGAAAACTATTAATTATTCTCTCAATTTCTGCTCGACCCCTTTAGGAGGATCCATCATCTGTAGTAGTTACAAAGGCAAAGACTGGAGCACATGCTTGATATTTTATTGGGAGTTTCTCTTCTTGGAATCCAATAAATTTTTTAATGATGTCAGTCTTGTATTTAGTACCAAGAACAAAGGAGCTTTTGTTTCTATTAATCTTCTGTCCTGAGAGCTTCTCATAATCATCAAGAAACTTCATAATTCTTTTAATAGATGATGTTTGGCCATTGGTAAAGACAATGATATCATCAGCAAACCCAAGATGAGATATATTAACCCTTCCACCATATCTAAATCCCAATGTTTTATATTTACAATACAACTGATTAATTCCTCTAAAAAGTTCTTCAGCCATGAGGACAAAGAGGGCTGGAGATAGAGTCCCCTTGTCTCAAACCTCTAGAGTGGAAGAAGCCAGCCAATGCACCATTAACTAGGACAGAAAAGTGATAGTTGTTTATACACCTTGCTATTTTGTCAATCCATTCTCTGTTAAATCCCAATTTTTCCAAGACTTTATAGAGAAAAGGCCAAGCCACTCTGTCATATGCTTTGGCCATGTCTAGCTTCAAAACCACATTGCCATCCCTGACTTTCCCGTTGATCTGATATATCAATTCTTGGGCTAATAGCACATTATTAACAATGCTCCTTCCCGGGGTGAAAACACATTGATTTTCAGTAATAACTTGGGGTGGTATTTTAGCCAATCTGTTGTTAAGCACCTTGGTAATAATTTTGTTACACACATTGCACATGCTGATAGGCCTGTAGTCAGCCCGTTGTTTTGGTTCGTCTTTCTTTGGTATTAGCTCAATGGTAGTCGCAGTAACCCCTTTAGGTAGCAATCTACCAACGAAATAATCCTTGACAGCTTCAAGTAGATCAGCACTAATAATCTTCCAGCATTATTGGTGGAAGTGACCGTTAAATCCATCACGCCCAGCACAACTGTTATCATCAATGTCGAAAACAACAGTTTTGACTTCTTCAATAGAAGGCTGTTGGTTGAGTTAGTTATTGTCGGCATCAGAGATACTCTGGGAAATGTGATTCAAGAAATCATGCTCTTCATCCTTGTTTTCAGCTGAGAACATATTTTTGAAGAACTGAACTGCAGTTTTTTCAATTTCCTGATGATCTTTAGTCCAAGTTCCATTGTTCATAGTGATGCCAGCTATGTGATTTTTGCATCTGTTTGCTCTAACTTTAGCATGGAAGAAGCTTGTGTTTCTATCACCTTAAACATGCCACTTCACGCGTGCCTTTTGCTTCCAAAACATTTCTTCATCAGCCGAGAGTTCATTTAATTGAGCATAAGCTTCAGAAACAACACATCTCGCTTCAGGGTTCTGGGATTCAACAAATTGTCTGGCTTTGATATCCACATTCTCCTCAGCCTTCCTAATTTCTAGAAAAGATTCCCAAACACATTATTATTCCACGTCTACAGACATTTCTTAAGCCTTTTAAGCTTATAATAAAACTAAAATGTGCCTCTGGCTGAATTGTGTCATGGCTGGTCCACATATTTAGAAACTTAAAGGATGCCTTGAATTGTTTTTATTGCTGAGCTAGCATGACAACAATGGGACTGTGATCAGAAGTGTTACTATTGAGAGCAAATCTTAATAAATTATTTGATATTTAAATATATTAAACAAATATTTCATTTCATATTTACTTTAACAATACAAATTAAATACACGTTGTCCAATATTTAAATGAATGTAACAAATTAAGCAACATAAATTGTTAATTTTAATTAAATTTGCAAAGATATTTAACTTTATATACCAAGAAATCATCTATGCGTCCCAATTTATACAAAACGACATGATTGTTTAACCCATAAAACATAATACTTTATCACTTGCATGTATGTAATTGATTTTTCAAGAATCAATTTTCCTGAACATTCATTATCAATCATACATTCTTTAAAAAATTGTTTTTTACAATTTTTCATATTAGTAATACTATTTTTTAACTACACGTTCTAAAAAAATCACTTTTCACAAAATCAATTCTCAAAAATGAAAATCAAACAGTTAAGTTTCGTACAAATCTGTCTACATTATGAAACTACAACCAACGACAAAAATTGAAGAAAAAAAAATCGTAGATACGAGTATCAAAATATTCAAAACTTATTCAATAATTTCAAATACAAAGTGACTTTTCATTTTCCACCTATTAGTCAAGAGATCATATTACCTAAAAAAAATAAAAAAACTATTTTTGTACATTTTAAATAAACGTGCTTGACCACATCCTATTTTGAAATAGAACGAGTTTGCAAACATGCCTTTATTTTTACTAGTGTTACACTCGTGAGATGCACGATCATCATTCGTTACTCACATATATCAAATTTATATCTTAACATATAAAATTAATATTTAATTAAAAGTGAGAAATGAATTAAACAATTCATTTACAAAAAAAAATGTACAATCACACGTACTTTAATTTTTTTAACGTTACATATGTTAGTTGTTCTAAGAAATTTTCTAAATATTATAGTTTAAATTGATTTAAAACTTAGAATGAGAAAATAAAATTACATTTAAATAGAATTTTTAATAAAAAAAAAAAATATGTGATGTACGCTCATAATTTTATTAAAATGAAAAGGAAAAGTAAAAATAGATCAATGAACGCTCATATTTCATCCTCTTTTATTTCTATTTTTTATTTTATTTTAAAATATTTATGTGATGTTAACATTTTTTTTATTTTTACAAATTTAAAAAAATGTAATTGATTTTCAAGAGGAGATAACAGACCAAGAAGCTTCTGGAACTAGAAAATGCGGGTATTAAAAAACCTGGATTCAATTGAATTATTTTAAATATGAATTTTGTCCAAAATAAATAATAAATAGTTAACTAATATTACTTACTATTTTAGGAAATATGTTTTAGGCGAGAAAATAAGCAAATACATGTATTTGGGAAGTGTCTCTCTTTATGTATTACATTTTCTCCTGTGAACATATTTAGTCATTGTTTGAGCCCTCATTATCTACAAAATAAGTTTTATAATAGTGATTTTTTTTAGAATGTATGCTTGAGCCCATGTTTGTTATTCAATTATTTCAAATAATGTAGTTTATAATATTAAATTTT
The DNA here is from genome assembly GCA_963555705.1 of Ligustrum vulgare. Lineage (NCBI taxonomy): Eukaryota > Viridiplantae > Streptophyta > Magnoliopsida > Lamiales > Oleaceae > Ligustrum > Ligustrum vulgare. The sequence goes on from OY743168.1 coordinate 19,385,249, forward strand.
GGGAGAATGAGTTGTGAATAAGTAGGAATTTTTAACTTATTTGTAGATAATTCTATTTACAATCTATATCTATCTATCTATCTTCTATATCTTAAAAGTGTGGATGAGTGAGAATCTTTTGATTTCTCATTTTATTATCCATTCTTTTCGTTTTCTCAATAATACCTTTAGCTTATTTATTGAAACTTATTTCACATTTATTTTAATTTTTATTTCAAAAAGGATACATTTACCTACGTTAACTTAATCGAAATTTGTTGTTTTAATTAATATAAATTTAGTGTCATTACTTTTTTATTTACTTTTAGAATATTGTCACATCAAATTTAATTTTTTGTGATAATTCTATTGAACAATTCAAATAGTACGTTTATGCGTTTAATAGATTTTTTCTTTTTAATTCAAACAATTATCTTTTTAGCCATCTTTTGGATAATGTTATTTCGTTTATAAGCACACTCTTCTAATAATTCAAAGAGTATGTTGATGCTTTTAATAATTTTTTTTATATTTTTAGTTCAAAACAGTTATGTTTTAGTTACCAATAAAAATAATTTTTTTTTTTTAATTTTCAAAGTAGGGTAAATGTGATTTTTATTTTTTATTTTTAAACACACTTAAATTCTTATCAATATGAAAACAAAAATAAATTTTTTAAAATATATTCTAATTAAGAATATAAAATAAATAATTCAAAACTCTTTGGAAAAGAAAAAATCAAAACTTAAATTTTAGTTTAAATTTATATAGTCACTGTTTGGTGATGATTAAAATCAAAATCTTAATAGATCATGATAGAAATTAATAAAATAAAATATGGTTAAAAAGTTTAAGTCCGATGAAATGTGTTATTAAAATTAATTGTTGACTTTGACTTGGATTAAAATCTTATTTTAATTTGTCCAAAAACAAGATCATAATATTAAACTTTTTTCATTATAAAAGTATGCTCACAAATTAATTTAATTTATCAATGCAAGTTTTTTTTTTTCCACATTTTTTCACGACTTATCATAAATATTTTTATAAAGCGATTACTGAGTTGCTTAATATTTTATGATATCAGATTACTTCTTAATATATCACACATGATTTATTTATTAAGTTGACATTTTAAATAATTGTATAATATATATTTCAAAGATCTAGACGAAAATTTTAAATAAAATATTAATTTATTAAGAATTCAACTACTTTCAAAAATGGTATTAGTACTTAAAAACGTTACTTTAACATTCATCATATTTATAAGATGTGTAAAGCATGTGCTTTATACTAGTTAATAGAAATGTTGGTTGAAAATGTGTTTTAATGAAATGAGAATTTATATAAATGGTACCTAATATGGGCCATTTTCTTTTAATCAAGTGGTTTCAATTGTAATAGTTAGGAATTTGAATGACTTAATATAGCTTCAATGACCATTTGATTAACTAATCTATATTCGAGATAAAACGTGTGGTTGAAAAATAGTTTCAAAAAATGTGTATAGTTAAAAAGTGAGTGAAAATGAGTTGTCAATAAATAAATTTATAGACAAAGTTATCGAATGGATACTAATATTTTTAGTCGTTCTTAATTTTAATAATTGTTTAAAGATTATATGGTATAATCTTTTTGATATAATTTCTCGATCTCCCAAGTTGTCCGATTGTTGTATCATGATAATTGAATATTTTTCGTAATTATTAATTTAATTTAACTTCTTTGTTTTGTAAATAAAAGTATAATTTTATAGGTTAAATATTTATAAATATTTACTTTAACATTATAAATTAAATGCACATGGTCTTATATTTAAATGAATATAACAAATTAATCAACATAAAATGTTATTTTTAATTAAATTTTACCGATTGTATATTGCAAATACATTTAATTTTTTGTACCCAAAAATCATCTTTATCACTTACTCATATGAAATTAATTTTTTTGAACATTCATTTTCAATCATACGTTCTTTTAAAAATATATTTTTTTTTTACAATTTTCATATTACTTTTTAATTACACATTCTAAAAAAAAAACCACTTTCACAAAAATAATTTTCAAAAAACCAAAACTAAACAATTAAGTTCCATATAAATCGGTACAACATAAACCACAACCAATGACAAAAATTGAAAAAAATCAAAACAATTCATAGATAAAAACTATCAAAATATTAAGCACTTGTTTGATTCGATTTAAATTTCTCTCTTTTTTCTACAATACTCAATCTCAGACATCCATTAAAAGTCAAGCCCACAATATTAAGGACGTTTTTAGCAAGAAAAAGTGAAGGTAAGAGTGAATTTGCCAAAAAAAAAAAAAAAAAAAAAAAAAAAACAAACGTTGGGACGAATTCCACAAGAAGTGTGAAAGGTAGGGACGAATTGTGTCAATTACCCAATTAAAGAATATATAAAGACTTTTTGCCATTCATAAAAAATAGTCAATAGATGATTTAACAGTCAACTAACAGATTTTTGGACTGTAGGGACCAATTCAGCAAGAAAGTGTGAAGGTGAGGATGAAATTGCCAAAAATCAAAGATATGGATGAATTTAGCAAGAGAGTCCAAAGGTAGGGACGTTTTGCACCATTACCCAAAATGAAACTTAAAAACCATGTTCACATAAAAAATTGGGAAAATTGTAGTCCCAGTCCCAAACTTTTCTTTTTTTTACAGACTTTATCCAAACCTTAACTTTGTGCCACCCACGGTCCCAAACCTTTAAAAAATATGCACCCGGAGTCCAAATTGATGGAAACCGTCCAATTTGACCGTTAGTTGACCAACAAAATTAACCTTTGACCAATTTTGACAAATTTAAAGGGTAAATGTGGAACTTTACTATTTAACCTTATAAAACAATTAAAATAAATAAGACAAAATAAAAGGAAAATGAAGAAAACTATCCATCTTCTTCTTCACCTAATCTCATCTCACCTCACCTCACCATACCCTGCCCCACCCACTCCCACTCCCACTCCCACTCCCCCACCAACCATCTCTACTCTCACATGAGGCTGTGCACCCAAGTCCACCAACAAACACCACAAATTAACCCATATTCCCATCCTCACCCCACCCCACCCCACCCCAATCAACACCTTCTGCCCCTGAGAGCTCTAAGTCAACTCCACCACTTACTGAGTAAACTAATTCAAATAGAAGGATGAGGCTCAACTCTAACTCCCAGCAGTTCAAGTACACGACTTGCCGGAGAGAGTCGTCGGTATGTTTTCTGTTGTCCTCGCCACCACTACTCCCAAGAAGTCCTCCAATCTCCGGGTTGAGAGCGCAAGAAAACAGCCTCAGGCCCATCAGATCGGCGCCCTGAAAATGCGAAGGACGAGCCAGATCGGCGTGTTTGTTGATAACGGCCACATTGGCTGCGATCCAGACTCTGTTCAAATAACTCTTTTTTTTTTGTCTCTCGTCTCAATATTTTAGAAGAAATACCATGTATATGTGTAATTATTTGCAATAAAAAGGAAGAATTGGTATATTTATAGATGGTTTTGGCTGTTGCAGGGGCGGTGGTGGTCGGTGTTGATTTGGTGGAGTGGGATGGGGGTGGGGTGGGGAAGAAGGTGAATAATTTCCTTTTTTGTTTCTTTTCTTTTCTTTTTTATTTAGTTATTTGAATTAGTTTATATTAAAAATACAAAGTTACTATATTATCCTTTTTAAATTTGGTCAAAATCTGTTTTTAAGTCAACTAATAGAATTTTGGATGTTTTCCATCCATTTGTCCTTCTCCCGCAACTAAATTAAAGGTCTGGGACTGTGGGTGGCACAAAGTGAAGGTTTGAATAAAGTCTACCAAAAAAAAAAAAAAAAGTTTGAAACCTTAGCTGCAATTTTCCCTAAAAAAATTATGCCAAACCTATCATAAAGCTTCCAAGAAGGCAAGAACAACTGAATTTAACTAATGGTCATTATGTGCCTCCCGGACTTCTCGTATGCACTATTCCGTGACTGGAATAGGTGAGGACGCACGTTACCTCACGATTTTGAATCAGAAAGTAAATTTCAAAAAATAATAGATCAATTCACTCTATCAATAACCTAGCCGATCAGCTGTATCATAAGGGACTTGTCTATGACCATATCACACATTTTCTCCAAACCTCAGAAAGTCACAACTTCTTCTCTACAAAAGGAAAAGCCATAATATATTCCACACAATACTCTCCAAGTCTGACCATGTTAAAGTTCAAAAGATGAACCTTTTTTTATCCAAATCCCATTGCTTATTCTTATCTCCACAACCATATGCAACAGTTGCAACTGGCAACATTTCGAGCTAATTCAATTGTCATCACAACAAAGACACCAGCCTCATACTGAACACCCATATTTGACCTAACCAACCACCATGGGTTTCTTTCTAGATATATTACGGTCAAGGTTCACCAAAAAGGGATGTAAAGTAGTAGTCATTTATATTTCAAAATGGTCAAATCCTCTTCAAGGACTATGTTAGAGGATCCCAACTGGCATAAATACGAGGACTGCATATTAATATGTTCCAAGAATAGAAGTTAAGAGAAAATTCACAAGACAAGACGGAAGACAAAGAAAAACGTTTTAGACAACGAGGAAAAATTTAGAAGGAAATTAATTTCGTAATCACACCAAAAGGTGTAAGCACAATATATACGGTAGATGAACCCAATGTGAATAAATCAACAAGTTGCCTTTGAATAAAGAGATGCATATAAAAAGATTAAATGAATGGAAGTTGCATTAAAAGTGAACATAAATCAAAAGGTTGCATTTGCATATAGAGATGCATTCAAAAGACAAATATAACTTCCTAGCAAAGTTGCATCACACATAACATTATCCATAAAGTGGAGGCAAAGATGCACTAAAAAAAATCCTAAAGATACATACTTCAAGAAAGTATCAAACTGGAAGCCCACTTCTTGTTGGAAATTATACCCAAATTTCCTCTCTAATTAACCTGTAGGAATTTTAATGTTCAAGAAATAATTGAGCCAATAAGAAAATAAAATACGAACACAGAAACTTACGTGGTTCAACAATTTTCCTACATCCTCGGATCGTCAAAACTTTTCACTATATAATAAATTGTTACAATTATATAAAATTTGCACTCACCAAACCCTCAAGTATTGTAGGAAAAATTACTAAGTTTTACCACATCTTCCAATTTCTACTTCTTTATACAACCCACAAAGAATCCAAGAAAAATCAAGATGTTAAGCTACATTTTTTCTCACAATACTCTCTAGTAAATGTGCAATTAATTGACTCCTCAACACACATATTTATAGGTAAACATAACCCAAAAATGTGTATTACTTGTGCCCCAAGATGTTTCCTTATTGAAGTAGAATAATCAGAATAAGGAAAAAAATTCACGCCAAAAAGATTATCTTCATTTTCTTTTCAGCTTTAACATGGTCTCCAAATTAACCACTTTAACAAGAAAATCAATTGTCTAATATATTTTTAAGTCAAAACCCAACAATCTCCATCTTGACACAAAAATTATTCCAAGCCAAAAAAATTCAAATTCAATCATTGGGTAAACAGACAAGCATTTAACACTTTGAAGATCACATACTCCACCATATGAGTATAACCACTCAAAATTATCAACGAATTTCGAGCTTTTCATCTGCTCATGTCGAAATAAACATTGCTGAAAAATTATGGTACAATCCCCATGTTTGACTTTCCTTGGGAGCTCATCAGCCATCGATATCAATTTCACCACACACCTTGCATTAACGTCAAACCAATGCCTGTGTGCAAACATATGTACCCGCTAGTAAGAACATATCATCTATCATGACAACTTGCTTCATGCCATAAGGAAGTCCCATCTTACTAAAGTACATCATCACCACCCTCCATCAGGAGAGTCTCATTGTCCACATCCGAACAGTTAATCGACTCTGCTCTACCTTTTGGACAATTTCTTCTCAAATGACTAGATTTACCACAGTTTCAACACATTACCTTCTTTTTCATGGAGTTACCTCTCTTCTACTTTTCAGTAACAAGCAAAACATTTTCAGATGAACTGTTACTTCAACCTAATTAATTTAACTTATGAAAATTCCACCGTTTCCTTCATGTACATCAAAATCAGCATGATGTGCTCAAACGTGGATGGAAGAGGCCAGATGAACCTTATCTGCATCATCAATCTTAACTCCAATGGATTTCAGATCAGAAACAATCCCATTGAGAACACTAAGATGGTCTAAGATTTCCATGTCTGCATTCATTCTCAAAGAATGAAACCGCTTCTTCAGATACAAGTTATTTGACAAGTTCTTCATCTGATACAACTCTTTCAGTTTTTTCCGTAGTTCCTTCACAGCAAATATCCCATAAATATTTGCAAGAATATTTTTGGCCAAAAAAAAAGTTGTAATATGCTAGCAGCCTTCAAATCCAAATCTTCTCAATCTTCATCACTCGTACTGGATTTAGTTTCTTTGTTAGGACTCGGTGTTAATTTTTTCTTCAAAGCTTTCTGCAGTCCCGTCTGAATCAATACATTCATGACTTGTACTTATCACAAGCCAAAATTAATCTTCCAGCCAAATTTCTCCACGTTGTACTTTCCAAACATATTTTCTTTTGCTCCAAAAATCTTCGAACCACCTGATGCTCTGTTAATTAGACGTCGATTTTCCCGTTGACAACGCCACTGTTGGGAATTACACACAAATTCCCTCTCTAATTAACCCTACAGGAATTTTTTATGTTCAAGAAATAATAAGAAAACCAGAAAATAAGTACGAACATAGAAACTTACATGGTTCGGCAACTTGCCAACGTCCACGGATCGCTAAAGCTTTTCACTATATAATAAATTGTTACAATTATATAAAATTTGCACTCACCAAACTCTCAAGTATTGTAAGAAAAATAACTAATCTTTACCACATTTACCAATTTTTATTGCTTTGTACAATCCACAAAGAATACAAGAAAAATCAAGATGCTAGACTACATTTTTCTAACAATACTCTCTAGTCAATGTACAATTAATTGGCTCCTCAAAACACATATTTATAGGTAAACATAATCCAACAATGTATATTACTTGTGCCCCAAGATGTTTCCTTGTTGAAGTAAAATAATCAGAATAAGGAAAGAAATTCACGCTAAAAAGATTATCTTCATTTTCTTTTCATCTTTAACTTGATCTCTAAATTAATCACTTTAACAAGAAAATCAATTATCTAAAACCAATACTTCCTGCATGTTACTGAAAAAACATCTCCCCTCCCTCACCCACCTCCTCTTTCCCCTTCCTCTGACTTAAGAGGAAAGAAAGAAACAAAAAAAGGAGAACTTTAACTGAAGGTCACTGGTTGAATTGTATATTTTTGTTATTTCCTTACAAAAATTGTTATCCAAGTAGTAATAGAAATGTCAATGACGGTTCTTTAATTATTCTTTGCACTGATAAAACAAACAAATTGGAAACATAACAAGATCTGAGGGGGAGAGAAGAAAATGAACAAGCTGGCGAGAAAATCCATGTTTGGAAACATCTATACCTCATAGATTACATTCTTATCAAAACCCTCCCACTTACTGATACATATTTGGGCAAGAATGTGCCTACCAAAAAATCAGAAAAAAATAGACTAATTCATCATTAAGTAATATCAAAATACATTAAAATAAATAAAACTAATCCAACCCGATGATAAATTACTGCCCAGAACGACATTAGGAGTGCATATGTTGAGAAGAACACAAGACTCGGCATATCAAGCAAGATATGTAGGACAATCTTTCAAAAACATAATGACAGCGATATATCAGACAAATTTTAATAATAGAATACAAACAAAAACAACATGTATTAAAGTTGATAGTGATTATTTTTATTTCCTATCTCTGGATTCAACTTTTGTTCTTAGCTAATCAAACCCTACAAACACACACTTTTCAGGCTCGACAAGATTCAAACTTTGATACTTGTAATCGTGAGCTAAGTTGTGCTAAGTTGTATCGATACCGACACGCGACACGAATATGACAAGACACGTCGACACGTCGACACGTAATTTTTTAAAAAAGTTAGGACACGACATGTTGAGAACAAGCAAATTAATTTTTTTAATTTATTATTATTTTAGTCTTATTTACAAACAACACATTGTATATTTATTGAATCAAAATGAGGATATCAAATAAAAACAAACTTGTAAGTTAGATTTATCATTTTTTTTAATTGCATGCATTTTGCCTCTTTCACTTTTTCATTTAGATGTATATGGTGTAGTTCCGACACGTATCGGAGAGTATCGGTGTCGGACACGACACGCTGACTCTCGATAGAGTGTCGGTGCAACCTAGATCGTGAGAGAACAAACATTTCTTGATGATTTTATTCATTGATAAAGGTAACATATATATATATATATATATATATATTGCTTTAAAAGTCTATATTAGGAAGTATACAAATAAGGAATCTCTATAATTAAGCCTAATATTTATTTACATTCTATAACACTCCAACTCAAGGTGGAGCATAGATATTAATCGTGCTCAACTTGTTACAAATATAATTGATTTGAACCCCATTTAGAGTTTTTGTAAAGATATCTCCTAGTTGTTCTCCGATCTTTACATATTCTGTAAATATCAAAATTTTCTGCACTTTCTCACTAACAAAATGACAATCTATCTCAATATGCCTGATTCGTTCATGAAACATTGGATTAGATGCAATGTGAAGTGCAACTTGGTTATCACACCATAATTTTGCTTGTATTGGTACCTTAAAACCAACTTCAATCAAGAGTTGACGTATCCACATTATTTCACATATTGATTGTGCCATCTCTACATTCAAATTCTACACTTGAGCGGGATATGACATTTTGCTTCTTACTTTTTCATGAAACCAAAATTCCTCCAACAAACACACAATAAAATGTAGTGGATCTTCTATCTATCTTGGAACCTGTCCAATCTGCATCTGAGAAGCACTCGGTATGGTTATGTCCATGATTTTCATACAGTATACCACGTCCAGGAGCTCCCATTAAATAACACGGAATTTGCTCCATAACTGCTCAGTGATGAACAATTGAAGAAGACATAAATTGACTTACAATACTGATAGAGTATGCAATGTCAGGATGAGTCACGGTAAAATAGTTTAACTTTCCAACCAATCTTCTATATTTTTCAGGATCTTCAAATAAGTCATCTTTTGTAAGTTGAAAATGAGGAAGTATTGATGTACTGCAAGGCTTAGCTTACAATTTTTCCGTCTCAGTTAATAAGTCAAGAACGTATTTTCTCTGAGACAAGATGCCTTGCTTATTCATTGTCACTTCCACTCTTAAGAAATATTTCAGCAACCTCAAATCTTTTGTGTGAAATTGGTTATGAAGGAAGGACTTAAGAGATGAAATCCCTGTAATATCACTCCCTGTAATGAAAATATAGTCAACATACACAACAAGGAGAATAATGCCAGATTCAAATTTTCTATAGAATACCAAGTGATCAGAATTGCTCTTTTCCAGTCCAAACTTTTCAATTGTCTAACTAAATTTTCCAGACCAAGCACTAGAACTCTGTTTTAGCCCATAGGGTGACTTGTGAAGATGATAGACCTTATTCGACTCCCCCTGAGAAATAAAACCAGGTGGCTGCTCCATATAGACCTCTTGAAGATCGCCATGGAGAAAGGTATTTTTGATGTCTAATTGATGGAGAGGTCAATCATGAGTAGCCTCCAAAGATAAGAATAAGCGAACAGATGTCAATTTAGCAACGGGAGAAAATGTGTCAAAATAATCCACTTCATAGGTTTGAGCATAACCTGTAGCCATGAGACGATCCTTAAGTCTAGCCACTGATCCATCAAGACGGATCTTAACGGCAAGCATCCATTTACAACCAACAGCCTCATTGCGATGCGTAAATGCACTAAGTCCTAAGTAACGTTAGCATCCAAGACATTCATCTCCTCTATCATAGCAGCACACCAATCAGGATGAGACAAAGCATCGTGAACAGTTTTCGAAATGGTTACCAAGTCCAAGGATGCAATAAAAGAACAAAAAGCGGAGGACAAGTGATCATAAGAAACAAAAGATGAAATATGATAAGTGCATTGATGTTTACCTTTCGAAAAGTAATATGAAGATCAATATCACTTGAGACTAGATTTGGTGACGGTGACGAAGAAGAGACTGGTGCAGGACATGCATTAGGGGGGTCATGCCTTCTGGAATAGACATGTCGAATAGGAGGTGGTGGCATAACAATAGGAGTGGGTATATCAAGTATAACACCCACACCCAATTCATGGACTTAATTGAAAGTTTAGGAACTCAATTGGATGTTAAAGGACCCCAACACAATTCATCCATATTAATATGCACAATTTAAGTTTTAAAATAATTAAATTAAGCATTTATTTGTCCTAATCAATGGAGTTAATGGTGATATATGTGCATGTATATAGATAAAAAAAAAAAAAAAAGGATGTGTGGAACGTGTGTAAGGGAGAAGACCATTTTTCAAATCTCCTTTTAATTAGCACTAGTAGCAAGCACGTGCGTTGCACGTCTTACGTATAGGATGCATGTTATGCGCAATATTTTCGTAGAATTAATATTATTTTTTGAAAGTTGTTAAGGTAAAAGATATTATTAAAATAAAAAAATTGAAATTGTTGATATGAGTTTTTTTTTTTTTAATTTATGTATATAATGTGAAAATGTTGAATAAATCAAAGTGTAATGTTTTGTTTTTGTTTTTGTTTTGTTTTGTTTTGACTATAATACTTTTTTGCACATTACACATCTTATGTAAAGGAAGAATAATTTGTGAAATTTTTGTAGCAATAAATAATTTTTTAATAATATTTGCAATATTTCAATGAACTAAAATGTATCAATGAACTAAAATGTAACATTATGGTTACAACGAAACTTTTTTCGTACACAATAGTTTTTGTTAACATTCCATATATAATTTTTATTATTTTTGTATTCGACATTCGGTGTTCGCGTTAAAATTTTATGCGAAAAGTGTGACATATAGTTGAACACTCTATACATCTCAAGAAGAAGATATTGATGTAGGAAGTAATCAGTCTAAATTGAAAATAAAATAACTATGTAAATTTGAACAAAGAAATAGTAAGTAGTGTGTTCGAAAATTACTCTGAAAAAAATATGTTGCATGTCTTGTATAGTAAATGATGTAATTCCTCTAATGAGTTTGTTAAATGATGTAAGAATTTAAATATTACTGAATAGGACAATATGCATTGAATAGTAGAAAGTTACAAAATAGTTCAAATTTCAATCATATTTTTTTATTATTTAATTAATTGAAAATTTGTAAGGAAAATTAAATTATGTAGATTTCTCAATAAATTTCTCAAAATATTGTTGATTTTGATGTCAATTTCATGCTTCAAATTGAAAAAAAGATAACGTAAGAAAAAAGTTTACCACAACACAGGCTTTGTATGGTCTGGATGTTAAAAAAATTGTGAAGAACTTTTTTACTACCCATTTTAGTCAATTTCCCCTTTCAATAACTTCAAATATCCATTTTCAGACCTTATAAAGAAAATGATTACAGAATATTTAATTTAAAAAATATCAGAGACAAATTAAAAAAATATATTTATTTAACCTATTACGATATTGTCGTTTTCATTCTACTACAATTGATAACTCAAACAATAATAATTTGAAAATTTTCTACAATGACAATAAAGAGAGAAATATTTCACAGTTGCAAAGCAGTGTGTGAGAAATAGCCTAGAAGTCTTTGATCATGTAATGTAATTTGTATATTTTAGTTTGGAGCTTTTGTTTTATTATTATGTGTTTATAGGATCACACTAATAAGTCCTTGTTTTGTTTAACTTAATTAATTAGTTAATTGAAATATTAAAGGATGGTATAATTGGTTTAGAGCAAAAAATATTAGGACAAAATGGTGATGTGAAGATTCTCCACTATCCATACTTTTAAAATAGTGTAGAATGTAGAATATAATTTCAATCATATTTTTCTTTATTATTTAATTAACTGAAAATTTGTAAGGAAAAATAAATTATGCAGATTTTTCAATAAATTTATCAAAATATTGTAAATTTCGAATTTTTTATGTCAATTTCATGCTTCAAATTGAGAAAAAGATAACGTAAGAAAAAGTTTACCACGACATAGGCTTTGTACAGTTTGGATGTTAAAAAAATTATGAAGAACTTTTTTACTACTCATTTTAGCCATTTTACCTTTCAGTAACTTCAAATATCTATCTTCAGACCTTATAAAGAAAATAATTAAAGAATATTTAATTAAAAAAATATCAGCGACAAATTAAAAAATTATTTTTTTAGCCTATTACGATATTGTGGTTTTCATTCTAATACAATTGATAATCCAAACAATAATAATTTGAAAATTTTCTACAATGATAATAAAAAGAGAAATATTTCATAGTGACGAAGTAAGGTGTGAAAAATGACCTAGAAATCTTTGATCGTATAATGTAATGCACATATTTTAGCTTGGAGTTTTTGTGTTATTATTATGTGTTTATGAGAACATACTAATGAATCCTTGTTTTGTTTAAATTAATTAATTAGTTAATTAATTGGAATATTAAAGGAGGGTATAATTGATTTAGAACAAAAAATACGAGGGTAAAATGGTGATATGAAAGATTCTCTACTATCCATATTTTTAAGATAGTGTAGAGTAGATACGATATTGGCGTTTTCATTCTAGTACAATTGATAATCCAAACAATAATAATTTGAAAATTTTCTACAATGACAATAAAGAGATAAATATTTCACAGTGACGAAGCAAAGTGTGAGAAATGACCTAGAAAACTTTGATTGTGTAATGTAATGTGCATATTTTAGCTTGGATCTTTTGTGTTATTATTATGTGTTTATGAGATCATACTAATGAGTCCTTGCTTTGTTTAACTTAATTAATTAGTTAATTGAAATATTAAAGGAGGGTATAATTGGTATAGAGCAAAAAATATGAGGAAAAAATTTGGAACCTTTTTGTTATTATTATGTGTTTATGAGATCATACTAATGAGTCATTGTTTTGTTTAACTTAATTAATTAATTAATTAGAATATTAAAGGAGAGTATAATTGGTTTAAGGCAAATATTATGATGGCAAAATGGTGATGTGAAAGATTTTTCACTATCCACACTTTTAAGATAGTATAGATTATTATGTATGAATGCATGTAATTTGACCTTTTATTGTGCATGAATACGTGCAATTGTCCTTTATGGTGAGTTAATGAGCAATTATAACGTGGTAATTACACAATATGCCATGATGAATATTTACACACACAATTACAATAAATGGCCTAGTCATATACTTTAACCTATTTATACATCACATTTTTACACATAAAGGTCACTTTGATATTTCACTTATATGAACTCTTTTTTTGTATAATAATTTATCGATAAGATAGTAGTGCCCACACGGATCGTAGCGGTGCAAGGTGGTAAACAAGCTTTAGTGTATTTCCTTATCACGCTCCATTTTTGCCTTCTAAATTGTAAGTATGCCCTCTATGTATGAATTATTACTATGTCATAAATTTCAAAGGAAATTATCATGGGTCCCATATGATACTATATAGTTATGATTATGCTAAGGGCCAGAGTTTAATAGCGCTACACATAAGAATTCTTACCACTTACGTTCGATAAAATTTTTATGTCTTCCCATGTTGGTTATGATGATATGATCCCTATATTATTCACAATAATTATTCTTGGCATGCTTACTAAGGTTTTATACTCCATGATATTACTTCATATTTCTTTATTTCAGAATATTGATGTTCGAGGCGGTCAACACAGAAATGACTAGGATTGATGAGATCACTGCGTTGAACCCTTTATTTAAAATTTATATTGTAATACCGATTTTCATTTTTACGTGCATCCTTAAATTTCACGTAATAATTATGTTAATGCTATTATAAATTTTAAATTTAATGATATTTTTAATGTCGATAATTTGAATTATTTTGCAGTGGAAGGACTTGGATGCCGTCTCGATCAATGTACCAATTAAAAGTTTATAAATTGGTTATTCTAATTATTTACGTGCAATTCTATGTGATTAATTATTTTATTGCCTAAGCATGTTATTTTCTATTTTATTATGCCAATTTGAAACTTGGGGGGGAGAGTTTAGAGACAATCGAGGGTAAATAGAATTTATAGACTTACTTAAACAAAAGAGGAGATTTGAGGGACTGATTTGCAAATTTCAAAAGATTAAAACTTAACCCTAATCTAATTAAATCTCACTCACGGTCTCTCTCTCACACCCACTCTCCCTCTTGGTCGAACCCATCCCGCTCTCTCCTTCTCTTGGCCTCTCTGTCTCTCTCTCCTTTCACGCTAAGCCGCCCCATCGCCGGTAGAAGCTGCAGCCACCGACCACAGCCTCAGCATTCGCCACCCCCTGCCACGGTAAGGTCCCCTTCCCCTTCCCCTCGGCAGCGCGCACCCACGACACAAAACACACAGCGCACGCACCCGCGCATTGATACACACACACTCGTATAAATATGGAATTTTATGCATGTGATGTTTAATTGTATAAATCTTTATATTTCAGATTCGAATTTGTCAAGATTTCGAATTTTAAATTATTAGTTGGAACTTTGGTTCATAATTATATGAATGTGTATGTCTCTGTGTGTGTGTGTGTGTGTATATATATATATAGACGTGTAATTTTACAGTAGATTTTCAGATTTCAATATATATATGGATCTTGCACTGTAAATGAATGAATTTCAGATTTGGGGCTTAATTGGATTTTTGAATTTTTAAATTTTTATTTGAGATTGGAGATATGTAAGATTATATATGTATATTGTATAATTTCAGATTTGTGGATTCATTGAATTAATTGGTTTTGTTGAGTTTATAACTAAATTGGAATTTTAATGTATTTTCGAATTTAGGAAATTTAGTTCTAATTAGTGTAACTGATAATTGATTTCGGTTAGTTAATTTGGAATTATCTTTATAATTTCAAAGTTTAGAGTAAAATTTTAAATGCGTACTAATTTCCAAATTTCAAAATGTAGGACCTTAACAATTAGTTCACCTTGATTCTAAAAAGTGGAAATTCAATTTTTCATATTTATTAATAGATAAGAAAAGCTTTCTAAAGTACATTGAAATTGACATCTTATTTTCGAATATGGTGTTGTGTGTTGGACCTAGCGTAAGGTCACGTTGGGATTAAATTGTGAATGAAATAGAAGTTTTAACTTTGCTTGGAGTTTAAAATGTTATTTTGAACTAAAAGTATATTTTACTAAATGAATAGATGCAACTAAGATTTTGGTACATTGACGACACGGGCAGTCGAAGCTCCTCCACTTGCAAATTCAGCTAACGGTAAATGTTAAGGATGTCAAGTAAGTAAACTTCCCCCTATTTTTATAGAAGTTGAATGTAAATGTGAAATGTGTAAATGACTGCCTTGTAATCTACTTGCCTTGATGAATTTCATTTACGTTATGAAAGTATGTGTTATTGAGAAGGATGTTCAAGCATGCACATTATCATGTCATTGCATCATGAAGCATGCATTGGCATCGAAATTGGGAAGTCAAATGTTTTAAATGAAAGAAATGTATCAAGGTGCAAGTTTGTTCAAAAGTTATGTATCCCAAGTTTTTGAAAGAATGAATGGGTGTACTTCTAGTTCATGAAAGTTGCGAGTGGGAAATGGGGCGCGGGGAACCGGCGTACTCGAATTAAGTCGCTTTGCGACGGAATGTTCAACCGTTTACGGTGGACTGTTAAACCGCTTTTGCGGTGGGAAAGTGAATGTTAAACCGCTTTGCGGTGGGAAAGTGAATGTTAAATCGCTTTGCGGTGGAAATGCGCATGTAATCTGGTTCCAAATAAGTAATTGCCCACTGTATTCTGATTGACTAGAAGTTACACCAAGTGAGCTCACGATGGAATGAAGTGAAAGTTTTGAAATGTTAAGTGAAAGTTGGAAAGTTCTGGAAAGTAAAGTAAATGGGGATACATACATGGAATTTTTAAAGCATTCATGTCATAAGCATGCATTCATGCATACAGTTTACTTACTGAGCTTTAGCTCACCCCAATCCCTCCCCAACATTTCAGGTGATGAAAGTTAGGTGATCCGAGGAGAACACTTGGCGGTTGACTCAGACAGTACCCGTTGTCGACATTATTTAATAAAGTTAAATTTATTAAAGTTATCATTTGAATTTATTCCCTAATTCATTATTTTGATAATTGTTTGGTTGAGATTAGTTTAAATTAGTTATGGAATTTCTAATATTGGTTATATTATCACTTATTGTATTTAATTGAAGCTTATTGATGAAAAATATTGTGTTGAGGAGTTTGGGGATTGAATTTGAAATAGTGTGGTGATGTGGGAGTTTGAAGTAGAATTGGGTTTGCATGTTGAGTATTGGATCTTTATTTGAGTTGAGTTTTATGTTGAAAAATGTTTTTGATGTCCCTCTACAGGTTGGCTATGTCCAATTTATAGAGGAGACTCTGCCGAAATTTCGGTAAAATTTTATAGTAGATAAATGAACATTTTGATTGTGTAAACGATTTAAATTCTGCATAGTTTTAAATGATTTATTTCCGCATTAAAAGAAAAAAGGGAAGTTAACACCTAGGTTTAAGATTCTTGAACTTGGCGTGTTACATTTTTGGTATCAGAGCTAAGAGTTTTAAAAGCGATCCTGTAGACTTTTAAAAATTTATTTGAAAATGGTTCGGGTACTGAGTCACGCCTCAATTGCTTCTCCCTCGATCATCTGGTAAGTTAAATTTTGTTTAAATTATGAAATGTTATTTGATGTTCCAATTATTGTAAATTCTTGAATGCTAATGTGTAATGTCGGAAAGTGAAAGGTTAAGAATGTTGTCAGTGATTATGACGAGTATATCTTGGTTATGTAAATGAGGAAGTGAGTAAGTAATGGTTATTAAAAATTTGGGTGCCGTTTATTAGATCTTTTTGTGAAATAAGAAATGGATATGAATGGTATATCGGCACGAGAGTATACAATGTCCAAACGAGAAGTTGAGAAGTCATCGAACTTAGTATTAAGCACTGATCGTATTTGATCTGGGGACTACCCACTCATTTGATAGTCCAACAGTTATAGGAAAATTGATTTACCCATTTCAATAGCTGGAGACCAAGTTTATATTGTCAACGCCATTTGAAGAATTGTTGAACTAAAGTTATGTGTTGAGAAATGTCCCAATCATGGTGAATGGGAAGGAGTAGATGATGGATTTCATAACACTGAATACCCACAAACTTGATGTCATATTAGGAATGAGATGATTATTATGGTATAAGGTTTCAATCACTGGCTACGTTAAGGTGGTATTTGAACCTTCAAATGAAACCCTTTTTCGCCTTGTTGAGGTAAAGGTAGAACTTTTCATATTGATATTATCAGTGATGAAGGCTCGTCAATTGATGAATAAGAGTTATTAGGCCTACCTAGTTGCAATAATTGAAGTGTCTAAGGTGAATACTTCTCTCGAACAAATTTCAGTTATTCGAGAATGACTAAAGATTTCTCAGAAGATCTTTGTGATTTATCGCCTAAAAGGGAGATTGAATTCGTCATCGATTAAGTGCGCAACTCTAGTATCCAAGGTATAATATCGGATGACTCCTTCGTAACTTAAAAGAGCTCAAAGTACAACTATAGAATCTCATGGACAAATGTTTTGTTCGACCTAGCTTTTTGCCATGGGGTGCTCAGGAGCTATACACGAAGAAGAAAGATGGTTTTATAAGACTTTGCATAATTGATTTTAGACATGGCAAAACCATTTTTATGAAGTTGTGAAGAAATGTTGAGATTATGAGTGATATGATTTTATTGAGACTTTTATGAGAAAATTATGAAATTTGAGATTTAAAGATTTGATTCTTAATTGTTGGGGAATTAAGGAATGGATATTGTGTTTGAGTAAGTGAATTATTGCTCTATTTTGAGAGAAATTTATAATGTTGTTTGGTCTTGTAACTAAGAAATTTTGGGATTATGATTTGTGTCATATATTTATAAGCATGACTAATGGGTGGTCATTTGAGCCAATTAATGTATCAAAGGAAGTGAGATATTGATATTGGAAACTGCGATTTGAAATTGTTATGTTGAGGAAATTAAGAATTGATTTTTCTGGGATATCAAGGTATACATGAAGTTATGTGATGATTTGATCCATACATTGGGAAATGATAAGTTATATTTTGAAAAGATGAGTGAAGACAAGTATTATGGCGTTATTGGGAAGAATCTTAATTATTCTTGGGAACGGATTGATCACTAGTAAGGAATGATCACTTGTATTGGAGAATATTATAAATTATAAGGATATGAGATAATACTGTTGATTTATTTTGGAAGTTGATTGGTAGATGATGTGTTAAAGATTTGGTTATTTACATGCAATATGATTATTTGGGAAAGTCAGTTATCATCATTGAGAGATATTGAAAGTATTTTATAGTGAGATGCCTTAAAGGAGTAACCATTTATTCGAAATGAGAATTTGGGGACATATGATTGAAGGTTTGGGATTATGTGAGATAATGATGATTGTCATAAGGTCATTTGAATATAAAAGGTACAAGAGATAATTATAAGGAAAAATGTGATTGCTCTTATGGTGAGAACTGAAGGTGACGATGTATTGAGATTATGAAATAAGTTGACTTTTCATGAATAAGTTAATGCTATATTTGGTTTTAAGTGGAATTCGAAGAAAGATGAATCTCAGTCATGGAAAATAAATCAGGTTTCATCGTAATTTGAATGATTCACTGAGGTACGTTAAGTTTTCATTGATGATACTAAAATATCATATGAGAGATTGTTGGATGAAATTGATGAAAGAAACTTTACCAGGTCCTAGATTTGTACAAGTATTGCAAAAGTAATGCATCTGATCGGAGGAAAGTTTATGATAGTACATATCATGAAGTTGTGGAGATTATTATTGATGGTATCTTGATTCAAAAGTAAATGAAATTTTAGGCAATTGTCCTTGTGGATAGGATTTGTGGAAATGAGGATAAGACTTCACAATGATTATTTATTATGGAGTAGTGTGTAGAAAAAGTGACAATGGCAGAATCCAAGATTTATTGAGTTTGAGAGATTGATACAAAATCTTAGTGAGAATATTGAGGTAAAAGGTTCGTGTGAAGGATATGATGGTTATTATGTCGTAATCTTAGAGAGATTGATACGATTATTTGAGGTCAGTTGTGTGACTTTTACTTATAATGAAATTGTATCTTTGGGTTAAGTAAATTTGACGAGGAATCCTATATGAATCACAAAGTCTTATCCATTTGGTGATAGGTTAATGATTTATTTATAAAATACTTGGTTAGAGTATTTTTGTTATGATGATTTCGAAAGCATGGATTTTTTAAGTTAGTACCTTGGCTTTAGTTTTAAGATGACTGTATGATGCTGAATACTTGATTACAATAAATAAGTATGGATTTCAGGATTTAAGTTCGATCCTCCGATTTTAAAAGAAATGTCAGTATATTTAGAAAGGATTTCGTTTGTGAATCTTTCCAGATTGATTCTGTCAAAGTTTTAGTATTTCTACTGTATATTTTGGTATGGACGTCAAGTCTCACTAATTGTGGATTATAAAGTCTTATTTTGGTCAATTTTCTTGATTTTAGTTTTAAGAATGTGATCAATCAATATATATATTAAGGTTGAGACGTTAGAATAGACTCTATGAAAGGCTGGAAATAGAAAGTTAGTGAATGGATTCATAAGTGGGATAATGTCGGTTGATGGTCTCCTACAATAATAGCTATCAAACTTCGATCCGTATTGAGTACTATACGATAGGAAATGTAGATTTCCAGTTCATTGGGATGAGATAGGAGAAAGAAAGTTATTGGGTCCAGAAATAGTATAACAAACAACAAAAGTTGTTGAAAAGATTCGTCAGCAGATGAAAACTGCACAGAGTAGACAGAAAAGCTATGCGGACAAAAGAAGGAAATCTTTGGAATTCGCCACAGGCGATATGATTTTTTGAAGGTAGCTCCTATGAAAAGTGTTATGAGATTCGGAAAGAAAGAAAAGTTAAACCTATGTTTTGTCGGCCCCTTTGGAATTCTTGAAATGGGTGGGTGACCTAACTTATCGAGTTGCATTGTCACCAGCGCTATCGGGTGAGCACAATGTCTTTCATGCATCAATGTTGAGAAAGTATATTTCGGATTCCTCCCATAGTCTCAGTTATGAGTCATTAGATCTTTGTGAGGATCTAACTTATGAGGAAGCACCTGTGAAAATCCTAATGAAAGTAAATAAGGAACTAGAAAGAAAGAAGATTACGTTAGTTAAGGTTCTTTGGAAGAATCATGCAGTAGAAGAGGCTACTTGGGAATGCGAAGACGAAATGCGTGCCAGTATTCACAACTTTTTGGTAAATTTTAATTTCGAGGACGAAATTTCTTTTTAGGGGGTAAGGAATTGTAATACCGCTTTTCATTTTTACGTGCATCCTTAAATTTCACGTAATAATTATGTTAATGCTATTATAAATTTTAAATTTAATGATATTTTTAATGTCGATAATTTGAATTATTTTGCAGTGGAAGGACTTGGACGCCGTCTCGATCAATGTACCAATTAAAAGTTTATAAATTGGTTATTCTAATTATTTACGTGCAATTCTATGTGATTAATTGTTTTATTGCCTAAGCATGTTATTTTCTATTTTATTATGCCAATTTGAAACTTGGGGGGGAGAGTTTAGAGACAATCGAGGGTAAATAGAATTTATAGACTTACTTAAACAAAAGAGGAGATTTGAGGGACTGATTTGCAAATTCCAAAAGATTAAAACTTAACCCTAATCTAATTAAATCTCACTCACGGTCTCTCTCTCACACCCACTCTCCCTCTTGGTCGAACCCATCCCGCTCTCTCCTTCTCTTGGCCTCTTTGTCTCTCTCTCCTTTCACGCTAAGCCGCCCCATCGCCGGTAGAAGCTGCAGCCACCGACCACAGCCTCAGCATTCGCCACCCCCTGCCACGGTAAGGTCCCCTTCCCCTTCCCCTCGGCAGCGCGCACCCACGACACAAAACACACAGCGCACGCACCCGCGCATTGATACACACACACTCGTATAAATATGGAATTTTATGCATGTGATGTTTAATTGTATAAATCTTTATATTTCAGATTCGAATTTGTCAAGATTTCGAATTTTAAATTATTAGTTGGAACTTTGGTTCATAATTATATGAATGTGTATGTCTCTGTGTGTGTGTGTGTGTGTATATATATATATAGACGTGTAATTTTACAGTAGATTTTCAGATTTCAATATATATATGGATCTTGCACTGTAAATGAATGAATTTCAGATTTGGGGCTTAATTGGATTTTTGAATTTTTAAATTTTTATTTGAGATTGGAGATATGTAAGATTATATATGTATATTGTATAATTTCAGATTTGTGGATTCATTGAATTAATTGGTTTTGTTGAGTTTATAACTAAATTGGAATTTTAATGTATTTTCGAATTTAGGAAATTTAGTTCTAATTAGTGTAACTGATAATTGATTTCGGTTAGTTAATTTGGAATTATCTTTATAATTTCAAAGTTTAGAGTAAAATTTTAAATGCGTACTAATTTCCAAATTTCAAAATGTAGGACCTTAACAATTAGTTCACCTTGATTCTAAAAAGTGGAAATTCAATTTTTCATATTTATTAATAGATAAGAAAAGCTTTCTAAAGTACATTGAAATTGACATCTTATTTTCGAATATGGTGTTGTGTGTTGGACCTAACGTAAGGTCACGTTGGGATTAAATTGTGAATGAAATAGAAGTTTTAACTTTGCTTGGAGTTTAAAATGTTATTTTGAACTAAAAGTATATTTTACTAAATGAATAGATGCAACTAAGATTTTGGTACATTGACGACACGGGCAGTCGAAGCTCCTCCACTTGCAAATTCAGCTAACGGTAAATGTTAAGGATGTCAAGTAAGTAAACTTCCCCCTATTTTTATAGAAGTTGAATGTAAATGTGAAATGTGTAAATGACTGCCTTGTAATCTACTTGCCTTGATGAATTTCATTTACGTTATGAAAGTATGTGTTATTGAGAAGGATGTTCAAGCATGCACATTATCATGTCATTGCATCATGAAGCATGCATTGGCATCGAAATTGGGAAGTCAAATGTTTTAAATGAAAGAAATGTATCAAGGTGCAAGTTTGTTCAAAAGTTATGTATCCCAAGTTTTTGAAAGAATGAATGGGTGTACTTCTAGTTCATGAAAGTTGCGAGTGGGAAATGGGGCGCGGGGAACCGGCGTACCCGAATTAAGTCGCTTTGCGACGGAATGTTCAACCGTTTACGGTGGACTGTTAAACCGCTTTTGCGGTGGGAAAGTGAATGTTAAACCGCTTTGCGGTGGGAAAGTGAATGTTAAATCGCTTTGCGGTGGAAATGCGCATGTAATCTGGTTCCAAATAAGTAATTGCCCACTGTATTCTGATTGACTAGAAGTTACACCAAGTGAGCTCACGATGGAATGAAGTGAAAGTTTTGAAATGTTAAGTGAAAGTTGGAAAGTTCTGGAAAGTAAAGTAAATGGGGATACATACATGGAATTTTTAAAGCATTCATGTCATAAGCATGCATTCATGCATACAGTTTACTTACTGAGCTTTAGCTCACCCCAATCCCTCCCCAACATTTCAGGTGATGAAAGTTAGGTGATCCGAGGAGAACACTTGGCGGTTGACTCAGACAGTACCCGTTGTCGACATTATTTAATAAAGTTAAATTTATTAAAGTTATCATTTGAATTTATTCCCTAATTCATTATTTTGATAATTGTTTGGTTGAGATTAGTTTAAATTAGTTATGGAATTTCTAATATTGGTTATATTATCACTTATTGTATTTAATTGAAGCTTATTGATGAAAAATATTGTGTTGAGGAGTTTGGGGATTGAATTTGAAATAGTGTGGTGATGTGGGAGTTTGAAGTAGAATTGGGTTTGCATGTTGAGTATTGGATCTTTATTTGAGTTGAGTTTTATGTTGAAAAATGTTTTTGATGTCCCTCTACAGGTTGGCTATGTCCAATTTATAGAGGAGACTCTGCCGAAATTTCGGTAAAATTTTATAGTAGATAAATGAACATTTTGATTGTGTAAACGATTTAAATTCTGCATAGTTTTAAATGATTTATTTCCGCATTAAAAGAAAAAAGGGAAGTTAACACCTAGGTTTAAGATTCTTGAACTTGGGGTGTTACATATATATTACTGATTCTATGTAGAAACATTATTCTCTACATTTATTCCCACAATTAAATTATTATGAATTTTAAAGTTGCACTCTATTTATTCATTTGGGTAAAAAATTATTTTATTATTGCGATTTAAGTCTAGATAGTATGATTTGAGTTTTTATATAGTGCCACTCGAATGACCAAGAATTCGAGTCATTATCAAGTGACAGATACGTGATAGTATAGACTAACAAATCATCCTCCTCCCTCCGAGGGGAAGAAGTAGAAGATGGAGAGAAGAACAAAGTATTTTCTAAAAGGATAACTTCAGCAGACATAAGATACTTGTGAAGACTAAGACAGTAACACCTATATCCCCTTTTGGATACGGGAGTATCTCCGAAAAACACACTAAAGAGATTTTGGGCCTAATTTGGTAATTGAGAACAGATGTCACGAGCAAAACAAGTACTATCAAATATTCGAGTTCAATTGGAAACAAATTTGTTAGGAAAAAGGACATTATAAAGAATCTCACCATGAAGGACATACGAAGGCATGCGATTAATTATAAAACAAGTCATGAATACTGCATCACCCCAAAATTGTTTAGGGACTTGTATTTGGAATAAAAAAAGTACTCTTACTGTCTCAAGGAGATGTCAATTCTTTCTTTCAACCACCCCGTTTTGAGAGGGAGTATCAACACAAGAAGATTGGTGAAGAATGTCATTTTTAATCATATAGATCTCAAAAAGAGAGAGAGAGAGAGAGAGAGAGAGAGAGAGAGAGAGAGAGAGAGAGATTCTTTGGCACTGTCCCTTTTTAATGTAAGCACATAGACATTAAATTGTGTTTTAATTTTAATACAAAATGGGAATAAAATGAGAAAATAACTCCGAACGATTTTTCATTAAATAAAGTCAGGTCATACAAGGGTAATCATCTACAAAGGAGGAATCGTCAACAACAAAACAATGACCTACTGAAGGGTTTTTTTATGGTTTGACTCAAGACCGTTTGGTAACACTGTAGCGATTTATAAACTGGTTTATTTACTATTTTGAGGTAAGATGTGAGGTTGAAAAGTGGTTTGAAAAATAGTGTGGTTTATAAACTAATTTATAAATTGTAATGATTCTATTACAGAACACATTGTAAAGTTCTGATATGCTTTTTATAGAGTGAGAAAAATCTGAGGACAAAAAAGGTACTAAATCAACTGGCAATTGACTGAAATTGGATGGAACACTTGTCAAAATTAGATGAACAGTGGTCCAATTCTTTATTTTTTTTTAAATGTGTAACTCACACCTTGAGGGCTCTAATCGATTCTGCCCTGGGTCATTGGTTCGAGTGGTAAATCGCAGGTTGTGCCTCCCAGAGGTCAGGGTGGAGGGTACTGAAGGTCTCCCCGAGTGGTGGTAACTCCCGCTTGCCACAAGGTCAAATTCATTTTCAGGATTCGAACCCTGCACCCGGTCGCGCTGAGCGTGTTATCAGCCCTTCCCTTTGCCACTGGGAGATATGCCCTGGGGGCAACAGTGGTCCAATTCTTGATTTCACGGGATTCCATCGTG
The DNA here is from genome assembly GCA_963555705.1 of Ligustrum vulgare. NCBI lineage: Eukaryota > Viridiplantae > Streptophyta > Magnoliopsida > Lamiales > Oleaceae > Ligustrum > Ligustrum vulgare. The sequence continues at coordinate 19,410,216 of OY743168.1, forward strand.
TCCTTCGTTTCATATTATAAGTTGTTTGGCAATTCTTATACTTTCATCAAGACTTTAAACTAATTTATAAATTGTAATGATTCTATTACAGAACACATTGTAAAGTTCTGATATGCTTTTTATAGAGTGAGAAAAATCTGAGGACAAAAAAGGTACTAAATCAACTGGCAATTGACTGAAATTGGATGGAACACTTGTCAAAATTAGATGAACAGTGGTCCAATTCTTTTTTTTTTTTTTTTAAATGTGTAACTCACACCTTGAGGGCTCTAATCGATTCTGCCCTGGGTCATTGGTTCGAGTGGTAAATTGCAGGCTGTGCCTCCCAGAGGTCAGGGTGGAGGGTACTGAAGGTCTCCACGAGTGGTGGTAACTCCCGCTTGCCACAAGGTCAAATTCATTTTCAGGATTCGAACCCTGCACCCGGTCGCGCTGAGCGTGTTATCAGCCATTCCCTTTGCCACTGGAGATATGCACTGGGGGCAACAGTGGTCCAATTCTTGATTTCACGGGATTCCATCTTGTCCTTCGTTTCATATTATAAGTTGTTTGGAAATTCTTATACTTTCATCAAGACTTTAAACAATGAATTGGACAAGCGAGTTCACAAGATGAATTCACACTTTATCTCTTCATATAGCACTCGTGGGGCGTATAAGTGTTGATAAATAGGTCCTAATTTTATATGGATGAAGAGTTGTACCAAATAATAATGTTTTCTTACAATTTCTCTGAATTTCATGTTTTATTTTCAGCTCTAATCTATATACTATATAAAGTCAACTGAGATTCTGGATTCTTTATTTGGAACCAGAATCTCCGTTGGAAAGATTTTTTATTTAAATCTATTAACTGATTTTTATTAAAACTAGTATTTCATCCGTGCAATGCACGGAAGTTATTATCCGCAATATCGATTTCAATAAGTATTCGTAAAATTTTAGTGTTTATATATAATCAACACATATATTCTTATTAAAATTAAGAATGATTAAAAAAATTACTCATTTTATTAATATTATTAATTAAAAAAAAAATCAAAGTATTAACTCTTCAAAATGAACCTTAACTTTTTCTATATATTATTTATAAGCAACACATTTTTTCAACCCACTTTTTAACCACATATTTTTTCAAAACAATTTTTCAACCACACATTTTACCTCGAAATAAAAATATAGTTGCTGAACAGAAGGTTAATTTATTAAAATATTTAATAATAATATATAATATATATTTTAGAAAATTTAATTTGTAATATTAAAGATAACAAATGATTTGACCATTAATAATTAAAACATAATTTAATTATTGATGGTTACACATAGGATTTATAATATTAAAAACAACAAATAAATTAAAAATCAATGATTAAATAATAATTTTAATACTGATAATTAAAAATATTGATTGAACTCATTCAATATTAATGTTAATAATAAAAATAAAATAACAATAATAATTATAACCAAAATATACAAATAACAATAACATCATATTAGTTATTTACTATAATACTAAAACATAAAGAATTTATTAATTAAATTTTGCCAAACTATTCTACTTTTATATATAGTATATATTTCCACCATTGCGATGAACTGAAATTGCTATCCTAAATATAGATAAGCATTCATAAAATTTAATGATTGTACATAATTAATACAAATACAAAAAATACAAATATAATATTTTATTACAACAATTATTAAAAATTAAAAATAACATAAATAATCCAAATTATCGAAAACTTTATTGAATGATAAATGTAAATTCTATAGTTTTTTTAATTGTGCATCATGTTAGATGTAATATTATGAGTACAAATATTGATGCTTGTTCAAGATATAAATATATTTATTATAATTTTTGCATTTGCCTTACATATTTAACTTTTTCTCAATTTTAGTTCAAAAATCACAATAAACTATAAATATGTGTTTAATCTTAACTCATCAAATATATGACAATTCAACAATATTGAAGATCAAGAAATTATTATATCATATAATCTTTGCACAATTATTAAAATTAAAATTTATTAAAAAAAAAATTAACCATTGTTTGGTATTTATCATAAAATAATATTAGTGTGTATGTAATATATAAGGTAATAAATGCATTCACACCAATCCACTTTGCATTCACACTAATCCACTATTCTCCCTTTATATATAGTATAAATTATTAAAATTTAAAAATAACATAAATAATCTAAATTATCGAAAACTTTATTGAATGATAAATGCAAATTCTATAGTTTTTTAATTGTGCATCATGTTAAATGTAATATTATGAGTACAAATACTGATACTTGTTCAAGATATAAATATATTTATTATAATTTTTGCATTTGCCTTACATATTTAACTTTTTCTCAATTTTAGTTCAACAATCACAATAAATTATAAATATGTATTTAATCTTAACTCATCAAATATATGACAATTCAACAATATTGAAGATCAAGAAATTATTATATCATATAATCTTGCATAGTTATTAAAATTAAAATTTATTAAAAAAATTAACCATTGTTTAGTATTTATCATAAAATAATATTAGCGTGTATATATATATAAGGCAATAAATGCATTCACATCAATCCACTTTGCATTCACATTGATCCATTATTTTCCCTTTATATATAGTAAGTATAAATTATAATTTCTGCATTTGCCTTACATATTTAACTTTTACTCAATTTTAGTTCAAAAATCACAATAAACTATGAATATGTGTTTAATCTTAATTCATCAAATATATGACAATTCAACAATATTGAAGATCAAGAAATTATTATATCATATAATATTTGCACAATTATTAAAATTAAAATTTATTAAAAAAATATTAACAATTGTTTAGCATTTATCACAAAAATAATATTAGTGTGTGTGTGTGTGTGTGAGGTAATAAATGCATTCACATTAATCCACTTTGCATTCACATTAATCCACTATTCTCCCTTTATATATTGTATAGATGGTCGGTTATTTTTTTAAATTAGACAATTTATGCAGTTCCATCATCAGTTTTTATAGTGGACAGGTTCAAAATTAGTACGTTGCTAAAATAATGGGAAGTATTTTTTTAAAGCAATAATTCCTATACTTGACAGTTATAGAAAATGGGTAATGCTACTTTGCTCGAAAATTCGGACCGAAAAGGTGATCGAAAAATTATGAACAGTTGATTTTGTTGTCGATATAATGGATAAATAAATGAATTGTTGTCATGTGTACAAATGTATAACTTTATGTCAAATACTATATTCCTCTAGCATGACTTTAGAGAAAAAGTTTTTAAAAATAGTTAATAAAATAGTTAATCCAATTAATTCCTGTACTTGAAGGTTAGAGAATTAAGAATAGCGGGAAGTGGTTTTCGAAAATAATAATTAATTGGCACTGAATTTAGTTATTAAAATTAATTAATTAATCTTATTAATTTCTATACTTTTAAATTACTAGTAGTAAACACGTGCTTCACACGTCTTTTGTAAAAGATTAATGACAAGACAAAATTAATAAAGGAAGTATATTTTTTAAATAAAAAAAATATAAGTTTAAACCAAAATTTTAGTTTTGAAATTATTTATTTATATTCTTAATTAAAATATAAATGTTTTTTTCTTATGAATTAATTAATGGTTTTAATAAAAATTTAAGAGTGTTATTGACAAAAGATAAAAATATCTAAATGTATTGTAGATTAAAATAATAACTAATAATATTTAATGAAAATAAATTAAATTTTAAATGTAATATCAAAAGTTTTCCACTCATATTGTTGTTGTTGTTGTTATTGTTATTATTATTATTATTATTATTGTTGACTCCGGGCCCAAAGAAAGGTACAGTGATCCGTCAGCGAAGGCCCAATAATGGCCCAATGGACCTTAACCCACAGCTGAGGCCTGAAATATCACCTTGAGATGAATGCCGAGGTGGTATGCCAAGCTAGTCTCTTTAACCGACCTGGTTAACGCCCAGCCGATGTGCTTTATACTCAGCCGGGGCGCTTTTTGGCGTTGACCAGAAGAGAGAGATGGAGTCAGTGATGGGACACTGCCTTTACCCGGACGTGACAGGCGCCCATCCCCTACGAAGTGTAGCAATGATTACGATTGAAAAGTAAGAATGTCACATCCATAAGCTAGGGTGATGACAAGTGTAACGTATGCCACGTGTCGCAATCCGAGACAAGAAGTTCCACTATAAATGAAGCACAATTACCTCCAAGTAGGGGGTTAGCAATTTCTGACTCTTAACTCTGTATTTCTCTCACTCCCTTTTCTCTCTTTTACAGACTTTTTTCTCCCGCACCCAATATGTATTTGCCTAAAATGAGCACTGACTTAGGCATCGGAGTGCAAACGGGAGCCACCTCGGCCCCCTTTACAAGCTGATTGTTTGTCTTAGTGCGCAGGAGATCCACGTGTTCAAGAGGGAGGAGCTGAGACGTGTTGGTCCAAGGTCCAGCCGGATTTTGTGGTCAACATTTTGGTGCCGTCTGTGGGAAGCCATACTGCTAACCACGAAAACACATGATAAAAAGCCACGCATAGAAAGGTAGGAGCTTTGAAAGATAAGCTTGTTGGCCTTGAAAAAGGTAGGAGCTTTGAAAGATAAGCTTGCTGGCCTTGAAAAAGGTAGGAGCTTTGAAAGATAAGCTTGCTGGCCTTGAAAAAGGTAGGAGCTTTGAAAGATAAGCTTGTTGGCCTTGAAAAAGGTAAAGAACTTTGAAACATAAGTTTAAACACCCTTGAAAAAGGTAAAGAACTTTGAAACATAAATTTAACAACCTTGAAAAAGGTTTGAAGCAGCAACACTTATTTTCTGAAACATGAATGAAAGTGATGGTGATAACACCCCTTCTCAAAATCCTCACACGGCTCAAGGAAGAGTGGAAAGCGGCCGAAGTGGAAAACAACCCATGATTGGGGCTTACTGTGCCTACCACAGATATTACGGTCACGCAACAGAGGATTGCAGAGAAATCCACATGCTAGCCGACCAAAAAGCACAGGGGAGAAGGGGAGGTGACTTCCCCCCTGACACAGGGCGGACACAAAAATCTGGTGGCCAGAAGTTCAATCGAGCTGATAGGAGAGCTCCGTGGAAGAACTCAACTAAGGAAAGAATTGATAATCGTCAAAGAGACAGGAATAAGGGCCAAGATACCGCCTCGGCACATGCCAAAGACACACGGGAACCGCCTATGCCTGTGACCGACCACCCCATCCGTGAAATCGACACAATACTGGGAGGCCCCCACCCAGGTGGGAGCACAAACAACTCCCAAAAGAGGTATATAAGAGAGGCCAAGCAGCCCGCCAACGTGAATTATCATATCCACTCCCATCCTGTGGGAGTGCCTCGGACGGAACCTATCACCTTCACACAAAACGATGCCGTTGGGGTGCACTTCCCACACAACGACGCATTGGTTATCAGGGTGGTAGTGGCTCGAAATGGGCTATCACGGATGATGGTGGACGATGGTGCCTCGGTAAATGTGATCTACGGGGTAACTTTTGATAAGATGGGGATCAGCACTCCTCTCATTCCAGTCCCTGATCCGATATACGGATTCACGGGGGACAGCATAACCCCCAGAGGGTCCATAACCCTTATGACTGAAGTAGGGCAAGCACCGACCCACTCCAGAATCCCTATGGAATTCCTGGTAGTTGACAAAATCTCCTCCTATCATGGTTCAATTGGGAGGCCTGGTCTCATTGACTTGGGGGCTGTAACGCATACCAAATACATTTGCATGAAGTTCCCTACGGAGCATGGTGTTGCAACTGTGAGGGGAAGCCAAACAGAATCCCGGGCTTGTTACACAAATGCAATCCAGAAGTTTCAAGATCGAAGCTTAAACATGATCAGTGATGTAGCCATGGCCGAGGCCGCTCCAGATCCTGAAAGATTGGGTGAAGGACCATCTGCAGATAAGGATGTCACGATGATCCTAGAAGAGGATTTAGCGGATCTGGACCCAAGGATGGCAGGCGACAATTGCCCCACCCCCTCCGAAAGGCTGGAGTGCTTCGGCGTAGACCCATTGGACTCAATCAAGGAATTACAAGTCGGACTGGACTCACCAACCGAATACAAGAGTCAATTGAAGGACTTCCTACTTCAAAATCTTGATGTATTCGCATGGAAGCATGGCGACATGGTTGGGGTCAATCCTAAGGAGGCCTGTCACAGACTCCAGATTGACCCACGGAGCCCTGGGCATAGGCAGAAGAGAAGACCTATGAGTTCGGATAAGTATGAGGCCTTGAAAGACGAGGTCACGAAGCTATTGAAAAATGGCTTCATCAGAGAATCGCGCTATCCGAAGTGGGTATCAAACCCTGTTTTGGTACCAAAACACAATGGGAAGCTTAGAGTATGTATTGATTTTTCGAACTTGAACCAGGCATGTCCAAAAGACAGCTTCCCACTGCCCCGGATCGATCAATTGGTCGACTCCACAGCAGATCATGAGCTGCTAAGTTTCATGGATGCTTACTCCGGATACAATCAGATCCCCATGTACGAATCGGACGAGGAGCATACCTCGTTTATAACGGATAGAGGACTCTATTGCTACAAAGCTATGTCGTTCGGTTTGAAAAACGCGGGAGCTACATATCAGAGGCTAGTAAATCGCATGTTTGCAAAACAATTGGGAAACACCATGGAGGTGTATGTTGATGACATGTTGGTCAAAAGCATGATCGCCGCGGATCATATCCGCCATTTGTCAGAGGCCTTCGATGTTTTGAGGAAATATCGAATGAAGCTCAACCCTGCGAAGTGTGCATTTGGAGTAGCATCTGGAAAATTTCTTGGATTCATGGTGAATAAAAGAGGAATCGAAGCCAATCCCGACAAAATCAATGCTTTGTTAAACATGCAATCGCCTCGAAATCCAAAGGAGGTGCAAAGCTTAACGGGAAGAATTGCAGCCTTGAATCGGTTCGTCTCCAAATCCACAGACAAATGCTTGCCATTTTTCAAAATCCTAAAGGGGGGGAAGCGATTCCAGTGGACACCAGAGTGTGAGCAGGCCTTCGCCGACCTGAAAACATCCTTGGGACGACCCCCATTGCTATCAAAGCCAAAGGCTGGCGAGCCTCTCTACTTGTATTTGGCTGTGTCCAAGGAGGCTGTTAGCTCCGTATTGATCAGAGAAGAGGAGGGAAGTCAATTTCCAGTATATTACGTGAGCAAAGCCATGCTAGATGCGGAGACACGCTACCCAGATATGGAGAAACTTACCCTCTCACTACTCACCGCTTCTCGCAAACTTCGTCCCTACTTTCAAGCACACTCCATACACGTGCTCACCAACTTTCCCATGAGACAAGTGTTGCAAAAACCAGATGTATCTGGGAGATTACTGAAATGGGCAATAGAAGTCAGCCAGTTTGACATACACTATGTGCCTCGGACTGCGATAAAAGGCCAAGCTTTGACTGACTTCGTAGTCGAATTCACACACACGCCGGAGGTCGAAATGGTTGACAACACAGATGATAGCCAGGAATGGAAATTATTTGTTGATGGGTCCTCGGCTAAGGAGCGATCCGGTGCGGGCATATTACTAATAAGCCCAGAAGGGTTTAAACTCATAGCGCAATCCGCTTTGAGTTCAAAACTTCGAACAACGTTGCTGAGTACGAGGCGTTGTTAGCTGGGTTAAGACTTGCCAAAGCTTTGAAGATCAAGTCCATAGTGGCGAACAGCGATTCACAGCTCATTGTAAATCAATTCAATGGGCAGTTTTCTGCCAAAGAACCCTCTATGATTGCTTACTTAAAGAAAGTAAGAGATTTGGCGGTACACTTTGAAGAAATGGAATTGCAGCACATCCCCAGGACGAAAAATTCCAATGCTGATACCCTGTCCAAACTAGCAAGCAGCAGTGATGCGGAGCTATATAATCTGATCCCGGTTGAGCGCATGTTGACCTCCTCTATTGAGCCAGGACCAGAGATTTTGACAGTAGAAGAAGAGAGATCCTGGATGAACCCGCTAATTGCATATTTGAAGCACCAGACAGTGCCAAACGAGCCGGAAGCAGCTCGAAAATTGCAAAGGTATGCTGCAAACTTCGTACTTTTGGATGATCTACTCTATAAACGGAGTTTCACCTCCCCGTTGCTAAGATGTGTTGGGCCTGAGGAAAGGCGATATGTAATGAGAGAAATCCATGAAGGTATATGTGGCAACCATGCCGGGGCACTATCGCTAGCTCGGAAAGCCCTCAAACAGGGATATTTTTGGCCCACCATGCGAAAGGATTCTCATTACTTTGTGCGCAAGTGTGATAAATGCCAAAGACACGCAACCATACCGCATCAGCCACATCACAGGCTAACCGTAGTGACCAGCCCCTGGCCTTTTTCAAAATGGGGAGTTGACATTATAGGTCCTATGCCTAGGGGAGCCGGAAATAATTGCTTTGCTATAGTTGCAATTGACTACTTCACCAAGTGGGTCGAGGCTGAACCACTTATGAGAATCACCGAGGCCAACACCACCAAGTTCATTTAGAAGAATATCATATGCCGGTTTGGGGTACCCCATTCGCTGGTTAGCGACAATGCTAAACAGTTTAAAAACAGAAGCGTGGACGAATTGTGTGGTGATTTGGGAATTAGAAAGCTGTTTTCATCTCCACATCACCCACAGGCCAATGGGCAAGTGGAAGCAGTGAACAAAACCATAAAAAACACCCTGAAAAGGAAGCTAGAGTCCAAGAAGAGCGCATGGGTAGATGAGCTCCCGCAAGTGCTATGGGCGCTTCGCACCACTTCTCACACCGCAACTGGTGAAACGCCATTTTCATTGGCATATGGAGCCGAGGCGGTATGTCCCGTTGAAATTGGGGTACCCTCACTTCGACAGATTAATTACGACGAAGTGAGAAATGAAGAAGCACAAAGGGCCGGTTTGGATTTCCTCATGGAAAAGCGGAACGATTCTCAAGTAGTGATGGCCAGATACCAAGAAAAGATGGCTCGATACTACAATAAGAAGGTGAAAGGGCGACGCTTTAATATTGGAGACTTAGTCCTAAAAAAGGTTCTTCTTTCAACTCAAGAACCAGGAGTAGGGACTCTGGGTCCCAATTGGGAAGGCCCTTACAGGATCACAGCCGAGGTGGTGCCTGGTACTTACATAATTGAAGATTTGTCCGGGGTACCTTTGTGTAATCCTTGGAACACAGATCACCTTCGTCGCTATTTTCAATAAGTCAAATTCCACTTCAACGAGGCACATCGTTATCGCATGATTGTATGAGATCGCAGTTAACTATAATGAGGATTGCACCAAGTAATAATTGGTCATACATGAAATTGTTAAAAACAAGGGACTCTTATAAAAGTCCACATTTCGATCACTGTATTATTTCTGAAATCCTTGCAAACCCAGGCTTAAGTGCCTCGGACATTGCCACATGAACCAAAGTTCTAAAAACGGTAAATTAGTTCGCACCTACGGGGTGCTCTTTTGCACGAAATATCAAATGTTTACGCAAAGTGGTTGATGCTTTCATGCATACACTTAAGCGAAATGCTCACAAGACATATGCGTACTAAGTACTGTGGATTCAAACGTAAAAGTCCCTATATTATTTCTGTTATAAAAATATAAGCGCACGATGGCACGCCACAAACAGAAGTTAATGCAAATTTGTAACAGGTGTTACTAAATGTAAGGTAAAAGTTGCTCTAAAGTAGGTCGACATCATATTTAACCCGCAAGCGTGAACGCATTAAGCTCGTTAAACCTGAGGGACTAGACATTTACAGACAGACACAGTCAGACATTTACAATATCCCACATATCATCTTACAATTATGAAACTCGCACTTGGAAATACTCATGTTTAAGCAGTAAAGGAAAAACGTTGCTGCACCAAAATATGAATAAACTGCTCCATTCATAAAAACGAGGCATTGATAAATCAAATGAAGGTTATACTTACAATATTAGGTGCCGAAGCACTTACAAAAAAAAAAAGAGAGAAGAAAACAACTAAAACAAAACCAACTAACGAAAAGGCAAAAATAGGTAGGGATCATTGGGGAGGGACGCCTTCTGGAGAGCCCTTGCTAGGCGCACCAAGAGGATCTGCAGAAGCACCTTGAGGCTCGGGGTAGAATGCTTCAATGGAGGACAGATCCAAGGTTGGAAAGGCCTCCTTCACGTCTTCCAAAGCCATCCTGGCCCCCAAGTTCCCAAAAACCCGCTGCATGGCCTCGTACTCAGGGGTTTCCTCAAAGGTATCCTTGAAGTTCTGGACAGCCTCAGACACTCTAGTATTCAAGACATTCTCCACCCGTGCCTTAACAGTCTGATCCAGGACTTCAGTGATCCTCGTTTGCATATGTTTTTCCAGAGAGGCAAGGTCCTCCTCCGCCTTTGCCTTAGTCTCTCGCTCCCTCCCCAATTCTTCAGTGGCTGCTGCCACCTCGGCTTCCAGCTTCAACTTGGCTGCGTTGGCGGCGGCTAGGGCCTCAGAGGCAATAGACTGTGCACGGTTGGAGTCATCCAATTTCTTGCACAAGACCGCCACGTCTGACTCGGAGGCATGGAGGTCATGCTTCAATTTGTCATTGTCCTCTTGGAGGCGCTTCGCATTAGCCCTCTCTTCTGAAGAAGATTTGCGGGCTATGGACAGCTGGGCCTTGAGGTCGTTGATCTCCTTGAGCATGTTATCAGCATGGCAGAGAGCAGTCTCGGCATCCTTCTTGTCCCGTTGAGCTACCTCCACGAAGGACTCTACCTCGTCAATAAGGGTCAGGGCTCTGACATTCATAGCCTTGGCAGCAAGCAGCTTCCGAGAGGGAGTGGCGCTGGAGGAGAAGGCGGCCCAACCCTCTGTCCAAAATTGTTCAGTAACTAAGGCCGCCCTGGCTGGAGGCGAACTGGGAGAGTCGAACAGCGAAGAGCTAAAAGTGACGTCTCTTGGGAGGATGCTGGTTCTAATATGCTTGAGCTCTTCCGCCCCCTCTGCTGTCACTTCATAGGCTAGGCCTGGGATAGGTACAGTTGGCTCATCCTCCAGTTGCTCGGTCATTAATGGCGGAGGCGCAGAAGTGGACTCCTTGCCTTTGCCTCTTCTGAGCCTCTTTAAGGGGGCGGGCTCCTCCTCAGGAACTTGCTCCGAAATGTCCTCGGATAGAAAAGGTGGCACTGAGACATCCTTAGTCTCTCTGCCCCCCTTGGGTCCGCCTCTATCCGACCTCTTCCCTTTTCCTTTAGTGACACCTTTTTCAGGGTTTCCCTCTCCAGCAATGTTGGGTTGCTGGGGACCTACCGGCAACAGAGTGGGCGGTGGCAGTAGAGCTGGAAGAGGGTCTTGAAGTTGGGCAGTAGACCTCTCAGACGCTTCCCTTGCCGCTCCAATTTGCAGGTCGGCCAACACTACTTTCTGCTTCCTTTCAACCTCGCTCCCGTGGCGCAGAGCTGGAGGGATTTTCGTGGCCATGAGGCCCTTCAAAGAAATCTTTGGAAATTCTTTGGAACCTAAAAAGGAAAAGAGGACAATGGGGTTATGAACAGAAAAGAATACAAGATGTAACAGCAATAAGGAGGAGAACTTACTCATGACTCGCATAAGGCCGTGTTTCACAAATAGCTTGTTCTGTTGGATGACCCCTTGGAAGGTGCCCCTGTAGGCAAATATACGCCTTACTGCCGCTAGATCTGCGTCAGGAAGGAGATGGGCAAAAGTGTCCCCTGCCATAAGAAATAATATGTTAAGAAGCAGTCAAGAAAAATAAGTATGGATGAAAGAGCAAAAGGCGCATGACACTTAAAGACCCTAAAGCAAATACAAGACTCACTAGGTATGGAAAGAGTCCGGGGAACTGTAATTTCTGGACTAGGGTCCACAGGGGAATTCTGTCACTCCCCAGCAACCCAGAACCACTGGTTTCTCCAGTTCTTTATCGAGGTAGGGTGACCAGTAATAACGGGAGTATAAGAGCCTCTGGGAGACAGATAATACCAGTCTTTGACATCCGATCTCACGTCTCTCTCCATCCTAACTGATTTCTTTAAAGTGTAGAGAGTGTGAATGATGTGCAGTGAGATGGGATGGTCAGGGTTGACCTCTTGCCACACTAACCAAGTCCCCACAGCCTGAGTCCAGAAATTGGGGGTCAGCTGGTAGGGACACAAGTTATAGCTCCTAAGCAATGCCCTAAAGAAGGGATGCAGGGGAAGCCTCATCCCACAAGAAAGGGCGTCGTAGCATATAGCAGCCTGGCTTGGGGAAGGGCTGCAAGGTCGGCAGGAAGGGGTAGGATGCACCAAATGGATCCCTTCTGGCAATCTGAATTTTGTCGAAGCCGCAGCCAAATCGATCCTTCGGATTTCAGTAGCAACCTCACTGCTTTCCCACAACTCTGGGTTTGGATCGGGATCAACATGGTAGCCCGAAAATTTGTTGACCTGGTCAACCCAATCCTCTACCTGAGCAATTTCCTCCGCAGTCAAACCCAACTCTTCCCTGTGCGCCCTAAACGGTGCCCTAACAATCAAGCCGAGGTCCTGGTGACCCGCAGAGGAGCTCGCCACCTTTTCTTTTCCCAAATCTTTTTCTCGCTTGCTTCGGAGCTCTCTTAGCGCGGATTCCTCCTCGGATGATAGATGAGCCATATAGTTCTGGTGTTTTTCTTCTTCGCTGTCAGAATCACTCAAATAAATTATGCCACTGTTTTTCCTATTTCTCCTCTTAACCTGCTCCCTAAAGAAACGGGAGCTAAAAATCGATAAAGAGATGGGACAGAAACCTCTGATGGGAACCGCCATCGCTAACATTTCCTGTGAACCCGTTCCCCCAACTCTTTCCATTTTTTTTTTTTTTTTTTTTTGTGTTTTAAAAAGAAAGTCAGACTCTACAAAAGAAAAACAAAATGCAAAAACAAAGTTTTCAAACCCACAATGAGAAACTAAAAATAAGAAAGTCTTGCATATACAGGGGTCAAGAGATTTACCTTCAAAAGGCGAATGCTTGACACTGTGCACTTGGAACGAAAAGCTCGCCAAGAAAAACTGTGAAACGCTAAGAGTGGATGCTGTGTAGTGAACCCTTGAAGAAAAGACGCGAAAATCACAAGGAAGAGAGAAACGGCGCAAGCTCTCGCGAAAGCACTGCTACAAAGGTTATGAGAAAGTGGTAAAAAGTGAAGTGGTAGAATGAAGAAGGATTTATAGGAATCCCAACAATCTACATTCCTTGATTTTCGTGAATCGCGTGGTTAATATGGGTAACCCATACTCCTTGGAAAGTGAGTTAATCAAAGCGCCAACCGTCAAAGGAAGGGACAAAACCGTTCAGCTACCATAATGAACGCCACGCGCTGTGAAATAATGCCCCCCCCCTTTCATTTTATATGTATATATATATATATTCCACTTGAAAATAAACATCGATAATTTCTGTGAGCCGGACCGCGCCGCCTAGGGAATGCGCTGATATGATCCTAGCCATTAGGGAAAGAAAATCCAAGGCATAAGGTCGGCTATAATATGGATCCGAGCCTAACCTAAGAGATTTCATTATTGATTTCCTAGAAAGTTAATGCTGTGAAATCATGGCAAATCCTACACGACCATGAATGATCCCTTCGGATTTGATGGACTAGTGTTGACTCCGGGCCCAAAGAAATGTACAATGATCCGCCCGCGAAGGCCCAATAATGGCCAAATGGACCTTAACCCACAGCTGAGGCCTGAAATATCACCTTGAGATGAATGCCGAGGTGGTATGCCAAGCTAGTCTCTTTAACCGACCTGGTTAACGCCCAGCCGATGTGCTTTATACTCAGCCGGGGCGCTTTTTGGCGTTGACCAGAAGAGAGAGATGGAGTCAGTGATGGGACACTGCCTTTACCCGGACGTGACAGGCGCCCATCCCCTACGAAGTGTAGCAATGATTACGATTGAAAAGCAAGAATGTCACATCCATAAGCTAGGGTGATGACAAGTGTAAAGTATGCCACGTGTCGCAATCCGAGACAAGAAGTTCCACTATAAATGAAGCACAATTACCTCCAAGTAGGGGGTTAGCAATTTCTGACTCTTAACTCTGTATTTCTCTCACTCCCTTTTCTCTCTTTTACAGACTTTTTTCTCCCGCACCCAATATGTATTTGCTTAAAATGAGCACTGACTTAGGCATCGGAGTGCAAACGGGAGCCACCTCGGCCCCCTTTGCAAGCTGATTGTTTGTCTTAGTGCGCAGGAGATCCACGTGTTCAAGAGGGAGGAGCTGAGACGTGTTGGTCCAAGGTCCAGCCGGATTTTGTGGTCAATAATAATAATAATAATAATAATAATAATAATAATTATTATTATTATTATTATTATTATAGAAGTAGATGTAGATTAAATTAAATAAATGAAAAAGATAATAACACGAAATCATATTACAACATTGTAAATTATTAGATAATAAATTAATTTAATACTAAATAAATGAGAAAATATAATAATATGAAACTATATTATAATTTTTTAAATTGTTATACAATAAATTTAATGAATTATTTAATGTTATTAAATAAAAGTGTAAAGATAAAATGAGTATATAACTAAATATATGATGGTACCCTAAGTAATTAATTGGGAGAAGAGTCTAGTTGGTATAAAGAAAAAGAAATGAGGGTAAAATCGAAATGTGAAAAATTATTCAACGTTCATACTTTTGAAAGTATAGTAGTGTAGAAGATGTAGATTTCTGAAATAAGAGTTTGAAAATCGTTAATACTATTAAATTAAGTTTTATGAGGGAAAATAACAAATAATACACACAAATTTTGTTGTACTATAAAAATAAATTGAAAATATGGTTTTTTTTTATCCAAGAAAATGATTTTAATTCTGAATTGTTATCTTTCAGAATATTTGTAAACCGATATAAAAAAAAATAAAAAATCAAGCGTATCATGAAATAGTTAAACTTGAAGTCATGCCCCCTTTTCCAGATTTATAGTTACCAACTTAGATTGTAATCTATTTAATATTTATAGTAATACTTAACCACTCCCATATTTACTATTCCCGAAAATAATATTTGTTTGCATCAATTTTCACACTAGAAAAATGCAAACTTCTTTGTTGAAAGATCTCAACAAAAAAGTGACAAATTGGATTATTAAAGTACCAGTGGCCAAGAAATATATCGTTCCGATAACCAACAATGCAAAAGTAGCACGCAGTTTGAGGTTATT
Organism: Ligustrum vulgare; assembly: GCA_963555705.1. Classification (NCBI taxonomy): domain Eukaryota; kingdom Viridiplantae; phylum Streptophyta; class Magnoliopsida; order Lamiales; family Oleaceae; genus Ligustrum; species Ligustrum vulgare. The sequence goes on from OY743168.1 coordinate 19,425,469, forward strand.
CTGGTGGATGAGGTAAGAAGCTCTCTTTTAATTATGTGCGAATTAGACATCATCGATTCAGCATGTTAGTGAATTTTTCCTGGTTTTCTTATGAAGGGTGAACCAATTCAAGCAAGTATAATGTTTCCTTACACCTTAAAGTTTGATGGGTTTTTGCAAGAGCAATTGATTTACTGTTTAACAAATTTCACTGTGAAGGACAATGCTGACAAATTTCGTACCAAGAATCATGTTTATCGTCTTTTTTTTTTTTTTTTCATGTCTATAGAAATTGAACGGATCGTCAACTTTTAAGACATTGGATTATTCGGTATTTTTTTTTACTATACAGAATTCTTCCTAATGTTTTTATTTGATTGTGAATAATAAAAAAAAACTTACAACTGTAAATTATCTTTCTGATTTCATTGGTCAGTCATGTTTAATATTTGCTTATTTTTTTAGCCATAACTAAAAATATTTTTCCCTGACAATTTAATATGTCCGTGCATCGCACGAGTGTGGATATATTAACATTGTAAAATTACAATGCTAAGACATCTTATTCATCTCTATAGACCATTTGGGCAGACCGGCAAATGGTGCATGATTCAATCCTTTCAAATGAAGAAAGTTGCTGCAGCATAAACATAAATTTGTTGATTACCTGGATCTTAGAAAATGGCAAGTCCAAACAAATGAAACAAAATTACCGCATTAAGGGCCAACGTCTCCTTGTGCGCTAAAAATATCTCCAATACATTCCGTCAATTGAAAAGAAAAAAAATTGACACATTAGTAAATTAACGAAATGAATTAAAAATGTCTTTCCAATACACAATGTGAATTACAATGTTAAGTTGACGTGTTTGGAAAAAAATTGACAATATCGAGTACTCCGTCTACATATTGACGCTCCGTCTGACTTAATGAGTCAACATTAATTTATTTTATAATTATATTAACTATATTAAAAAGGAGCGTGGGCATCATGACATTAAGATTTTCAGTGAAAAATATCTCTAATCAAGCACTTTTTGATTACTTTCATTCAAAGTTTTCATGATTATATTAAATTTAAGATTAATAATTATAAAATGTATTTTAAGAAATTTAATTTATCAATAAAAAATTATCGCTAAATAAAGTTATATAAAAATATTAGTCATTGAAATATCTTAACAAAATAATAATAAAAAATAATAATTTAAGATTAATAAATAATTTTTGTCTGTAATAATTAAAAATAAAATAAAAAATCTCATAATAAATTTAACTACCAAAATAAAATATAAAAATAAAATATAGTGCAAGAAAATAATATTTATAGTTTATATTAATGAAAAATTTAATATTATATTAATCATTTTGTGAATAATTTAATATTTTCAAATTTAAAAAATGTCACATCCTCACCAATATTTAAATGTAAATGGAATCATTGGAGATGAAATTTAAGACTTCTCCGTCAATTTATCCACGTTCTCTAGAAGTCCGTCAATTTCATTGTCACTTCAACCCCAATTTAGCATAACTGCATAAGCATCTAATTATTATGAATGTGGAGATAAAATCCAGATTTGGCTCACAATCTGATAACCGTATCATTATCCATGAATCGTGGTGATCTTCCTCAATTCAGAAAGAACCAACTAAACGTTACTTCAAAGCCTGAAAGTTCACATCATCAATAAAATCTAGCCAAATAATTTATATTTACATAAAGAAGTCTCATATATGACTCATTGATTTGTGACGATAACAATAAGCGGAAAATAGTAATCCGCATTAAAGTTAATTATATTATATGAACTTTTACAGTTAATTACAGCAACTGCGCGTAGGTACCGAATCAATATTATCCAATCAGGACTTTAAAATGCAGTCAGTTTTACACTAAATTACAGTTTCTCTCACTCTATCTTTATAACTCATCTCCAACCCAGAACTTCAAATTTCATACCAAATAAATATAATATAACTTATATCCAACCCAAAACTTCAAATTTCACACCAAATAAACATAATATTTTTCTTTTTCTTTTTGAACATACTTTTTATTATTATTTTATTTGAAATATTTATTTGATCATTAAAATAAAACGAGAAATACACCAAATATATTTATTTTAATAATTTAATTCTCGAAATTTAAATGTTGTTCCCAAAAATGTTCAATTAAAGCATTTCGGAGTGCAATGTGAGTCTCCTTATCCTTAATTTGACGATGAGGAGTGAGAAACTCCTGAAAATGAACATTTTCATCTACAACCATCTCAACTCCTGAACTCGGCGCTTCAACTCAATCTCGAATAGGTGTTTCAACATCACGTTCATCCTCTATGATCATGTTGTGCATAATGATGCATCCAGTCAAGATATCGTGTAAGATGCTTTTCTTCCAAAATCGTGACGGTCCTGAAATAATTTCGAACCTAGATTGTAAAACCCCAAATTCTCGTTCAACGTCTTTTCTACAGCTTTCTTGTTTCATTGCGAAATATTTTTTCTTCGGCCCACGTGGCTCGTGAATTGTTTGTACGAGAGTGGCCAACTTCGGATATATACCATCAGCTAAATAGTAACTCATATTGTATTCGCGTCCCTGTATGACGTAATTAGCGGGGGGGGAGAGCAATACCTTTAGTGAGGTTGACAAATAGATGGGAGGCCTCTAAAACATTGATGTCGTTGTTTGAACCTGGCATACCAAAGTATGCGTGCCATATCCAAAGATCACAATCCGCTACGGCCTCTAAGACAATTGTTGGTGATCCACTATGTCCTGCGTATTGGCCTGCCCATGCAGTTGGACAACTTTTCCACTTCCAATGCATACAGTCAAGACTACCCAGCATTCCGGGAAAACCACACTGTTGACCAACGTGAAGAAGCCATGCAATGTCATTAGGGTTGGGTGAACGCAAATAATGGCTTCCAAATACCTCCACGACTACACGACAATACCTTTTCAAACTTTCGATAGTTGTTGACTCACCAATCTTGCAATACTCATCAGTTGCATCCGCCACAATGCCATATGCCAGCATCCGAAAGACGACAGTAATCTTTTTGAGATCATTGCAATCCCGTTTCACATTGATCAATGCAGCCATTAGTAAACTACGTGGGTGCATACGCCAAGTTGAAAATTTAAATCCAAGTGGAGCATCCGAACAAGACATAGTAAGTGCATTTATTACAAAAAATGTTTTGATATGTTATATTTCACTTTAACGTAATAAATTTATTCATATCAATTTGCAGATAGGACGAGCTAAACTATTGTTATGCCGAGACGAAAAAATTCAAGAAAATGGTTTAAATTTGATCACGTGTGGCCTATCCTTAAGGATAGTGAAAAACTTGGAAAAGATGTTCAAGTGGAGTTACCTGACTTTCATAGTTAGAAAACATACTCTGGATCTGCACACGTGGATTCCCCAATTTCTGATTCTCCAACATCAGCATATCAAGGATTATCTTCATTTTCTCTAGGTATTAATGAAGATAATGCCAATGATAGTCCAAGCCAAAGACTGATTGGGATAGAAAAAAAAAAAGCCAAGGGAAAAAGGAAAAAAGAAGAAGATTCCTCAAAAATCATTGCAAGTATCATGGAAGAGCAATGGCAACTCGCGGAAGTCATCCGCAAGGGGAATGAAGATGTGCTGAAAAACTACGAAATTCAAAGGGCTCGAATGCAATCGGCCGAATATTGTTCTGACAATATCATCCTGGCCAAAGACTTGAACTCCATTGCAGATCCGGAGTTACGAGAATTTTTTCATAATGAACAAAAAAGAATCATGCTGAAAAGAAGTGAAGAAAGTTCAGCAGCTCCATATGGTCTTTTTTTGACGATCTTGGAGGATATGGATCCGATCTACCTGATTATTAGATCGTTATCTTTTAAGTACCTTCCATTATATTTTAATTTTCAATGTTTATGTCACCGTACCAATTATGTTTCAAAGTTTCTAATATTGTTGAATAATCTATTTTGTTATTATTTATTTTTAATGTTTTCATTTATAATAATTTAATTATGTGGTAAAAATAATGGTCAAATAAGAAACACAAATTCAATAAAATTCAATATATATGAAATAACCACTTTTTTTACTACAACAAAATAAATTAAAATGCAATTTCTAAATAATTTTCTCGAGACCCAAATTTAATTATATCCATCAAAGAATTATATTCATCAAATAGTTATGTGTTCAAAATAGGAAAAAAAAAAAGGACAAAACAGGAATTAAAATCAATATTTGGGATGAAATTGAACAAAATTAAAGTTTTGGGAAAAATTTGGACAACCAAATAGTTGTCCCCAACTTTATACCGTCTGCTCGTCCCCTGTAGCAGAACTTCATTTTTCAATTGTGGATGCCGCTTGATTGGAGACCATTTCAACTGTAAATGCTATTTTTTTGCCATTATAGAGTATGATTGGAGATGCCCTAAGAGCAGGAAAACGAGACTAGAAGTTCCGAAGAAGTAAATAACCATGATCCAGCATTTCAATCAACAAAATGTTAATTAACACTGTAAATCCTCTATAATTCAGACAGATTTTTTTCTTTTTCTTTTCATTTCAAGGACCTGTGTGCACACACTAACTTGTCTCTCTGCCCCCTCTCAATTATCTCCCAATGTACATTGTTTTCCTCATCATATTGGTCAACTTTAGTCCTCCGTTTAGTGAATAACGAAAAAGAAAAAGTTCTGTTGTCAATGAACAAATATTCATTAAATGAAAATAAGAATGTTAGAAATTTTGTCTTCTCATTATAATTTATGTGGCCCATATAACGAATCCTAGTTTAATTAGGTAAACTGCTGAATTAATAAAAACCTGATTTAATTAGAAGTATTTCCTATTAATACTACAACTTTGATGGACTGTTGAGATTAAAAGACAATAGGAAATTCGGCCATCTTCTCTCTACCTATATATATAGGTATCATTAAAGTTTAACTTATGAAATACAACTAAAGGCTTAGGTTAAGAGAGTGAGGATGAATTTCAGATCAATAATTTTCTTCGGGATTGAATTAAAGTTGTGACAGGATCTCATAACTTCCTACATTATTGCTATGGATTATGATATGTCTTATGATTTACAGTAATTAATTTTATGGTCGACATCTAAAATCGAAATTATGTTTAAGTTTATATGTTTCGTATTAAGATTTATAGTTTACAAAGAAAACAATAATGGAGCAATGTAAATATCAGAAGTTTCCTGCAAGGCTGCAACTCAAACATATGAAGCAATATAATTAAGGTAACTCATAACATGTCATATAACCATGTAAACATATCACATTTCTGTAACAGGATATGAAAGCCTACGAATTCAAAAGCTAAGGATGGACATGAACCCAACAATTTATTACTTAAGACACTTAAGTTAGATTTTCGTCTTCTGCATCTTCTCCGAGGGGATTGAACCCCTTGAATGAGAGTAAGCTCTCCACGTAGGAAAAAGCCCCGAGTGGGGAGGATACATCTTCATGACTTCCAACTGTCTTCATTTTTCTGGTTTCTACGTCATAAAAGACCAGTTTCCCACTTTTAAACAGTACCACTTTTCCATTTACAGCGTTTAGCATGGATCCACATTGCGCTACGCTCCCAACATTAAGTTCAAATGTAAATTTCTTACTCCAAGATTCCTTCCCAACGCTATCAGTTTCTATCGTCCACACTTGATATATTCTCCTGTACTTCCGGGGCTTATCACATGTTGTCAGAGCAAATTTTTCATTCCAATTGAATCCAGAAAATATATAATTGTGCTCGGATTCAGGCAACGGAATCACCCCTAGTACCTCAGTTCTCATGTCAAATGAAGCAACTAATATTCTTCCTCTTGTCCCCCTTGAAGCATCCATGACAAACCAGTGAGCAGATCCCTCCACTATCACATCACAAACTGATTTACCCCAGTGAAAACTGTAGTCAATTTTAATCTCCCTCCAAGACTCCAAATTGGACGACCACACCTCAACCCAGGTTCCATGTTTCCCTTCTCCGAAATATCTAAACCCAATGATTACAACCTTGTAATCATTAGAAACCGGATCACAACCAAACCCCATGGAAAGATAAGTTGAACGATCATTTATACCAGGGGGGAGTTTCCTGTACTGTCTGATTGAAGGATTCCATAGCCAGATCCTACCTGAATCTGACTCATCAATTATGCAGAGAACGCCATTGATTGAGCCCACGCACTTAATTTCCGAGCCAAAACAGTTGGCTCGATCCAGTCCAGCATTGAGATTTTTTATTGGAGAAAAGGTGACAGGGTCGAAGGACATAAATTGGTCTTTGTATTGATCAAAAACAATAATGGAACGCCTTGTTGGATTCGAATTTGAGCGGCTGAGTTGCAAAGAGGCAAAGGAAGGGAATGATATTAGGTTCCTCCATTGGCTACATACGCACTTGAATCGAAGAAGAGTTTTCACGGTGAGCCTTGACAGGATCTCCACCCAAATTTCATCCGGCAGGTACAATTTCTGACTGCGCCGCTTGGGCGCCATTTCCCAGTCTGCAGAAAAATTAGGGATTTGTTTATAACGAAGGATATCTGATTTCATTTCCAAGGACTTGTCACGGGTGTATCAAAAAATTTTGTTCGGTTAGAAAGTATATCTGTAGCGATCGGGCTTTTCCAATTTAATTTAAAAGAGTACTCGTCTAGTCAAATTATAAATGAAATTAAATTAATTTTCATCGTAATTAATTTCAGAATTTTATTCAAAATATCCCAATGTCACCATTTTAAATCTTAATTCAAACTTTAATGATTTTGAGTCCAAGTTCTATTTGGTTTGGGTCCATATTATTTCAACCCAACCCAATTTCCTTAGCCCCAATGTCTTACACTACAATATTTCACACTCTTCCCCAAAATTCTTCCACTTTCAAAATTTCAAGTCCAATCTTCATGGAATGATGCTGAATTTCCAATAATTCCACCTCCCCACACGTCAATTTCCATCTTCACACTCCCTGATCCTCTCCCTCAACTCCCTAAAATAACATATCAAATTCTACAAATGCCTACAATTAATCTCAATCAGAAATCTATCATAATCTTCCTCTTGCAGCCCCTCAATTCTGCATTTAGCTGATCATCATCAACAAGAATCCCTCAATCTACTAAATTCAGCAAAACGAACATAGGCAAATTACCAACTTCAGCAAGCAAAACCGTAGCATATATCCCATTTTCATTCCACACGAAACTCACTCAAGCTAAACAAACAATCATTCTGGTAATTTTCTTTCCTCCACTCTACTGAAAATACTTCACAACGCCACCACAAACCGCCACCTCCTTTCCACCCAGTCGAACCAGAACCTGCAGAATCTCTTCCACCTTCATCGCCAGCTGAACCCAACAAACACCACCACTGATATCATCACTGCCAAACCAACCCAATCGAATCACCATTCACCATCATACAATCCAATACCTAGTCGAACCCAGTTTCATAACCGCCAGCACAACCACACACAGCCAACCACCCCTCGAAGCCGCCCCTGCCCAACTCTCAAATCCAAGCCAAATTCTCAAAATCAAACCTAAAACCGAATTAAAAACAATACCCATCACTTACCTCAAACTTTAACGGAGTTTCTTCGCCAGGATGTCACAAACACCGAACTCCACCGCCTCGATTCACGCCCAAACCCACCCTATCCTACACCGGAGCCACCACCCTACGGTGGCGTTAGCGCTGGGGGGATATGGCGGAGAGGGGCGAAGCCCTCCTTACCGTCGCCTCTCCCTCTCGCAACTCCCTACTCTCCCTCTCTCTAAATTCTGATTTTTGGAGAAAGAGAGAAATAAGAGTTTTGTTTAATATATTAAGTTTTTTAAAATTTGCCGTGTAGCCCCCAAGTTTTGAAGTATATTCATTTCAGTCCGTTCTTTTAAAATATCTTCTATTCAGTTTCAAATGTTTCAATAATTAACGAATCAGCCCTTATTTTGTAAAAATACTATTTCAGTACCAAAACTTTTAAAATTCAGTTTTGCTCAAAATTTCTATCTAGCCTGCAAACTTTATTTTATCACGTTTAAATCTTTAAAATTCTAAAATACTAATTTAAATTAATTTACTTTTGGCTAGACGAAGCAGTTGGTGAATTGAGAAGTTGGCGTACTATTCCCGCTCCAATTTTTGAGAACTCGTAACGTTAAAGGTAGACTCGCCCCCACTAATTGATTTAGATTATGATTGCACGTGATTATGTGGATTTGTGTGATTTTGTATGCTTAATTGCATGAGAAAAGAAAAGAATATCTCGTATGAGATAAATTTGAGAATTTATGTTATGCACATCATAACTTATCTGCTAGCACGATGACAAGAAAAGAATGTGTTCATTTGCACTCATTTTTATGATGCTTATGGATAAGAAAAGAACATCACTACACTATTTGCATGATTACTTGTCCAATTATCTTATAACTTAATTATTGGAGTTGAGTCTACTGAGTATTTCAATTTGAAATGTTCACCCCGTTGTTTTAACAATTTTTGCAGATTTCGGTGACAGTGGCGAGTGATGGGCAATGGCGACAAATATAAATTTGATATTATTTTTGAAAGTCGTGAATTTCGAAACAATCATTTTAATTTATCAAAAATTCTCATTTTTATTAAATTTGTAAGAATTATTTTATTATCGCTAAACTTTTATCCAATAAATGTGATATTTAATATTTAATCATTTTCCGCAATAAAGTTTATTCAGGAATTTAGAAAAGTGACGTCCCCGCGTTTCTCGGAACTCGGGCGTCACAATATCGATCAAATAATTGTATTTTTTGAATTTCAACCGAAAATTCTAACAATTTTTTCTCGACGAATTCAGCACTGGAGAACGCGTCAGACTCTCCAGGTTGTGGATCCGTCCCTGCTTGTGTGTGTCTATTTACATAACACTAGTATCACACCCGTGCAATCCACGAGAGATCAATATAAAATGATTTTACTGTAAATATAATAGAAAAATAGGAAAAAAAAATGAACATACAATTTGCTTTAATTAACGATAAAAACTGTCAACAAATGCTCAAAGTAAAAATGAATTAGAATTCTCATAAATTTTGAAAAATCTCTTTAAATACTAAATTTTATTGTACAATTTGCAGTTGCCCACACTTATTTGATGCATTGAAGTTGTTATATACAAAATATATTTAAGTAGTTGTTCATACTTAAATTAAATAATGCAATTTTTCAAACCTATGTTGCATATAATAAATAAAAAATTAGCAAATAAAATGTTACATCATTAAATATTAATTTCACGTTACCATAAATTTTGGAAAACTTTTTTGTAGACTACCTTTGTTTTTTTAATTAGTCGATATTTCCTCCTTATCACAAATCAACGTCTTCAATCTCGGACGACTAGTAATCTTAGAAATCACAGCATAAAGCTGTCCATGAGTAAACATCATTTTTTTTTATTGAAGCTTAGAAATTCAGTGCACACGTTTTTAGTCTTTACACATAAAAATCAAATTATAACATAGTGACACAACTAATAATATAGTAGATTGAGAGATTAGAACATAATTGTTAACAACGATTAAGATCACGACTAACATGAAAGTGATACTACCAATAAGAAATATGGAATTACACACATGCAGATTAAAAAGACATATCTTTTACGTATATATATTATTTAATTTTAAAAAACATAAAAAAAAAGATTATTCGTTTTTATGAAAAAGTTATATTTCAATTGGTATGGACAAAAAATATATGATTAATAATAACATGAAATATCTAAAAATATATCAAATCATAAAACACGTCGCACAAAAGAATTAATAATTATATTAATGTTCTTATTAGTAACAACTAATAAGGAAAAAAAAAGGAGACCAAGGGCTTAGCCTAGTGGTTGGTGGCCCTTTCCCAGACAGCGAATTTGTTCACCCTCGTTTAACGAGGGTGAACGTAACCTCCGTGAATTACCGTCAACTATCAACAGAAGAGCAATCCTAAGCCTTAATAGTTGGGCCCACAGAATTTCTTTGAATTTGATTCTGCTACCATCCGTTAGTTTAGTAATAAAATATTAGAAAAAATTATATTTTTCTTTAAATAGTGATAACTCGAATTCAATTAGTGGAAAAATATTTTTCTCGAGCCTAACATACTTTATTTAACGCGAGCTTCAAAATGAGACCAATATCGATATAATTTTGAAAACTTCTAAAAAATTTAAATACTTGACTCAAATAAAAAACTTGGAATAGTGCACTCAAATTTCTCCAAATTTCTTTTGTTTGTGTGTGTGTGTGTGTTTTTTTTTTAATTACCATATTTTTCTTTTATTATTATTTTTGTTTTAAAGGGCTATTCTTTAATAAATCTTTCAAACAAAAACAGTTAATAACACAAAAAAAAAAAAAAAAAAAATAAATGTAAAGAAAACATTTAGTGCATACAAAGTGCACATTTTTGATATGCCTGGATGTATCCAAAAAACTTACAAGCATAACAATGATGTTGCAACAAAATAAACAAAAACAATGTAAATGATTGTTTCCCCTGAGCAACATATTGTTCTACATAAATTGTTGGGATGATGTAACATTCCATGGATGAAGCATGCTTTGTGGCATGCCTGACCGTACCCACGGCCAACTATTATTGTTATAACATGCTTGGAGGGCCATTCCAAATTCCCCCTATATATGTAAAAAAAAAAAAAATTAATCAATGCACAACAAAAGTAAATAACAAAAGCTAGGATGTGGAAAAATTTAAGGCATTAGAATATTAACCTCTGAGAAATGAGTATGTCCAAAATCTCTTGCATCACCCACTGTGGTTAAATTCTGAACATAGGTGCTCTAAGTTAGTAAATCAAGAACAAAGATTAAATGCATCAGAAATTCGCCTTGGTGGCTAAACAATAGCATGTCACATACTTTAGCTCTATTTAACGAATGCATCAAAAAACCATGGGAATGAAATATCATACATAACAGCCACAATTTGATATGGGACTCCAATTCTGAATTTTTAACAAAGTTTACAAGTAAATCAAATAATTCCAAGTTCTCTAAGTAGTTTGTAAGGGGCATGTATTTACCGCCTCTACAACACAATGCGAGTTCCAAGCTCTTTCGGTAACGATGTTTGTTGTGTCCCTATCATTAGTATTGCCACCTTTTGGCAGCTTCACGCTCTACAAACCAATTGGAAACCAAATTAGGTATTGTTTGTTGTGTTAAGTATGCTGCCTCCCTCTCTTTTTCACGACGATTATCTGTAGCCCTAGTATACAAAGCTACAAACTCGCGAAGTACAATTCTACAATGACTAAAATAATCCTTCAAAAACTTGTTAATGCTCTCACTTCTCTGTGAAGTGGTCATCCCAGCAAAAAAGTGAGCATGACTATACACTTGAGCCCATTTCTTTCTTAGCTCATATGTTCTTTGCAGGCACTCATTATCTCTTAGTTCATTATCATCAAGCAATTTTCGCCAACTTTCTTCAAATTCTTCAATTGTCTCTGGATTGTAGATCAATCTTTGAATTGCGATGCAAATGATTTATATCCACAATTACCCAAGTTCTTCACAGCATTTTGACATAAATGCCACAAACATAATCCATGGTGGGCTTCAGGAAACATCGTATCAACAACGCTTGATATAGCTGCAGATTGATCTGTAAATATACTACTCGATTTTTTCCCTCCCATTGCCTCAAGGAAAGTCATAAATAACCACTTCACTGCATCAATTGTTTCACCATCGAGTAGGCCACATCCAAAAAGTATTGTCTGCCCATGATTATTGATGCCAACAATTGGTGCACATAACATGTTATAATTATTTGTCCGAAATGTTGTGTCAAAACATATCACCAAATAACCCATAATCTCTTCTTGATTTTGCATCACAAAAAATACACCCCGTATTTCACCATCTTCATGCGTTCGAAAAGAGTAAAAGAAATGTTTATTTTCCCCTTTCTTTTGCTTGAATTATTCAAGGAGGCATTCAACATCACCCTTCTTTAGAAATTTGGCCCTTGTTCTTAATAATAAGTTGTTGCAGTCTGTTCTTGTGAAAATAAGGTTTTGGGCTCCACCAGCTTCCTCACACAAGTAGGAGAAAATTTTTCCTTGCTTTAGTCCAGATGATCACATCTTTTTCATAAGTTCAGCTTGTGAAAAATCAATTTTCCTTTGCGACCTTAGATACTGGCAATGCTCAAGTGGTACAAGATTATGAGTATGCTCTGCCTTGAACTCAATTACTCTATACTTATCACCAGAAATCAACTTAACCACAAATGTTGCCTTACAATCAAACCGCCGACTGTCTCTTTTCTTTTCGGGTGTCTTGATTTTTTTCGAAGTTCCCTCACATGAACAAACTAGTGCTTGCCTTAGAATTTTATTTTTATCCTTCCTGCTCTTGTTTGTTCATAATATCCTTACACGGAAGCCCACATGTCTTGCATATGTATTATAGAAATCATATGCTTCTTTTGATGTGTCAAACATCATCCCAATATTCGGCTTTGCTCCACTATCCTATCATTTTCAAGCTGGTAGTTTAAACCCCCACACCCTTCATCATCAGCAGTAAGAGATTTTTCACCCATTGAAAGTACTAACCTGATATGTAAATTCATTTTTCAGTCCAAATGTTCCAAGTTTTTACCTTGTACTTCTAACGTGAAAATTTCCATAAATTTGACAAAATTTTAATCACAGTTGGCAAGTTGGCATCAAATATCTTGTACAAATGGAGATTAAAACTTATGGAAATTATACCTTATAGTGGCTGATTCTGATTACCAATTTATAACATGAAAATTGGAAAGTTTGAATGTTTTAATATTCAAACACACACAAATATATAACTCATCACATATATACTTACATGTATACATACAACATCAGTTCCATTTTTGAACTCTTCAGTTCATTTTCGTGTATTTCATTTTGGACCAGAAATATTTGTCATTTTTTACTTTGAATCACAATTGGTATCAAATTTCAAAAGCCCATTTCAATTGGAGTGCAACTTTGGGAAATCTTGGATTTAGAAATTCAAACAATACTATCAGTATCACCGGAAACGAAGGTAGAAATATTACCATTTAGCGACTTGGAAAATCAGCACTCGTCGGAAACTTGGAGTCACTGACGGAAGGTGGATTGGCTTCGGCTACTTGAACAAATCGTTCTCCTTCTGGTTCGTTCGTGAATTGAGAATGGAGAGCTCTGATAATAAAAAAAAAGAGAGAGAGAGAGAGAGAGAGAGAGAGAGAGAGAGAGAGAGAGAGAATGGAGAGAGATTACGTGAGAGAGGAGTTTACGTGAGAATTGAGAGAAATCTGACATGTTAAAGTGATTATTTGTTTTGTCCAATATAATTACACATTTGCCCCTCATTTTAACGAAGGTCACGTTCACCCTCGTTAAAGAGGGTGAACAAATCTACTCTCCTTTCCCCAGACTTGATAACCTAGGCTTGAGTCTCATGGGAGGAATTTGTGTGGGATTTTTTTGTTAAAAAAAATAAATCTTTAAAAAAATAAATCGTGTTATTACTCAAAATTTCGCAATATTAGAAATTTGATAATTTAATTGATATATATTATCATACTGGCACAGCTAATAATAAGTAAGAGTTTACATACATTTATACCCAAACACAATAGATTATTTCCTTTCATAAAAAATAAAAATAAAAAAATACACACACACACACACACTAGATTATAACGAAAATAGAAAAAAAAAAATCAAAAGAAATTTCAAACTTCGTTTTTAATTTAACAATGAACAATGACAGATACAATTCAGCCTCTGTTCGAATAGGTTTTTGGGTTTAAAATCAGTTTTTTGCACAGTTTTTTAGGTACATGGATGGTTAAAAAGTGAATAGAGAAAATATGTAGGGTTAGAGATTGATTTGGGGAATTGTATAGTTTAAAATTTGATTTTTGCCTTATCCGAACAGAGGCTCAAACAACAAAATTAGGCCCAACTACCAATTTTCCATTAAACTGACCCGTCCCAATTACAATACTCGGTCCAAAAACTTTTCACAACCCTAGAACTTTCTAGTTCCCACATAAATACAAAAACCGACCCTTAGCCTTCCAGAATACGCTTCCCCGCTCTCTCTGATTTCTCTCCATCGTGCTCCTTTCTGGAAAATGCTCCACTCCGAAGACCATCTATCAAAATATCAAGATCTTCGCGAAATCAAAACTTTCTCTTCATGTTTTAGGTCGTTCCAATGAGCAATCCTCGATATCTGAAACTAGGAGTGGGCATTATTATTTCTCGGAACCGGTGGAACCGGACCGGAATCAATTAGAATTGACCGGTCCGGATGGGGTACGACCAAGGAACAAATCAATTTTGGAACTTCTTGGTCAGAACAAAACGGTTTCGATCCGGTTCTCGATTCTTGTATTTTAGAACAATTGATAATTCAGCTTTTCAGTTTTTTGCACTATTTTTGGTAAATTATTGACACATCACGTTAAGGCTGAAGCTTTCCATTTAGGTTATAATTGGTTTCCTTATTTCTTTCCACAAAAGATGGAAGTCATAATTGGACCTTCCTTATTTCTTAATTCTTTCTTTGCACAAAAATCCTTCGTAACTCCATCTTCTCAGATTCTTTTGATTATTTCCTATAAATGATAAATCTAGAATCAGTTGGCTATATCTAAATTCATCTTGAAGTCAATTGTCTATACTTAAACAATTATATAAAGTGAAAATCTAAAACTATAAAAGTTTATTCGAAGATGCAAAATTGCAACATTGTTAAAAATTTAATTTTATTATTTCCATATGCAAAGTAACATATATTATTTGGATATTATATTTTAACTTGTATGCAAACTTTTTTATTTTTCTTTTAATCTTTGTAAATCATGTGTAATTCTTCTATATTTTTTTCAAAGTAGTGTCAAGGAAATTTTTAATCTTTAGTAATAATGAAAATTTTACTTTAATATTTTTAATGTTAAGAACCGAACTAGACCGAACCCAAACAAATTGATTCGGTTCAATTGTCAAATATGGAACCAATTGTTCCATTACTAACATTCTCATTGGTACTTGGTTTGGTTCCTTACGGAACCGAACCTAATTGAACTGCGTCCACACCTATATGAAACCTTGGGGTCAAAAACTTAAAAAAAAAAAAAAAAAAATCGACATAAAGATCGATTCTTCCGAACCCTTCATGGATCTAAAATTTTTTGTGTCATTGAATTTTCAGTCGATACATGTGGAGAAAGATGAGTAGATTCTTTTTTTTTATTTTAGTTTTCATTTTTTCCTACCTTGAAAATCAACTTGAACATAACACTGATTTTTTTCCTTTGGTATTGATAATTCTCCTCATAGATCCAACGGTGTTGACTCGAAAAAAATGGATCTGGACCATTGAAGATTGTAATGCCAAGATTAAAATAGATTATGAAAAATTTTCACCTTTTGAGGGTTTAATATTCTAACTAAGTTATTATTATTATTTTTTATTTTAATATTCGTTCTGTAATAGGAAACGCATCCAGAGAAGAAATCAACTTCTTCAAAAAAAGTGTTGAGACCAAGCGTCCAAGCCCAAAAAGGAGTACAGTGACCCACCAGCGAAGGTCCAATAGAGGCTCAATGGACCTTGGCCCATGGCTAAAGCTTAAGATGTCTTCTTGGGTCAATTGTCGAGGTGGTACAACACGTGAACTTCTTTAGCCGAACTGGTTTATGACTAGTCGAGGTGTTTTATATTTAGACGGAGGACCTCCTTAATAACAGCTCGGATGTGTGATGGGATAATGGATGGAGTCAGAGATATGACGCCGCCTTTATCAAAAAGTGACGGCGCCCATCCCCTACCAAACGTATCAATGATTAATGTCAAAAAGCAAGATTTTCTTCTCCAACCGCTAGGGTAAATACACGTGTAAAATCTACCACGTGTCGCCATCCAAGATTATAGATTCCCCTATAAATAGAGCACTCCTCCCACCTGGTAAAGGGTTAGCATTTTCACTCTCTTAACTGAATATTTAATTCTCACTCCCCTTTCTCTTTTTTACACATTTATATTTCCTGCACTCAATATATATTTGCTTGAAATGAGCATTGACTTTGGCATCGGAGTGCAAACGGGAGCCACCTCGGCCCCCTTTGCAAACTGATTGTTTGTCACAGTGCGCAGGAGATCCTCGTGTTCAAGAGGGAGGAGCTGAGACGTGTTGGTCCAAGGTCTAGCCGGATTTTGTGGTCAACATTTTGGCGCCGTTTGTGGAAAACCATACTGCTAACCATGAAAACGCATGATGAAAAGCCACACATAGAATGAAAGTTTTGAAAAAAGACGAATAACATCTTGCAAAAGAGTGGAGAATTGCAAGAACATTGAAACATAAGTTTGTTACCCTTGAAAAAGGCGTGAGACTTTGAAACACAAGTTTGTTAACCTTGAAAAAGGCAAGAACTTTAAAATACAAGTTTGTTAACCTTGAAAAAGGCAAGAACTTTGAAATACAAGTTTGTTACCCTTGAAAAAGGCAAGAACTTTGAAATACAAGTTTGTTACCCTTGAAAAAGGCATAGAACTTTGAAATACAAGTTTAATAACCTTTAAAAAGGCTTAGAACTTTGAGATAAAAGTTCACGTATCTTTGAAAGAGAAGATAAAACCAAAAAATTGCTCTGAACATGAATGAAAGTGACGATGATATTAACCCTCGTAGGAGTAAAAATAATCAGCTCAGCGAGGAAGAGGCTCCTCAGAGACCTCGTGAGAACGCAAACTAGGGAATGGACCAACCTAACCCTCCGCCCCGGCACTGAAATCGCCGCATGCTGCGAGACATGACTCGCATGGCAGCACAAATGCTAGAAATGCAGAAACAGCAGATCGAACAAACTGCTACGATGAATGCCTACATGGCTCGAGGGTATGTTGTAAACGAGCCTATTATTATCAAGATCTGTAGGCATTCGCCGAGGTAGAATATGCTCCTTTCAACGAAGAGGACCCGGTTCATGAAGCACCAAGAGCACAAGATCAACCCCCTATTAGCCGCAGGGAAGCTTCGCCTTCGAAGTATGGTAGCGTTTTTAGCAGAATAGGGGGATTATTCCGGGGCAGACGAGGGGGCCGAACTGACCAAGGTCAACACCATGCAGCTGAGCCTAAAAATAGGCGGGAGTGACGCGCTGAAGAAGCCCTATTGCGGATCCAAATGCATGGAGACCGGCATAAAACAGGGGTAGAAAAATTAGCCCCCGCACATGAGCCTAGGAATAGGTAGGAAAGGAGAGCAGAAGCAGCTCGAACAAAATCTCGTAATGATCTTCCGACCATCGAAAGGCTAAACTACGGACGAGTTTTGCCACCACAAAGACAGATGTACGCTCCACCGCCCTACGACCAATACCATGACCCGATATATTTCGTTCATGACGAGAACAGTGAAATACCGTCATACGAGCTAGATGACGAAGAGGAAATAAGCCCCTTCACGGAGGGCATCCGTAGGTGCCCAGTGCCTCATGACTTTGAAATGCCAGAAATAGTAAAGTATTCTGGCCGAGGTGACCCTGACGACCACCTGTTAAACTACCGCGCTAACATGGAAATAGCTGGAACCACTCCGACACTGAAATGCAAGGCCTTTGCTTTAACCCTTGAGGGAAGTGCGGTACGATGGTACAAAAAACTCCTTCCTCGTAGCATCCACAGTTGGAGAGATTTGAAGGCAGCATTCAAAAGTGGCTTTGTTTCCTCCAGGCCTGGCCAGCTCCCACTCTAACGCCTTCAGGATTTAAGGCAAGGAATGGAGGAATCTCTGAAAAGTTACCTAGCCCGGTTCACTGAATAGATGCACATTTGTGAGAACATCACCGAGGCGGAGATGTTTTCCGCGTTAAAAGGGGGGCTAGACATGACGAGCATGTTTTGGAGGGATGTTCGAAGCAGAAATCCAAGGGATTACAATGCCCTAGTAGATCTAATGAAGGAAGAGATCGTCTTAGAAGAAATGGCTAGGGCCAGAGACAATCATCCTCAAGGGAGATACAATCTTGGGTATCCTAATGAAGCGAACCTCAAGAAAGGGGGTAATAAGGATAAGTTCGGAAGTAACCGAAGTGGAGCGCCACGTCCATTTCCAGAAACCGGGTCTAGCTATGCAGCAGAGATCAAGGAAGCTATCGATAACTTGCACTCCAACGCTCCCCCTCAGAATCCCCCCTCGGCTCAAGGAGGAATGAAAAGTAATCGAAGTGGAAAACAGCTCATGATTGGGGCTTACTGCGCCTACCACAGGTATTATGGATACTCAACGGAGGATTGTAGAGAAATCCACATGTTAGCGGACCAAAAGGCACACGGCAGAAGGGGAAGTGATTTCTCTCCTGACAAGGGAAAAACACAAAAACCAGGTAGTCAAAAGTTCAACCGAGCTGACAGGCGAGCTCCATGGAAGAACCCAACCAAAGAAAGGACTGACAGTCGTTAAAGAGACAGGAGCAAAGGTCAGGATAACTCCTCGGTACATGCTAAAGATATGAGAGAGCCACCTATGCCTGCAAATGATCCGCCGATCCGTGAAATTGACATAATATTGGGAGGCCCCCATCCAGGTGGAAGCACGAATAACTCCCATAAGAGATATATCAGAGAGGCCAAGCAGCCCACCAACATGAATTACCACATCCATTCACATCCTGTTGGGATGCCTCAGACAGAATCTATCACCTTTACCCAAGACGACGCTATTAGGGTACACTTTCCGCATAATGATGCATTGGTTATCAGGGTAGTGGTGGCTCGGAATGGGTTGTCACGAATGATGGTGGATGATGGTGCCTCGATAAACGTAATTTACGGAGTAACTTTCGATAAGATGGGGATTAGCACCCCACTCATTCCAGTTCCAGATCCAATATATGGATTCACGAGGGACAACATAACTCCCAGAGGATCCATAACCCTTATGACTTAGGTAGGGCAAGCACCAACTTTATCAAGAATTAATAAGTGTTATATTAACGTTTATTTTATACACTTGTATCCTTGAATATGTCATAATGTGATTCTATCTAAGTATTTTTAATGCATTTTATTTTTTATATTGTATAGGATCACAAAGGAAGAGAAAAGAAGGAAAATGACCAAAATGCGCTTAAAATCGAAGATTGAGGACCTTGGGTGCAAATACGTTACGGCCGTAATACATATAGTCACGGCCGTAAACGTTTTCATATCGTTGTGCAAAAATCAGCAGAAACGCCTTCACGGCCGTAAGACATATCCTTACGGCCGTAAACCTCAAAAGTAGAAAATCAGCAGAACCCAAATTACGGCCGTAAATAAGAATTTACGGCCGTAACCTCACTTTGTGAAAAATACGCAGAAACCCAATTACGGCCGTAAATGGAAAGTTACGGCCGTAACTATTCTAGTCAAAAATTTCCATATTTCAATTCTTTCCATAA
This sequence comes from Ligustrum vulgare, assembly GCA_963555705.1. Lineage (NCBI taxonomy): Eukaryota > Viridiplantae > Streptophyta > Magnoliopsida > Lamiales > Oleaceae > Ligustrum > Ligustrum vulgare. Next base: position 19,445,009 of record OY743168.1, read on the forward strand.
TTTTGGATTTCTTGGTCCCAAAGTTAGGGCACGAAATTGAGGCTATAAAAAGGGGTTCTCATGACAGAAAAAATAGTGAAATAATTATTGAAAGAGGGAGCGGCTTGCTTGGAGATTGGAAGAAAAATTAGGCGAATCAAGAAAAGAAACTTCAAGAATTTTTCATGGCTTTGAGTGGCTAAGCTTCCATACCTAGTTCGAAGGGGAAGTTGTATTTCATATCAATTTGTTATTGCTTTTCCAAACTAATAACGTAGTTCTAAATTCTTTACTTTGATTTGTTGGATTCTTATGCGTTTTTTATTCAATCAATGCAATTCTTTATTTGATTAAGGCCTTATCATTTAATTTGTTGTATTGAGATTTGCAATTTTGAATGATTGGATCCGTAATCGTCTTGTTGTTCAAATCATAGTAGCAAGTGGAAATTTAATAATAGAGAATTCCAACTTAGGTTAATTGTCACGAGCTTGTGTGATTGATAACCTAATTCACCATAATTCTTCTCAACCATTATATAGTTGTTGTCTTAAATCTAAAGAGCTTGTTTTAGGTTATTCAATGGCTAATGTTTGATTAGAGAGCTTATTCTAATTAAATGCAATTAAGGGAGAATCGGAATAGTTAGAGCTTATTAACTATTTACGGGTGATAAATCAAAGAAGAAATTGAACTCGCGTTACTTGGAAAGTGATAACATTGTGATAGAATACAACTGAACCTGAGAACTAGGACTCGTCAACATTTGATATTTATTTCAATCATTTTAATTGCTTTATTTTATTAGTTAAATCATTTACAAACAATTCAAAACAAAAACCCCCTTTTACGATTCTAATTGACATAACACTAAGTTAGTTCCATTCCTCGTGGGATCGATCCTTGCTTCCACTGCTATATTCTTAGTAATAGTGAACAAGGAATTTATTTATTATTTTGGTGCATTGCGATACGCATCAAATTTTTGGCGCCGTTGCCGGGGAACGGTCAACCAATTTAGTTGTTTAGTTAATTAGAATTTTTTTTATGCATTTTATTTTTTTTATTATTTTCACTTTATTTCTATAATTTTTCAAAAAAACAAAAATTTTTTTTGCCTGTCTACTTCTTTTCTTATATGCGTAAAACTCGATCAACTAATTTTGAGTTTTTTGATTTTGACCCAGAAATCGAGAGATCTTTTCAACAATAAAGAAGAGCTGCACAACCAATGGCTGTAGCTAACAACATCGACAACAGAACTCTTAAACAATTGGCTACTCCCGATGTGGCTCAACAGCCCTTATGTATCACTTTTCCAACGGTAGAAGAAGGAAGAACCTTTGAGCTAAAATCCGGGTTGATCCACCTTCTACCTACTTTTCGGGGACATGCCGGTGAAGATCCATATAGACATCTAAAGGAGTTCCATGTGGTTTGCGACAGTATGAGGCCCACGGGCATTACCGAGGAGCAAATAAAAATGAGAGCCTTCCCATTCTCATTGAAGGATGCCGCCACCGACTGGCTCTATTGCCTACCATCGGGAACAGTTACTACTTGGAACGACATGAAAAGACTTTTTTTGGAAAAATACTTCCCTGCATCTAGGGCGGGGACAATCCGGAAGGAGATTTGCGGGGTTCGCCAAAGCAATGGCGAGACATTATATGAGTACTGGGAGCGCTTCAAGAAACTCATTTCGAGCTGCCCCCACCATCAGATCAGTGAGCAACTCCTGGTGCAGTATTTCTACGAAGGCTTAGCACCGATGGATAGAAACATGATAGATGCCGCAAGTGGAGGAGCACTGATGGACAAGACGCCGGAACAAGCGCAGGCTTTAATCTCTAATATGGCAGAAAATACTCAGCAATTCAAGTCAACCCGAGATTCCCAAGTCCGCCGAGTGAACGAGGTAAATAGTTCCAATATTGAAGGTCAATTATATGAACTGACGAATCTTGTTAAACAACTTGCTGTAGGGAATTCGAAGCAAGCCGAAGCCTGTGGAATCTGTTCGAACTTTGGACATCCAACGGATACATGTCCGGTATTTCAAGAAGAAAACAATGAACAGGTAAAGGCCGCGGATGGGTTTCCATTTCAAAGGCAACAGTACAACCCATATTCAAACACGTACAACCCCGGGTGGAGAGATCACCCCAACTTGAGTTACGGAAATAACAAACCCCCAGATTTTGCTCCAAACAAATCTCAAGGGCAATTTCAGCAACAAGGAACCTTCCAACCACAGGGGCAATATCAACAAAAACCTCAAAATTCAGGTATGTCTCTTGAGGATATGGTTAAGATGTTGGAAACTAACACGATGCAATTCCAACAGGATACCAAGTCAAGCATTCAAAATCTGGAAAATCAAATGAGCCAAATGGCCATTGCCATAGATAGATTGGAGGCACAATCTGGAGGGAAGCTACCATCACAGCCCGAGGTGAATCCCAAAAACGTGAGCGCCATAACTCTCCGGAGCGGAAAGGAAATTGAGGGTCCGCAATTGGAACCGGCTGCACCTGAAATGGATGAAGATGAAAAGGAAGGGGTCGGAAAGAAAAACAGCACTTCGCAAAACCCGCAGGTAAAATCCAACTTTAACTCAATTGCTAAATTGACTCCACCTCCTTTTCCTGGCAGGTTAGCAAAAGCGACTAAGGAGGGCAAGGAAAAGGATATACTGGAGATGTTCAGGAAAGTGGAAATCAACATTCCATTATTGGATGCCATCAAACAAGTTCCCCGATATGCAAAGTTTTTGAAGGATCTGTGCACCAATAAGAGAAAGCTAAATGGAAATGAGATGGTAAGAATGAGTGAATCCGTGTCTGCACTTTTTCAAAGAAAATTGCCTCCCAAGTGCAAGGATCCAGGTATGTTTACCATACCCTGTCAAATAGGTAACACTAGGATAGATCGTGCATTGATAGACCTAGGAGCATCTATAAATGTAATGCCTAGATCTACGTACACTTCATTGAAACTTGCTAAAATGACTGAAACTAGTGTTATCATTCAACTAGCCGACCGTTCCAATGCATATCCGGATGGGGTAGTTGAAGATGTTTTAGTACAAGTAGGGGGTTTAGTGTTTCCAGCAGATTTTTATGTGTTAGACATGAATGATGATCACTCTCCAAACCCCACTCCTATTTTGTTAGGCAGACCATTCCTAAAAACATCAAAAACTAATATAGATGTTAGTGATGGTATACTTACCATGGAGTTTGATAATGAAATTGTTAAGTTCAATATTTATGACTCCATGAAACACATTAATGATGCTAACAAAGTTCATTCTACTGTTGTGAGTTATTCTCCATTTCAGGAAACTGTTGCTGAGCTTAATGATTGTCCAAAGCCATCACAACCAGGTAAAAACTTATGTACCACCTTACCAGTAGCTGATGAGAAGTTTCCCCCTATTTTGCAGGCCCTAATGAAAAATATGAAAAAAAAGTTGAGCTTTGGAAATCCACCTAATCCCGGTTGAAAAAGGACTCGGTCGAGCCAACGACTGTAAACAAAGGCGCTGCTCGGGAGGCAACCCGAGAGGGGAGTTTCTTTACCTCCTCGATTTTTTATTTTCGTACTCTCATTTTTAGTTTATTTTATTTTATTTAGTCATTTCATTCAAAAAAAAAAAACATACATATATATACAAAAATTTTCAGAGGCAGTCTTACGGCCGTAATGCACTTTTTTATCTTTTGTTCAGAACCCACCTTACGGCCGTAATACGCTACCTCACGGCCGTAAATCCGGATTTTCAAATTTTTGTTACAAAAAAAAAAAAAAAAAAGCACGTAGCCTTCGTGCATAACTCCCCTTTTATTGTTTTGCTTTACAATGAGGACATTGTTTTTTCTAAGTGTGGGGGGGATCGAATTGATTGTGAGCTTAATGTCTTTATCTACTTTCGATAGTCGAAACGTTAAAATTCAGTTTGAGTCAGCATCCATTTTAATCTTTGATAGGAAGCAACCCCACTTTTGGTTCATTTTTTTGAAATATCATTGCATAATTGGATATAAATTGAGCACATAGAGATCATCTCGTCCAAAAATTCACAAATAGGTTGAAAATGAAAAGTAAAATATTCAAATGTCTACAACCTAGTCAACCTAACCCACAATAGACAGATTATTCCTACATATATAACCCTGAACGTCCCAATTATTATACTTTTGTGAGTAGTCATGGTTTGAATACTTTTAACCGTTATCCTCGACCAATGGATTTAGATTTGGAATGAAGATCAAGCAATGACTTATAACTCATAATTGGATGGGAAAAACACATGAAAGCCATAGTTTGTGAGCTTTTGAGCCTAAGAGCTATTTTTAATATTTATGAGCTCGTAATTCTTTGATGTGTGTCCTGCATGGTTGGGTTATGCTTGGATGTGCTTTCTTGTGCATACCGTTGTAACTTCTTGATTCAAGTGCAAATTATAGTAAAGGCAATAGGTTAACCCAAATTTAACTTGCTAAAAGAGCCTACCTTGCTACATGGACCATTAGAAGCCCTTTTGAGCCTTAGTCTTTCCTTGAATTTTTATGCCACGCTACAAGCCACGAATGCCCTTTCTTTTGCATTGTCTCTGTTTCTGAACCCATAGAGAAGGGATTCGCAAGCTTTTGTTGATTGAGGATTGTGCTATGGTCTAAGTCCAAGAAGTTGAAATGGTTATCTTGTGTTGAGCATTGGTTGTGAAATGGACTGAATTCAGGGGATTGTAACTCTACCTTGTGTCACTTGGTGACTGCGAAATGATTAAAAAAAAAAAGCAATGAAAAGGAAGTTAGTCATGGAAATTAGTAGTTGAGGATGTCAAACACTCAACTTGTGAAAAAAAAGGGGGAAAAGAAAAGAAAAGAAGAGATTCAAGTTTGAACAAAGTTGGGTAGCGGGAAACAATGAAGTTCATATTAAGGGGAAAAGGAAGTAATGTCATTATGAATTGACTTGGTTTGCGAAGTTCCTTCTCGACTTAGCCTAAATATATCATTTTATCCTACCTGACCCGAAGCCCCGTTACAACCAAATAAAGACCTTCGCTTTGCACTTGTGTTATTGTTTGCTCCGGTTATGACATCTAGGCAATCTGTGGTACTGACTTATCCATGCAGAGAGCTGAGCGAAAATTCAACCCCTTATACACTTTGTGCGAAGAGAGAAATATCTTGTGAGGCTGTTAACTCCCATTACATATGCTTATGAATGGTTTGAATTGCTTGGTCTGGGGTTGGTGCTATGAATGTGGTCGGGGATACTGTGTTGACTGAATTCACGTCATGAACAACTCGGTTTACACAACTGATTTCCACTGGAGTTGGTTGAAATTATTCTCCTCGTAGTCACTCATAAATGGTTGGGATGTGAGCAAACACGAGAGGTGCAAGGAAATAAACCATATCGAGCCATGATTGGGATGGGAAATAAAGGGCGTTGCATCTCTAGCACACACGAACACAATACGATCATGCAATGAAACATTTTTCCTAAAGAAAAGTGGGTTGCAACCTCAAGTCTCTAAATTGTAATCTATTGTTTGAATCCTATTTTTTTCTCTGTCTATCTTTGTTCGAGGACGAACAATGGTTCAAGTGTGGGGGGATTTGATAAGTGTTATATTAACGTTTATTTTATACACTTGTATCCTTGAATATGCCATAATGTGATTCTATCTAAGTATTATTAATGCATTTTATGTTTTATATTGTATAGGATCACAAAGGAAGAGAAAAGAAGGAAAAATGACCAAAATGCGCTTAAAATCGAAGATTGAGGACCTTGGGTGCAAATACGTTACGACCGTAATACATATAGTCACGGCCGTAAACGTTTTCATATCGTTGTGCAAAAATCAGCAGAAACGCCTTCACGGCCGTAAGACATATCCTTACGGCCGTAAACCTCAAAAGTAGAAAATCAGCAGAACCCAAATTACGACCGTAAATAAGAATTTACGGCCGTAACCTCACTTTGTGAAAAATACGCAAAAACCCAATTACGGCCGTAAATGGAAAGTTACGGCCGTAACTATTCTAGTCAAAAATTTCCATATTTCAATTCTTTCCATAATTTTGGATTTCTTGGTCCCAAAGTTAGGGCACGAAATTGAGGCTATAAAAAGGGGTTCTCATGACAGAAAAAATAGTGAAATAATTATTGAAAGAGGGAGCGGCTTGCTTGGAGATTGGAAGAAAAATTAGGCGAATCAAGAAAAGAAACTTCAAGAATTTTTCATGGCTTTGAGTGGCTAAGCTTCCATACCTAGTTCGAAGGGGAAGTTGTATTTCATATCAATTTGTTATTGCTTTTCCAAACTAATAACGTAGTTCTAAATTCTTTACTTTGATTTGTTGGATTCTTATGCGTTTTTTATTCAATCAATGCAATTCTTTATTTGATTAAGGCCTTATCATTTAATTTGTTGTATTGAGATTTGCAATTTTGAATGATTGGATCCGTAATCGTCTTGTTGTTCAAATCATAGTAGCAAGTGGAAATTTAATAATTTTCATAGAGAATTCCAACTTAGGTTAATTGTCACGAGCTTGTGTGATTGATAACCTAATTCACCCTAATTCTTCTCAACCATTATATAGTTGTTGTCTTAAATCTAAAGAGCTTGTTTTAGGTTATTCAATGGCTAATGTTTGATTAGAGAGCTTATTCTAATTAAATGCAATTAAGGGAGAATCGGAATAGTTAGAGCTTATTAACTATTTACGGGTGATAAATCAAAGAAGAAATTGAACTCGCGTTACTTGGAAAGTGATAACATTGTGATAGAATACAACTGAACCTGAGAACTAGGACTCGTCAACATTTGATATTTATTTCAATCATTTTAATTGCTTTATTTTATTAGTTAAATCATTTACAAACAATTCAAAACAAAAACCCCCTTTTACGATTCTAATTGACATAACACTAAGTTAGTTCCGTTCCTCGTGGGATCGACCCTTGCTTCAACTGCTATATTCTTAGTAATAGTAAACAAGGAATTTATTTATTATTTTGGTGCATTGCGATACGCATCAAGAATCCCCATGGAATTCTTGGTTGTGGACAAGATCTCCTCTTATCATGGCTCAATTGGAAGACCAGGTCTCATCGGCTTGGGGGTTGCAACCCATACGAAATATATTTGCATGAAGTTCCCCACGGAGTACGGTGTTGCAACTGTTAGGGGGAGCCAAACTGAATCACGGGCCTGTTACATGAACGCTATCCAGAAATTTCAAGACCAGAGCTTGAACATGATTAGCGATGTGGCAATGACCGAGGCTGCTCCGGACCCTGAAAGACTGGGTGGAGGGCCCTCAGAAATGAGGATGTTACAATGACACCGAAAGAAGATCTGGCAGATCTAGACTCGAGAATGGCTGGAGACAATTGCTCTACCCCAGCTGAAAGCCTAGAATGCTTCGGTGTAGATCCACTTGACCCAATCAAGGAGTTGCAGTTTGGATTAGATTCGCTGGTTGAATATAAATATCAGCTAAAAAAACTTCTTAATCAAGAACCTCGATTTATTTGCATGGAAACATGATGACATTGTTGGAATTGATCCTAAAGTGGCCTGTCACAGACTCCAGCTTGATCCCAGAAGTCCTGGGCACAGGAAAAAGAGAAGACCGATGAGTTCTGATAAATACGAGGCCTTGAAAGAAGAGGTAACGAAGCTATTGAAAAATTTCTTCATCAGAGAATCTCGGTATCCGAAGTGGGTATCAAACCCTGTTTTGGTACCAAAACAGAATGGGAAACTGAGAGTATGTATTGATTTTTCGAATTTAAACCAGGCATGCCCCAAAGACAGTTTTCCACTGCCTCAGATTGATCAGTTAGTTGACTCCATTGCGGATACAATCAAATCCCCATGCACGAATCGGATGAGGAGCACACCTCGTTTATTACGGATAGGGGACTCTATTGTTACAAAGCTATGCCATTTAGCCTAAAGAATGCTGGAGCCACCTATCAAAGGTTGGTAAATCGTATGTTTTCAGAATAATTGGGAAACACCATGAAAGTATATGTTGATGATATGCTGGTCAAAAGTATGGTCTCTACAGAGCATATCCGCCATTTATCAGAGGCCTTCGATGTTTTGAGGAAATATCGGATGAAGCTCAACCCAGCGAAATGCGCTTTTGGAGTAGCATCCGGAAAATTTTTGGGATTCATGGTAAACAGAAGAGGTATTGAAGCCAATCCCAATAAAATCAAGGATTTGATGAACATGCGATCGCCTTGGAGCCCAAAAAAAGTGCAAAGCTTGACGGGAAGGATTGCTGCTTTAAATCGGTTAGTTTCTAAGTCCACTGACAAATGCCTGCCATTTTTTAAGATCTTGAAGGGAGGGAAGCGATACCAGTGGACGCCAGAATGTGAGTAAGCTTTTGCTGACCTGAAAGCATTCTTGGGGCAAGCCCCATTATTATCAAAACCAAGAGCTGGCGAACCATTTTATCTATATTTAGCCGTATCGAAAGAGGCTGTTAGCTCAGTACTGATCAGAGAGAAAGATGGGAATCAATTCCCTATGTATTATGTAAGCAAAGCTATGCTGGATGCAGAAACACGTTACCCAGATACGGAGAAACTTGCTCTCTCGTTGATCACAGCAGCTCGCAAACTCCTCCCCTACTTTCAATCGCAATCCATACATGTTCTCACCAACTTTCCCATGAGGCAGGCGTTACAGAAACCAGATGTATCTGGGAGGTTAATGAAGTGGGCAATAGAAATCAACCAGTACGACATGCATTATGAACCTCAGACTGCTATAAAGGGTCAAGCATTGACAAATTTCATAGTTGAGTTCACCCATCCGCTAGAGGTGGAGATGATTGATAACACGGAGGATAGCCGTGAGTGGAAGTTGTTCGTTGACGGGTCCTCGACTGATGGAAGATCCGGGGTAGGCATACTACTAATGAGTCCAGAAGGGTACAAACTACACAGTGCCATCCGCTTTGGCTTTAAAGCCTCAAACAACGTTGCAGAATACGAAGCACTCTTAGCTGGGCTAAGACTTGCGAAAGCTTTAAAGATTAGGTCCGTGGTGGCAAATAGTGACTCACAGCTTGTTGTAAGCCAGTTTAACAGACAATTCGCTGCTAAAGAACCAATCATGGTTGCTTACTTGAAAAAAGTGAAAGATTTGACCGTGAACTTTGGAAAAATGGAGTTAAGCATATTCCCAGAAATGAGAATTCTAATACAGATACTTTATCCAAACTAGCAAGCAGTAATGATTCCGAGCTCCATAATCTGATTCCAATTGAGCATTTGATGACCTCTTCTATTGAGTCAGGAATGGAGATGTTGGCAATAGAAAAAGAAGGATCCTGGATAAGTCCCATACTAGCATACTTGAAGCATCAGACAGTACCGAACGAGCCGGAAGCAGCTCGAAAATTGCAAAGATTTGCCGCAAATTTCGTACTCTTGGATGATCTACTTTATAAATGGAGTTACTCCTCTCCTTTGCTGAGATGTGTTGGGCCGGAGGAAGGACGGTATGTGATGAAAGAAATCCATGAGGGCATATGGGGCAACCACGCTGAGGCGTTGTCGCTGGCTCGGAAAACCCATAAACAGGGATGTTTTGGCTGAATATGCGAAAGGATTCCCATAACTTCGTCTGCAAGTGCGATAAATGTCAAAGGCATGCAACCATACCGCATCATCCGCATCATAAGTTGACTGTGGTAACTAGCCCTTGGCCTTTTGTGAAGTGGGGGTTGATATTATTGGCCCTATGCCTAGGGGTGCTGGTAACAATTGCTTTGCAATAGTGGCAATTGACTACTTCACCAAGTGGGTCGAGGCGGAACCCCTGATAAGGATTACCGAGGCCAACACCACCAAGTTCATCTGGAAAAATGTTATATGCAGATTCGAAATACCGCACTCGTTGGATAGTGATAATGCAAAACAGTTCAAAAAAAGAAGCATAGATAAATTGTACGACGATTTGAGAATTAAGAAATAATTTTCGTCTCCGCATCATCCACAAGATAATGGGAAGGTTGAAGCTGTGAATAAGACCATAAAAAACACTCTAAAGAGGAAGCTGGAATCCAAAAAAGGCGCATGGATAGATGAACTCCAACAAGTATTGGGCACTTCAGACCACCTTGCACAGTGCCACTGGTGAAACGCCTTTCTCCTTAGCTTATGGATTTGAGGCGGTATGCCCAGTTGAAAGTGGGGTGCCTTCTCTTCGTCAAATCCATTATGACGAGGTGGGAAACGAAGAAGCACATAGGGCTAGCTTTGATTTCCTCCTGGAAAAACGGAGTGATTCTCAGATAGTAATGACAAAGTACCATGAAAAAATGGTCCTCTACTACAACAAAAGGGTAAAGGGTCGGCACTTTAACATTGGGGATTTAGTCCTCAAAAAGGTTCTTCCCTCTACTCAAGAACCAGGAGTAGGGACTTTAGGTCCTAACTGGGAAGGCCCTTACAGAGTCGCCTCCGAGGTGCTACCCGGAACTTACATGATCGAAGACCTATCTGGGGTACCTTTGTATAATCTTTGGAACACATATCACTTTCGTCGCTACTTTCAATAAAATCAAATTCCTCTTCGGTGGTCACAACGTCTCCATATAATTTAATGAAAATCTTAAGTGAGTTACGTTAAGGATTGCACCAAGTGCTATTAGTAAGCATAACAGATAGTAAAAATGCCTACATTATTTTGTTTATAGGACAATACATCTCCACTATGCTTGAACTTTGTTAAAACAAGGGACTCTTATAAAGCCTGCACTGCGATCACTACTTGTGGGTTGAACGTTTTAATACCGTCAATAGGAGTTCATCCAAACTAATAAATGCAGGTGTTACGGAGTATCAATAAAAAAATGTTCAAATGTTTGTCAAAATCAGATCTAACCAGCAAGCATGAATGCCTTAAGCTACTTAGATCTGAGGGACTATTCACATATCTTCATACAATGTGTTTGTGTTTGGAAGCATTCACACTTAAACAAATAATGTTGTACAAACCAAAACATTGAGCTAAACTAAATCACTACGTTTATAAATCAAAGTATTTACAATTCAAATTGTCGTTACATTTACAATTTAAAGCGTCATTGCACTTACATTTTGAAAAAAACTCGAACAATATACAACATACAAAATGACCAAAGCAAATACAAAAGAGGAACATTGAGGATGGACATCTTCTGAAGAGCTCCTGCCAGGTACATCCAAAGGATCTGCGGGATCATCAAGGGAATCACCCTTATCTGCATCTTGAGGTTCGGAGTACAGGGCTTCGATGGAGGATATGTACAGAATTGGGAAAGCTTCTTTCACGTCCCCTAAAGTCATCCTGGCCCCTATATTCTCAAAGACCCTCTGCATGGCCTCATACTCTGGTGTCTCTTCAAAAGTGTTTTTAAAATTCCGGATCGCCTCTGACACCTTGGCACTCAGAGCTTTCTCCACTCGTGTCATAACGGTCTGCTCCAAAACCTACGTGATCCTAGATTGCATATGCCGTTCCAGAGAGGCAAGATCCTCCTTCGCCTTTCTCCTAGCTTCCACCTCTCTCCCCAATTTCTCAGTGGCTGCTGCCACCTCAGCCTCTAGCTTAGCTTTGGCCGCATTGGCTGCTGTCAAGGCCTCAGAAGTTATGGATTGAGCCCGGTTGGAGTCGTCCAATTTCTTACAGAGGGACGATACATCTGCCTCGGAAGCATGAAGATTGTGCTTTAACTTTTCATTGTCTTCTTAAAGACGTTTGGCTGTCACCCTATCTTTCGAGGAGGCCTTGCGAGCGATGGACAGCTTATCCATGAAGAATGTTAACAATTTCTTTGATGGTTTGTTAACCTTTCTTGATTATGCTGTGGAACAGGGATTCATCTCTCCATTTTCCAGAAGGCTTCTTATTTCTGCTCCTACTATTGATGAACTACTGGATAAGCTGCAGTCATATATCTCAATACAAGATCCAGCAGGGGTTAAGATAGATTGGTCGCAAGGAAGGGGAATCAAGCGAAAATGGAGTCCGGTTAATGTAAACTTAACTCTGTGAATCTTAGAATAGGTGGGGGTAGAGTACGGAGTATTCTCACTCTCGAGACACCCCTCCATTTACTAGGATTTCCTTAATGTTTAAATCTTGTGTGTACCTCAAAGGTTCCAGGTGGTAGATTACGGAGTATTCTTACTCTCGAAACACACCTCTTTGAAGGTTTCTTTATTTCCTCAAAAGATCAGAGGTGGTAGGATACGGCTACTCCGGAAACACATCTCTCATTCTGAGGATCTTTCCATTTTTCTCTTATGCTTTCGTGTGTTTCATGTATTTCCTTTCCAGTGTGACTCTTGTGTGTTCTCCTTATGAGAAAATAATAAAATCTCTGCTATCAGCTACTAAATCTCGTTTGTGATGTAAATGAACTTGCATGTCTAACCTTAATTCTTTAGTAGATGCTTATCATATCATGCTCTTAATTTCAATTGATAAAATTCTGAACAGAGTCTCCCTTGTAATTTGGACTTATCCCAAAACATAAGCATACTTCATAACTCACAATAACAAATAACTCCACATTTGATCACAACGATCTAAAATATTGAAAACGATTCCAACACTTCAATATCACAATATCATTTCCTTCCATACCTTAATTGGCTCAAAAGATTACTCATACTTATAAATATATGCCATGTCTAAAATCAATTATGCAAAGTCCATCTAGGGTTCATCATTTCTAACTCGAGGACAAAAATTATTTAAAAATCATTCTTAAATCATATTATTCCCATTATGCTCAACACTCGTTTTCTTTCTTAAAAATTTTCTCATAATCATACATTAAAGCATATAAGTTATGACAAAGCATAACAACATCATTTTTTTTTCTTCGAAGAAATACATTCTTATTTCTCATAAATCATAAGTATCCGAAATACTCTTCATTCTTTCTCATAAATCAATAAAATGAGTATCCGAAATACTGAAATAACTTTAAACATCATAAACTTCTTTACCTCGGAGTTGGTGGAACGAAATGATGGCAGTGGCAATCTTCATCAATAAAACTCTTATAATGGAAAATATTTCTTGAAAATTCTTTTTTGAAAATTTTACCAGTCTACAGAAACGCAGACTAGCTCTGATACCAACTTGTAGCGCCCCGAGTTCCGTATACCCGATTCACTACGTCATTTTCTGACTAAATTTTTCGAATAATATTTTTGCGGAAGAAATAATTGAAATTCATTTTTGACAACATTAAATAAACTGTAATGGCCGATAAAATTGAAACATTTATGAAACCATTTGAAATAGTAAATCGAACCATTAATTTTATAAAGAAATTGACAATGTCATAATTTCTCAAATAAATGAACTTCTCTAAATTATTCGATTGTTTGGAAAAATACGAAAATCATTAACGTCAAACTTTCAACCGTTTAACGATTATTGCCACCATCATTCATCGCTCGCCACCGTCTCCGAAATCTGCAAAACTGTTAAAAAGTAGGGTGAGTATTTCATGGGGGAAATACTCAGTAGACTCATCGCAAATTAATTTAATTTATAAGATGATTAAACACATAAATCCCGGCTCTTTATAAAACGGGCATTGATAGAGCTTCTTTATAAAACGGCTCTTGATAAAACTCATATTGTGCATTACAGCACGGGACATATTTTGCAAATCATAGGCTCTTTGAAAATAGCTCTTTGAAAACCATATACTTATAAAAACATTTTAATTATGCCAAGCATAATTTCTTTTGAAAGCATAACATAAGATAGGATTGAAATCCTCATAAACATAAGAAGACACAAGAACTTTACCGAACTTAGGTGGCAAGAATTCTTATGCAGTAAGATCATAATAACAGTAAGATCATAATAACAGTAAGATCATAATAACAGTAAGTATACCAAAACATAATTCATGAAATTCATAGGGATCATTTCCATCATAACATAAGATAGGATCGAAATCCTCATAAACATATGCGACAGGAATTTTACCGAACTTAGGTGGTAAATCCTCATAAACATATGGAAAGACAGGAATTTTACCGAACTTAGGTGGTAAATCCTCATAAACTTATGGAGACACAAGAATTTTACCGAACTTAGGTGGCAAGAATTCTTATGTGTAGCAATGATCCAAAACATATAAAACATTATCGTAAAAACATAGGGTATACTAACTTTTCATAAAAACATAAGGTATATTTACCTTTCATAAAAACATACTTGCTTTTCTTAAAAATTGACTTTCACAAGTCACATGACATTTATATGAAATCATAATTTAAATCAATTAATAAGTGCGAGTCTACCTCAAATCCGACGAGTGCAAAGTTGAGCGGGAATGACTTCAATTTCTTTAAATTCTCCGTACGCTTCGTCTTAGCCAATAAGTCACTTTAGTCTATCGAATATATAGTTCAAAATGATAAATTATAATTTGAGGACTAAAATTGATGTTTTGAAAGTTGAGGGACTAAACTGAATACTTTTGAAAGTTCAGGGACTAAAATAGATACTTTGAAACTTGAGCTTAAAATCAAATAAAGTAAATCAGCAGGGACTGAATTGATCAGATTTTTAAAATGAAAGGGCTGCTTAAAATCATTTAAAACTTTGGGACTGAAATGGATAACTTTAAAACAGTAGGGACTGAATTGGTAAGTTTAAAACTAAAAGGGCTGGAAAACTCACTTTGGAAACTGAGGGACTAAATGGCAATTTTCGAAATATATTAAAATATATCCTCAGATTTCACTCTCTCTGACCATTTTCACTCTCTCACTCTTCGAACAAAAACAGAGAACGAAGACAGAGAAGCGACCGGCGGCGGAAAGGCGGGACACTGCCGGTGCTAAGCCGGCGCAGTACCGGCGCCAAGTGCGGCGAGGGGCGTCAAAGGCAGGGGTTGAAGATTGAGGGTTCAGTGCGAGTTCTTTGGTTGCGAAAAATCGAGACAACATCGCGATTTAAGGTGAGCGATTTTCGGCGGAAAATGGTGATTGAGGTAAGAAATGAACTCATTGATTCATGGGTTTTTCTTTGGGTTTGATTTGGGTTGTGGTTGCGAGTTTTATCGAGGCTGAAATTTGGGAAATTTCCGGCTAAGACTCCGGTCGAACGAGCGGTGGTCGAAGGTAAGTCTTGGGCTTGTCTACTTCTTGGTTTTGGGTTTTAATTTGAGTTTGAATTGGAGTTGATTTGGAACTGGGCAGTGGAGGCGATGGGGTTGTGCGGACTTAGAGTTAGGCAGTAGCGGTGGTGATGATTTGATTGAACCGGTGAGGTGGTGGATTGAATTGGAAATGGCAGAGGCAGTGTTGGTTGAGGTGATGATGCTGATGATACATAGGTTTCGTGGTTATGGTTTGGGGCTGCAACTGATAATTGTGGTAGCTGGATTGAGGATTGTTGGTTGACAGTGGTGGCTGCATTGGTGATGATAACAGTGGCCGGTTTTGGAGTTTATACAGGTGATCTCGTGGGCTGGGGATGGGTAATGATGATAGTGAGTGTCATTTGTTTTGCTGGAAAGAGTGGTTGGCTCAAGAATGGGGTTGTAAAGTGTGGATTCGAGGCGGAAAGGAGAAAACATGTGGGGTAAAAGTTTTATTTAATTTGGTATGATAATGATGGTGTTATGAGGTGGAAAGAGTGATAAATAAGAAGGAAAGGAGAATAAAGAGGAATGCAAAACATGGGAAATAATCAACTGAAAATTAGACTAATTTTGATTAAGAAATGTATTTAAAACAGATATATTTTGGACTGAAAATAATTTGAGAATAAATAAATTTTGAAATAAAATTGAAATACGTATTTGGACTTGAAATAATTTGAATAAGGATCATTGAGATATTTTAATAAATTTGGAATTCAAAATGATTTTGAAAATAATATTTTGAATAAATAATTAAAATAACATAATTTTAGAAATTCGGATTTTAATTTAAAATCGAACAAATTCGATATTTCTTGACTTGGCTAGACGAATCCGTCGCGGCATTAATTTCAAAACAATAGCGACTCAATTTTCTAAATATTAAAATAATTATTTATTGCATAAAAATTCTGGGTCGCTATACTTGGAGTGCCCCTATCTGACCTTTTTCCCTTCCCCGTTACAGTAACCTTCTTAGGTTCAGCCCCTTATCCAAGCTAGGCTGTTGGGGACCCACCGACAGCAGACTGGGTGGTGGCAGTAATGCAGGAAGAGGACCATCAAGTTGGGCAGTGGACGCCTCGGATGCCTCCTTTGCCACCCCTACTTGCAAATTAGCAAGTACTACTTTCTGCCTCCTTTCAATTTCGCTGCCGTGGAGAAGGGCAGGAGGGATCTTTTTGGCCATAAGACCCTTCAAGGAAATCTTCAGAAAGTCCTTGGAACCTAGCAAAAAAAAGGAGAATGAGGCTATGAACGGACGAGGCATAATATTTTAAGGCAGTAAGGAAACAAACTTACTCATAGCTCGCATAAGGCTATGCTTAACAAAGAGCTTATTTTGTTGAATGACCCCCTGAAAAGTGCCCTTGTAGGCAAACAAGTGCCTCACTGCCGCTAAGCCCGCGTCGGAGAGGAGGCAAGCAAAAGTGTCCTCTGCCATAAACCAATAACGTGTAAAAAAAAAGTAAAGAAAGATGAACAGAAAATAAAAAGTGGATGACGCACGACACGTAAGGACGCAAAATTGAATATAAGACTCACTAGGTAGGGAAAGAGTTCGGGGAACGGTGATTTCTGGACTAGGGTCGACAGGTGAGCTCTGCCACTCCCCCGCAACCCAAAACCATTGGTTCCTCCAGTTCATTATCGAAGTGGGATGACCAGTAATAATAGGAGGATATGAGCCTCTTGGAGACAAGTAATACCAGTCCTTGACATCCGACCTCACATCCTTCTCCCTTCTGACGGATTTCTTCAAGGTATATAAGGTGTAGATGATGTGCAAAGAGATGGGATAGTCAGGATTGACCTCCTGCCACACCATCCAAGTACTCACCGCCTGCTTCCAGAAATTTGGGGCCAACTGGCAGGGGCATAAGTTGTAACTCCTAAATAGAGCCTTGAAAAAGGGGTGCAGGGGCAGCCTCATCCCGCAGGATAGAACATCATAACACACGGACACCTGACCTGGGGGAGGGCTACAGGGCCGGAAAAAAGGTGTATGGTGCACCAATCGAACCCCTTCTGGCATCCTGAATTTCGCTGAAGCTCCAGCCAAATCAACCCCCCGAATTTCCGTGGTAATCTCGCTGCTTTCCCAAGACTCTGGATTTGGATCAGGGTCTACATGATACCCTGACATTTTATTTACCAGGTCTACCCAACCTTCAACCTGGGCTATTTCCTTCTCAGAAAGCCCAGCTCTTCCCTATGCGCCCTAAATGGGGCACTAATAATTAATCCGAGGTGCTGGTGACTGGAAGAAGAACCTACTGCCTCTCCTCTTTCCAAATCCCTGTTCCGCTTGCTTCGAGGCTCCCGCAAAGGAAAACAAAATGCAAAACAAAAATTTTCAAACCCACACTCGAAGATTAGAAAAAAAAAGAGGTTTTCTTTGAACTCACAAAGGAAAAGAAATTTACCTTAAAAAACGGACGATCAAGATTGTATACTCGGAGCGAAGAACGCGCCAAAGAAGAGTGTAGAACGATATGGATGAGTTGATATGTGAAAAAAAAACCTTGAAGAGATACTGAAAGAGTTGCAATAATGGAAGATACGCTGCAACTTCTTGCGGAGACGCTACTGCAAAGATTCTAAGAATACGGTAAAGGAGAAACAATGAGAAGAAGAAGGCTTTATAGGGGACTCAATAAACCAAAACCCTTGGTCTTTGAGCCGCATAATTAACACAGGTAACCAACGTCTCTTGGAGGATGGATTAATCAAAGCGCCAACTATCAAAAGAAGGGAGAAAACCGTTCAGTTACCATAATGGGCTCCACGCGCGGAGAGATGTCACCTCTCATTCCTTTCCTGCTTCTTGGGAATCGATATTAGTAGCCTCCCTTTATATTAAATGCGCCGCCTAAGAGACATGCTAGTATAATTCCAACTTTCACCTGAGAAGTAAAACGTGAATAGAAGGTCGGCCTTACTTTGAATCCGATCTCCCCCTAAGGAATGTCATTACGAGCCTTAAGCTTGCAGTGTCATATGATAATTCCCAGCTGACAGATGGTGGAATAACTATAAAATATATTGGATGTAACAGATAACGAAGTTCGAGCAAGACCGCAATCCCATAGCAGCATAATTACAGAACGCTATCAGAACAAAGTTAGTGCTACGAACATATAACAAATCCTATCCGCCCATGAATGACCACATCGGATTTGAGGGATTAGTGTTGAGACCAAGCCCAAAAAAAAGTACAGTGACCCACCAGCGAATGTCCAATAGAGGCCTAATGGACCTTGGCCCATGGCTAAAGCTTAAGATGTCTTCTTGGGTCAATTGCCGAGGTGGTACAGCACGTGAACTTTATTAGTCGAACTAGTTTATGACTAGCCGAGGTGTTTTATGTTTAGACGGAGGACCTCCTTAATAACAGCTCGGATGAGCGATGGGACAATGGATGGAGTCAGAGATGTGACGCCGCTGATAAGTGTATTTTATACACTTATTTCTATCCTAAAAGTAGGATTTTATATGTTTGTTTTAGAATATTTGCTATTTATTTTGTGTTATTTGTTTACATTTCAGAAATAATCTCAAAGTCGAGAAAACAAAGGAATTGAAGCTAAAATTGAGCAATTGGATGTAAAAAGGGTAAAGTGAGAAAATCAAGAATTGATGCAATCAATCAAATAGCTAATTTGAAGAAAAAATCGAAATTGGAAGAAATCAGAAGTTCAGGGGCTAAATTGCAACAAACTGAAGTTGGAGGACTTGTTGTGCAATTAAAAGACATGGACCAACTTGTAACCTTTAAAAGTCAGAAATTGCCTTAAACCGTAATATCGTGCGATCGCACAATGCTATAACTGTGCGGTCGCACATCCAAAAAAAATTAGCGACTGAAGGTTGGCTTTTCGAGGCTGCCATCGTGCACTTTTGAACCGTGCGGTCGCACGGTAGTCCCGACTGGGCCGCAGCTGGGCTTTTTCCGCGGAATTCAGCAGTTTTCTCCTCAATTAACCTAATTCTTGGGAAAATCTATAAATACCAGACCTAAGGGTCGAGATTGGGGGTTCCCAACTTGCTAAATTCATGCCAAAACGCTGTCGAAGTGCCGAGGGATCCAAACCACGCCAAGATCAAGATTGAAGATATAATTGCAAGGAGATGAATTGGGTTACATCTTTTCATATCTCTTGTTATTTATTTTCTATTATGTTTCTAGGCTAGGTTAATTGTGTTGGAATTGTGATGAAGTTTTGATTTCTTGACTCCATATTTTAATCTATTATTTAATTTATGCAATTCATGATTTCGAGCAATTGAATTATGTTTTTTCTATCATGCAATTACTTGATCACTAGTTGTATGATTTTAGGTTGTGATTTCTTAAGTTCGAAAGATTAGGATTTCATTAGACTTGTTTCGATTTCCACAAAGTCCGATAGGGGATAGAAATATACCCCTATGCTTTGTGTTATCTGCTATAATATTCATAGTTCTTTTAATGCTTTCTTGCACATTCGTATTCAACATAGAAATATAGTTGGGTCGTGTGTAGGAATAGACGTTATTGCTTGTCCGAAAGGAAGTTTTAACAACATTAGGAATATGAATTTTCAAAACCCGTGAATTGTATTTAAATAATTGGTTAAGATATGGATGATAGAGTCAAAATGGATTCATAATTCTAACGCATTTATTTTCATTCGTTTAAAATCAAATTTGTCAATTTTTTAGTTTAATCTTTATTTTAGTTTTCACAATCAAAATTCTCAAATCAAAACAAATCTCTAGTTCCGGTTAAGGTAGTAATCTAAAATACAATTTAACACAATCTCTATGGGATCGATACTTGGACTCACGTCCATTTTATTACTTGCACGACCCGTGCACTTGCGGATCGTTACCAAGTTTTTGGCGCCGTTTCCGGGGATTACTTTCACTAATTCAGACTTTTTACCGCTTTATTTTTATTTTTAGTTTTTTTCTGTTATTTTTAGTTTCTTTTAGTTCATTCACTTTTTGTCATGTTTTCTTCTTAGGTCTTGATACTCGACATTCGAGATGGCTGTGGTTGACTTCAATGCAATGTCTGTACGTGATTTACTTATAAGGGAACAACTATTGATAACTCAAGGAGTTGAAGAGGATGATATGCTAGTAGCAGATTTTATCATAGGAGAGCGACTACGAGATTTAAA
Organism: Ligustrum vulgare; assembly: GCA_963555705.1. Classification (NCBI taxonomy): domain Eukaryota; kingdom Viridiplantae; phylum Streptophyta; class Magnoliopsida; order Lamiales; family Oleaceae; genus Ligustrum; species Ligustrum vulgare. Next base: position 19,465,377 of record OY743168.1, read on the forward strand.
AGCCAAATATGAAGTTAATGAAGCTATCGTGGATACATTACCTGCTTCATTATTTGTCTCACTCTCAACTAAATTTGATGTGCTTGATTTGCCATGTGAGGTATTTCTTTTACCAAGCGTAAATGAACATCAATTAAGGGAATCACCTCTACCGGGCTTTCAACAAACAGACCAAGAGGAAAATAATTGTCATGAAGATGCCACCGTCTCATTGTCAACAATTCAGGATCTGGACATCAAGCTCAATGAAACCTCAATCAAAGAAGAAAATCATATGGAAATAGAGGAGTTGATCACAATAAGGGAAACAAAAACAGAGACATCGAAAGATGCAGACTGTACCATGCAATCCTCTAACTCCATTGACTGCGCAATAATTGATTTCGTCATTGGCACAGACGAGATGATTGAAGTTTATGTATTGAAGTTTGAATCATTTTGTGACATCAAGATACATGACATAGGCAAAGTGAGCTTTTGGAGTAGGAATGAAAATTGGTACAAGTTCAACCGACACAAGCAAAGAAGGTCATCAAAAGCCTTGTTTAAAGTTCCTAGAACGACCAACGCAATTTGCAAAAAGTCTAGCTCTAGACTATAAATTAAGCGCTTGTTGGGAGACAACCCAATTTTTCAAACCATTTTCTTTAGTTATTTTGTTTATTGCTTTTGAGTTATTTTATTGCTTGATTGTTGTTTAGTTACTTGACATTGCATTTTAGGAGCACTAGTGTATCTAGAGTGCATGCATTGAGTTGTTATGTGCTTTAGATAATTCTAGTATTCTATTTTGCACATTTTTGCACTTTTAGTTTCCATTCCATTTCTATTTGTTTTGTTTTGCTGCTTTTTATCACAATCTTCCACTTGATCAACTAGCTTAGGACATATGCATATAATTTAGAAGTTGGTTGCATGCATTTGGATGTGTTTAGGGGTCGAAAACGGAGTCCAAAATCGAAAAATGAAAAAATTTCAAAACACTGCCTTTTATACCGTGCAGTCGCACGGTTCAATACTGGAAAGTTTCGGCAGATTCATTTATATGTTGAATTCTCTCATTTTAACCACTTTCAAACCCGTTTTACCTCCCCTAAATCATCCCATATTGAGTCCCCAATTAGTCCCCATTACTTGCACATCATTTTAACCCTATTTCATGTCTTGGATTGTATCAAAAACATTCAAGAGATATGAATTTCTACACAATTTCACAAAATCATGCATGATCTTTTGTTCCTCATTCTTTTTGTAAATTGTGAAATGGTGAATAGTTGATAATGGGTTTAGGCTAGAACTTGGAGTATTGAATTGTGTTTATTAGGTAAAATTTTTTGGCTTAATTCAAGTCTCCAACTCTATGAATTCATTGATTTCTTTGTATGCATGCTAGGTGTTCGATAAAATGCCACAATGAGTACTTTGTTGAGTTTTTACAATTCTTTTTGGATGATCACCTTCATTATATGTTATACATCATTTGTACATCATCCATTCATTGTTTACATAGATTTAAGGCTTATAACTCAACAAGAACATATTTACACTTCATTGCAAGGCCATCACATTACCACTGCACCAATTTCAGCTTCATGTCACCCACTTTGTCACATCCTTTCATGACCTAAATGAACTCCAAATTTGCTGAATTTTTGATATGTTGTAGATCAAGTTATGTACTTTCATATGCCCTGAACATATCTTGAGAAATTTTCACATTTTCGAGGCGATGTCAATGGTTGAAAATCAGTGGTCGATCACTTTTCAGAAATTTCAAAATTTTTCTAAGTCCTATTTTGGGTGTGTTGTGTTGATTTTCTTTAGTTCCTATGTGATAATTATATTTATAATGATCATTAATGTTTATTTGTAAGGAACATATCATCATGGGATAATGCACGCCAAACATGGAAAATGAAGTAAGGGGTCATTTCATCTAACAAAACATTCAAGTCAAAGCTTCAAAAATGGGAATACCAACTCTCCAAACCCGGGAAGTACATTAACCCTATTTGTTCTTTCTGTGTTTATTTTCTTTATTTGTTTTGAATACATTGAGGACAATGTATGATTCTAGTTTGGGGGTGAGAATCTCATTCATGTGCTTTCATATACACATTCATTCGATTTTGGGTAGAAAATTCAAAAAAATTGAAAAATGTGAAAAAATCATAAAAAGTGAAAATTTTGAAAATTTTTGTTGACTTATTTATTGCTTATGACATGATTTGAATTAAATTTTGTGCTTTAGTTAGAAAATTGGATAACATGCGAACTAAATTTTTCTTAACATTCATCCATGTGAGACTTTAATCAAATTTGAGCACATAGTCAGGTTAAATAATGACTTGTGTAGGGAGATGCTTAATACTTGTGGGGTAAGCTTCTGCAATTTGAACATAGAACTGATTAAAAATCCCAAACCTTAGAAAATTAGATCCTAACCTGAAATGTAGAACCAAACTGCTCAAGAAGTAGTTTGGGGGTGGAAAGGTTAGATTGAGTATGCATTGGTAGATTGAGGATTTGAACTTTTTAATTTTACATCTTTACTGAAAATGTGTATATATAGTAAGTTGAGCCGAACTCGTGGTCGAAATTCATTGTTCAAGCTCTCATCGAGCTTTTTTAGCGGACTTTTTTTTTGGCTCGAACCGAGCCGAGTCAAAGCTCGGCTCTAGCTTTGACTCGAAATCTCAAGCCGCGAGCCGAGCTTAGCCAGAGCTTTTTCCAAGTCGAGCCGAGCCCGAGCGGCCCGAGCCGACGAGCCGTCTTGCCATCCCTACCTCGGCCCCCTTTGCAAACTGATTGTTTGTCACAGTGCGCATGAGATCCACGTGTTCAAGAGGGAGGAGTTGAGACGTGTTGGTCCAAGGTCCAGACGGATTTTGTGGTCAACAGGTACCATATACAAAACTTTGATCCTTTGATCTACACATTCTTATACTTGTGTGTATACATAGTATAGTTGTAAAATTAATACGTATCGTTTTTATTTGGTTAAATATTTGAATGAAAAATATATCTTTTTTATTTGGTTAAATATTTGAATGACAAAAATATTGTTTTAGATCTATGTATATACATAATATACCTCTATCTGTTATTTCCTTCTTTTTTAAAGAAAACTTATAATTGTTGTGAATAGAAACTTGACGTTTAAGCATTTCCATGTATTAAAATAATTTGAAGTTTCGGGGAAACAGAAAGAGCTGGAACAAATTTATTTGTTGTCTAAAAATGATCTGAAATATAAAAAAAAAAAGGGTAACTGCAAGAATTCTTTACTCAGATTTCTTTTTATATAACATTCATAATAAAGGTTTTTTCACAAAACAATCGTTTAAGAACCATAATCTCCATTTTTATACTGTTAGTCTATTATTTACAAACAAAATGACATAAAAGTATACATCCATATATGTTGTCCAGATTTCACCTTGAAATATAAATCTCGCACGACTAGAATCTCGACTTCTGTATTGTTGACTATTTTTTACAAACAAACTGAAATAAAAAGTGTAAAATAATAAGGGAAAGTTTATATCACCATGAAAAATGTAACAAAATATTGCAATGAATCCTATCACAATGAAAAAAATAAAAATAAAAATAAAAAAATTGGTACATATATACACAATAAAAAATGGCTTACATTTTTGTCAATGAATGAGAACTTAAAGCTTGAAACCTACCAATTGCTGGAGGCCCGCATCAGCTCGGCAAGTGTTGTATATTTACATCAAGAAAATGAAACAATAAATTTGTAATGGTAACTGAAAGGCCAGTACGTGTTATCTTACTAATCTATATAATATATAAAAGCAGCTGAGTTTTGGCGGGAAAACTCAACTTTTATTGTGTTCACACTCCAAAATTCAGCTTTTATTGTGTTCACACTGCTACTTCCACTTATATATTTTTATAAAAAAAAAATTTCACTTATTTATATTTGGTTATTTGTGTTTAAAACTCTTTTTTCATAAAATTATTCTAATCATTTAAAGTTTTGAATCTTACAAATAAGTATTTGTATGTACTCATACAAATTCAATGTAAAATTTTCAGTTCAAAATTATATCGAAATTGTATTACGCATCTAATACTAAATAAATATTATCATATAAATTTTTTTATAAATAATCTTATTTTTTTAGTTATTTAGTACATCTAAAAATTCGAGCTCCTTCGTATTGCGTTCTATTAAATTAATTAGTATTTTTATAGAAAGTTACTTTTAATACGTAAATAATTTTTTTTATAATAATGTGATATTTTATTGGTCTCAATCTTATGGATGAATAATTTCGTTCGGCCATAAAAATTCAATGTCAAATTTTAATTTACATTTATATCGAATATTTAATCAAGTTGTATTAAATTTCATTTTAAATAGTCATACTTTTAAGTTCTTTGTTATATATACATAATAACCTTCTTTTCTATATCAGATTATTTATCAAAATAATTTTATTTACAATTACATTTAATGATTATATAATTTTTAATTCTAGAAAGTCTCATATCACATTTTTTACATTAACGGTTAACAGATTTATTTATATTGTTTTGAAATTATATAGTTATTAATGGTTTTTTTTGTCATAATTGTTAAGTCTAAATTTTAAAAAATAATTAACTATGACATGATATTAATTGTTATATTTTAATTCAATATTTATGATTTTTAAATTTCTACAACAATAAGTAAATTATATCCCAATTTACTTAACTGAAAATTGAGATGATCAATGTTATATTATATTTTTCATTAAAAAAATAATTACGTTGTATAATTATTGCAAAAACATATAATATCATGAATTTGATGCATCATTGTCAATCTCATAATTTAGTATTTTTTTTTCTTTTTTTATGATTATCGAATCTATATAATATATAAAAGCAGCTGAGTTTTGACGGGAAAACTCAACTTTTATTGTGTTCACACTCCAAAATTCAGCTTTTATTGTGTTCACACTGCTACTTCCGCTTAAGTATTTTTATAAAGAATTTTTTTCACTTATTTATATTTGGTTATTTGTGTTTAAAACTCTCTTTTCATAAAATTATCCTAATCATTTAATATTTTGAATCTTACAAATAAGTATTTTTATGTACTCATACAAATTCAATGTAAAATTTTCAGTTCAAAATTATATCGAAATTGTATTACGCATCTAATACTAAATAAATATTATCATATAAAATGTTGCATGATCGTATAGTTTCTAATTTGAAGGATATGCTAGACAAATACAACAAATTGTTAAGGGAGTTTAGGTAGGTTTGAGAAATGATGATTGGGGAAAACACTTCAAATGTAAGACTTATACTTATTGGTTGGTGGACGATCAATAATAGCCAATATGATTTTCCTATTGACGATGAAATTGCCGAATTGATTTTCGGTGGATTTTGATACATGACTTGAACACTTGGATATCATTATTGCGTCACATGGTGGACCGTTGCAGCGGATAAGTGAAGGACACAAGTTCTTTCTGAAAAATATTAATCATACACAGGGATTATGCAATGGAACAATATTGATAGTTACAAAATTTGGCGACCATGTTCTAGAAGATCAAATTCTTTATGTCATCAATACAGGACACAAGTTCTTTATTCCAATGATATTATTGAACCTTTTTTATTCTAGGACACCTACTAGATTTCAAAGAAGACAATTTTCATTGGTGGTGTCCTATACCATGACTATTAATAAGTGTCAGGGACAATCATTCTCGCATGTGAGACTTCTTCTTAAACGGCTGGTGTTTATACATGAACAACTTTATGTTACGATTTCTAAGGTGACAAATCGTTTTGGATTAAAGATGTTGATTTGTAATAAGAATAGAAGACCAACAAAATCAACAAATAATGTTGTGTACAAAAAAGTATTCTAGAATTTGTAGTCATATGAAACCAATAAATGATTATTTTATCTCTTACTTGTGAAATTTATTTATTTTATCTAAATGATTCATTTAATTTCACATTGAATTATATTTATCCAGACGTTTCTTCCTGTGCATCGCACGGGTGATTCACTAGTCTTACTTAATATTAAAGGAGGAGAATTTCCCGCTAATTTGACACAACTTTTTGTGATTTTCTTTTAATACAATATTATATATTATATATTTCATTTATTTTCACACACAACTTTTATTGTTTTCACACTCCAAAGACCAAAACTCAACTTTTATTGTGTTCACACTGCTACTTCCACTTAAATATTTTTATGGAGAATTTTTTTTTTTTTACTTATTTATATTTGATTATTTGTGTTTAAACCTGACTTTTCATAATTTTTTTTTTTTATCTTTTAATGTTTTGAATTTTGCAAATAAGTATTTGTGTGGAGTCATACAAATTCAATGCAAAATTTTTAGTTCAAAATTATATCGAATTTGTATCACGCATCTAATACTAAATGAATCTTATTGTATAAAACTTTTTATAAATAATCTTATTTTTTTAGTTATTTAGTACATCTAAAAATTTGAGCTCCTTTGTATTGCATTCTATTAACTTAATTAGTATTTTTATAAAAAGTTACATTTAATACGTAAATAATTTTTTTCAATAATTGTGATATTTTATTAGTATCAATCTTATGGATGAATAATTTCATTCTGTCATACAAATCTAATATCGACTCCTCCCGCCAAATTGACACAACTTTTTGTGATTTCTTTTTATACAATATTACATATTATATATTTCATTTATTTTCACACTCAACTGTTATTGCTTTCACACTCCAAAGACCAAAACTCAACTTTTATGTGTTCACACTGCTACTTCCATTTAAATATTTTTATGGAGATTTTTTTTTTACTTATTTACTAGTGTTATACCCGTGCGATGCACGGTCATTTGTTACTTACATATATCAAAATCTATATGTTAACATATAAAATGAATATTTAATTAAAAATGAGAAATAAATGAAGACAATTAATTACAGAGGTACATTACACATGCCATAATTTTTTTTTACGGTTCGTAGGTTTATCGTTTTATGAATTTCTTTAAATATTGTAATTTGAATTGATTTAAACTTAAAATTTAAAAGAAAAATTACATTTAAATAGAATTTCTAATAAGTAGAAAAATAGATATATTTGTGTTATACGCTTAGAATTTTATTAAAACGAAAAAAAAAAGAAAAATAAATTGATGAACGTTCTTATTTCATCATCTTTTATTTTCTATTTTTAAATAAAAATATTTATGTGATATTGAAAAAGTTTTATTTTTTTTTATTTTTACAAATAAAAAAAATTGTAAATGATTTTCAAGAGGGGATGACGGACCAAGAAATTTCGAGACCTGAAAAATGCAGTTATTTAAGAATCTGCATTCAATTAGATTATTTTAAATATGAATTTTGTCCAAAATGAACAATAAATAGTGAATTAATACTACTAATTACCATTTTAGGAAATGAGTTTAATAATAATGATTTTGTGGATAATGTATACTTAAGCACATGTTTGAGACTCATTATTTCAAATAATGTAGTTCAAAACAGTAAATTTTGGTACATTGAGCTGCTAAAAAGTATAATTTTTTTAAATTTATATGTAGATTATTTTATTAATAGAATGCTAGTTAAAAATGATTTTTATAAAAAATGAGGATTTGAATAAAGTGGATTGAATATGGACCAAATTTTTTTTCTAAGTCACCACAATTGTAATAGTTAGGAACTTAAATAACTTACTACTTAAAAAAAAAAATATTTCAATGAACATTTGCATAACTCATTTGCAAAACTATTCAATTTTAATGATTATTGATGTAATTAATCTTTTCAAAATATAATTTCTAAATTATTACAAATAATTTATCACTATCAGAATAGTACTATTAGAATCGATACTAACTATTTTTTTATAATATTTTATATTTATATATATTAAACAAATATTTCATTAAATATTTACTCTAACATTACAAATTAAATACATGTGATCATATATTTAAATGAATGTAGCAATTAAGTAACATAAAATGTTAGTTTTGATTAAATTTTAATGAATGTATATCGCAAATACATTTAATTTTATATATTAAGAAATCATCTATGCATCTCGATTCTAAAAGCGGAGCGGTTGTTTAACCCACAAATTCATTTTTCTGAACATTCATTCTTAATCACACATTCTTTAAAAAGTATTTTTTTACTATTTTTCATACTACTTTTTAGCTATACATTCTAAAAAATCACTTTTTCACAAAAACAATTCTAAAAAAATTAAGTCAAATAGTTAACAACCGAATAAAATTGGAGATCACGAAATTATACAAAAAAATTTATACCCTATGATCTTTAAAAATTTATTAAAATTAAGAATGATTAATAAAATATTAATCATTCTATTGATATTATTAACTAAAAAGAAATCAAAGCATAACTATTCAATATTAATCAAAAAAAATTACATTTAAACATACCTTAAATTTTTTTTAACGGTTTGTATGTTTACCTTCTAGGAAATTTTTTTAAACATTGTAATTTAAATTGACTTAAAACTTAAAGTAAAAAAACAAAATTACATTTAAATAGAATTTCTAATTAGTGAAAAATAGATATATTTATTATATAAGCTCAAAATTTTATTAAAATGAAAAGGAAAGAAAAAATAGATCGATAAGCGCTATTATTTTATTCTCTTTGATTTTCTATTTTTGAAAAAAAAAATATATTTATGTAATAATTAATAAAAAGTTGAAGAGAAAAAGACCATAAAAATAGAGAAAATAAAAAAAGAGTAATTTGGTTTATAAACGGGTTTATTTATAATTTTGAGTAAAAAAATAGTGGTTAAAAATTAGAGAAAGAAAATGTGTGTGGTTAAAAAGTAGTTTAAAAAATTGTATAGTTTATAAACTGGTTTATAAATCAATTTATTTTATTTACCAAGCGGATGCTAAACGAAATGCGGAGGTAATACAATTTTTCATAATTTTTTTTTTGCCCAAATCCATGTTGAAAAATTAGAGAGAAAAAATGCGTTTTATTAAAAAGGAATTTAAAAAATTATTTAATTTATAAATTGGTTTATAAACTAATTTATTTTATTTACCAAACGGATGCTTAATGCGACAGTAATACAATATCCCATAATTTTTTTTATCCAAATTCATGTTGAATTGTAAGAAAGTTCAATAATCCTTTTTATACATATATATAATCAAGTAGACGAAAATATTATAAAAATGATACAGTTTTCAAAATCACCAATGAATTTGATTAACATAAAAATAATAAATATAAATACCATTAATTTAAAACATGTGTTCACACTAAACCACTTACTCACAACATGCGTTCACACCAAACTATTTCTTTACTTTTAATATATATATATATATATATATATATATATATATATATATATATATATATATATATATATACTATTGTTATACCCGTGCGATTCACGGTCATTTGTTACTTACATATATCAAATCTATATTTTAATATATAAAATGAATATTTAATTAAATATGAGAAATGAATTAAGACAATTAATTACAGAGGTACATTACACATGCCTTAATTTTTTTTACTGTTCGTACGTTTATCGTTTTATGAATTTCTTTAAATATTGTAATTTCAATTAATTTAAACTTAAAATGTAAAAGAAAAATTACATTTAAATAGAATTTCTAATAAGTAGAAAATAGATATATTTGTGATATACGCTTAGAATTTTATTAATAGAATGTTAGTTAAAAATGATTTTTATAAAAATGAGAATTTGAATAAAGTGGACTGAATATGGGCCAAATATTTTTTCTAAGTCACCACAATTGTAATAGTTAGGAACTTAAATAACTTACTACTTAAAAAAAAATACTTCAATGAACATTTGCATAACTCATTTGCAAAACTATTCAATTTTAATGATTATTGATGTAATTAATATTTTCAAAATAAAATTTATAGATTATTACATATAATTTATCACTATCAGAATAGTACTATTAGAATTGATACTAACTATTTTTTTTATAATATTTTATATTTATATATATTAAACAAATATTTCATTAAATATTTACTTTAACATTACAAATTAAATACATGTGGTCATATATTAAAATGAACGTAGCAATTAAGCAACATAAAATGTTAGTTTTGATTAAATTTTAATTAATGTATATCGCAAATACATTTAATTTTATATATTAAGAAATCATCTATGCGTCTCGATTCTAAAAGCGGAGTGGTTGTTTAACCCACGAGATATAGTACATTATCACTTACTCATATGTGATTCATTTTTCAAAAATAAATTTTTCTGAACATTCATTCTTAATCACACATTCTTTAAAAAGTTTTTTTTTTTTTTACTATTTTTCATACTACTTTTTAACTATATATTCTAAAAAATCACTTTTTCAGAAAAACAGTTCTAAAAAAATCAAAGTCAAATTGTTAACAACCGAATAAAGTTGGAGATCACGAAATTATACAAAAAATCTTATACCCCATAATCTTTAAAAATTTATTAAAATTAAGAATGATTAATAAAATATTAATCATTCTATTGATATTATTAACTAAAAAGAAATCAAAGCATAACTATTCAACATTAATAAAAAAAATAACATTTAAACATACCTTAAATTTTTTTTAACGATTTGTATGTTTACCTTCTAGGAAATTTTTTTTAAACATTGTAATTTAAATTGACTTAAAACTTAAAGTGAAAAAACAAAATTACATTTAAATAGAATTTCTAATTAGTGAAAAAATAGATATATTTATTATATAAGCTCAAAATTTTATTAAAATGAAAAGGAAAGAAAAAGTAGTTCGATAAGCGCTATTATTTTATTCTCTTTGATTTTCTATTTTTGAAAAAAATATATTTATGTAATAATTAATAAAAAGTTGAAGAGAAAAAGACCATAAAAATAGAGAAAATAAAAAAAGAGTAATTTGGTTTATAAACGGGTTTATTTATAATTTTGAGTAAAAAAAATAGTGGTTAAAAATTAGAGAAAGAAAATGTGTGTGGTTAAAATGTAGTTTAAAAAATTGTGTAATTTATAAGCTGGTTTATAAATAAATTTATTTTATTTACCAAGTGGATGCTAAACGAAATGCGGAGGTAATACAATTTTTCATAATTTTTTTTTACCCAAATCCATGTTGAAAAATTAGAGAGAAAAAATGCGTTTTATTAAAAAGTAATTTAAAAAATTATTTAATTTATAAATTGGTTTATAAACCAATTTATTTTATTTACCAAACGGATGCTTAATGCGACGGTAATACAATATCCCATAATTTTTTTTATCCAAATTCATGTTGAATGGTAAGATAGTTCAATAATCCTTTTTATACATATATATAATCAAGTAGACGAAAGTATTATAAAAATGATACAGTCTTCAAAATCACCAATGAATTTGATTACCATAAAAATAATAAATATAAATACCATTAATTTAAAACATGCGTCCACACTAAAATACTTACTCACAACATGCGTTCACACCAAACTACTTCCTTACTTTTAATATATATATATATATATATATAACCAATAAAACTTCATTTACTAAAATAAGTAGTCAAAATAATAATTGAAAAATCTCGCAATTATCATGATACAATAACCGAATAAAGTTGGATATCACGAAATTATGTAGAAAATCTTATACCCTATAACCTTTAAAAATTTATTAAAATTAAGAATGATTAAAAAAATATTGATCATTCTATTGATATTATTAAATAAAAAGAAATCAAAGTATTAACTATTCAATATTAGTCTTCGTTTAATAACTTTTTTTATAAATTATTTATAAGTATCGCATTTTTCAACCACATATATATTTTGGAAAGTAAGATTTTTAATATTAAAGATAACAAATGATTTGACCATTAATAATTAAAACATAATTCTTATATTGATGGTTACATATAGAATTTATATTATTAAGAAAAACAAATAAATAAAAAAATAATCATTAAGTAATAATTTTAATACTGATAACTAAAAATATTAATTGAACACATTCAGTATTAGTGTTAATCATAAAATTAAAATTGATTAAAAAAATATCAACCATTATTTAGTATTCATAATATATATATATATACACACACACATATATATATAAGGTAATAAATGTGTTCATACTAATTAAGATTTTGCATTCACACTAAACCATTTTGTGTTCTCATTGGTCAGACTTTCCTCCCTTTATATATAATATAGATATTTGATTATTTGTGTTTAAACCTCTCTTTTCATAATTTTTTTTTTAATGTTTTGAATTTTGCAAATAAGTATTTGTGTGCAGTCATACAAATTCAATGCAAAATATTCAGTTCAAAATTATATCGAAGTTGTATCACGCATCTAATACTAAATAAATCTTATTGTATAAAACTTTTTATAAATAATCTTATTTTTTTAGTTATTTAGTACGTCTAAAAATTTGAGCTCCTTTGTATTGCGTTCTATAACTTAATTATTATTTTTATAGAAAGTTACATTTAATACGTAAATAATTTTTTTCAATAATTGTGATATTTTATTGGTATTAATCTTATGGATGAATAATTTCGTTCTGTCATACAAATCTAATATCGACACCTCCCGCCAATTTGACACAAATTTTTTGATTTTTTTTATACAATATTATATATTATATATTTCATTTATTTTCACACTCAACTTTTATTGCTTTCACATTCCAAAGACTAAACTCAACTTTTATTGTGTTCACACTGCTACTTCCACTTAAATATTTTTATGAAGATTTTTTTTTACTTATTTATATTTGATTATTTGTGTTTAAACCTCTCTTTTCATAATTTTTTTCTTTATCTTTTAATGTTTTGAATTTTGCAAATAAGTATTTGTGTGCAGTCATACAAATTCAATGCAAAATTTTCAGTTCAAAATTATATCAAAATAGTATCACGCATCTAATACTAAATAAATTTTATTGTGTAAAACTTTTTATAAATAATCTTAGTTTTTTAGTTATTTAGTACATTTAAAAATTTGAGCTCCTTTTTATTACGTTCTATTAACTTAATTATTATTTTTCTAGAAAGTTACATGTAATACGTAAATAATTTTTTTCAATAATTGTGATATTTTATTGGTATCAATCTTATGGATGAATAATTTCGTTCATTCATACAAATCTAATATCGACTCCTCCCGCTAATTTAACACAACTTTTTGTGATTTTTTTATACAATATTATATATGATTTATTTCATTTATTTACACACTCAACTTTTATTGCTTTCACACTCCAAAGACCAAAACTCAACTTTTATTGTGTTCACACTGCTACTTCCACTTAAATATTTTTATGGAGATTTTTTTTTTACTTATTTATATTTGATTATTTGTGTTTAAACCTCTCTTTTGATAATTTTTTTTATCTTTTACTGTTTTGAATTTTGCAAATAAGTATTTGTGTGCAGTCATACAAATTCAATGCAAAATTTTAAGTTCAAAATTATATCGAATTTGTATCACGCATCTAATACTAAATAAATCTTATTGTATAAAACTTTTTATAAATAATCTTATTTTTTTAGTTATTTAGTACATCTAAAAATTTGAGCTCCTTTGTATTGCGTTCTATTAACTTAATTAGTATTTTTATAGAAAGTTACATTTAATACGTAAATAATTTTTTTCAATAATTGTGATATTTTATTGGTATCAATCTTATGGATGAATAATTTTGTTCTGTCATACAAATCTAATATCGAATTTTCTTTTATATTTATATCGAGTATTTAATCAATTTGTATTAAACTTTGTTTTAAATAATCATACTTTTAATTCAATATTTATGATTCTTAAATTTTTTCAACAATAAGTAAATTGTCTCCTAATTTACTTAACTGATAATTGAGATGATCAATATTATATTATAATTTTCATCAATAAATAATTACGTTGTATAAAAATTGCAAAAATCTATAATACCATGAATTTGATGCATCTTTGTCAATCACAATTTTAGTTTTTTTCGTTTTTTATGATTATCGAATTCGTTTCTTATACGTGTTGTTTTTCATTGTCAATGGTCAAAATAATAAATCTTATCTTTTATAGCATGATCTATATTATTAACTTTTTCATCTATTGTTTGATTGTTCATAATACATGGACATTGGAGATCGTACATTTAAATATTTATTTTGCAAAGTAAATTTTTGGTGCGAGGAGAGTGTGAATAAACATTATAAAACATGTCGTAATTCGAAGTTCTCATTTTGTTGTGGGGTGAACACGATTTTTAATAATATTTCAAACCAAACCATTTAAAACGGTTAGAAATTTTTTCAAGCCAAACTAAACCATTTCATTTTTTAAACAAAATAAAATCAAACTATTTTTTGCGATTTGGTGCGGTTTGAAACCACGGATTGCCGATGAATAAATTAGTATATTTCAAAGCGAGCTCAAAGACACATATTCATCTAAAATTTCGAGTTGAAACTAGCTCAAAAATAGTATTAAGTTTCTAATTGAGTGCTTTGTTGTGAATCAATCTATGTTGACAAACAAACTAATTATATAGAAGTAAACTATCGTTAGCTCTTATATTAAAAATTTTATTTTAAGAAAATATCTTGGATGATGATAATGAATTGTAGGAGGAAAAATTATTTCCAAATGATTGTGGATTTGAACAAATTAATCTTTGTCTCCTATATTTTGATTTGTTGATAATAAAAAGTATATTGTTTTTTTTTTTTTTAAATTGAACATTTGTCTTTATTTTTATTTTTTAAAATTTGGCGGGTTGGCTGTTTGAAATCGCGATTTTGACAATTGAAACCTAAACCAAATTGTTTAAGGTGGTTTGGAATTTTTACAAACCAAACCATTTGTTACAGTTTAATTCGATTTTGCGGTTTATTTGTTCACCCCTACTTTGTTGTATACAAGAGAAAGTGAATATTTCTCTTATGGAAGATCATCCTCTAATTTTGAAAGATTTGTTATATGACAGGGAGACAGGATTAAAAATTCCATTGAGAACATTCTGACATATAATATGATGTTTTCATTCACTTCTATGGGGGAATATATAATGAGCTAAATGATGGTAGAGGGTTTCCCCTCTTCAGATTACACGATCAAAATTGTCATAAGATTGAGAGTCTATTGCGTGATGAAGGTTCAGCTCTGCAATTTGCTCGCTTTACATTGTTGACAATGTGAATGAGGTTGAAAGCAGAAAAAGGGTCTGAGGTACGTATTATGTATTTATTGTTTTTATAATTATATTGTTTACGGATAATTTTGTTGTGATATTCTAAAATTTAATTTATGTCTTTTAATTTTCCCAGGTAGGAGTGAATCATGTGATTCTATGTTGCATGATTTAATAGTTTCTGATTCGAATGATATGCTAGACAAATACAACAAATTGTTAAGGCAATTTAGGTCGGTTTGAGAAAAAATGATTGAGGAAACACTTCAAATTTAAGACTTATACTTATTGGTTGGTGGGCGATCAATGATGGCCAATATGATTTTTCTATTGTCGATGAAATTTCCGAATTGATTGTCGGTGGATTTTGACACACTACCTGGACACATGGATATCACTATTGCGCCACGTGGTGGACCTTTGCAACAAATAAGTGAGGACACAAGTTCTTTTTGTGAAATATTGATCATACACAGGGATTGAGTAATGGAACAAGGTTGATAGTTACAAAACTTGGCGACCATGTTCTAGAAGGTCAAATTTTGCTGGCATCAATGCAAGACACAAGTTCTTTATTTCAATGTTATCATTGAACCCTTCTAATTCTAGGATACTTATTAGATTTCAAAGAAGATAATTTATATTGATGGTGTCATATGTCATGACTATCAATAAGAGTCAGGGACAATCATTCTTGCATGTGGAACTTCTTCTTAAATGGCTGGTGCTTACACATGAATAACTTTATGTTGTGATTTCTAGGGTGACAAATCGTTCCAGATTAAAAATATTGATTTGTGATAAGAAAGGAAGAACAACAAATAACGTTGTGTACTAAGAAGTATTCCAGAATTTGTAATCATATGAAATCAATAAATGATGATTGATGCTGTCAAAAATCCTAACCTTGACGTGGCAGAACCTGATGACAATTGATTGCTAGAAAAGATGATGAACTCGCCTGGGATGACCTGCGAAAAAGGCGAGGAGGATTCTCCCCGTCGCCCCTCCGGTGTGAGAATTAGCTTTCTGGAAAAGGTAGAGAGAATATTTAACTGGAAAAACGTAAAGAATTGTGAATGAATAATTTGATATGAAAAGAACTGTATTTATAGGGCTGAAAAAGTCCATAACTTCCTGTATTTAAGGAAGGAGTCCTTTTGTAATAAACTTACCTTTTAAGAAGAATTCCATACTTATAAGGATTCAGTTTCCTTTTTGTAAAGGGTTTCCTTGTGGATCATGTATTATCTTGAGACTCAAGTATATGGCCCATTAACGAGGCCCAATGATGAAAGAGGTTTGGAAGCCTGCAAATACGGGCCACAGGTAGGCAAGAAACGATCTTATCTCCAACTGTCCAAATGAAGCAGATCGGGATGACCCCGACCTTCATGAGACCGGGTATATCAAGGAGGCACAATCGGTTATTGTTGAACAGCGAAGAGGTCGGCCATATTCCGACCATGAAGCTTTCGGTAACAGGTCGGTTAAAGGAATTTCATGACCTCGAGGGGTCGGTCAAGGGAAGACCGCGACCTCAACAGGTCGGGTCATGGAATTCTCCGTAAAGTTAAGGAGTAGAAAAATAATACCGATCAATGATATTATCTCTTATTTGCGAAATTTATTTATTTTATAAAAAAGATTTATCTAATATCATATTGAATTATCTTTATCCAAACGTTTTTTCACGTGCATCGCACGGGTGATTAACTAGTTATCATAAAGGGGGCTGAGTTGTTGGAAATCAGAAGCTTGACGTTGGAAATTGTGCTGCGTTGAGTATAAAATATTAATCTGATTGGAAAAAAACTTTTAAAAAAAAGGTCATAAAAAATTGTGTCCGTGTGCTAGTCACTTCAGGCGGAAAATTAATCGTGGGGCCCGCATTAGCTCAACTACTTTTATAAATTATACATAGATATAGATATAGATTACATAGATATAGATATAGATTTTATAGATTCTGCATTTTAGATTAAATGTGTTAAGAGGAAGAAACTTTGTCCCCAGAACAATCTATTGGGGTCGAAATTTAGATCCAGCAAGGAAAAAGTTCATAGGGGATATCGGATGAATACATTGATGTAAATGCAAATTAAATTAATTAAGGATGATTAAAAGAAAATTTTTATTTCATTAAGGGTATGTAGCAAATGTTGTCTTTGAATACGTATCTACAATATGTCATTTCGAAAGACATTTAAAACTCTACATGATTGTGCTCTCGAATCGTCAATACATATAACAAAAATCAAGAAGTTGCACATCCCAAATGTATATATATATATATATATATATATATATATATATACACACATGTGTGTGTGTAATTCGTTTATATATACACACATGTGTGCGTAATTCGTCATTAATAAATTATAAATTAAATATGTGTGTGTGCGCGCGCGCGCGTCACTTTGCACATGCACACACATATATTATTGGGTTGGGGTTATTTTAAAGTATCAAAATTGGATTATTTCAACATTTATATGACTACCTTATATTATATTTAATACTCAAAATCATCGATTTTAATCATTTGGTTCAAAAGAATTCGAGGCCGGAGAGGGTGTAACACCCCAAGTTTAAAATCATAAACCTAGGCGTGTTAACTTCCATTCACATTATATGCGGAAAAAAATCATTTAAAACATTAAAATTTTCATTTTTTTCTATTATAAAATTTTACAGAAATTTCGGTAGAGTCTTCTCTATAAATTGGACTTAACCAACCTATAGAGGGACAATATAACCAACATAATAATTTAAACAAAATCAATCCACACCTCCACAACATTCATCATCACCAAAACCAACTCATTCAATCCCACACTCCTCAACATAATAATCCCAAAACAATAAGCTTTAGCAATTGAAATAAGAGGTAGTTTAATCGTTAATGCATCACCATTATTCATTCAAAGCTAACTCCAACTAAAAAATAACTAATAAAATGAATAAGAAATAATTAAATGATAACATAAGTAATTTAACTTTATTTAAAAAGGGTGGCAGCAGGTACTGTCTGAGTCCACCACCAAATGCTCTCCTCATATCATCTAGCCTTCATCACTTGAAATGTTGGGGAGGGATCGGGGTGAGCTAAAGCTCAGTAAGTAAACTTTATGCACGTGATCCATGCGCATGACATGATATGCTTTAAACATTTCGAAGTATGTATCCCCATTTACTTTAACCTTTCAGAACTTTCTAACTTTTCAACTTTCACTTAAACATTTCAAAAAATTTACTTCATTTCCATCGTGAGCTCACTTGATGTATCGTCTAGCCAATCAGATAACAGTGGGCAATTCTTATTTAGAACCAGATCACATTTACCAACAAAACCGCAAAGTGGTTAACATTTATTCCACCGCAAAGCGGCTCATTACATTATTCCACCGCAAAGCGGCTCATTACTTTCGGGTACGCCGGTCCCCCGCGTCCCATTTCCTACTCGCATCTTTCATGACTTAGAAGTACACCAATTCTTTCTTAAAGATTTGGGATACATAACTTTTGAATAAACTTTGCACGTTTACAAATTTCTTTAATTTAAAAACATTTAACTTTCAAAATTCAATGCCAATGCATGCTTGATGATGCAATGACATAATAACGTGCATGCTTGAACATTTCCTTAAACGTGCATACTTGCATATCGCAAATCAAATGCATCAACATTAGGTAATTACACGAAATCACTTACGCACATTAATTTCACATTAACTTTCTACTTTCATGAAAATATGGGAAGTTTACTTACCTGACGTCCTTAGTATTTACCGTTATCTGGATTTGCAAGTGGAAGAGTCTCGGATGCCCGTGACGTCAATGTACCCAGTAATCCTAATTTATATCAATTCATTAAATAAAATATACTTTCAGTTCAAAATCACATTTGAGTTGGGTCTTTTACCAAACCTAACCCGACCAATTTTTATTTTTTTTGTAGAACCCAATTCAACCCGATTTTCATCAAAAATCGACCCAAACAGATCGAGTTGGGTGGGTTAATGCCCACCCCTAAATGCTAGAGCAAAAAAACCGTCTCAGCACAGTAGATGGGATATCCCTTCCTACCCATTTTCGCGTTTTTTATGTTACGATTTTTTTGGCCGTCTTTGATGTACCTTGTAACACGTTAATTGTTCTCATATGAAGGAGATTTTTGTCTCAACCTTAACTGGGTGTGTCCCGAGGGATTTGAACTCTTAATATAACACACGGACCCTTTGAAGGAGTTTGTTGTCTTAGCTATTGTTTTCAAACCCGGCCCGAAAACTCGCGACTCGGGCCAAAAGCCGGGCCGGGTCACCTAGAAACCCAATCGGGTCAAACCCGATTAACGACCCGATTGACCCGATAGACTTGGACTCAGGTTTCATATATATATATATATATATATATATATATATATATATATATATATATATATATTTGATTTACTTAATAATATTTAATGCCCGATTGACCCTCTGACCTTGACCCAATCTCTAGGTCGGGTCGATGGTCGGACTGGTTCTGAAAATATTGGTCTCAGCCTTAGCTGGGTGCGTTGCTCTAGTGGTACTAAGAATCATCTTAGAATCCTTATATTATGAGGTCAATGATTCAAATTTCTGGAGGCCAGCCAAAGTTGAGACAAAAAGTCCATTCAAATGAGAATAATTCGTATGTTGCGGGAGCATGCATACTTTTAAAAAAAATAATTACTGTAAGTCTGTAACAAATATATTATTTATACAGAGAGAGAAAGTGACGGGTGGTGAGAAGATGCCACTGCTCTCTTGTTACCCAGCCCAAGAAATAGATGGATAAGGACGTAATCTGCTGCATTCACTGCATTTTGCAAAAGCAAAGTTTGTTTCTTATTATTTCTGGTTGTATTGATTTGTATACCCACACCCTTTTACCCATAAAATCTTACATCATTCCACCGCTTCATAAACAAACCTATTCACTTTCAAGAAAATTATATTGCATTTCTTGAAGTGTTTTTTTCTCGGTCACAACTAGACATTGATTCAATCTCCTTATTGTTTGTGAAGACATGAATAAAATTCTGCATTTGGTTTTCGGTGTTTTCGGTATTATTAATATTTTCCAGTTCCAGTTCTATTTATCTTTCTTTCTTGATTATGAATTATGATTGCATTAGCATATATCTTTCTTTGGTTTCTTTAGGAGGAATTGATTGAATCTGTATTTATGAACAGGAAATGCTACTGGATTGTTTCTCTTCTTGGCTCCAACGTAAGTATTCTCAAAGCTCACGTACAGTACACCCTCTTTAAAAAATAAATAAAAAATAAATAAAAGAAAACTGTCCCATGTGAACAAAATTTATTTTTCAGGTATTTAGGAGTCCTTAATAAAAAAATATTCTTGATGAAATTTTTTTTTCGACTTTTACGAATTAATTGCAGGATTACATTCAAGAGGATAGTCATGAAAAGATCAACGGAACAGTTCTCAGGCATACCCTATGTCATGACATTGCTCAACTGCTTGCTTTCTGCATGGTACGTCATTTATTTAAAAATCTCCAAATATGTTATTTTAACAATTTTGGTACTTGCACGAATAAAGTTGTACTAACTAATATACTAAGCATCTCATCCTAGGGCCACGAATAAAATATTGCGTATGGACCCCGCTTGGTTTTTTTTTTTTTTCCGTAATTTAAAAATTTTTATCGTAAAGGACCCCACTTGGTTGGTGTACTAATTTGTACAACTTTATTTGTATTTTAATTCTTATTTTAATACTCTATGATTATTGTATCTCGGAATTCCTTCTTAATCCTTGTTCGATTCTATTTAAAATTTCTTTTTTTTTTTACGGTACTCAATTTCAACTATTCATTAAAATCAAACCCACAATATTTGACTTTTCAATTAAATCTCATCCATCAATTTTCCTGAAAATCACTATTCATTAAAAAAAAAAAAGATTTTTTTTTTAAAACAATATCAAACACACAAAAAAAATAAAATTCAAGCTAGTATAGAATGATTGTTGCTTTTATTTATTTATTTATTCAAGATACGTAGATTTTCGCTGGGCCTATTTTTTACTCGTATTTATAACACTCAATTTACTTTTTATCTACATATTTCGTGACATGCAAGTACTATCACCTCCCACAAATATTTTATATGTATTTTATAATTTAAATCATTTATAAACACTTCCAAAACATGCTTCAGTAAGATGGTCACTCATTTTATTGAACATCGTATTGATTTAAACAGGTATGGACTCCCAATTATATCACCAAACAACATACTGGTGTCAATAATCAATGGCACTGGTGCAGCAATTGAATCAGTTTATGTACTAATTTTTTTAATATTTGCACCCAAGAAAGAGAAGGCCAAGATATTTGGACTACTTGTGGTCATCCTTGCAGTATTTTCAGCTGTGGCATTTGTTTCTGTATTTGCCATCCATGACTTGCACAAAAGGAAGCTTATTTGTGGATTTGCTGCCACAATATTCTCTATCATAATGTACGCTTCACCTCTGTCAATCATGGTAAGACTTTATACATTGCGTGTTAGTATACTTTAAATTTGATGAGATTATAAGGTGGCGTTCTGTTTGTATTTTATTTTGTATTTTCATTTTCGAAAATGTTTTGTGTTTTGTGTTTTGTGTTTTGTGTTTTCATCTTTGTTTTCAAATTTGCTGAAAACGCGTTTGGTTTGTCATTTCTGAAAACTGTTTTTGAAAATGAAAAGCTGGAAAACATGTTCTGTTTGAAATTTTGCAGAACACTATTTAAACTATTTTTAATTAATTTACTTACAGAATATTACTAACTCCAACTCAAATTTCCTTTCACAATATACTAAAAATATGGTTACATGCAACACACTAATGTGAGCATTAAGAGTCTATATTAACACAGCTTGGTCAGGTTCCGGACTTGAGAAAGCTCTACTTATATTAAAATCCAGAAAATGCAAGTTCTTTCAAAACCACCAGAGTCCATTTATCATTGCATTTTTTGAAATATAACAACAAGAATTCTCATTTAATTTTTTTTTGTAATGTTGATATTGAATTCAATAAAACTTTATTTAAACTAAGTTCCAAGTTAGGATAATTCTAAAAAAAAAAAATTCTTTATTTAGGCTTAGTTCCAAGCTAGGATAATTCTAAAAAAAATAAAATAAAATAAAAACTTTATATTAAGCTTAGTTATAAGTTAAGATAATTCTATAATAAAAAAATAAAAAAAATCTCAAAACGCGTTTTCCGCGTTTTGGACATTTTTTGTCGAAATACACACAAAACGCTCAAAACGATGTTTCGAGCGTTTTCCGTTTTGTGTACAAATTTTTTTTTTGTTTTTCAAAATGCGTTTTCGAAAATGGTAAAGAGAACGCGTTTTTAGCGTTTTCGAAAATAAAAATAGAAAACGACCTCAAAACAGCAAAGAGAACATGGGCTAAGCTTACGCTTGGTAAATGTACGATTTTTGGTTTATAAAAATTTCCCAAGAATCACGTGACATGTTTTGTTCATTTTCTTGTCGAGTCGCATCTAGTACTCCAGTGTTCCTAATGTAAGTACCTAACATTAGTTAAATGATGAAATGTCAAATCCATTGAAATCGGAAATAGTATTCTACTTACCTGTGTTCTGAATCTCTGATCAGTGATAACTGAAAACAATCAGTTTATTGCACGTATCTCGAGGTGAATTTATGGTTAAGAATTAAAAAGAAAAAATATGATTAAAAATTGTATGAAAAATTGAAGAGAATCATAAATGGGTTTATAGCCCATTTACCGAACACTGCTTGAAGTCTCAGATGGACAAGGGCTTATATAAGTTGGAGCTTGGTCAATCTATTTCACCATTGGCTGGGGTCTTTGGTCAACTCGCTAACTGTCGAAGACTCTAAATTGCATTTACTCTCTATTAGTCAAATTGAGAGTCAGTTGGACCTTTACATGTGAAATCGAAGCTTAGTTAGTATATTTGTGTTGAGAATTACACACAAATTTTCTATCTAATTAATTTCAAATGAATTTTGATGTTCAAAAAAATAATAAGCAAATTAGAAAATAAGTACGAACACAGAAATTTACGTGATTCGTTAACTTGCCTACGTTCACGGACCCTCGTCAAAACTTTTCACTATATAATGAATTTTTACAATTATATAGAACTTGCACCCACCAAACCCTCAAGTATTGTAGAAAAATAATCAAGTTTTACCATATCTACCAATTTCTACTTCTTTGTACAACTCACAAAGAACCCAAGAAAAACTAAGATACTAGACTACATTTTTTCTCACAATACTCTCTAATCAATGTGCAATTAATTAGCTCCTCGATACACATATTTATAGGTTAACATAACCCAAAAATGTGTATTACTTATATCCCAAGATATTTCCCCGTTGAAGTAGAATAATCAGAATAAGGAAAGAAATTCAAACCAAAAGATTATCTTCCTTTTCTTTTTACCCTTACCTTGGTTTCGAAGTTAACCACTTTAACAAAAAAATCAATTGTTCAAGATATTCTCATTCTTAATGTGGGTCAAATATCCTAACAATCTCCACCTTGACACAAATTCATCCAAGCAAAAAAATTCAAATTTAATCATTGGGTAAACGGCAAGCATTTAACACTTTGACGATCTCATACTCCACCATATGAGTATAACCAGCACTCAGAATTATCAACGAACTCGGAGCTTTTCATTTGCTCATGTCGAAAAAACTTACTGAAAATTATGGTGCAACTCCCATATTTGGCTTTCCTTGAGAGCTCATCAGCCATCGACATCAAATTCACCACACACCTTGCATTAACGCCAAATCAATGTCTATGTGCAAACACATGTACCTACCAGCAAGAACACATCATCTATCATGTTACTAAAGTACATCATCACCACCCTCCACCAGGAGAGTCGCATTGTCCACCTTCGAGCAGTTAGCCGACTCTGCTCCACCCTTTGGAAAATTTCTTCTTACATGACTAGATTTACCACAGTTCCAACACATTACCTTCTTCTTCTTGGAGTTACCTTTCTTCCACTTTTCAGTAACAAGCAAAGCTTTTCAGATGAACTATCACTTCAACCTAATCAACTTAACTTCTGAAAATTCCACCGTTTCCTTCCCGTACATCAAAATCAAGATGATGTGCTTAAACGTGGATGAAACAGACCAGATGAACATTATCCTCATCATCAATCTTAACTCCAATAGATTTCAGTTCAGAAACAATCTCATTGAGAATACTAAGTGTTGGGTGGATTTGTGAATAGTGACGCCAAAATAAGTAGAATGAGAATTTGTAAATCCAAGCCGAAAATTGGACAGAGTAACGGCAAGGAAAGTACAAACAAGAAGAAGAAGAAGAAGAAGAAGAAGAGAAGGACAAAGCCGATGCTAGAGTTGTACTCTTTGTCCTTAAGTCGAATTTGCCCCGCAACGGTGCCTACGGATTTCGGCAATCGACTCCCAAGATACAACGGCTTCACTTGTGTTTGTAGCACTCCAAAACACAAGTACAACGAACCAAAATTAGGCTTATGTACTCCAAAGGATGCAATGAATCAAAACAAATGAAATGAATTTGATTTTGGAGAGAAGTGAGGATGAGAGATGTTTTGCATATCAAAAAGTGAGGAATAGGACACCCAAAGGGTCCTATATATAGATCATGAAAGGGTGTGGACGAAATGGTTGAGGTCCAAACCATGCACCATTTCCAAACAATGCACCTTTATGAAAATGTGTCTTGTGGCCGGACAACCGTGCGGTCGCACGGTTTTACTCAAAAAATCGAAAAAATATTTGACGTGTGATCGCACGGTTTCCCAACCATGCTTCCGATATTAGTTTTCGAAATGTCAAATATACGCTTCAATACATGCAGAGAAATCAAAATTCTCTTTCGGGGGCGTTGCCCCCTCGACCCCCGCGACCTGACCGGGCAGGTCGATCCCCGTTTGTGCCCCCCGAAGCGGCGAAGTGGCAAACAATTTTGCCTAAACAGATTGAGCCGAGCTTTTGAGTATTTAGCCAAAGTCGACATGAAGTCACTTTGATCGATTTTCAATTCTTGATTTATTAATCAATATCCAACACTAAGATGGTCTAAGATTTTCATACCTGAATTCATTCTCAAAGAATGAAACCGCTCCTTCAGATATAAGTTATTTGACAAGCTCTTTGTCCGATACAACTCTTCAAGTTTTTCCCACAGTTCCTTCACAGTAAATATCCCATAAATATTTGCAAGAACATTTTTGGCCAAACAAAGTTGTAACATGCTAGCGGTCTTCAAATTTCAATCTTCTCAATATTCATCACTTGTGTTGGATCCAGTTTCTTTGTCAGAACTCGGGGTTGGTTTTTCCTTCAAAGCTTTCTGCAGTCCCGTCTGAATCAATTCATCCATGACTTGTATTTACCACAAACCAAAATTGATCTTCCAGTCAAATTTCTTCACGTTGTACTTTCCAAACATATTTTCTTTTGCTCAAAAAATCTTCGAAACACCTGATGCTCTGTTAATTAGACGTCAATTTCCCCGTCAACGGGCAACTGTTGGGAATTACACGCAAATTCCCTCTCTAATTAATTCCACGGGAATTTTGATGTTCAAGAAAATAATAAGCAAACTAGAAAATAAGTACGAACACAGAAATTTACGTGGTTCGGCAACTTGCCTACATCCACGAACTCTCACCAAAGCTTTTCACTATATAATAAATTGTTACAATTATATAAAATTTGCACTCACCAAACCCCCTAAGTATTGTAGGAAAAATAATCAAGATTTATCACATCTACCAATTTCTAATTCTTTGTACAACCCACAAAGAACCCAAGAAAAACTAAGATGTTGGATTACATTTTTCCTCACAATACTCTCTAATCAATGTGCAATTAATTGGATCATCGATACACATATTTATAGGTTAACATAACCCAAAAACATGTATAACTTGTGCCCCCAAGATATTTCCTTGTTGAAATAGAATAATCAGAATAAGGAAAGAAATTCATACCAAAAGATTATCTTTATTTTCTTTTCACCCTTAACTTGGTCTCCAGGTTAACCACTTTAACAAGAAAATCAATTATCCAAGATATTCTCATTCTTAATTCGAATCAAATATCCTAACAATTTTTTTTGTCTGATTGAGATCTAGATCTTTAGTCAACTTACACTCAAAGCAAAAAATTCTTGAGTGCCACACAATATCTAGTCAAGTTTGAATTCAGTTGCACAGAGACCTACAAAACACGTGCTCAACGATTGGGCATAGGATCTTTCTTTGACATGTACTCACGACTCAAAGTTGACTACACGTCAACAAATTGATATGAGTTTTTTGAATCATTAATTGGTACTAGTTACAATATTATTGATGTAAAGTTTACATGTGCAGAGGATGGTTATTAAAACAAAGAGTGTGGAGTTCATGCCCTTCTTCTTGTCTTTGTTCGTTTTCTTATGTGGTACGTCATGGTTTATATACGGACTCATCGGGAAGGACCCTTTTCTAGCGGTATGTAATTGCAATCACGTCACAACTCATTTGTCTCTTTATTCTCTATCAGTTTAATTTTTTAGATGACGTGATTTAACAAAAAATGGGAAGGTAATCAATTGAGACTGACCATGATGATGCAGGTGCCAAATGGTTTTGGATGTGGATTAGGAGCAATGCAGTTAATATTATACTTCATTTATCGTGGCAACAAAGGTGAAACCAAGAAACCTAACAAGGACGAATATCTGGAAATGGGCCTAAGCAAGCCCAATTAATATAATGTTCGTAATGGTTTGATCCTTAATTTCTTGTTTTCGGAATTGGTAAATGTTTTTTATTTGAGGAGTTTAATCAATGTAATCATCAAAATCATTGGGATGAAGTGTAAAGAAAAACACAACTGAAATAGGTGGCTGATCTTAATTTTTCGTGGTTGATATATAGATCTTAATCTTATCTTAGTCTTAGTCTTAATCTTAATAAATATTAAAGTAGAATAGTAGTTACCAAAATTAGCACATAATTTTCTGCCAAAACAACTTTCTAAATTTGTAAATGTTTGTTGTGAATCATTTATTTGAGAAGACCGTGAATCGTTTATTTGATAAATAACAGAAACAGTTAGAAGTTGGTTGAAAACTATCGCTAAAGAAAAATTTCCACCCATTTGTCAAATGGCCTCAAGTGGTCAGGATTCAAGGAACTAGATATTGTATCTATGTTTTGAGCGCCAGAGGTCATACGGTGAAAATGTATATGTTATCTTCAGGTTTATATTTTACAAGACAAAATATATATATATATATATATATATATATATATATATATATATATATATATATATATATATAAGAAAGAGTAGAAAAAAGAAAGATAAAAGATAAAATAGAACGATGATAAGTCAAGTAGTTTGATATAATTAAAAAAAAATAGCGAAGGAGGTACCAATAGAAAAGTTGTTAGTTTTATACAAAATGATTTGAATTCGTGCTTCATTTTGAGATTTTTTCCCCTACTAATCCCTATTAATTTTTGCAATTGGTTTATGTAATTTTAGAGATTGCCTTCGACATTTTTTTATTTTACATGAGAAATTCATTCAAGATTTGATTTTATGCTTATTTAATCAAAATTATCTATAATTATAAGAATATTGTGATGAACATATTTCTTGAATTCACATGTTACCCCCTCAATTTATAATCCTTATCATGTAGAAGTAATTGGGGGCACATAAGGTTGGATTATCATGTAGAAGTAATTGTGTTCATTTCTTAAGCGTTGCTTTTTTATATTGGTAAATTGTGACATGATAAAAACAACCCGTCTCATCTAACTTTAGGTCTATTAATAAGGTTTTAACTTATAATGAGCTTGTGGAGAGTCTCGATAGCTTTAAAACTTATCTTCGGGTTGTCAATTATGTGATTTTTCCCTATTATTTTATTTTGCGATTATAATCGAATTTTGAATTCCTCTTTAACTATTATTATTTAACAACCGTTATGTAAATAAGAAAAAATGGTTTATAAATCACAAGATTTTTCAAACCAATTTTTAACTACACACATTTTCTCTCTTCAATTTTCAACCACTACTTTTTACTTAAAAAATATAAATAAATCAGTTTATAAAAAAAAAAAAAAAAAAAACATTATTACCAAACAAAGACTCAATTATTTTAACAAAAATTCTTATCATTATTACAAAACCACGTGCAACGCATGTGTTATTCACCAGTATACTTAAAAGGCCATAATTTCGTATTAGTTTTGTTGAATCCGGGCCCAAAGAAAGGTGCAGTGATCCACCAGCGAAGGTCCAATAGTGGCCCAACGGACCACGGCCCACAGCTCAAGGCCTGAAGTATCACCTGGGAAGAATGCCGAGGTGGTATGCCGAGCATACCTCTTTAAACCGACCTGGTTAATGCATAGCCGATGTGCTTTAAAGCCCAGCCGGGGCACTTTACGGCGCTGACCAGAAGAGAGATGGAGTCAGTGATGGGACACTGCCTTTACCAAGACGTGACAGGCGCTCATACCCTACGAAATGTAGCAATGATTACGGTTGAAAAGCAAGGTTGTCACCTCCATGAGCTAGGGTGATGACAAGTGTAAAGTATGCCACGTGTCGTGATCCAAGGCAAAAAGTCCCTCTATAAATAAAGCCCCGTTGTCTCCAAGAAAGGGGTTAGCAATTTCTCACTCTTAACGATATACTTCTCTCACTCCCTTTTCTCTCTTTTACACACTTATATCTCCCGCACCCAATATATTTATATTTGCCCAAAATGAGTACTGACTTAGGCATCGGAGTGCAAACGGGGGCCACCTCGGCCCCCTTTGCAAACTGATTGTTTGTCACAGTGCGCAGGAAGTCCACGTGTTCAAGAGGGAGGAGCTGAGACGTGTTGGTCCAAGGTCCATCCGAATTTTGTGGTCAACATTTTGGCGCCGTCTGTGGGAAACCATACTGCTAACCACGAAAACACATGGTAAGAAGCCACACATAGAAAAGTAGCCTTGAAAAAGGTAGGAGCTTTGAAAGATAAGCTGGTTGGCCTTGAAAAAGGTAGGAGCTTTGAAAGATAAGCTGGATAACCTTGAAAAAGGTAAAAAACTTTGAAACACAAGTCTAAACACCCTTGAAAAAGGTAAAGAACTTTGAAACATAAGTTTAACAACCTTGAAAAAGACTTGAAACAGCAAGACAAAGGTCTATCTATCCTTGAAAAGCAATCTAAGACCAGAAACTCTTCTGAAACATGAATGAAAGTGACGGTGATGTTAACCCCCGTAGGGGAAGAAGTGGCCGACACAGCGAGGACGAAGTTCCTCAAGAAATCCATGAAAACGCCAACGAGGAAGTGGCACAACCTAATCCACCTCGCCGGCATCGAAATCGCCGCATGATGCAAGACATGACACGTATGGCGGCCCAAATGCTGGAGATGCAGAGGCAGCAAATAGAACAGACTGCTGCAATGAATGCCTTTATGGCCAGAGGGTACGCTGTGAACGAACCCGTGATGCCTCAGCAATACTCACAGCCACATTATTCACCATCCGAGGCGGCCACTGTATCTTATTATTATCAGGACCCACAGGCATACGCCGAAGTGGAATCCGAGCCCTTCTACGAGAGAGACCCAGAACATGAAACGCATGGGGAAAAAAACCCACTCCCAGCTAGACGGAGGGAGGCTTCTCCCGCAAAGTCCGGCAGTGTTTTCAGCCGAATAGGAGGGTTATTCAGGGGACAACGACGGGGACAAACGGACCCAGGTCGGCATAATGCAGCAGAGCCTAGAAATAGGCGCGAGCGACGCGCTGAAGAAGCCTTGTCGCAGGATCAAATGTACAGGGACCAACAAGGTATGGGGGAGAAAGGATGGCATCAGTACATGAGCCTAGGAATAGGCAAGAAAGAAGAGTCAAAGCAGTTCGGACTAATCCTCGTAATGAATTGCAGAGCCATGAAAGGCCAAACTACGGCCACGTTCCACCACCACAAAGGTAGGAGCACGCCCCGCCGCCCTATGGCCAATACCGTGACCCGGAGTATTCCGGTCACGAAGAGAACAGCGAGCTGCCGTCATACGAGTTGGATGAGGAAGAGGAAGTAAGTCCCTTCACAGAGGGCCTCCGTAGATGCCCCGTTCCCCATGACTTTGAGATGCCAGAAATAGCAAAATACTCTGGAAGAGGTGACCCTGATGATCACCTGTTAAATTACCGCGCCAGCATGGAAATAGCCGGGGCGACCCCGGCACTGAAATGTAAAGCTTTCGCTTTAACCCTTGAGGGGAGTGCCATACGATGGTATAAAAAACTCCCTCCGGGCAGCATCCACAGTTGGAGGGATATGAAAACTGCTTTTAAGAATGGTTTTGTTTCTTCGAGACCTGGCCAACTCCCCCTCCAACGCCTTCAGGATCTGAGACAAGGAAGTGACGAATCTCTGAAAAGTTACCTAACTAGATTTACTGAAGAAATTCATATCTGCGAAAATATCACAGAAGCGGAGATGTTTTCCGCCTTAAAAGGAGGGCTAGATATGACCAGCGTGTTTTGGAGGGATGTCCGGAGCAGGAAACCAAGGGATTACAATACCCTGGTAGACCTGGTGAAGGAAGAGATTGTATCGGAGGAAATGGCTAGAGCCAGAGATAATCACCCCCAAGGGAGGTACAACCTTGGGTACTCCAATGAAACGGACCTCAAAAAGGGTGGAAACAAGGATAGGGTCGTCAGTAACCGAGGTGGTGCGCCTCGTCTATTCTCGGGGACAGGATCTAGTTTTGCAGCAGAAATCACGGAAGCTATCCCTCACTTGCACTCTAACACCCCTTCTCAAAATCCTCCCATGGCACAAGGGAGAGTGGAAAGCAGCCGAAGCGGGAAACAGCCCATGATTGGGGCTTACTGTGCCTACCACAGATATTACGGTCACGCAACAGAGGATTGTAGGGAAATCCATATGTTAGCTGAACAAAAGGCGCAGGGGAGAAGGGGAGGTGACTTTCCCCCCGACACAGGGAGAACTCAAAAATCTGGTGGCCAGAAGTTCAACCGAGCTGATAGGAGAGCCCCGTGGAAGAGTTCAACCAAAGAAAGGATTGACAACCGTCAAAAAGACAGGAATAAGGGTCAAGATACTGCCTTGGCACAAGCTAAAGATACACGGGAACCACCTATGCCTATGGCCGACCTTCCCATTCGTGAAATCGACACAATACTGGGAAGCCCCCACCTAGGTGGGAGCACAAACAACTCCCAAAAGAGGTATATAAGAGAGGCCAAGCAGCCCGCCAACGTGAACTATCATATCCATTCCCATCCTGTTGGGATTCCTCAGACGGAACCTATCACATTCACACAAGACGATGCCGTTGGAGTGCACTTCCCACACAACGACGCATTGGTTATCAGAGTGGTGGTGGCTCGGAATGGGCTATCACGAATGATGGTGGATGACGGTGCCTCGATAAATGTGATATACGGGGTAACTTTTGATAAGATGGGGATCAGCACCCCACTCATTCCAGTCCCTGATCCAATATACGTTTTCACGGGGGACAGCATAACCCCCAGAGGATCCATAACACTTATGACTGAAGTAGGGCAATCACCGACCCTCTCCAGAATTCCTATGGAATTTTTGGTAGTTGACAAAATCTCCTCCTACCATGGTTCAATTGGAAGGCCTGACCTTATTGACTTGGGGGCTGTAACGCATACCAAATACATTTGCATGAAGTTCCCCACGAGGCATGGCGTTGCAACCGTAAGGGGAAGCCAAACTGAATCCCGGGCTTGTTACACAAATGCGATCCGGAAGTTTCAGGATCGAAGCCTGAACATGATCAGTGATGTAGCTATGGCCGAGGCTGCCCTAGACCCTGAAAGATTGGGTGAAGGGCCATCTGAAGATAAGGATGTCACGATGACCCTAGAAGAGGATTTAGCTGATCTAGACCCCAGGATGGCAGGTGACAATTGCCCCACCCCGGCCGAAAAGTTGGAATGCTTCGGCGTAGACCCACTTGATCAAATCAAAGAATTACAGATCGGACTGGATTCGCCAATAGAATACAAGAGTCAATTGAAAGACTTCCTACTTCAAAACCTCGATGTATTCGCATGGAAACATGGAGACATGATTGGGATTGATCCTAAGGAGGCCTGTCACAGGCTCCAGCTGGATCCCCGAAGTCCTGGGCACAGGAAAAAGAGAAGGCCCATGAGTTCGGACAAGTATGAGGCCTTGAAAGACGAGGTCGCAAAGCTATTGAAAAATGGCTTCATAAGAGAGTCCCGATATCCGAAGTGGATATCAAATCCTGTTTTAGTACCAAAACACAATGGGAAATTGAGGGTGTGCATTGATTTTTCCAACTTGAACCAGGCATGTCCCAAAGACAGCTTTCCATTGCCCCAGATCGATCAGCTGGTTGATTCCACAGCAGGACACGAGTTGCTAAGCTTCATGGATGCATATTCCGGGTACAATCAAATCCCCATGTTCGAATCGGATGAAGAGCATACTTCATTTATCACAGATAGGGGACTCTATTGCTACCGAGCTATGCCATTTGGCTTGAAGAATGCGGGAGCTACCTATCAGAGGCTGGTAAACCGCATGTTCTTGAAACAATTGGGGAACACTATGGAGGTATACGTTGATGACATGCTAGTCAAAAGCATGGTCGCTTCGGATCATATCCACCATTTTTCAGAAGCGTTTGATGTTTTGAGAAAATATAGGATGAAACTCAATCCAGCGAAGTGCGCTTTCGGGGTAGCATCTGGGAAATTCCTCGGATTCATGGTGAATAAGAGGGGAATCGAAGCCAATCCGGACAAAATTAATGCTTTGCTAAACATGCAGTCGCCTCGAAACCCAAAAGAAGTGCAAAGCTTAACGGGGAGAATTGCGGCCTTGAACCGGTTCGTATCAAAATCCACGGACAAATGCTTGCCATTTTTCAAGGTCCTGAAGGGAGGAAAGCGATTTCAATGGACACCAGAATGCGAGCAGGCGTTTTTCGACATGAAAGCTTATTTAGGCCGTCCCCCATTGCTATCAAAACCAAAATCTGGCGAGCCTCTCTACCTGTATTTGGCTGTATCCAAAGAGGCTATTAGCTCAGTGTTAATCCGAGAGGAGGATGGGAACCAGTTGCCAGTATATTATGTAAGCAAAGCCATGCTGGACGCCGAGACGCGCTACCCAGATATGGAAAAACTTGCTCTCTCGTTGATCACAGCCTCTCGTAAGCTTCGTCCCTACTTTCAGTCACACTCCATACAAGTGCTCACCAATTTTCCCATGAGGCAAGTGTTGCAAAAACCAGACGTTTCTGGGAGGTTACTGAAATGGGCGATAGAAATCAGCCAGTTCGACCTGCATTATACGCCTCGGACCGCCGTAAAGGGTCAAGCGTTGGCAGACTTCGTAGTTGAATTCATCCATCCACCTGAGGTCGAAATGGTAGATAGCACCGAGGACAGCGAACATGATGGACAGGAGTGGAAATTGTTCGTTGACGGGTCCTCGGCTGATGGACGATCCGGCACAGGAATATTGCTAGTAAGCCATGAAGGGTTTAAATTACACAGTGCAATCCGCTTTGGATTCAAAGCCTCCAACAATGTTGCTGAATATGAGGCGTTATTAGCTGGGCTAAGACTTGCAAAAGCGTTGAAGATTAAGTCCGTGGTGGCGAAGAGCGATTCGCAGCTTGTTGTAAGCCAATTCAATGGGCAATTTTCTACCAAAGAACCTTCTATGGTCGCTTACTTGAAGAAGGTAAAAGATTTAGCTATGCGCTTCAGAAAAATGGAGTTACAGCACATCCCCAGAACAGAATATTCCAACGCTGATGCTCTGGCCAAACTAGCAAGCTGCAGCGATTCGGAGCTCCACAATCTGATCCCTGTAGAGCACATGATGACCTCTTCCATTGAGCCGGGACCGGAGATCCTGGCGATTGAAGAAGAGGGATCATGGATGAACCCCCTAATCGCCTATTTAAAGCATCAGACAGCTCCGAACGAGCCCGAAGCAGCTCGGAAATTACAGAAATACTCTGCTAACTTCGTGCTCTTGGACGACTTACTTTATAAGCGAAGTTATACCTCTCCTTTGCTGAGATGTGTGGGACGAGAGGAAGGGCAATATGTGATGAGAGAAATCCATGAGGGCATCTGCGGCAACCATGTCAGGGCCTTATCGCTAGCTCGGAAAGCCCTCAAACAAGGATATTTTTTGCCTACAATGCGAAAAGATTCCCATGACTTTGTGTGGAAATGTGATAAATGCCAAAGATACGCGGCCATACCACATCAGCCGCATCACGAGTTAACTGTGGTGACTAGCCCTTGGCCCTTTGCAAAGTGGGGGATTGACATTATTGGTCCTATGCCCAGAGGAGCTGGTAACAACTGCTTTGCGATAGTAGCAATTGACTACTTCACCAAGTGGGTCGAAGCGGAACCTTTGATGAGGATCACCGAGGCCAACACCACCAAGTTCATTTGGAAAAATATCATATGCCGGTTCGGAATACCACATTCGCTGGTTAGTGACAATGCAAAACAGTTCAAAAACAGAAGCGTGGATGAGTTGTGTGACGATTTGGGAATCAGGAAGCTATTCTCATCTCCACATCACCCACAGGCCAACGGGCAAGTCGAAGCGGTGAACAAGACCATAAAAAATACCCTGAAAAGGAAGTTGGAATTCAGAAAGGGCGCATGGGTAGACGAGCTACCACAAGTGTTATGGGCGCTTCGAACCACCTCCACACCGCTACTGGTGAAACACCCTTCTCGCTGGCTTACGGAGCCGAGGCGGTATGCCCCGTCGAAATCGGAATCCCTACGCTTCGTCAAATTCATTATGATGAAGTTAGGAACGAGGAAACGCAAAGGGCCGTTTTAGACTTCCTCATGGAAAAGCGAAATGATTCCCAAGAGGTAATGGCCAAATACCAGAAAAAGATGGCTCGATACTACAACAAAAGGGTGAAGAGCCGACGCTTTAATATTGGGGACTTGGTCCTCAAAAAGGTTCTTCCTTCAACACAGGAGCCAGGAGTAGGGACTCTGGGTCCTAACTGGGAAGGCCCTTACAAGGTCGTTGCCGAGGTGGTACCCGGAACATACATAATTGAGGATTTGTCTGGAGTACCTCTACGTAATCCTTGGAACACGGACCACCTTCGCCGTTATTTTCAGTAAAACTAAATTCCTCTATGATTGCAACATTATCATATTATTTCAAAAAATCATGGGCGAGCTGCGTTAAAAATTACGTCAATCTCTATTAGACAACCATAATGGATAAACGCACATTCTAAAATTATTTTGGTCATGACGCCATACGTCCACGCTATGCATAAAAATTGTTAAGGACAAGGGACTCTCGTAAAGCTAAACTACGATCACCACGTAAGGATTGGGAGTTTTAATACAATAAATGCTTCGAACCACTCAAATCTAAGGTGCTGCACTCGTTCACCGTCATTCACCGCGCAATATGTTTGGAATCATTCAAATATAATCAAATGTTGTCACATAAACCAAAATCCTTGGTGCGTTAAGTTAGTTCATACATCCGGACAAAGCGTTTGCAAGATATATATATATATATATATATGCTAAGTGCTATGTGCATAAGCGTAAAAGACAAACGTAAAAAATTCTTATGTTATTTTGGCCACAAATACCACACGCCTCCGCCGGGCATAAACTTTGTTAAAAACAAGGGACTTCGGTGAATTTACACTGCAACATTAACAGAAGTTTTATACAAATTTGCAAGTGTAGGTGCCACAGAGTTTTTATGGTAAAATCGCTCAAAGGTTGGTCAAGATCAGATCTAATTAGCAAACATAGGTACATCGACTGTGTCGGATCTAGGGGTATAGCAAATGATTAAACTTGAATAGAATTATTGCTGCGAAGTGATGACAAATTCGATCCGCTCATGAATGACCACATCGGATTTGAGGGACTAGCACGCCCAAAATATGGCACATTGGACAAGGCCCAGTGAGGGTCCATTGGACTTCTATCCATGACCAAAGTTTTAGATATCGCCTTGGACTAATGGCCGAGGAGGAAAGGCACAGGAGCCCCTCCAGTCGAACTAGGCTATCCTTTTCCGAGGTGCTCTAAATCAAGTGCATTTTACAAATCGAGACATTTACAGACAAACACTTACAATGTCCCACATACCATCACACAATTATGAAACATTCGCACTTGGAAATATTCATGCTTAAACAGTTAGAAACATTGCTACGTTGAGATATAAATAGACCATTCCATTCATAAAAATGAGGCATTTACAAATCAAATAAATGCTACACTCACAATATTAGGTGTCGGGGCACTTACAAAGAAGAAGAAAACAAAAACGAACATACTAGCTAATGACAAGGCAAAAATAGGAAGGGATCATTGTGGAGGGACGCCTTCTGGAGAGCCCTTACTGGATGCATCAAGAGGATCTGCAGGAGCATCTTGAGGCTCGGGGAAGAATGCTTCAATGGAGGATAGATCCAAAGTTGGGAAGGCTTCCTTCACATCCCCTAAAGCCATCCTAGCCCCTAAGTTCCCAAAAACCCGCTGCATGGCCTCGTACTCAGGGGTCTCTTCAAAGGTATCTTTGAAGTTCTGGACAGCCTCCGACACTCTAGTATTCAGAGCATTCTCCACCCGTGTCGCAACAGTCTTATCCAGGACTTCAGTGATCCTCGTTTGCATGTGCTTTTCCAGAGAGGTAAGGTCCTCCTCCGCCTTTGCCTTTGCCTCTCGCTCCCTCCCCAATTCTTCGTTTGCTGCTGCCACCTCGACTTCCAACCTGGACTTGGCTGCATTGGCGGCGGTCAGAGCCTCGGAGGCGATGGACTGTGCACGGTTAGAGTCATCCAGTTTTTTGCACAATGTTGCCACATCAGACTCAGAGGCCAGGAGGTCATGTTTCAACCTATCATTATCCTCCTGGAGCCGCTTGGCATTTGCTCTCTCCTCGGAGGAAGACTTCCGGGCTAGGGCCAGCTGGGACTTCAAATCATTAATCTCCTTCAGCATATTATCAGCGTGGCGGAGAGCAGTCTCAGCATCCCTCTTGTCCCGTTGAGCTACCTTCACGGAGGACTCTACCTCATCAATGAGGGCCAAAGCTCTGGCGTTTATAG
The DNA here is from genome assembly GCA_963555705.1 of Ligustrum vulgare. Taxonomy (NCBI): domain Eukaryota; kingdom Viridiplantae; phylum Streptophyta; class Magnoliopsida; order Lamiales; family Oleaceae; genus Ligustrum; species Ligustrum vulgare. The sequence goes on from OY743168.1 coordinate 19,502,875, forward strand.
CCTTGGCAGCGAGCAACTTCCGAGATGGAGTAGCACTGGAGGAAAAGGCGGCCCAGCCTTCTGTCCAAAACTATTCAGTAATTAAGGCCGCCCTGACTGGAGGCGAACCGGGGGACTCGAACAAGGAAGGGCTGAAAGTGACATCCCTGGGGAGGAGGCTGGTTTTGATAGTCTTAAGCTCTTCTGCCCCCTCTGGTGTCACTTCATAAGTCAAGCCTGGGATGGACACAGATGGCTCGTCCTCCAGTTCCTCAATCATTGATGGTGGAGGCGCGGAAGTGGATTCCTTGCCCTTACCTCTTCCGAGTCTCTTCAGAGGGGCGGGCTCCTCCTCAGGGTCATGTTCAGATGTGTCCTCGAACGGAGGAGGAGGCACTAAGGCATCCTTAGCCTCCTTGTCTCTCTTAGATCAGCCCCGGTCAGACCTTTTTCCTTTCCCCTTTGGAAGGACTCCCTTAGGTTCGGCCTCCTTTTCTTTGTTAGGCTTCTGAGGGCCCACAGGAAGCAGAGTAGGTGGTGGCATCAAGGCTGGAAGAGGGCCCTGAAGTTGGGCTGTAGACGCCTCGGAGACCTCCTTTGCCACCCCGACTTGCAGGTTGGCCAATACCGCCTTCTGCTTCCTTTCCACTTCACTGCCATGGCGGAGTAAAGGGGGAATTTTAGTAGCCATGAGACCCTTCAGAGAGATCTTTGGAAAATCCTTAGAACCTGGCAAGAAAGAAAGGAAAATAAGGAAGAAGAAAAAAGAGGCGTAGGATGAAACAGTAAGAAGGAAGCGAACTTACCCATGGCTCGCATAAGACCGTGCCTCACAAACAGCTTGTTTTGCTGAATGACCCCTTGGAAAGTGCCCTTGTAAGCAAACAAACGCTTCACTGCCTCTAGGTCTGTATCGGGGAGGAGGTGAGCGAAAGTGTCCCCTGCCATAAGCCAGTGATATGTTAAGAAGCAGTCAAGAGAAGTGAATATGGATAAAAGAGCAAGAGACGCATAACACTTAAAGACCCTAAAGTAAATACAAGACTCACTAGGTATGGAAAGAGTCCGGGGAACTGTAATTTCTAGACTAGGGTCCACAGGGGAATTCTGCCACTCCCCAGCAACCCAGAACCACTGGTTCCTCCAGTTCTTTATCGAGGTGGGGTGATCGGTAATAACGGGAGTATAAGAGCCTCTGGGGGACAAATAATACCAGTCTTTGACATCCGATCTCACGTCTCTCTCCCTCCTAACTGATTTCTTTAAAGTGTAGAGAGTGTGAATGATGTGCAGTGAGATGGGATGATCAGGGTTGACCTCTTGCCACACCAACCAAGTCCCCACAGCCTGAGTCCAGAAATTGGGGGCCAGCTGGTAGGGGCACAAGTTATAGCTCCTAAGCAATGCCCTAAAGAAGGGATGCAGGGGAAGCCTCATCCCACAAGAAAGGGCGTCGCAGCATATAGCCGCCTGGCCTGGGGAAGGGCTGCAAGGTCGGCAGGAAGGGGTAGGGTGCACCAAATGGACCCCTTCTGGCAACCTGAATTTTGCCGAAGCCGCGGCCAAATCGATCCTTCGGATTTCAGTAGCAACCTCACTGCTTTCCCATGACTCTGGGTTTGGATCGGGATCAACATGGTAGCCCGAAACTTTGTTGACCTGGTCAACCCAATCCTCTACCTAAGCAATCTCCTCCGCAGTCAAACCCAACTCTTCCCTATGCGCCCTAAACGGTGCCCTAACAATCAAGCCGAGGTCCTGGTGACCTGAAGAGGAGCTCGCTGCCTTTTCTCTTCCCAAATCCCTTTCTCGTTTGCTTCGGAGTTCTCTTAGCGCGGATTCCTCCTCGGATGACAGATGGGCCATGTAGTTCTGATGTTTTTCTTCTTCGCTGTCAGAATCACTCAAATAAATTATGCCACTGGTTTTCCTCTTTCTCCTCTTAACCTGCTCCCTAAAGAAACGGGAGCTAAAAACCGATAAAGAGATAGGACAGAAACCTCTGACGGGAACCGCCATCGCTAACATTTCCTGTGAACCCGTTCCCCCAACTCTTTCCATTTTTTCTTTTTGTTTTAAAAGAGAGTCAGACTCAACAAAAGAAAAACAAAGTGCAAAAACAAAATTCTCAAACCCACAATGAGAAATTTAAAATAAGAAAGTCTTGCATATACAGGGATCAAGAGATTTACCTTCAAAAGGCGAATGCTTGACACTGTGCACTTGGGATGAAGAGCTTGGCAAGAAAAACTGTGAAACGCTAAGGGTGGATGCTGTGTAGTAAACCTTTGAAGAAAAGGCGCGAAAATCACAAGGAAGAGAGAAACGACACAAGCTTTCGCGAAAGTATTGATACAAAGATTATGAAAAAAAAATGGTAAAAGGTGAAGTGGTAAAATGAAGAAGGATTTATAGGCATCCTAACGGTCTAGATTCCTTGAGTTTCGTGAGCCGCGTGATTAATGTGGGTAACACATGTTTCTTGGAAAACGGGCTAACCAAAGCGCCAGCCGTCAAAAGGAGGGCCAAAACCGTTCAGCTACCATAGTGAATGCCACGCGCTGCGAAATGCTGCCCTCCCCTCCCATTATACATATATATATATTCCTTTGAAATAAATACCGATAGCTCCTCCGAATTGAATGCGCCGCCTAGGAAATGCGCTGGTATGATCCTGGCCACTAGGGAGAGAAAATCCGAGGCAGAAGGTCGGCTATGATACGGATCCGAACCTTACCTAAGGAATGTTGTTATTGACTCCCTAGAAAAGTTAATGCTGTGAAATCACGGAAAATCCTACACGACCATGAATGGTCCCTTCGGATTTGAGGGACTAGTGTTGAATCCGGGCCCAAAGAAAGGTGCAGTGATCCACCAGCGAAGGCCCAATAGTGGCCCAACGGACCACGGCCCACAGCTCAAGGCCTGAAGTATCACCTGAGAAGAATGCCGATGTGGTATGCCGAGCATACCTCTTTAAACCGACCTGGTTAATGCCTAGCCGATGTGCTTTAAAGCCCAGCCGGGGCACTTTACGGCGCTGACCAGAAGAGAGATGGAGTCAGTGATGGGACACTGCCTTTACCAAGACGTGACAGGCGCCCATACCCTACGAAATGTAGCAATGATTACGGTTGAAAAGCAAGGTTGTCACCTCCATGAGCTAGGGTGATGACAAGTGTAAAGTATGCCATGTGTCGTGATCCAAGGCAAAAAGTCCCTCTATAAATAAAGCCCCGTTGTCTCCAAGAAAGGGGTTAGCAATTTCTTACTCTTAACGATATACTTCTCTCACTCCCTTTTCTCTCTTTTACACACTTATATCTCCCGCACACAATATATTTATATTTGCCCAAAATGAGTACTGACTTAGGCATTGGAGTGCAAACGGGGGCCACCTCGGCCCCCTTTGCAAACTGATTGTTTGTCACAGTGCGCAGGAAGTCCACGTGTTCAAGAGGGAGGAGCTGAGACGTGTTGGTCCAAGGTCCATCCGGATTTTGTGGTCAACAAGTTTAGATATAAATCTGAAATTACCGTAAAATTAATTTAACGACACAAATGCAAGAAAAATAAATAAATGAATAGAGTGAATTCATACCGTATCTGAAGACATTAGATAGCATGGTATTGATAAAATCTATAGAATGCAATCAATTGAATTCAATAATTTGTTATAACTAATTTAAACGTGATTAAGTTGAGTATTTATTTATATTGATAGTATTTCACTTTCGATAGTGATATGTAAGTTCTCATGACTCATAAATTGGTCGAGGCATGCTTACCTAAGCTTAAAAATTACTTTAAATAATTCTCATTTTCATAATTTCGTTATGCTTTACTTTTTTACTTTATTACACTTTGAGTAAAACATTTAATGGTAATTTATATTTTATTTCATCGAATAACAACATTTTATTTTTTTTAACATTCCTTTTTACATTTTAATTTTTTAAAACTATGCCAGACTTGCACTAAATTTGATTGAAATATCTAGTGATCTTAGACACGAGCTTATTTTTTTTATTTTTTTTTTATGAAAATTAACACGGAACCATTATATAGAAATTAATTTAAATGGAACTCAAATACAGTGCATCGGTGTGTATTATTTGCTTCCTAGAAACATATTATTAAGGTATACTGGAGCAAGTAGTTGTTAAAAAGTTGAAGCGATTACAAGAAAACATATAAAAATTAAAAAACATTCCATGTTATAGATACGAGTCCCACCCAGCCAATTTTATATGGTCAAAATTAAATGATTATAAGATTCACTAAATTATTCAATCGTCAACTTTAATTTAATGGAGTCTCAAGTTAAGTAAGTCTAACCAACATATATGAATTTACATCGTTAATTACACATTAACCATGATTTCATCATTATTATACTATTTTTTTGTTCATTTTTATAATTATTATATACTTAATTTGTTATGCTTAACTTTAATTTTCTGTCTACGTACTTTTAAGAATGGATCCAATTATAACATCAATCAATAAATTTTAAATTATAGCTCACATAGAAAATGAAAAATGTATGACTTTAGTTTAAATTTCTTTCTATGTATATATAAGAATGGATCCAATTATAGTATCATTTGATTCTCAATAACAGACCCCCTAAGAAATCAATATGCATAATTTTTTTTATATATATTCCCCTCATCTCAACGTTTTATGGTATTTTTATGAACTTTCAAGTTTTACAATGAGATCATTATGAATTTTTGTTAGTGGGCTATTCTTATTAGTTGGACCAAAAAGCCAATAAAAAATTAAGTTCTGTTTGTCACGATATTACTGTAAGACTCTCAATCTCTATATATATATATATATATATATATATATATATATATATATTTAATTTTTTTAATTGCATTTTATAATATTTAATTGAAATTCAAATTATGTGGATTCTATTTTTGCTGAATCTTTGATTTTAAAGGGTTTTGATTTAGAAATCTTAATAATAGAGGCGTGGTATTTGATATCGTATTTTTTGATATAATAATATTGATCTGGTGAGTTTAGTAATCAGATTTACTATCGAATGATTTGAAATATAGTTTATATTTAAATTTTATGTTTTTTTTTTTACTCAATTTACTTATTTTGCTACACAGTCAAGCTACATAAGATAATGCTTAATAAAAATTCTATATCATTAGGAGTCTTTAATTTGTTTGTCTATGTGTTTATAAGAACAAGCAATTAATGACAAAAAAAAATCCAGAATGCAACATGACAACATACACTGATTTTGTAATTTCCATCTTTGCTAATTAGTACAAGATTTATTAGCTAATCTCAATGTTCACTACTTTTTTCAAAAGATCTCAAGGACAAATATATCTCAATTATTACACTGCATGACGATATTAGTGGATCATTCAAAGAAGATAACTGGAAATTGGCCTGCATTATTTGTTTCTTAATTCATTGGGTCATTTTGATTGTCTGATATATGTAATTGGTTTATATCTTTTATCTAAAACTAAAAATTCATGTTAACCAGTGAATCATTCAAAGAAGATGACTGGAAATTAGTCTTATTGTTGCTCACTTTTTTTTAAAACACACTAGTTATTAAGTCATATTAACTCAACCTAAAGAGTTGGGGAATTTGCCACTTAATTCTTATCCATTCGAGATAGGTGTCTAGAATTGTTATTCCAGGAGAATATAATGGATTTAATCATGAGTTTTACTACAATGTGCGGCGATCTTTGTGACTATATTTGTCAAGATAACATGTTTTTACTCGTGACTTTCTTTTACATATGTAAAGGTCAAAAGTCAGATTTAATTTTTAAGATGTATTTGAATTTGAATTGAATAATGAATATAGAGAAATTCACCAACATCGATACAAAAACGGCTGTTATAGGCTTTTAGGGTCTTTTGAAATAAAAATAGAATTTGAGGAGATAGTCAACGTTTTTAAATAAAAAATTATAAAAATTGATAAAGTTGAGTTATCTCGAAGCTAGTGACTCATTTATATTTTTTACTTTTTTTAATATTCTTTTTTCCTTTTTCTAGGGAAAAATCGGGTCGTGGGGGCAGGTTCAAGGAGGAGAGCCGCCCCGCGGACCCTAATTTTTGGGAAAGATCGTCCTTAATGGGATCGTGTCCATCGGATTTTTTTTGCCATCCCTAATCAAAATGGGCAAAACTAGTAAAATAGGCAACAACTTGGATTTTCCATAGAAAATTTTCTCCTATCAAACATAGCTTTGTTTATTTATTTTGATCATTTATTTATGTTTAATACTATATATATATAATCAAAATATTCAACATATATTACAGACTTTAACAATTAGTTTAACAATTTTTTATCAAAATAAAGTCATGTTTGCAAAATCATTCTATTTTAAAATAGGATGTGATCAAACACGTTTATTTAAATCGTATACAATTTTTTTTTTCTCAGTAACATGATCATTTGACTATTGGATGAAAAATAAAAAAGTCACGTAATATTGGAAATTATTGAATAAGTATTGAGTACTTTTAATATTTTGATAGCTCGTATCTATAATTTGTTTTAATTTTTTTCAATTTCTGTCATTGGTTGTTCATTCATGTTGTAGATCAGTTTATACGGAGTTTAAGTGTTTGATTTTTATTTTTTGAGAATTGATTTTATAAAAAGTGATTTTATTTAGAATGTGTAGTTAAAAAATAGTATGAAAATTTGTAAAAAAATAAATAATTTTTTTAAAGAATGTGTGATTTTTTTGAAAAATTGATTCTTGAAAAATTAATTCCACACGAGTAAGTGATAGTGATGGCAACGGGGCGAGTATTACAACTCGTGCCCCGCCTCGCGGGTAATTTTTTTTCCCAAACCCGCTACCCGCGCGCCGCGAATTTTGGGATAGGTCAAGTTCGAGTTCGGGTTCGAAGGCAGGTCAACTCGTCACCCCGTTTATTTTTTTATTCCTTTTTTTATTAATTAATTTGTTCGAGTCGGGGCTACCAAACCCGCCCTTCCCACACCCCGCAGGGGCGGGTTTTTTTAGCTTCATCGGGTCGAGTCGGGTCAGTCTTTTTGCTATCACTAGTAACTGATAAGTATTATGTCTTGTAGATTAAATACCCGCATCACTTTTATAAATTGAGATGCATAAATATTTTTTGGTATATAAAGTTAAATGTATTTTTAATAACTATTCATTAAAATTTAATTAAAATTAACATTTCATATTACCTAGCGGCAAATGATGTTTAAACAAAAATTTAAACTGCACAATTTTTCAAATCAATTTTTAACCACACATTTTCTCTCTCTGATTTTAACCACACATTTTACCTAGAAGACCCAAATAATCAATTTAAACTCATTATAATAGCCGCCAAACAGAGCCTTAATTTGTTACATTCATTTAAATATATGATCACTGCTATTTAATTTGTAATGTTAAAGTAAATATAAAATGAATACCAAATCTAATATTATTATTGGGGTTGTAATAAATTAATTTGCATAGAAATTATATTTTGAAAAGATTTATTACGTCAATAATTATTAAAATTGAATAGTTATGCAAATGAGTTATACAAATGCCCATTTATGTTTTTTTTTTATAGTAAGTCGTTCAAGTTCCTAACTATTACAATTATGACAATTTGGTAAAAAAATAGCATATTAGGTACCCTTTAATCAAAACCTCATTTTCAATCAACATTCTATTAATAAAATAATTTATATATGAAGTAAAAAATATTCCTCCTTTTTAACAACATATGCTCCCAAAATCTGGTCCCGCTCTCTTTGACGTTTTTAAATCGTTTTCAATTTTCAAAAAACTCAAAATGCATTCACTCGTCCATTTTCAAAAACATTTTTCTAAAAACAAAGTAAAAATTTCCTTTAAAAATGTTGTAAAACTATCAAAATCTATACTAGAAACAAGAAAGAGAAGTAGAGAGAATATGGAGAATTTCATTCAAATAAAGATATGGAAATGAGAATATAAGCCCCATGTTTATATGTGTGGACAATATTACCATCGTAATAATATAAAATTTACAGGGATATAATTGTCATTCACATAATATATAAAATATATATTTTATAGCACTTCCCCTTGAATGACTCATTACGCAATTGTCTGCTGCGTTAAAATGAATAAAATCTTGCTATGAAAATCCAATGGGATAAAACTTGAGCGAAGGAAAAAAAGTACAGCTGCTCCCCCTAATGTTGGTCATCATGAATCATAGAGTCTATTGCTCGAAATGACATCAAATGATAAGTAAAACAAATCATGTGCTGAAGTTTGGAATTCTGAAGTGCTGCATAGTTAAAATATTGTCAGAAAAATCCAATGGGATAAAATCTGAACGAAGGAAAAAGAATTTAGCATGATTCTCCTACTGAAGTGTGCAACAGAGTATTCATGAATCCTTGGAATATTGATATCATGTTTCGTCTGGAATATGTAAATTTATGAAAGTCACTTTGTGTGTAGTCGATGACATTACATTCTTCATAAGGTGGCTATGACTTTCTTCATTTGTTGATGTCATTCAAGCACAAAATATGTTGTTGAATTATAGCTCATAAATAGCATTGATAATGTCTCAAAAAACTTGTTAGGAAAACCTGTGAAACAAAACCTTAGCGAAGGGAAAATGAATACATTATTCTCATTAATACGGCACATAACTGTTGCCTCATTAAAAACCTTGCTAGAAAAATCTCGTGGGACAAAATCTCAACTGAGAGAAAAAGAATGCAGTACATATTTATTCAACTTATGAAATATCATGAGTATATTGATGCAATCTCGAAAACATATCTTTTATGATGAACTTTGTATAAATTGTTCATAACGTGCTATATCAAGCAATGTTTTACTAATTTATCGATTGCATTTTTCAAATCTAGAAGTAATTCACTCCTGGTGAATATTCAAATATAGAATACACTTCTGGTGAATAATTAAACATTATTCATTTCCGAATTCTAGAATTCACTTCTGGTGAATAATTAAAAATTCAATTTTGAATTCACTTCCGGTGAATAATTAAATACTCATTTTCAAATTCACTTCTGGTGAATAATCAATTGCTTAGATATCAAATATAATTTAAAATAATAGTATACCCCAATTTCAATTTCAACATATTATATCACTTGGTCATTTGTATCATTTTATACTGATACTACTCTGTGTACATTGAATCTTTCAATGATTATACATGTATGTTCTTGCATCTTATAAATCACAATTTCTAATCTGCATAAGAATAATCAATAATTGAAATAGATATCATTTTACTTGAAATCTCAACGTACCACAATCAACTGGTACATCAAAGAATACTCTCAAAGTATCGAGATGAGAATCAAACACTTTGATCTTACTCATTCGTATATCAAAGAGATCAAGTTAGTGATTTAGATTATAGTCTCATTCACCATATATTATGCCAGTTCTTTGAAAAAAAAATTGTGTGCAACGAGTCGTCTTTTACAACTATGTAATATTTTTCATTTGCACAAATAACCGCTGACTTTATACATTTAACTGTTTGGACTTCGGGTCCTTTAACATAATCCCTACATTGGGATTTTATATTTGGCCAATTATTTTATATTTCATCAACCTCATTTTTACAAGAGAGTTGTGTAATATATGTAGTGGACTTATTTATCGATTCCATTTTATCACAACTATTCAAGAGGTATTTGCTTTTTAGAATCGATTGACATTGTGCTTCAGGCATGATCACGCTTCAAACGTGTTTTCCCCAAAAATCTTGTATTATATCAATGGGCTAAAAATGCCGCAATACATGTCATTTCTAATTAGAGATATAATCTCAATTATTTATCTAAGTGTATTCTGATAGAGTGTATATATATACTGCACTTGCTAGAAATCATAAAGCTTCTCAAGTTAATCTCTGCTTCATCATATTGACATATATAGAATATTACTGTATAAGAAACAATTTCTATACAAGTTATTCTCATAGCAAATAAATTGAAGCATTTAATCGGGATTATTTAACTGTTCATTATAGAACTTCTGGTTCAATACGGTTTCATTTTACTTCTATTTATGAGCATTCGGTTCAATACAGTATCGATGAACTTCTGATTCAATACAATATATATTTTACTTGTACATATGAACTTTTGGTTCAATACAATATTTATTTTACTTGTACAAATTTCTCTATAGTACAAATCAGTATACCTTGATTTATTACATTGAAAAAAGCTTGGAACGATATCCCAAGAAAATAATTTTTATCCCCAAATCTTTCATTATATCGAAAAAGGCAAGGAACAATATCCAAGAAATTATTCATGTTCCCAATTTTGTCCCCAACTTTTCAATATTTTATTCCCATTTTTCTTGGTGGAATCAATGTCATGCGGAGCCACCGCTCTTTACGCGTTAAATAATGCATTTAAATAAATCGTTTGGGAAGAAGATTAGATCCATAAAAAATGAATGTTATATTATCAAATATTCGCAAATATTATACTAATCTTCCAGTAATTGTTTTGAAAAATATTTACCGAGCTCGACTTGAAAGACTAAGGGTACTGATGGATCAAGGTATCCAGAGGATGTTCGTTGGTTGATTGAAGCAAAGGTTCGATTAGCTGGCGAATTACCAGACTCATTTTCTAAACACATTCCTAATTTAGGTAAGATTACTTTTGCGAAGAGCAAAAAGATTAAAAGGTTGCTACAAATGTGCTCGATGGATATGTGACACCCGTTGTAAATCGATAGGATATTCGTCTAGAAATCGAGATGATAAAATTGATTTTATTATGAGTGGACTGAGTAAGGAGTTTTTGGATGATATTCGATTGACTTTTGAGACGCACCCGTGTGGATATGTGCAGCGTGAGCTCCTTTCTTTATGGGCTCAATTCAGAGATGAGAAAGACCTTTATAATCTCAACAATATAATATCAAAAGATCCTATTTTCCAATCTTTTATAAACAATGACGTTTTGGCTTTTCAACATTGATACAAGGTAAATCAATATTTATACACGTATACATATGTATTTTGATAAAGTATTATATGTTTGTTTTTCTCGAGTATTAACAAACTGTTATTTGAAACAACGCCGAAAGGTGATCTTCAATTTTGGAGCACCGATAAAAAAGTAGTGTCATTTGGTCAAAAGTAAATAGTCACCTTTTCAAAAGTTGAACAGTAAAATAGTGTAAATTTTCGATTTTAAAATATGGAAGGGTCAAAATTTCGACAGATCAAAACTATCTATGTATTTTGTAGATCAAAAATAGGGAATGACTTTGGATATCCAGAAGAAGCAGTTCTTTTTGTGAAGAAGTTGGGAGATAAATGTATCAATCTAGTGTATGGAGGGAGTAACAGTGGATTGATGAGTTACATTTCTCAATCTGCTCAAACAGAGCGAGCGAAAGTGATAGGCATTATACATGTTCCCCTTGCAGATATTGCGGGCAAAACAAGAGGGCATGAAGTACAGACATTTTCTATCCATAAATGCATAAATTGTATGCTATATGGTTCTGATGTCTTCATAGCCCTGCCCGGAGGTTTTGGTATTTTAGAAAAAAATCTTTAATATTATCTCATGGGCTCAACTGGATCTCCATACCAAGCCTATTGAGCTTTTAAATGTTAACATTTTCTTTGACGGTTTGCCAACATTTCTTGATTATGCTGTCGAACAGGGATTCATCTCTCCATTTGCTAGGAGGATCCTTATTTCTGCTCCTACTATCGAGGAACCGCTGGATAAATTGCAATCATATATTCCAGTATAAGATCCAACAAGAGTTAAGATAGATTTGTCGCAAGGAAGGGAAATCAAGCGAAAATGGAGTCCGGTTAATGTAAACTTAACCTTGTGAACCTCAAAATAGATTAGGGGTGGTAGAGTACGGAGTATTCTTACTCTTGAGACACACTTCTAATTTTGAGGATTTTATAAATGTTTCCTCCTTTTGTTTTTGTGTGTTTTACATATATTCCCTTTCTTGACATGTTTCGGTATGACTCTTTTGTGCTTCTTCAGGAGCAATAATAATATTCTTTCAGTATGTTTAGATGATGATTCTTACTTCTTCTTAAGTAAATATGTACTTCTTTTGGAGTACGTAAGTGCTTGTGCAGGAACTTTTTTAGATATTTATCAAATCTGTTTATCTCAATCATATAATATTTATCTCATAATACTGATAAGATTATTTTCACATTAGTCATGTCCGTGCTATCACGTGATATTATTTTATCATATATCAACATTTTTCTTGTTGGATAATTCATTTTCATCTGTCATTTCAATACAAATATTGGTAACTTCTGGTACCATTTGATAAAATATTTTCATCAACATCCAACAACCTTTTGGTGATGGTAACTTCTGGTACCATTTTATAAAATATTATCTAACTTTTGATAATGGTAACTTCTATTACCATTTGTCGAATATCAAATAACAATAATAACAAATTTATATGAGCAGAAATATTTAAAATCAATAGAATCAACCATATAGGTGGCAACATAATATGTATATTTAAAATTGATTAAACCAACCATATAGGTGGTGACTTAATATAATTAAAACTGGTAGAACCAACCATATAGGTGGTGCCAACATAATAGTCCAGTCTGTTACGATAATGAGTCATACTCGATCAAGATATAAATCAAGTCTATAATAACTTAATACATCAAGGCATGGTAATAATTATTTTAATTTTTACCTTGTTTAAACTTTTAATTTATCTTATTGATCACATAGTAGTGCTAAATAATTGACAAATATATATTCCGTTAACACTTATCATAAGATCAGTAATCATAATTGATCAAATACATTAAATCATGATAAATATACTTTAACGTATTATTAAGGGAAAAATCGTCCATATTGTAATATATTGCTCATATGAATAAATTGAAACTGTCAATGGGTTTGAAATTTAATTTAGAACAAACTTACTTTTGGTCCGAAATTCAAAATCCCGTTAGAAGTGCTCCAAAAATAGTTTTTAAAAAATCGCCACGTTTGACCACTGGAAAATGTCCAAAACTGCATCAAACATAAATGTAAGACCATAGAAAAATCCGGAATGTCAAGACAACAAACTGCCTTTTTGGATCGTCGCTGGAATCATCGTCACACGCTTTCACGCACCACCTAGACATCTGCGTGTGGTCCTCAAGCGCGGTGCGTCCGTCGGTGACACGCGTTGGCGCTAGAGATTCATCTTGTTGCAGGCGCTAGAGATTCATCTTGTCGCCGTGGTTCCAGATCTTTCCTCCGATCGTTGATTGGATATATGGTTTGGCGTAGATCTACTTTAAAAATTCCGGGTTATACAATTTCTCTAATATTTCTTGTTGCACAACATCCAGATCCCGTTTCTTTCCTCTTATGGAAACTTTTGGATCATATAATGGTAGTATGTAAAGCTTCCATTTTTCTTGAATTTTTAAGATCTACGATATGTAAGTTATTTTCTAATGTCAAAAACATTAGATATAGGAAAGGAAAACATTGATTAATAATAATCTGGTTTCTGATACATATGTTCATCATTTAGATGCAACCGTAGAGCATATTCTCATCATATTACTCAATTGGCAAGAGACTCATACTGATAACGTGTTGAAAAACTATCAAAATCTATACTAGAAACAAGAAAGAGAAGTAGAGAGAATAGAGAGAATTTCATTCCAATATATAAATGGAAATGAGAATATAAGCCCTATATTTATAGGGGTGGATAATGACACCATCGTAATAATATAAAGTTTACAGGGATGTGGTCATTCACATCTATCTATCTATTCATATATAATAATATGATAACCGTCACCATTTTACGCACACAGTTTCCCGCCCATTTTCACTTGCCATTTTAGGAAATTTTTTAATTTTATCAATTTATTTTCATACATGAATTATGAGAGTTTAACTAATGCATGTAGTAAATGATTTATGGATTTGTGCAAAAGAAAATATCTATGAAATGTCAAATTATAGATTATTTTTATTATTTTGAAATCGAAAAACATGCAATATGTGTATCAAATCTAAGATCTCAACGAGAAGTTTAATATAAGTTAACAAATGAGAGCAAACTCTAAACACGCAATTCGTAAAATCGTCTTAAATATTAAAGGTAAAAGTTTTACTTATGTTTTTACTTTTCCAATATCTAATCTTTTTAATTTATCTCATTTAAGTCCTAAAATGAAACTTACCATTTCTTACCTAAGTTCAATTTGACCTAAATGATTAATTTCGAATTTTTTTCTTATCAAATTGAAAGAAATAATAGATATCCGATCTTTCTAAATAAATTCAATTAAATCATTTAATTTTTTTACAACTTTAGGTTCCGATAAACTTATTTGTTCAATTTGTAAAATAAAAGGTGTTACAAAATCATTATGTTTAAAAATAGAATTAGGAATGATAACGGAGCGGGTATGGGGCGGGGATGTTTTTCCCCGTCCCCGCCCCGTTAGTGATTTACCATCTTCATCCCCGCCTCGTCCCCATTGTATCAGGGATGGGGACGGGGCGGGCGGGGTTGGAAAAATCCCCGTTTACATCCCAATTTTTTTTATTAAGTTTTAAAATAATTTTATGCAGACAATATAAGGAAATATGCAGAGGATAACTCTAACATTTTCTAAATCCAATAATCTTTACACATTATTTGGACATTCATCTAATATATATATATATATATATATGTTTGTGTCGTTATTTTATATTTGATTAGATAAGAAAATATAACTCGACAAGGTTAATAACTAATAATCAGTAACTTTTTCAAAATAAGCATTTAAAGTTTATAACTTAATAAGTAATAAATTCTTGGTGCACAAAATTTGACATCATAAGACTTTTGTACAGATAATATAAGACTTTTTTTTATTTTTTAAATTTTAATGGAACTTGTTAATTGGGGATGGGGATCGGGGACGGGACGGGATGGGATGGGGATAAGATGGTCATCCCCGTCCCTGCCTCATCCCCGGTTCGGGGATGCCTTTTCATCCCCATCCCCGTATTTATCGGGGATTTTTCGCCCCGTTTGGGACCGTCCCCGTCGATTTCGGGTATTCCCCGCCCCGTTACCATCTCTAAATAGAATATGTTCTACACGTTAATTTTACATGCACAAGAGTAGTATGTGCAATTGTAAAAAATAAGTTTTAAAGAATGTGTGTTTGAGAATGAACATTAAAAAGTTATTTTTTAAGAATCTGTTTTATACGAATAAGTGATAAAGTCTTATATCTTGTGCGTTAAGCCTGCATTAATAAATTGAGATGTATAAGTGTTTTTTTTTTTTTTTTTTTTTTGTATATAAAGTTAATTATATTTGTAATACTCATTTAATAAAATTTAATTAAAACTTGTATTTCATATTATTTCATTTTACGAGTTGAAAATTGTAATTATTTCAATTTTTAGAAATCAGACAATCGTAAACTCAGCTTTAGTCATCAAATCAAAATTGCAAAGTTGTTAAAAGAAATATGTAAGTTGTAATTTTATGTTTTTACTTTTATGGGTATTTTTCATTATATATGAATGCACAATTTATATTAGACATTATATTTTTATAACTTATTTAATAAATATTTGTCAATTATATCTTCTGTGCATCATAAAGATATGATTACTAGTTATTATAATATATAAAATTTATATTTTATTTATATATTATAACAAAATAAAAAATAAAAAAACTCCAAAACGCGACTTTTTCTTCCATTTTCTTCCAAAACACGGGTGCTATAGCAGAAGGTAGAGGGCTTCATCAATCGTCCTCTCCTATCTCTCCCCTTCTTTCCCATCTCTCGCCTTCTCACCAGATATGCAAGGCAGCGGCCATGGGGAAAATCAAAATCCTGGAGGCGAGGAACGATTTCATGAGATTCGAGTTGCGGGGGATGGACGCGAGCATCGCCAACGCACTCCATCGTGTCATGGTTGCGGAGGTGCCGAAAATCACTATTGATTTGGTGGAAATCATGGTGAAATCGTCTGTGCTTAACGATGAATTCATCGCCCACCGCCTAGGTCTCATTTCGCTTACCAGGGAGCGTGCCATGGAAATGAGGGTTTCACGAGACTGTGATACCTGTGATGGAGATGGTCAATGTGAGTACTGCTCTGTGGAACTTCATTCTGTAAACCTTTTTCCAAATTTTTATGATGTAATAAGCATCAATTTTGATACGGCTATATTTTAGAATATATGCATGTTTTTAGGAAGTAACTGATTTCTTTAATTTTGATTTGATCTAATGTATGATTAACTAAGTCCTAGTGAATTTGATCTAGCTTGTGGGAATTTCTATTGCATTAGAATTTGAGAAAATCTCTGTTTTTGTTGGCTCAAATTTAGGTCAACCATAACTAAGAAACTTATAAGTTTGATGTGTGAATGGAAACTTTTGGTGGTAAATAGTTCTGTTATTATCAATAATTCAAGAAACCTGTCTTGCAAAGGCGTTCCTTTTGTTAGTATAATATTGATATCTGATCACTTCTTCGAAGGCAATACTATTTCTTTTAACGTGCATGTAATGATACAAGCTAGTTCTTTTCTTATCCACTCCACAAGGGAAAGGCGTATGTATTAATTTATAGTGTCAAAATTAGTAAATGATTCAGCATAGACCAAAGATTGTTAGATGGAGGCATTCTCCCAATTATACTCATGAATCTAGTGTTTTGGAAATGATTAAGCATATATGGGAGACTATCAGATGAAGGCATTTCTCAAATAAACTGATGAATCTAGTGTTTTTGAAATGATTCAGCATAGATCCCACAATATCTGATTGAAGCATTTTTCCCAAATATACTCATGGCTATAATGTTATGGAAATGATTCAGCATAGATTTGAGATTATCAGATGGAAGAAGTCATGTGAGGGACACACTAATATGCCTTCTGTAATTCTAGGTCACCCTGCCTTGGCGTACAGTAAACTACACTTGGCCATTGGATTATTACATTGAATCAACCCCCTTTAAACCTTGCCCATATTTTCTGTTTACTCTCTATGTGCCTGTATTGGCAAGACCAACATCAGTTGAGTGCCATTTTGGCTTGTAACTTCTGCATATAATGTTGTAGTATAGTAGGTTGCCCAGAAAATCGCACTTATGTCTGCTAGTAGAAGCCAAAGAACTCTGTGATTGAAATTAATCTTTCGCCGTTGACATTATCTCTTACCACTTACTTTTTTGCTTTAATCGGTTCATGCTTCAAATATTCTTTGTTCATACAAGTTTAGGTAGGTTTGTAATACTCTCTTTTGGAGCATCAAATATTGGACGAATCATATCAACCTACTAAATTATAAGTAACTTATAATGTTTCCAAACAAGCACTTGGTCTATGAGCTAAAGTCTATATTATCAACCAACTCCTTGTGAATATGCCTTACAATCACTTCTTCTTTAAATGAAGTAAAAAGATATGGACTCAGAATGAAACTTTTACTCAAGTCTGTCTCTGTTATCTCTGCTGTTTTTACATTATGATGACGACTATCAGTTCTATCTATCTCACTATATAAAAGTAGAAGTTTTTCCCTCCTGTGTGTGCTTTGTGTGTGTATGATGTACAGGCTGGATTGTTTGGTCTGTGTTTGGGTCCGACTCCATAATGATTATTCTCGTCAAATTAATTTGTGTGCTGAATTTAAAATTTTGACTGGAAATATTAAAATATGTATATCATAATTGTTTGCACATCCCGAAACACCTGTTCAGTTGATGGATACAAATAGTTTTTAACATCAAATATAGTGTGTGTTTTGGTATTGTTTAAAAAGAATTTTTTTTTTTTAAATGAATAGTAATTTTTAGAAGAATAGATTGTTGAGATTTGGTTAAAAAGTAAAAAAAAAATTGTGGGTTTGACTTTTAATTGATGGTTGAGATTGAATACTGTAAAAAAAAAAGAGATAAATTTAATGTGAACCAAACAAGGGCTATTGCCCCTCTATACAATACTCCCTCCATCCCACAAAGATAGGCTTACTTCTATTTTCACACGGATTAATAAAACATAATTAATATATGTTGGAACTATAAATTTACCTACATTTTACCAAATATACTCTTATATTAAATAATGAATTGTTCATATTTTTTTTATAACAGTGCATACTAAATAAGGGTATATTAGAAAATGAAGACATTAATATACTCTCAAAAAGGAAAGTGGTTTGTCTTTGTGGGACGGATAAAAAAGGAAAACAAGTCTATTTTTGTGGGACGGAGAGAGTATAATTTAATGATGCACGTGGAAATAGATGGGTCTGGCTTGTGAATTAAAATGTTACTTGGTATTCACTTTCATTCTATTATGACATTCTAACGCCACAACATACAGCCTTGACCAAAAAAAAAAAATTGCGACATCCACGTAATTTTTTTTCCCTTTGGTTCCAGATTCAACTGTTATACCTTTGTGATGATAAGTCTGTGGTTTTGCTAATGAACTCTTTCTTCCCCTGCCATCGATGTTGGTCGCCCACGTCCATCTGCAGCACATAATGGCGCCTCTTCTGAGTCTCGTGAGTGAAATCAATGCCCGAAAAACTTGTTGGGGAGTCGGGCTTCGAGTTGTACTTGTTTATGACTGATGTAGGAGACGACGAGCTGCTCCAAATGTTATCTATTAAACTAATATTTATTAAATATTTGCATATGGAACATATATATTACATGTACATTCATGATTCACAAATGTAGTCTATTGTTTTATGTTGCTCAACGAATTTTTTATTTCTCTACATGCATTTTAATAGGGATTTTTTGAAGACGATGAGGACCGATAAAGAAAGTTGATTCGAGTACGGGTTCGGTTGGTGAGAATATAGAGAGTTCTGCCAAGAGATCCCTACAAGGAGATTTGTCTATAAATGCTCTTCTCAAGAAAGCTCGAACAATAGAATCAAGAAGGAGAAGGATTAAGCTTAGTAATGTAATCCTTGGTTTTTAAAAATTTAATACTAACTACCATTAACTACTTACAATGCATTCGACAAATAAATTATAACATACAATTATAATCAATACGATTTTCAACACTACTTTTTAACTACACACATTTTTTTTGAAACCACTTTCTAATCACAAATTTCACCTCAAAAAAAACAAATAAACAAAAAAAATGGCGGCTACGTAACCGCCGAACACAGTGTTAGTAGCTACATTATCTACCTACAAATCTTTGATAAACATTTGATGTGTACTACAAGTCTTTCATTCACAAGTATTTATGAAGTTTTTTATATGACTAGTGAATGACTCGTACGTCGTACGAGTACCACTTTGAAGTCGAATTTTTTAGTGTGAATCAAAAATGATTTTACACTATTTTTTTGGAATTTAGTTTCATGCTAATGTAATTAAGAACTTGAGGCAATATTGTTCATGCACTGTTTACTTCCATGTCACTGGCAGATTACTATGTTATTTGTAATTGTTTGTGATCAGTTTACGCATTATTTTTAATGGATAGAAAATATGATTATTAAAATACAAAAGTAAGAATGGGCAAGATAAAGGGAGATAAGGGTTTAGATAGTGAATCTCGATAGTTGCAGAATCACAGTAGTAGCATATTTGAAGAGTACAAGAGGACGATATGTGTGACTATGTCTCTTAATCTAAACATCATAATAGAATAAACTTGTTTCATTTATTAAGAATGTCGTTCCCACGAACAACACATAAATTTTTTAGGTTTAACATAATTTTTCCATGTTTAACGGCATTCAATCATGACAGTTGACAAATTTCCTTGTCTTGTTATGTTTGAAATACTAATTTTGTTATACAAAAATGCTAACAATAATGTGCACTAAGGAATACAAAAATGCTAACAATAATGTGCACTAAGGAATCAGTAAGCTTACAATAATGTGCACTAAGATATCAGTAATAATAGTCATGCTATAGGGACATAAGTTTTGACATAAAGTTTTACACCTATACACATGGCAACAATCTATTATTTTACCCATTACATCAACTCCAAAATCAACAACCTACAAAAATTCGATCATCTAATGTGGCAACGAAAGGTGACAAAGTAGCATTTTTCTTGATAATAATGTTCCATTTGATTTTTTAACGATGTGGAGATGTTTTATGTAGCCTTTCCAGCTATAACTATATTCATCGTACTGTTACGCACTTATGTGTCTAATCATTGCATCTACAACTATTCAGATATTTAGAATATACATGCTGGAATGCGCAATGAGTAACATCCTCGTCATCTTTAGTAACATAAATTTTGTACTAATAAGAATTAATAAATCAAATCTAGCCGAGAGACATTTCTATATCCATCCTTTAAAGAGCCACCGAAATTGTTAGGTAAGTTCAAACAAAGACACACAAACTATTTAAATATGAGTTGAAATTTATGCTCATAATTTAGCACAAAGTTTTACAGTTACAATTCTCGGACAAAAAAGAAAGCTTACCAATTTTTAGGAGTTCCCTCTCGACTTCTTTTCTTTCCTTCAAGATCAACCTAAATAACAATATGAGGAACGTTATAAATCTTTGAACTGGTAAAAACACAAAAAAAATCGAGATCAAATTTATCAGATTATTCTATATATTAAGAAACCCTTAGCCTTGCAGTAATCCCATTACTTCCATAATTGAAATCTTCAGTTTGCCCATTGTTAATATCCAAGAAAGTCAACAATCAGTCAATAACATTTAAATAAGCAGGATCCACAAAGAGTCCATCTCTTCAACTAAAAGAAAAACATGATTGGTAAATCATTAGAGCAATTGCCAAGTCAACGCATATCAACATGTGAAGATTGAGAGGCATAAAATTATCAAATTGGCTTAATATTTCCTGAAGTGTAATCTAGCAACAAGTTCTACACTTCTTCAGGCTTTGATTGGTAGCTCGCTCTTTCATATATAAGTCCTCAAAATATCCCTCAGTCATATTTTGAAACATTTCTTATTGATTTTATCATTGAAATCTCTCTTTGTAGAAAATCTATTGAAAGTGTTCTTTTAAGTGTTAATAGCAGGGGATGCCAATCATACAGTACATTGTCGGTAGGGCCAAAAGTCTAGGTATCTTAATAAATAGAATAGAATGATGCCTAAGGAGTTCTGCTGGGCTATTTATACACGTCAACCCACTCAGCTGCTGGACTATTTTCAGACCTCCTTAGGCATCATTCAGGTATCTTAATTTTATTTTGTCAGTGTTACCTGAATGTTGCCTAAGGAGGGCTGAAAATCTTCTGAGAGATGATAACTATTGAGGAATACTATGGAAAATCACGGAAAGTAACCGCTCACTGCTAATACAAATGGTGCGAAGAGAGAAAGAGAAGGGAACTTAAGGGGTTAAATTTTGAAGCTCAAGAATATTTCCCTATTGAAGTATGTATGTTCATTGTTCAACAATAGAGACACACCACCTACCTCAGTTGGAGTCCCAACTCTTTGTAGGAAATAATGCATTTGCGTTAATAGTAATATAATGAAATCCAATTTGAATATTAAATAAATTACCATCTGATGTTCCAAAGAGAACAAAAATTTCAAATTGGATATTCCATTTGATAAATCCAAAATTCCATCAAATATCTTGCATGGTATAACATAGCTTGAACTATCTTTCTTGTATTTCATCTTGTCTCTCATAAATAGAAAAAAAGAATCATAAAGAAGCAAGAAGAATGAACCTTATAGAAATCTGTGAATAGTTCCACATGATTCAGATCCCACTCATACACAGGAAAATGAATAAGGCATGTTTCAGAATAGAGATTAATTTGGGTTTTAAACTATTTATCTGGCCACCCTAATAGGTAGATTAGAGCAATGCAAATCACAAAATCAAATCAACTCTGGACATGTTTTCGAGAATCTTAAGCAAATCGTCAATTTTCTTAAATTAAACTATCCCCTGTGGCTGTGTAAAAAAATTATAATTTTAAATTGAAAGCATGAACATGTACATAATAGAAACAATGTACGAAACAATGAGGGATAATTAGAACTTACGTGTAGCCCTACTTCATTTGTCTTGGGTGGTTGAGATTTATTTGGAACAGACTTCACATTTTTGTAAGAATGATCTCCGAGTTCTAACGATGTGGAGGTGTTTTCTATAGCCTTTCAACCACAATCAGATCCATTGTACTGTTGTGTGTATGACCATTTAGTCTACAACTATCAGAAGGTTAAAACACAAGACAAATAGCGGAAAAAGATTTAGCATGCTGAAATCCTTAATGAGTGACATTTCCATAGACTATAGTAACATAAAACTGGACTAATAAGAATTAATTAAATAAATAAATGATATCTACCCAAGAGAGACATCTCTAAACTAAGAAATCTTTTAAAGAGCCACCAAAACTGTTCAGTAATTATTTTTTTTTAAAAAAAAAACAAATGATTTCAAATAAGAGCCGAGGGGGAGGTTATGATCATAATTTGGCATGGAAGTTTTCTAATTGCAATCTAGGACAAGAAAGAGCTTACCATTGTTGGAGTTTCCTCCCAACTTCTTTTCTTTCCTTTAAGAACAACCTAGATGACAATACGACAACGGTTATAATCTTTGAACTGGTACAAGAAAAACCCGAGAACAAATTTATGTATAAGAAAGTGGATAATTGACACTATAAACTCAATAAGAAATTGAGTTCATTACATAAGCAGTTCTTACATAATTGAAATTAAACACTTGTACAAAACAAAACAAAACAAAACAAAACAAAACAAAGTAAAGGATTAAATAGTCATTACAATTTATGAACAAAACACATTTGAAAATCTAAAAAAACAACATAATAAAAAAAACAACACAAAACCAAATCTGAACAATGTAAATACTTTACCTTTCAAGCAACCCTGAAGTTCCCGTAAATCCTACAAATTTTTTTGAAGATATATTTGTCTTCACAAGACATGTACATGTTTATCCTACAAGAAGACAACCTATAAGCATCTCTTCAAGTTGAAAACAAACGCAAAAAAAGAAAAACTAAATATTAAACAGCGTCGAAATCACAATGAAAAACAACCAAGTCTTTTGAAATTGTGCATAAAGGGCAAAAAAATCCAAACAAAATGAACAGACATAAAAATTTAAGACAAAACACCAAAAAAAAATAATGAAATATATATATAAAAAAACTATAATGGATTGAAACAACATTAAATTGAACAACGAACATTCTAGTATAAAAAGTAAACACAGAACATCCAAAACAAAAGCAAATATATATATATATATATATATAATAGATGGAAAAAAATTAAATCAAACAACGCACAGCCTAGTAAAACATGGAGTTCAAAAGCACAGTAATGGAGTAAAAAACAAACCTCTAAGACTGAAACCAATATCTAAAATAAATACAAACAAAAACCTGTGTAATTTTAACGAACAAACTCAAGTTTCTCATGATCTATAAATAATTTCTTAGAATTCAATGGTTAGATCACTTGAAGCATTTTTCTTACTTCGTGAAGCACAAAACTTGTTGTTCCGACTTCAACATTAAGATCAGTTGAAGCATCAGATATAGGCCTTTAAAACAATGAAATATTAGACTGAAAAAAAAAATTAAAATATTAAGTGAAGATAATAAAGATGAAATAAATTGCTAATTTAAATTAATAACCGTGAAAAAAAATCATCGGGTTCTTCTTACACATTTTTCCATGCTGAATTTAATGTAATCAAGAATACATAGTTCATAGCCACACAGATTGAAGCACAGTGAAGTCTCCAAACCCGTGGACTATGTTTCTGGGTTATGATCTTCCTAGTCGCTCAGTATTCCGAAGCAAGAATGAAGAACCCAACCTCAATTAGCAAAGGTGGCACAAAATGAACCAATAATATCACCAGCAACAAGAGGGCAGAGATCTGGCTTTAGTGGGAGCTTGGGAGATATGGGGTTTCGTAAGGGAGCTTCGGATGCATTTACTTTACTTATTCTGAAAGGTAGAAAGAAGATTACTTTTATTTATCTGTAGATTGACTGTAGACAAGTCACAAGATAAGATCGAACTGTATATGTGTGCGTGAAGATAATCACGTAATATGCGTGTATGTGTGAAGATAAAAGCGATATTTTGTAAACCAATTTAGCAACAGTAAAATAATTGGTTCATGTGTGAACACTAAGGTGACATATTTTGAATAGTATGTTAACTTTACTCTCATTTAAGAGAGGGGGGAGATATTTTTGGAATCATAAAAATGTATTAAGATAAAAACAAGCAAGGCATCCTTATATTATGTAGATTAAACATACTGAACATAGTTAAGCAGTTCAGATTTAGGATAGAACGCAAAACCTTGATCTTCTTTCTTACAAGTGTGGGGAGGGGGTTAAGGTGAAGGGAAGAGATGCTAAGGTAATTTAATTTATCTTATTTCTTACCAGTGTGGAGAGGGGGTTAAGGCGAAGGGAAGAGATGCTAAGATAATTTCATTTATCATACAATGGAGATTTCTTCTGTTTATACAATGAATTGGTGTTTTGCATACAGGCTATCTCTTTGTATCAGTAAAGACTGCAGTTTACACGACATGACATCGAAAAAATATATGATAAAAGTCTCGTCCTCAAATTTTAATGGTCAAGAGTATGATCTGTTCTTTAATAAAAGTACAAGGTCCTTGAAGCTTTCCCCACTAAGCAAGGCAATAAGTATTATTTTTCCATATTTTTTGGGGAAGTTCTGATTGCTCCGATGGAAAATTATACAACGTTCAAATCAACACGTTACTAACTCTTCCTTCCAAAAAACCTTTGATTGAAACGTTACCATCCATCACTAAATGAGCTATTAGCATCGCTGACAACGATAAACAATTGCTTCTAAATCAAAGAATTGAAAAGGCAAATAAAGTCATGAACAACTAACACAGAAAAGATGCACAACAACAAACTTTCAAATAGATGTCGAGCAACACGATAAGAATAAAAAAAATAAGCTATGAGTAACTTTAAAATTGAACAGAAAATATTTCATCGTAAATAAACAGTAGCGGTAAACGGTGGGTAAGGTGGAGGTTTCAACAGAAAATATTTCTTACTAACTCTTGCTTTACCAGTGGGTAAGGTGGAGGTTTCACCGTTTCATTCAGTTCCAATTTCCTTCAATTTTGCAGAAATTTCGAGACCAAATAAAAAGCAAAACCGAACCCTATACACAGAACAAAGAAGGAAGAATTAGTTGAAATATATGCAGAATTTTTTAGGTAAGAACCATCAAAATCAACTGGTAAGACGAATGCTTTAAAAAATTATTACCCTAAATCAAACCAAAACCAGTCCAAATTTCCAACATTTGACGTTGCCTAAAATCCTGATTAAGCTAAGAGATATCAAATAAACGAAGAGAAGTGCTAGGTTCGTCGATTAGAGAGGAGTGCAAATGAAACTTACTTCTATGGAGGTCGAAAATTGGGCTGTGTTCAACTCTTGCTTCATTCTCTTCTTGTTTTGAGGCTTCGTGATGGCCCGGGGAGGTAAGACACGGTACTGTCACATGTCACGAACGGCACGGTGAGCCGAGAGGTGGTGAGGTAGATGAACCGCCTGTGAATGTCGTCGGGAATCACAGTTGAAGGAAGAGAGGGATGAGAGAAGGGAGAGCGAGGCGGTGAAATGAAAGAAACCTAATTTCGTATTTTGGAGAGAAAATGAGCAACTGTGAGGATGAAGATAAAAGATCGGACAACTGAAGAAAAAAATACGTGTGGATGAAGATGAAAACGCATTAACTATTAGAAAATCAGATAATGAATAGTGTGAAGCTTCAGTGTGAACATAATGGTTACTATCATGAATAATATCATTATCCTCTCTTTGAAGGTAAGAGGGATAAGAGGGATTATTAAGCTTTGGTTTGATTCTGTATTCATCCTACTATTTGATATTTATCCTTTCTATTGTCACTTTAACTCCTCTAGGAAAATTAATTTGAAGCAAGAGTTATAAATTAAAGTACATCACGTGGAGAAAAATCTTTATTGCTCAATAATTTTCAATAAATTCAATCTTGACACAGGTCATGAATGTATCTATTCTTCTTTTTATAAGGATAAATTCAGATTTTTGTATAAAAAATGGATTCCGAACTTCCACCCGAGCTTGACTGTTTGATCGATCGAAAATGGATTCCGATCGTAGCTAAGTTTTCATCGTGAAGGATTTGTAAACCGACGAGAGTTTGATCTCGGTTTATAATAATCAACTTAAGTTCAAATGACAACATGTATAGAATTACTGCATGGTCAGTTTTTCTCCACCATTTTTTGCTATTGATTAAAATTACATCCTGCCTAAATTGTGTGGTTTACATTCATACTGTATTTATTGCTGTCAAATTTTAGTTTTTATATTGTATTTTTATGATTCAGTATTGGAGAATACCGTGATTTTGACGTAAAAAACAATCGCTTTCCTTGAGCCATCTCAATTCAGCTCCCAGTCAGCAAACTTGTGTACAGACATTCAAACTAGCAATCGTCGTAGTGTGACTTTTATCAATGGTAATGACTTGCTAAGCTTGGAAAAAGTATTGGATAACGATGACAGTTGTATGGATGATTATGCATCCGAAAATTGTAATATATCATTGATTTTATGATTTATGTCTAACCAAATTTATTTTTGTGTTGTCTTACATTATTATTTTGTTTTAATAATTCAAGTGTTGAATTTTAAAATTTTATTTTATTTTTATGTTGTCTTACATTATTATTTTCTTCTCCATCGTGTATTTTTTAGCTGATGAGGAATATATAATTAGAGCATTCCGACGCCCTGTGATTTTTTTTTTTTTTTTTTTTTTTTGTAAATTGTTGATTTTTTATTATGTGAAATATGACTATCATTCATATTAAATTATTGTGAATTTTAACTATATTTATATTTTTTGTAGTTATATTCACATTAGTAACCTTTTTTTTTTTTAATAATCATCTAACTTGTTTCTTATTTGCAAGAATAATCAATGTTTGTTTTTGTCATTCGATGTTTTGTAACGTGTTAGTAGTTTTATAACAGGTTAGTAATTAAATTCAGAAAAAAAAATATTTTTTCTATCATTTTCTAAGAAATTTATTATTTGCAAGTATAATTAGTTTTTTTTTTTTTTTCCTTTTGTCATTTTCATTCAATGTTTTAAAAAATGTTTGTTAGTTTTATTTATTTTTTGTGTCATTTTTCTTTTAAAATGTACACAATTTCTGTATTGTTATCCTTTTTTGTAATATGAATTATGATTATCTTTCATTAGATTTCATGCTTTTTGCATGACAAAGTAAGTTTACTTCTATTTTTAATTCGTTTTATGGAATTTTTTCTACAATATTGTTTTACCTATTGCGAATCTCTATTTAGGTTATTTTGATTTCGGAGACCCGAAACATAAATGTCAACATTGTGGGGCAATTTTTTTGTATGAGGAGCGCTTGGAGAAAAGATATAATACATGAAATCCACAATTCTCTCTTTGTTGTCAACAAGGAAAAATTAAGGTTCCAAATATGTAGCAACGTCCTTCAATTCTTTCTGAGCTTTTATACAGAACCAGCAAGAGAAGCAAACATTTTGTTCAAAATATACGATCTTATAACAACATATTCAACTTCACTTCCATGGGAGGGAAGATAGACATCAGTTTGAACAGAAGGAATTCACCTCCAATATTTCGTCTTAATGGTCAAAATCACCATTTGATTGGTAGTTTGTTGCCACTCGAAGGTTCTGTGCCGAAATTTGCTCAGCTCTATATATATGATACTGAAAATGAAGTTGTTAGAATTAAATCCATAAGGTAATCATTTTTTTTTATTTGGTTGTGTTGTATATATGTCTGTATTAAAACATTTTTTTCTTTTTCCAAGATTGTGAAAATAATTTTTTTTCTCTTTGAAAATTGAAATGAACTGTAGTGGCATCAACAAGCTCCATGTTGAAATTTTAGCACATTTGAAGGCGATGCTTGATGAATCCAATGAATTAGTAAAGTCATTTAGAATGGCTGGAGACAAAATGAATGAACTGGAATGTCCAAGTGTTAGGCTACAATTAATTGGGAAACGTAAAGGAGATGCAAGAACATATAACATGCCGACTGTTAATGAGGTGGTTGGTCTTATTATTGGTGATCTTGATGCATCTCTAGGTCATCGAGATATCCTAGTTGAGACACGAACTCGGGAACTATAACGAATGAATGAGTTAAATCCTTCATAACTTGGACTTCAGTATCCATTATTTTTTCCTTACGATGAAGATGGTTATCGGGAAGACATTCCTATTAGTGCACCTGGTTCAGATGACTCTAATGGAAGGGGAATTGTTAGCATTCGAGAGTACTTTAGTTACAGGTTTCAGGAGAGAGATGGTGAATCGTCACATATGTTGTTTGAAAGAAGATTGTTTCAACAATTTGTGGTAGATGCGTACACCATGGTGGAATCTGCAAGGTTAAATTACTATCGAACACATCAGAAAGACTTGAGGGTTGATATGTATAATGGATTATCATACACATTATTGAGAGGAGACGCTGATCCGTCAACTTAAGGTAAACGTGTTGTCTTACATGCTACATTCACTGGTGGGGCTCGAAATATGATTCAAAACTATTAGGACGTGATGGCCATATCTAGATGGGTTGGTTGTCCTGATTTATTTATAATCTTCACATGTAACCCGAAGTGGCCAAAGATAGTGCGTTATTTGGAAAAAGGAGGGTTGAAACCTGAAGATCAACCAAACATTGTTTGTTGAGTATTCAAAATAAAACTTGATCACTTGATGACAGAACTCATGAAGAAAAAGATATTTGGAATTGTTAGAGCAGGTAATGACGTTTGCAACTTTACTTAACATCAAAATGCTCATATGCATACATTCGGGAAAAAAGAAATGTGATCTTATATTTATTATTGAAATTTAATTCAAATCTAAATTATGTTTTGCAGATCTATACTATAGAGTTTTGGAAACGTGGTTTGCCCCATGCAATGCAACATCTTGCTATTTTTGGTTAAAGAGGATAAATATCATAGCGGAGCTAATATTGATCGTATTATTTTAGCTGAGATTCTGAATGAATCATCTGATCTTGCCTATTACTCCAGTGTTAGAGATTTCATGGTTCATGGCCCATGTGGTACATTTCGAAGGAATTCTCGGTATATGTCTGATGATCGATGTACTAAGCATTTCCCAAAAAAATTTGTAGAATCCAGCACTATTAATGAAGATGGATATCCTGTTTACAGGAGATGAAACTTGACAATAGATACGTTGTGCCTCACAACAGTTACATGTTGATAAGGTATTTGCTCATATAAATGTTGAGTGGTGTAATCAATCAAAATCTGTTAAATATCTGTTCAAGTACATGAATAAAGAGCATGATCGTGTTACGATGACTTTTTTCCAGAGTGCAAATCAGGATGATCCTACTAACGATTTGGATGAGATTAAAATGTACTATGATTGTCGGTATGTATTACCGTGTGAAGGGGCTTGGAGATTATTTGGATTTCCCATTCGATATAGATATCCACCAGTAGAGCGATTGACTTTTCATCTTCCTAACCGGTAAAGTTTGATATTCTCGGATTCAAATACAGTTAACACAAGTAATGGGCCGGTAATCTGTGAAAGAAAGCCAATTTCTAGCGTAGATGGACGCAAATAAGGAATTTTCAGAAGAAAGGGAACTCACTTATGTTGAATTCTCCAATAACTTTGTCTGGAATAAGAAAAAAAATCTGGACAAAAAGAAAACGCGATTTTTCAATCAGACGTATTTTTTACGTCCCTCCGGGTATGGGTGGGCGTGGGTTGGGTTGGGTCGATTTTTTGCCCAACCCGAACCCAACCCATTATGGTCGGGTTGATAAAAAATCAACCCAACCCAACTCAAACATAAGTTCAAACCCAACCCAATCAAGTTTCCGTCGGGTTGGGTTGGGTTGGGTAAGTTTGGACTTTGGTCCAATTAATAAAAAATCTTGAAATTTTAAAAATTAAGCCCATAAATCAACTATTAACTCAAATCAATTATGTAAAATACAATACGCTCAAATATAATAAATTGAATACTTGCTAATAAAACTAAAATTTGTTCAAACCATACTTGAATTTTATCCAAATTATAAATGTGCTTGAGATTCTTGAAATTTAAATGATTTTATATTTTTAAAATTTTTGTTGGGTTGGGTTGGGTCGGGTTGAGTTGGGTTTTTCACTCAACCCACAACCCAACCCAACTAAATTTTTTTGTAGAACCCGAACCCAACTCAATTTTCATCAAAAACCGACCCAACCCGATCGGGTTGGGCGGTTTTAGCGGGTTGGGCGGGTTAATTCCCACCCCTACCTCCGGGTAGTGAAGAGATGTATTATATAATAATTCTTTTGAATACAGTACGTGGACCTACTTGCTATAATGATTTGAAATATATCGATGGTGTCCAGTACGATTGTTATAAAGATACATGTTATGCTCTTGGGTTGTTGAATGATGACAAGGAGTACGTTAATGGTATTGTCGAGGCAAGTCATTGGGGGTCTGGAGATTACCCAAGACGTTTGTTTGCAACTATATTATTTTCAAATTCTCTAACCAAACCTGAAAATGTATGGGAAAAATGTTGGAATCTTCTCGTCGATAATATTCTTTATAGATGTCGAATTATGATGGAACATGAAGGTTTATATTTTGTTTTTTGTTGAATAAATTTATATTCTAATATTTTTAAATGCATTTTTTAAAGTACCAATATCAATTTTATTTAATTCTTATTTTAACTGTATCACGTGCAGCTCTTGAATTGATCGATGAGGAAATAAAAGGTACTGTCTGGTGGAGATTGAAAAGATTTTGAGAAGTAGTGGAAAGAGTTTGCAGGATTATCATACAATGTCATTCCCGAATGTTGAATTCTTTTCAAATTCTCACAATAGGCTTATCCCGGATGAGATGCGTTATGATAAAAAGGCATTAGGTGATGAACATAAAAGACTTGTGAGTAACTTGACAGACAATCAGAGATGAGTTTACGACACTATAATGAAAGTTGTTCGATTGAATAAAGGGGGTTTATTTTTTATTTATGGTAGGTGTGACGTGGTTCCATATGGTTCTGTTTCATAGGGAACTGAACCGAACCAATAATCTATGGTTCTTTTTGCAAGAGAAGAATCGAATCGATCGGTTCTTTTGGTTCTAGTTCTGGTTCCTATTTCATAAACTAAAACTTTCAAATTTAAGCGATGAAATCATGGTAGATTCCAGCTGGTAAGAGTCTTAAGACGGTAATGTCATCGAATTTGATCAAAACGCAAATAAAATACTCAAAATCCTTGACATGAAAATATTCATTTCCTTCCAAATAGTAATGTATCTTCTCATCCGCATGTATGTGCTCCCTTCTAAAAATTCATTAATTTCTACTCGTAATCCTTCACCTTTTCAGGGGACAGTCGCACAAATTCAGCAAATCCTTGAAAACAAGATAACAATTAATTGTAAAATAAAGAGTGAATATTTATTGTTCGTTTATTTTTGAAGAACTGACGGCTAAAGGCTTAATGGTTGAAGTTTAAAGCTGAACGACAGAACCAATAAAAGAAAAATGATTTTTAAACTATGGCTTTTTGTTTATTACTTGTTTTACTTATAGTTGTTGTAATGTTTAATGAGTTAATAGTTGTTTGGTAGTTGATATTGACTAATGGACCAGATAACATGCATTAAGATTAGAAATTGATGATTTTTTTAAAATTTATATTTAAAAAATAAACAATTGTGTTTTGTTCTGGTTCTGAACCAAGAACCGGAACCTATGGTTCTTGATTTTTAGAACCAGAACCGTTTAAAATTTTGATAAAATCGAACTGAAACGCTTGTTCCGGTTCTTTTGCCCAAGTCTAATTTATGGTCCAGGTGGAATAGGTAAAACATTTATTTGGAGGGCTTTATCTACAGCTATAAGATCAAAAGGAGATATTGCTTTGAATATCGCTTCAAGTGGTATAGCGTCTTTGTTTTACCCAATGGAAGAACTGCTCATTATAGGTTCGCAATACCATTTAATCCTAATGAGAACTCTACATGTAATATCAAACAGGGAAGTCCGATCACAGAGTTAATTGTTAGAAGTAAGCTTATCATCTTGGACGAGGCACCAATGATGAATAAATTTTGTTTTGAAGCTTTGGATAGGACCTTGCTTGATATTATGCGATTTAGTAATCCTTTAAGTTTCGATTTGCCTTTTGGTGGGAAAGTTGTTGTTCTTGGTGGTGATTTTAGATAGATCTTTCCCGTAGTACCAAAGTGAAGTAGACAAGATGTTGTTCAAGCAACTATTAATTCATCTTATTTGTGGAAATTCTGCAAGGTTTGGGTTTAACAAATAATATGAGGCTTCAAAATGTCGAATCAAATGATCAGTGCAATGAATTTCGATCATTTTCCGAATGGATACAAAGTATAGGAGATGGAATGCTTGGGGTCCCTAATGATGGTATTGCAAGTATTGACATTTCGGATGATCTCCTAGTTGATTAGTTAGATAATCTGATTGCATCAATTGTTCATAGCACATATCCAGATTTAATCAAAAACATTGACCATGCAACATATTTGTAAGGCAAAGTATATACTTACACCGACTCTTGATGTTGTTGAGTCTGTCAATGATCATGTGATTTCGCTCAACACCAAAGAGTTGAAGACATATTTGAGTTATGATTCAACAAGCCGTTCTAAATCCGGCGCTGACATATTAAAGGACATTCACACGTCAGAATTTTTAAATAGAATTAGATGTTCTAGTGTACCCAATCATGAGTTGAATTTGTAAGTGGGAACTCCGGTGATGTTATTACGGAACATTAATCATTCTACTGGTTTGTGTAATGGTACAAGATTAGTTATTACAAGACGTAGCAAGCATGTTATTGAAGGAAAAGTTCTTACAGGGAGTAATGTAGGTCACAGAGTTGTACTGCCCATAATGTCTTTAAATCCCTCTGATCCTAGAATCCCTTCTAAGTTCAATCACAAGGAGTACCCTATCATTGTATCGTACTCAATGATGATCAATAAAAGCCAAGGCCAATCTCTTTCTCATGTTGGTCTATATTTG
Organism: Ligustrum vulgare; assembly: GCA_963555705.1. Lineage (NCBI taxonomy): Eukaryota > Viridiplantae > Streptophyta > Magnoliopsida > Lamiales > Oleaceae > Ligustrum > Ligustrum vulgare. The sequence continues at coordinate 19,536,105 of OY743168.1, forward strand.
AAGAAACTAGTGTTCAATCATGGCCAGTTATATGTTTTCTTATCGAGAGTAACGAATCAAAGAGGATTAAAGATGCTTATGTGTGACAGCGATGGAAGACCAACTAAATCAACGAAAAATGTTGTATTTAAGGAAGTTTTCCAAATTTTGAATTAATTTTTTCATTGCTGGAACTTCATAAATATGTACAAATCTATCGACAATGCTTTAATCAACATTTTACATTTCAGTTTTTGTGTTCTATTTCAAATAATCACTTCATTTATAATTCTGTGCATCGCACGGGTGAAAAACTAGTGATGCATAACAATCGTAAAATTTTCACGTGGGAATTAGGTTGGATTGGGTTCTTTTGCATCATGTGGCTGGTGACGTGAAAAAGCATAGGTTAAGCCAAGCATTCCCTTTACATTACGGGATCAACACTTTCATCTTACTCTTCTGCGAGAATGTTTCACACCACCCTGAATAGAAAAAATCAGAATGAATAGCCGTTGCTGAAAGGTGATTTCACCATCTAGATATGTAGCGTGCCAAAGTACTTGTTTATGTTTGCACTACAATTACATTGATGATGATATTGCTGCTAGAGGTTATCTTTTTCCTTCTACTCGTAGGCATAATGCGTGGATGTAGTAACTCTTTACCGTGTTTCGATTAAATTATGGTGCTTATTTTTAGTACAATTTTGCCGTTCTAATAATGTGATCGTTGAGTTCTTGTTCTCTTAACTTATATTCAGTTGTAAATGAATTATTTTAGCATATGTATGAATTTGTGGATATTTGTGCTTCACTTGCTTGTTTTCAATTGTAGTGAACCATTGATTTAAGTGATATTTTATTCATAGACGATTGCATATTGTTATAATTGGACTATTTTCTAATATGAACTAATATATATTAATTATTTTAAATTTCAATATATAATGAAACCCCTTTTTTTAGGAGATGAAAAATGTGAAAGTAATAAAATATGAATGAATATAGCACTGTTGAAATTAAAAATTATTGTAATTAAATCTAATCAATCATTTTTTTACATACAAAATATCACAAAATAATGATTATCGAGATTCTTTAAGTGAACACATTTTTCAGTTTTCTATTTTGAAAAACAGTTTTCCAAAATCACAAAAAGAACACGTTTTAAAAAATCTCAAAACCAACACCCAAAAAGAAAACCTAAAAAAAAAAAAAAAAAAAAAAAAAAAAAAAAAAAACTCAAAACAGAAAATCGAAACACAAAGAAAACGGCTCATTTACTTTTACAAATAACATTATTTGATGGGCGTTTGCACAAATACCCAACTTTTAGTATCATAATTGAAACTTACTTCATATTAAACAATAACTAAAGAATACTTCAATTTTTTATTTTTATTTTTTTTTTTTGAAAAATACTGTTTTTTATAAGTTTCATGCTGCGATACTTTTAAAGTATCACTTGTGATACTTTTAATTTTTAGTATCATTATATGAAACTTTTTCAAATTTCTATGATACTTAGGACAAAATTTTGGTATCACGTCATGATACTTTACATAATTTTTATGATACTTTGTCTTAATCATAACATCTAACACTTTTCATTCACTTTCTGGTCATCATCTTCATCAAAAGTCACGACCTACTACTCAACCTCAACGGCTGATTTCTTCATCCATCCATCTCGACGATCTCGTTATTACAGAAAACTCACCCATTCAAAGCCTCTCAATTCCAACTCCTAAAGAAAAAAATCGGAATCTTCAACATCCACCAGTCGGCGTCGCCATCTTTAACTTACAGTCCAAGGTGTCGGCGTCGCCATCTTTAACTTACAGTCCAAGGTTGAAGTCTCTGATGGTAAGTAGAAAGGGGTGACGATGTAGCGAAATAGAAGACGGTTGGTGCTGTAATAAAATTCAGATTGGTTTCTGAAATTAAAACCTCCGACTAGTGGCTATGGAGAAGTCCGATATTTTTGGAGTTGGAGGATCAGAGGTTTTTGAATGAGATGGGCAATAAAATTTAGGAACATATTTGTATAAAATTGCACCTTTCGATGGGGAAGGGGATGGTGGTGTCGTGGTGGTGGTGCCGTGGTGCTGTGGTGGTTCGCCAGTTTCTGTGAAGGAAGAAGATGGAAGAAGAAGAAGAGCAACAGCAGTGGAAGGGAAGAAAGTAACGTATTTTTCAATTTTTTTCTTAATATGGTGATTTGTACAATTGATCCAAAAAAGATGGTATATGGTGCAATTATTCCTTATTTGAAATAATGAATCTCAAATGGGGGGCTCAAGTACATATTCTCTAGAAAATCACTGTTATAAAACTCATTTTGTAGTATTAATTAACTATTTATTATTTATTTTGGACAAAAATCAGATTTGAAATAATCTAATTGAATGCAAATTTTTAAATAGCCACGTTTTCCAGGTCTGGAATTTCTTGATTCGTCTTTCCCTCTTATAATTCAATCATAATTATTAAAAAAAATATTTCTCAATATCAAATAAATATTTTTCTTTAAAAATAGAAAATGAAAGATGAACGTTCATAAATCTATTTTTTTTTTTCCTTTTCGTTTTAATAAAACTAGTTGTCTACTCGTGCAATGCAAGGAATATATAATTTTTAAATCATAATTTTGAAAATATTTTGATTCAATCATATCAAATAAAAAATATATTTTACATAAAATTCCAATACAAAATGTTATTGAGTTTGAAACTTTTAAAAAAATAAAATTATTCAAAATAAAAATTGCTACACGTACACTAAGTATACCGCCTCACTCAAAATTTGGCACTCATTTAAATTTTTTATATAATTTTTTTTACACTATTTTCCCTGAAAATTTGCCCACCTAAATCCCTTTTAATATGTTATAATTTTTTATTAACTATATTTTTTAATGTGTTGCTTACAAATATTTTATTTGAAATCCAATATATTAATTAATATATTTTATTTTTCCTTATTTTTTAAACATGCCAATTTTTTCCAAAATGGTGAAATGATTAAGCCTCAGTTTGGTAATAATGTTTGTAACGAGCGTATTGAAGGGCCTACTCATTTATTGACATATTAGGAAGTAAAATTTCAATAATTCTATTTATTTATTTTCAAAATATATTAATTCAATTTTTTCACTTCTAACTAAACAAATTTATATGGCATATATTTATTTATTTTAAAATATATTAATCCAAATTTTTCATTTTCAATGTAACACATTTACATAGAAATGATATGATATTTATTTATGTTCAAATATATTAATCCAATTTTTTTCATTTCCTACATAACACATGTTATTGAATTTGAAACTTTTAAAAAAAAAACTAATCAAAATAAAAAATTCTGCACGTACACTCAGTGTACCGCGCCACTCAAAATTTGCCACTTAATTAAGTTTTTTATATAAAATTTCTTTTGACTTTTATTTACGTTTTTCTCTAAAAATTTACCCACTTTATCACCTACTTTCCTTTTAATATGTTATAATTTTTAATTAACTTTATTTTTTAATATGTTGCTTACATATATTTTATTCGAAATCCAATGTATTAATTATTAATATATTTTATTTTCCCTTATTTTTTAAACATATCAATTTTTTGTCAAAATGATGAAATGATTAAATTTTCTACCAATTTATTATTGGTGATAAAAAGTTGATAGAAAATAATTAATTATTTTTGTAATATGCTTATTGAAGAACCTACTCATTTATTGACATATTAGGAAGTAAAACTCCAATGATTTTATATATTTATTTTCAAAATATATTGATTCAAAATTTTCATTTCTAACTTAACAAATTTATATAGCGTGTATTTATTTATTTTCAAATATATTAATCCAAAATTTTCATTTTCAATATAACACATTTACATAGATATGACATTTATTTATGTTCAAATATATTAATACAATTTTTTCATTTTCTACGTAACACATTTACATAGATATCAATTTATTTATGTTTAAATATATTAATCCAATTTTTTCATTTCATACATAACACATTTACATAGATATCACATTATTTATGTTCAAATATATTAATTTAATTTTTTCATTTTCAATATAACACATTTACACATAATACATTTATTTTAACTCTTACTAAATATATAATAAATACTGCATCTGTCCCAAAAAGATAGTCATATAGTTATTTTCACACGGATTAAGAAATGGTAGTTAGTATAGTTAGGGTATTAAATTTTATCAATGTTTTCCATTTATACCATTTATCTTATTGTTTTAAGTAAACTCACTTCGTTTTCCACAAAAATTTGAAAATGCAATAACTAAGTAGTTGATGTGTATTGTACTAAGATACATTAAATAAGGGTATATGTGAAAATGAAATATTTAATACATGGTCAATATGGAAACAATACTATCTTTTTGTGACAGATAAAAATAGTATACAGGACTATCTTTTTGGGACGGAGAGAGTAACAATTTTACCTACAAAAATCTTTATCTTTTCTTTATTTATTTTTTATTTTTATATATATAAGTAAAAGTGAGGAGAGATAGTCATTAATTGCAATTTTCCCTCCAAAATGACTATCTCTCCCACTTCTACTTTATATGTAATAATAATAATAATAATAATAATAATAATAATAATAATAATAATAATAATAATATAATATAATATAATATAATATAATATAATAAAGATAAAGATAAAGATTTTCATTTTCAATGAAACACATTTACATAAATATCACATTTATTTATATTTAAATATATTAATCCAATTTTTTCATTTCATACATAACACATTTACATAAATATCACATTATTTATGTTCAAATATATTAATCTAATTTTTTTCATTTTCAATGTAACAAATTTACATATAATACATTTATTACAACTCTTACTAAATATGTAATAAATAATAATTTTACCTACAAAAATATTTATCTTTTCTTTATTTTATTTTATTTTTATATATAAAAGTAGAAGTGAGGAGAGATAGTCATTAAATGCAATTTTCCTTTCAAAATGAGGAGAGAGAGTCAAAAGATAAAGAAAAGATAAAGATTCTAAGCGTATATCACAGATGTATCTATTTTTTTATCTATTACAAATTCTATTTAAATGTAATTTTGTTTTTCCATTTTAAGCTTTAAATAAATTTAAATTATAATATTTAAAGAAATCTTCTGAATCAGTAAACATACGAATTGTAAAAACAATTAAGTTAGGTGTAACTGTATATTTTTTTAATTAATTGTCTTCCTTCGTTTATCTTTTCTAATTAATTAAATATTCATTTAATATATTAACATACAGATTTGATATTGGTGAGTAACAAATGATCATGCATAACACTAGTTAGGAATAATGATCATGGACCAATTATATGAAGATTCGAGAAATTAACTTGGATGTGACAATACTATCATGACATATCAAGTAAACCTTAAAAATATAAGTGTGCCATGCTCGATTAAATATGCCGCTGTTCGGATCTTTCAATGGGATTACAAATCAGTTTTTCATTTTCGAGGTAAGATGTGTGATTAAAAATTAGAAGAAAAAAATGTGTCTAATTAAAAAATAATTTGAAAAATCGTGTAAATTATAATTAAACCAAAAACAACCCTTTACTGAACTAGGGCTAAGAAATTATATAAACTCAATGCAAGTCATTAGCAAGATTTGAGAAGGAGAACAATTGACATTAGATTAGCTCGACGTATTTTGAAAACGACAAACAGATCTACGTACTATAAAAAAGAAGCACTTTAAAAATGATTTCACTAAACATGTTTGACTTTTTTTTTTTTTTTTTAAGCAATGTTCCAATAATTAGACCGAAGTAGTCTGTTGGATTGGAAAATTAGAAAGGGAAATTTGCAAAAATGTCCAATTCCATGCTAATCACAATACTTGTGTCCAAAGTTACTAATTTTTGCAAAAATGTCCAAATGTTGGTGTAATTTGACCATGTTACCCTTAATGAAACCTATATACAGACACACAAACACACACACACACATACACATATCTTGATTAGATCTATGAGTTGACTAGTACTAGGTAATACCCATTGGTTTTATTGAAATGTTGGGTAAAAACCTCAAGAATTTTTTGACACAAATATTTTGAACTTTTCCTACCATTTTTCTTACATTGAAGAGAGGTCCATGGAAGGATATTTGTGAAAAATTCTTGACAAAATATTTACTACCATATTTTGGAATCCATTTGGCATACAAGGAATTTCATTACAAGGTATTATTCACCAATTTTTGTTTTCATTGAGAACTTGTATTTACTTGTTTTGCATTATCTTAAAAAATTTGAGAGAAATACTATGTAATTACTTGAATTAGTTTTTTAAGATTTTAAAATTATTGTCATCTATATTATGAGCATTGTGTAGTGTTATTATCTAATCATGTCACTTTTTGTATCATTTATGTTAGTAATATGAGGTTGTTGTGTAATGAATACGTCATTAATGGTGGAAATGAATGTTTCTAAACAAAAGGGTAGTTGGAGAAGAAGAGATATGCAAGTGTTGAGGGAATTACGTGTTGTCAATCTCGAAATTTAAAATATCAGGAATGACATATAAAATGTTGCTCAGGACATTTGTCAAAATGTCGAGATAGCTTCACAAATGTACTCACCATTGTTAATCGTTTGTAACGCCTTCTTCTAGATATCTTTGTTGTGTCCGCTTATCTCGTGTTAAATCATCATAGAGTTTTTCTTGACATCTAGGTCTAACAGATATAATGAGGTTCGTTGTCTCGCACGGTGGAAATTTTCTCAACATTGATGACAATTGGAAGTGGCTCGGCAATCGTACTACATCCATTGTCGTTCGAAGTGACATTAAATTTGAGGAACTTCTGAATGTACTTTTCGAGAAGCTCAGCATTGACAGAATCAAATTTCGGATCCAGTTAAAATTCTTTGTTCCTAATATGAATATACCACCAGCTGATGTGCTGGACGATGAGGACCTGCAGTGGTACATTTCTGTGCACACGCAAGCTGCATTGTGTGTGATTATTGATGAACTTCATCCAAGTAGCTTTCATGCAAATGTAGCTAATGAGATTTCACCACCACTTGAAGGTGCAGTGTCTACACATGAACAGGTAGTTGTGTGTCAGTTACAGGATTCGGGAATAATTCCCGATTTAGAGCTATCAAACGATGAAGAAAAAGAACAAGCTGAAGATAATCATGAAGATGCAGCAATACAACCGCTACTTGAAAGCACATTTACAATTGATTGCCAAGGAGTAATAGCTGAGAATCAAATATACTATAGTAAGAAACAACTGCACACGAGGCTAGCATTGAAGGCTCTGACTGAAAAGTTTCATTTCAAAGTAAAGAAGTCGAATCCCAGAAATCTTATAGTTTGTTGCATTGATAGCACCTGTGACGAGGTGCCCATAGTTGCACAACATCAACTTCCCCCTCATCATCTGAGTCGATTATAATTGGATTTTCAGCTGAAGAGCCAGGAGGAGAGTTGTGCACTCCATTCTCGACATTGTTGTGTGGAGGCGGCGTGTGCTCAAAATCTCGTTGGCCTTAAAACTCATTGTTGTTGTTAGAAGTACACCCATACATGGAGTTGCTCATACTTGTATAAGCAAAACAGAATAATATTAGATTGCTTTGGGTTTCCAGTGTATATAACAAGAAATTTGCAGTATTAATAGAGGGCTACTACAATAATAATCAATGACAACCACCAACTCCTTACCGATTGCATTAAACCTTGATTGACATATACTTTCATGTCATGATTTGCTAAATCTGTACCTTTAGATATTACTGCAATACATGTCAATCATGAAGTAACTACGTATTCATTGTACTCGAAATGCCTATTCTCGACATTACGATTTATGGATCTCGACATTTGTTCCTTGTTTTTCTAGACGCTTGACATTTCTAAAGGTATAGATTTACAAAATCTGCACATTCATATCTAATGCATGCAAAAAAATAGTGGGAGTAACTACGTATTCTTCAAACTCCAACTTTTAAGGATAAGTTAAGTGTTTTTTAAATGCACTTGAACATAGGATTAAGAACGCTGCTATAATCAATTGGAGTTTGGCCAACAATCACAACATTATATTACATCTGGTATTGCTACTTCAGTATTTTAGGAGGCAAATTGAGATAAAAAAAAAACTCGATATTCATGAAATAGTTCATGACTATAAACTACGTTCTCGAGATTCCAAATTATCATTCTCGACATTTGATCCCTACTTTTCCAGACGCTTGACATTTCCAAATGTCTAGATGTACAAAATCTGTTCGAAATGGTTAATGCATCAAAAAACACATCGAACACCATTGAACTGTGGGAACAAAACACAAACTCAATCCACTACTATATAACATGTACAATCATGGTAAATTGTCATAATAGATACTCTTAATATTGGAAAAGTGCCTAACACAAAAGGGTACATGGATAAATTGTTTCTAACTCTTTCTCTTATGATCATGCTTCATCTTCTTTCGTCCACTGCGTGTGTAAGGTGTCTTCATGCTAGCACTTGCAATTTTTTTCTTGCTGGAACGTGCTCTGCGAGGCGGTACTTCACTAGGCTTCCTTACTTCTTCACGTCCAACAATCTCTTCGTTGCTTGTTGCCGTGGCCAATACTGTGGCAGTAGTAGCTCCCTCAACTTCATCTGCATTTTCATCTTGTTGACCCTGCAAGGTTAGTCATGAAATGAATGGGTAAGAGCGTTTAGCATAATATTTTTGTCCAGTAAATGAGAAATTAAATTAGCACATTTAAAATACCTCTTTCCCCTTATCATCTACAACATTCGTGTTCCCTACTAGTTGTTCATTTTCGCCCTCGCCTGCAACAGGGATTCATGTATCCTCTTCTCGTAAATGTGGGTCATCATGTGCATCACCACCATCGTAATTAAAACCACCCAAATCGTACTGGCCCCCAATACCACCAAAAGGATCATTTTCTGTCCTCGTTTTCATAGCAAGGTCATCGATTTTGGAACGGATCTCCCTTGTTTCCTCCAACACATTTTCACGAATTCCACATCACAATTACATTGTCAATTTTTATCTGTTAGAACACGCAAGCTCACATAAAAAAAGATGACACGATCAATAAATTAGACAACCAGCCTTCAATAATATAAAATCAAAAGATAAACATGCTCTAATCAATAGGAACATCCCAATACCAACACCATAGGCCATTCCATGAGTTTGACAAGCATTTTCCCTTAAGAACAAATGAGCAATTTCAAGCACTTATCAGTAGAGTGCAATATACTTACTCCACCAAAAATGGAAAGCATGCATATGAATAAAGGATAGTATAACATACTCAAGAGTGAACACAGGTTACCTGGTTAATTACTACAAAATTGAGCTGTATTCCATAGCTTCATTTTGCAATAAGACAACTTGAACTAGAAAAAGCATCAACCACAAACTAATAGCAATTTTATAAATATATAGTTAGGTAAATTAATATTAAAATTACTAGTGACATCAATTTTCTCATCAGAATCAGATTCCACGGCAGTGGCTAGAAAACCGTTAACACCAACTTTATAACTTATCACAGGCTCACCGTCAACTATCGCAATGTAAATTTTCTGCTTTCCCAAGAACCAAAAGACTCAATAGCATTATAATAAGAAAAGAACTTATTAACCCATGTGCCTCATTTTAGCCAATCCTCTCCCAACTCCTCAAACCCCACGATTCCAAATATGTTCATTCATAAAAATAAAAATAAAAATAAAAATAAATATCAAAGTTAGTAAACCAGAACCTTGTCCAATTAATTTAGTACTCCATATAAAATTAATCATGATAAGGAAGCATAAATTACATTTAGCTGTAAAAACTAAAATTTCTTCTTCAAATTAATCAAATGAAACTCACATTTATCCAATAAAAGAATCCAAATGCTAATGGCACATGCCCACTTAAATTTAAACAATAAGATCATCCCATATTGCTTTAATCAAAATCAATATAGCTTCATTTTGATCTGGAGTACCTTGATACTATGGACCAGAGATTCCCTAGTGTAAAATATATAAAATCCATGTTAGTTGGCTGCAAAATGCCGTTTAGATCACCACCTTTCTTGAGAATTCAATTCATTACTCAATGAGGAATTTGATCAAGATATATATTAAACTTGTTAGTAATGAACATCAGCACTTTGATACCAATATAAAAACGAGTTATGCAGTGAACAACAACACCTTGATGCTCATATCAAAATAGAGTTGACTAATCTAAAAATTAGTGGATAAGATAGGACGGAGGTGAAATAGATAGCCCTCACCTTCCAAGCACCCCAAAGCACAACACCTAGTCGAAAAAGGTCACCAAAGTACGTAAGGAACCTACCAAATACCAAAAGGGAAGAACTAGCAATTGAAGCGATCAAAATCACGAAAGAACAGCACATAGCTTTTACCCAAATCGTTAATGAGTTGAAATGGGTGGAAATGGAGTGAAGCAAGGCAGTACAAGGGAGAGGGAAGCTCGAATGAACACCAAAATCCACCTTGAACACCGAAAAAAGCACTCTATTTCCCTCAAGGAAGGACTCAAATCACAAAGTGGACTGAATAAACAGTTAAGGCCGAACTCCCGGGTGCTGCCCATCCTTGAAAATACTACAAAATCTAGTTAAAGGGATGAAGACCCATTACCTAGACCAAAGAAATTGCAGAATCTCGTTACCCAGATGAAGTTCCAATCACAAGTGAACAGTACCAAAACCCCAAATCGTGATTTAACAACTAGATGAAATACATACTAAAATGGTACTGAAATGGTGATAGAGATAGGTTATATTAGGTGTCAAATTTTCATTTGTTACCATAATAAAATATTATATTTAAAACTTTGTCTTCAATTTTGGAATTTCAGATTTGTAGTAAGGGTGTTTAGGTCCAAAATTTAGGAAAATGGACATGACAAAAAATTGGGACATTTTTGCAAATGACAATGTGAAAATGGACATTTTATGTAATTTTCACAATTAGAAAATCAATTTGAGCCATTGTTTTATTTTCATTAAATTTTTCTCTTTTTTTTTACGGTACTCAATCTCAACCTTTCATTAAAAGTCAAGTCTATAATATTTGACTTTTCAATCAAATTCTAACTATTCATTTTCCTAAAAATCACTATTCCTTCAAACAAAATTTTTTTTTAAACAATATGAGACAGACTCTTAAATTGTCTCCACTTGTGAATAAAATGCCTCGTACGGTAAAACAGTTCAAAAGAATATTAAAGCTGGCAATTCCCAAAAATACTTCATTTCTAAAGAAAATGAAGAATTTTTATTGATTTGATGAATCACCAGTTTGAACCTGTAAAACAATTCAAAAGAATATTGAACCTGGCATTTCCCAAAAATACTTCATCATTTTTGAAGAAAATGAAGAATTTGTTTTGTAACTTTTGTCTTTTTTATTCATTAATTGTCTACTCGTGAAATGCACAGAATATATAATTTTTAAATTATAATTTTGAAAATATCTTGATTCAATCATAATAAATAAAAATAATAATTTCAATAAAATTTCAATACAAAATATTATTGAATTTGAAACTTTAAAAAAAAGACAAAACTATTCAAAATAAAAAAATACTACATGTGTTGAGATATTTGACCCAAATTAAGAATGGAAATATCTTGGATAATTGATTTCCCTATTAAGGTGGTTAACTTGGATACCAAGTTAAAGGTGAAAAGGAAAGAAAATAAAAGACTTTATTTTGATATTCTACTTCAATAAGAAAACTTATTTGGATACAAATTCTACTTATTCTAGGAGTTGTTTTTACCTATAAATATGTGTGTTAAGGAGCCATAATATTGTGAATCTTACGTGAGACTAATTAGAGAGAATTGGAGAGATTTGTCTTTGTAGTTTCTTGTGAACTCTTTGTGGGATAATTCAAAGGGTAGAAATTTAGCTTAGATAGAAGTTCATTATTAGTATTTTCTCTATAGTCTATGAGATTGGATTGGTAGGTGAAATTTTATATATTTGTAACAATTTAATATATAGTGAAAGGCTTTGGCGATCAGAAAATTTTGCGTTGTTGTTATATTATTTTCTTGTTTGCTCAATTATTTCTTAAACGTCAAAAAATCATGTGGGTTAAAGAAGGGGAATCAACGTGTAATTCCCAACAAGTGGTATCAGAGAGTCAGGTGGTTCGAAGATTTTTTTGGAGCAAAAAAAAATATATCTGTCAAGTGCGACGTGGAGAAATTTGATGGGAGAATTAATTTTGACTTGTGGAAAGTACAAGTCAATGATATTTTAATTCAGGTTGGTCTGCACAAAGCTTTGAAAGGAAAACCAACTAAGAGTTCTAACAAAGGAAAAGAAAAAGAAACTGAATCCAGCAAGAGTAATGAAGATTTGGATTTGAGAGCTGCTAATACAATACGACTTTGTTTGGCCAGGAATGTTCTTGCAAATATTCATGGGATATCTGCTGCTAAGGAACTTTGGAAAAAAACTGGAAGAGTTGTATCAGATGAAGAACTTTTCAAATCGCTTGTATCTGAAGAAACAGTTTCATTCGTTGAGAATGAGCGCAAGTACAAAATCTCCAACCATCTTAGTGTTCTTAATGAGAATACTAATATCAGAATACTAGTCCATCTAACCTTCTGTGTATGTCTAGTACCCAAAGATGTACCCACAGGACAATTATTCAAGAACACGATAGCACCTCTATCACCGATATTATCAATCTGGTGAACTTCAGACAAGTACTGCATTGGAGCTCTATAGGTCCTAGTCCTTCGTCCAAATCGAAATGGCAACTGTCTTCTCTGAGTAGGGGTGAACTGAAGTACTCTCCTAGCCTTCCTCCCTACAAACCTGGACGCACCAGGTGTCCACTTTCTCTTCCTCGACGAATCCATGTATAGAAACAACTAATAAAAAATGATATATAAATATCCCTTGAAAGCAGGGCCAATTTCAAGCTCAGCGGTCGATCTGAATCGACCCTGTTTACCCGAACAGCGGATGGCCAGGATTCGGACACGTGGCTGTACGGAAGTGACACCGGCGGGCGGGCAAACCGTAATATTATATAGGTTTGCCCGCGGGTTGGGGGAGCCGTGCCACTGCGTGGTCTGAATATTCCATACGTACTCGGTCCCATCTGTCGGATTTTGAATTTTGAATTTCGAATATTCGTACTGTAGGGCGGGAGTTTTGGAGGGAGAATTTGAATTTCAAATTAAAGTAGATGACACGTGTTCCCAGTCAACACCTATAAGTAATACACCAATACACCAATTGACTAGTACTGTTTGAGAGACTCCATTGCGAATTCGGCATGCGAAACATGAATTCCTCTCAAATTTCGCCTCGTTTCGCAGTGGACCAAAATCACGAGTTTGGACATTTGTTCTCCGATTTACCGGAGGATTTGAAACAACAGATAAAAAAATATATTATTCTCAACATATGGAAGATATGCATCATTTGTTTAAGCAAACGAAAATGATGTCGTGGGTTTTCAGACCGTTCTGGTGTCCAGAATACAACGACTTCTTGTTTTACAAGGACGAAATAAATTTGGGAATTATAAACTATCTCAGAACTCCAGCTGCACAGATAATCGAGAACCTCGAGAGGTTGAAGATAGATACGAATTTGTCAAAATTCATATCCAACCTGATCGACTCGGATTACTACTCAGAATACTCCGACTGCATACACAGATCAACGTACACATGGACTGCTCTGGTCAGAGGCTATGAAATCATTCAATACAGACGCGAAGAGAAGATAGACAAGTGCACATAGCATGACTATGAATTTCTGTATCTTCTGGACGAGTGATCTGAACAGTATATGTTTATACGATGTTCTTTATATCAATTATTTACGATTTGAACGCGATAAATTGATTGAACGATTTTCAAATTCGAATCTAAAGTTCTTATTACATCTGTCTCTGATTTGACACGAAGAGATTCGCAAATCAAATGTCTGAACACAATACGAGCTATAAATTAATCGCTAAACTTCGAATACACTCGACACAGAATACAACTCAATATAAAATACAAATGGCATCATCTTCATCGAATAGCTGCCCGGTTCTGAACTTCGAACATATCTTCAGAATGTTGCCTCGAGACATGAAGGATCAAGTAAAGGATATTTACTGGAGGGAATACGTGGAATCGAAGGCCAGGTTCAACAACCTATTAAAAATGACGAAGATCATCTACCCGTTCTGGTGTCCGGACTATAATTCGTTCGCATTCTGATATTAGTATTCGGACTAGTATTCTGATATTAGTATTCTCATTAAGAACACTATTTCTTTAATACAACGACTTCTTGTTTTACAAGGACGAAATAAATTTGGGAATTATAAACTATCTTAGAACTCCAGCTGCACAGATAATCGAGAACCTCGAGAGGTTGAAGATAGATACGAATTTGTCAAAATTAATATCCAGCCTGATCGACTCGGATTACTACTCAGAATACTCCGACTGCATACACAGATCAACGTACACATGGACGGCTCGGAACAGAGGCTATGAAATCATTCAATACAGACGCGAAGAGAATATAGACAAGTGCACATAACATGACTATGAAATTCTGTATCTTCTGGATGAGTGATCTGAACAGTATATGTTTCTACGATGTTCTTTATATCAATTATTTACGATTTGAACGCGATAAATTGATTGAACGATTTTCAAATTCGAATCTGAAGTTCTTACATCTGTTTCTGATATGACACGAAGAGATTCGCAAATATTATGTCTGAACAAAATACGAGCTATAAATTAATCGTTCAACTTCGAATACACTCGACACAGAGTACAACTCAATATTAAATAAAAATGGCATCATCTTCATCGGGAAAGAACTTCCCAGAATGAATTTCAAAGTATATCTGCAGGACGATTAAAAATGTTATAAATATCGAAAGAATCACAGTCCGTAAAACGTTCATCACAGCCAACAAGACGGTGAGAAAAGATCGTCACGTTTATACAAGTGTACGACAGAGTTAAAACCTCGCGATCGCGTAGGTATAGGTAAAACTCTCTGTTGAAAAATTCGAGGCACCTCGGGATCACGTGGTAGAAATCCCGCGATCACGAGGAAGGACGTTGCAATGCAATTTTCCATCTTTTTCCGGCTGTGCAAGTTGGTCCTTGACTTTTAATTGCACCTTCAATCCTCAACTTCCAATTGTTGCAATTTAGTCCCCAAACTTTATCTTCTTCTCGATTTGCCCATTTAAGCTCTTAATTCATTCAATTAGGTCCTCCAACCTCTGATTCGTTCATTTTGGCACCATGTAGGTTTCCCGATTGTTGTCACAAACTCCTCACTTGTCCAATTTAGCTCCAATTAACATTCAATTGTGTCATTTTTCCATCAATTGCTTCATTCTTCCCCTTTTGTGATATTTTCTGAAAAGTAAACGATAAACACAAATTAAAAGGCAAATATTCCTAAACGACAATAATTACACCTAATTTAGACATACAAATAAGTGTATAAAATACACTTATCAACTGGATAGTATTAGAAAGCTAAAAAAGGAAGACAAAATTCTTGTCTTTTTCATTTGAGAATTAAAGATGCACTTAATCTATTCATGGCAGGTTAAAAGCTGTGCGTAAACCCATAAAATTTCCCAACAATGTCCATAGAATTTCGTAAATTCATAGCCTGTAATATCTACAGCTAGTAAACCATACATCTCACTTGTAAAATATCGACAGTAAATAAAGAATTTCATAGGTCATTGTAGACTTGATAGTGTGAATTGCATCAGTATCATAATTTAAATATTATATCAATTATTTGAAGAAAATGGTGGCCTTACAGTTCCATTCTAGCAGGCATTCCATTTTCCACAAACATGAAAGTGTAATCAACCTAATAAATAAGAAATATCAACGAAATATCATCTTATTCGATCCTCCTTCAAAAGAGTCATGACACATACAATAATCCATGTGTACAATGAGTGTGTACAAAGGTGGTACCTCATCCAATTAATTGCCACATTATTCTAATTTGTTAGTTAAAAAAATAAAAATTATGAGCCCCTTCATGGTTCATACAAACAAATAACAAAACTATAACTTGGAAGTACATTTTAAAATCTCAAGCAAGCAAAATGAAAAATTACCTTCTTAGCGAGCTTAGATAAATTGGCATCATATTCTTGTAGGATAAGCGTTGATTCCTGTAATAAAAGATTTGATTATATTGTATAATCTAGGAGATTTGATTACATAGTGTTCTCAACTATGGTTGTTGACAAGCAGCATCCAAAGTAAATGAGAAATCTCATGTTAAGAAAAACGCAACAAATGTATGAAGGATTAACAAAATAGTAA
Source organism: Ligustrum vulgare (assembly GCA_963555705.1). Taxonomy (NCBI): domain Eukaryota; kingdom Viridiplantae; phylum Streptophyta; class Magnoliopsida; order Lamiales; family Oleaceae; genus Ligustrum; species Ligustrum vulgare. Next base: position 19,552,545 of record OY743168.1, read on the forward strand.
CTAAGAAATCCCTGATACGAACATAAAACTCGAAATATGTTCCTTATCTTCAGACTTCAACAGCCAAGAAAATTTATCTCTCATTGAATAAGTAAATAAAAAGAGCAGAAAAAATTAAATTCCTTTTTTCCACTCTTTCCTCATAAATAAATTGGATAGAGAGAATCCATCTCACTCCTTGCTTAGGAACATTGACAATACACACCAAAACATCAAAAGTAGTTAAACAAAAACATAAATTGAAACAAATAATCACATCTATTTTCTCACATGAATAAGAGAAGCTAAAATTTGCAACTTAATTGCCATAGGAACCCCAATAACCTCCAACTTTTATGATTCCTATAATTTCATCTATTTTCTCGCTTGAATAAGAGAAGCTAAAATTTGCAATTCAATCGGTATTAGAACACCAATAGCCACCATCTCTTATGATTCCTATAATTTATCTTTAGGAATAAATTAATCAAATATAATGAATATAAAGTAGCCAAAAACTTTATCTTAAATAATAATAATAATAATAATAATAATAATAATAATAATAATAATAATAATAATAATAATAATAATAATAATAATAAAGGTATATGATACAACTTACCACCCTGGACATAGAAATATACTTCACCATCGCTCCTTTCAAAATTTCAGTAGAGAGAAGCTTTTTAACATTTATTAAGTATATCACATGTGAATTGATAGCAATCACGTCTACAATTAAAGTCGATCTTCATAAAATAATTAGTATTAAAATAATTTTACATCAAGAGAAAATGCAATTGAATAAAATTGCATCACAGCATTGTCAAAGCTGAGGTTTGCAAGAAAATTGACAATATAGTTAGCAAATGGTTTTGTGAAGCCTCCACACAATTTACAAAACCAGTTAAGTTCGTCAAAGAAAAACTATCCATTATAATTTAAAACTTCATTATTTCTCTATTTAGAAATTAACATAATTACAAAACAAATTGAAAATGAGATAAATTTGAATTAAAAATGTTTGTAAGAATAAAACAATCATAGTCACAAATATATCCCGAAATGTCTAGCAAAAAAATCAACCTAGATCGGACCAGAAACTGAATCAACTCACCACAACACCGCTCTTCAATTCCTAAAAATTATACGATTTCATAACAAAATTAGTAAGAAGTATCAACAGACCAGATGACTTTTCTTAATCAGGACTTTCTCTAACCTTTGTTTCATAAGCTGATTATTAGCCAAAAAAGAAAAGAACATATGGAACTTTCATGTCCGCTATTGACTGATGGGTTTACAATGCTCGATTATTCATTATATTTTGATGAAAAAAAAGAACATTAATAAATCGAATGATTATTAAGTCACTGAAAGAGCATTAATACTATCTGCCTTAGAAAGAAAATACGCACTTTCATTGATGAATATAAATCTAATGCATATGTAAACAATGAACACAAAATCAACTTTATGGATGCAAGAAATCCATTTGGGCTACAACATAACTTGCACACGTGCCTTAACTTCAATAAATAACTGATCTAAAACAAAAAATATAACCACCTTACTTATAAATATCAAAATTTAATGGTTAACATTAAGAAAAAAAATTCATATCAACTCTAATAAGCATCTAGTGGATCATAAAAGATATTAAATCCATAAGAAAACAATATAAAATTACATACAAATCTTTAAAATTTTTAGCTTCATTCACCTGATATTAAGAGAAAATTAACCAAAAAATAAATAAAATCAATCCTCAACCTTTAAATCATAGTAAATTCTAGAATCATAGGAATAGGAATAGGGAAAACTGTTTTTAACACATCTGAATCAACAGTCACTCACAAATAGAATAAATATTTATAGAAGAATTAAACTGATTATGAATCATGATGCTCAATAAAGTAGATGCAGCAACGATATCAAAATTTAATGGTTAACATTAAGAAAAAAAATTCATATCAACTCTAATAAGCATCTAGTGGATCATAAAAGATTTTAAATCCATAAGAAAACAATATAAAATTACATACAAATCTTTAAAGTTTTTAGCTTCATTCACCTGATATTAAGAGAAAATTAACCAAAAAATAAATAAAATCAATCCTCAACCTTTAAATCATAGTAAAATTCTAGAATCATAGGAATAGGAATAGGGAAAACTGTTTTTAGCACATCTGAATCAACAGTCACTCACAAATAGAATAAATATTTGTAGAAGAATTGAACTGATTATGAATCATGATGCTCAATAAAGTAGATGCAGCAACGATTTAGTGAAAGGCCATGATATATGACGGTCAAGAATTAGCAATACACACCTTTTGTTATATAGGTAACGTATCGCTCCACTACGCAGCAAAATCTACATTCAAGAAAAAGAAAAAACGAAAGAGTAAAAAGTGAGTATATTGCTAGGGTCCGAAGAAAGAAAGAAATGGACTGTTGTGTAGGGGAAATGAAGGAATAAAGAGGCTGGTTGTGTGAGAAACTATCAAACCTGTCAAAAATACACATTTTGGTTTGTTGGCTGAAACTTTATAAACATGTTAATTAATACTACGTAATCTGAGAAAGGGAAGGCTTGTTGACGGAAACTCGAAAACGTACCCCTTCCAAAAAGTCAGTGACCCTCTGCGACAAACTGTCGAACAACTTTAAATCACCCACTACTCACCATTGATCATATTTACTAACTGTTTTCCAAATGTTCTCCTCCACTGGCATGAACGACAAACTTGGCTGCCTGAACAGAGCAAACTCCAACCCTTCAACTCCTTTTTCATCTCAAGAAAATCCAAATTCCCAAACAAAAAATGGGCTGTAAACCAAGGAACGTAAGATTTATTGTTAAATAGAGTGATTTGTGCTAACCAGAGTGCTTGTAGCCATAGGAGTGGAGATTGAAGAGGGGATGGAACCGGTAGGAAGGAGAAGAGGGAATAGAATGGCGCTTGAAAAGAGGCGATGGATTCAACTTGAAAAATGAAGCTAAAGATGCCTAAGCTCGGAAGGAGGCGACGGAAAGGAGAAGAGAAAACGAAAGCGGCGCACCTGGGGTTCGAGAGAGGCAGAAGTCTCTGTAGAAAAAATGAGGTCCAGGTCTATAGAAATGAAGTCTATTTTTTACTAAAACAACGTCGTTTCACCTTCGCCAATACGACGTCGTTTTGGTCGAAAATGTGGCATTATTTGAAGACTTCTACTCTTTTAATTTAGTTAAGAAATATAAATATAAATATATAATAAAGATAAAGATTTATATAACATGTATTTATTTATTTTCAAATATATTAATCCAAAATTTTCATTTTCAATGTAACACATTTACATAGATATAACATTTATTTATGTTCAAATATATTAATACATTTTTTTCATTTCCTACATAACACATTTACATAGATATCACATTTATTTATGTTCAAATATATTAATCAGATTTTTTCATTTTCTACATAACACGTTTACATAAATATAACATTATATACGTTCAAATTTATTAATCTATTTTTTTTCATTTTCAATGTAACACATTTACACATAATACATTTATTACAACTCTTACTAAATAAGTAATAAATAATAATTTTTCCTACAAAAATCTTTATCTGTTCTTTATTATTTTTATTTTTTTATATATAAAAGTAAAAAGTTAGGAAAGAGAGTCATTAAATACAAATTTCCCTCCAAAATGACTCCCTATCATCACTTCTACTTTTATATATACTAATTGTCTACCTGTGCAATGCACGGAATATATAATTTTTAAATCATAATTTTGAAAATATCTTAATTCAATCATATCAAATAAAAAACATAATTTAAATAAAATTTCAATACAAAATGTTATTTAATTTAAAAATTTAAAGAAGACAAAATTATTCAAAATAAAAAATGCTACATACACACTAAGTATACTGCGTCATTCAAAATTTGACACTCATTTAAATTTTTTATATAATTTTTTTTTTTACTTTTATTTACGTTTTTCTCTAAAAATCTACCCACCTCATCACCTATTTCCTTTTAATATGTTATAATTTTTTTATTAACTATATTCTTTAATGTATTGCTTATATATATTTTATTTGAAATCCATTATATTAATTAATATATTTTATTTTTCCTTGTTTTTTAAATATTTCAAATTTTGTCAAAATGATGAAATGATTAAACCACCATTTGGTAATAATATTTGGTTTATAAACTTGTTTATTCATGATTTTGAGGTAAAAAGTAGTGATTGAAAATTAGAGAGAGAAAATATGTGAGATTAAAAAGTTGATAGAAAATAATTAATTATTTTTGTAACATGCATCTTGAAAAGCCTACTCATTTATTGATATATTAGGAAGTAAAATTTCAATAATTTTATTTATTTATTTTCAAAATATATTAATTCAATTTTTTTATTTCTAATTTAACAAAATTATATCATATATTTATTTATTTTAAAATATATTAATCCAAAATTTTCATTTTCATTGTAACACATTTACATAGATATGATATGACATTTATTTATTTTCAAATATATTAATCAAATTTTTTTTTATTTCCTACATTGTACGTGTTATTGAATTTGAAATTAAAAAAAAAAAAAAAAAAACTAATAAAAAAAAATCTGCATATACACTCAGTGTATTGAGCCTCTCAAAGTTTGGCACTTAATTAAATTTTTTTACATAAAATTTCTTTTGACTTTTATTTACGTTTTTCTCTAAAAATTTGCCTACTTTATCACCTATTTTCTTTTTAATATATTTTAATTTTTAATTAACTTTATTTTTAATATGTTGCTTACATATATTTTATTCTAAATTCAATATATTAATTAATATTTTTTATTTTTCCTTATTTTTTAAACATACCAATTTTTGTCAAAATGATGAAAATATTAAATTATGTACCAATTTATCATAGATGATAAAAAGTTGATAGCAAATAATTAATTATTTTTGTAATATTCTTATTGAAGAAGCTACTCATTTATTGACATATTAAGAAGTAAAACTCCAATGATTTTATATATTTATTTTCAAAATATATTGATTCAAAATTTTCATTTCTAACTTAACAAATTTATATAGCATGTATTTATTTATTTTCAAATATATTAATCCAAAATTTTCATTTTCAATGTAACACATTTATATAAATATGACATTTATTTATGTTCAAATATATTAATACAATTTTTTCATTTTCTACGTAACACATTTACATAGATATCACATTTATTTATGTTCAAATATATTAATCCAATTTTTTCATTTCCTACATAACACATCTGCATAGATATCACATTATTTATGTTCAAATATATTAATCTAATTTTTTCATTTTCAATGTAACACATTTACACATAATATATTTATTACAACTCTTACTAAATATGTAATAAATAATAAATTTTCCTACAAAATATTTATCTTTTCTCTATTTATTTTTTATATTTATATATAAAAGTGGAAGTGAGAAGAGAGAGTCATTAAATGCAATTTTCCCTTCAAAATGACTCTCTATATTGACTTCTACTTTTATATATATAATAAAATAATAAAGATAAAGATAAAGACTAGTGGCTACATGTGCGTTGCACATGATCGACCACCAATTTTTTTTCATTTTAATATATCCAAAATTTGTGATTATTAGTTCTTAAAAATTACACAATTATTATAGATTTTATAATAAATATGGAATAACATGTTATAGTATGCCTATGTTTGATGTTCTTTATTTGAAAAAAAATTGTTTTGAATAGTGATTGATGTGATATTGTGTGGTTGAAAATAATAAAAAAAAATTCGGGTTTATGTGTATAATATTTTATTTTGAAAATGTGGATTAAATTGAATACCGTAAAAAAAGTTTTTTATTTTATTCTTAAAGAGCATCTAACATATTATTTATTGTTAGCTTCTATAATTACAAATATTGATAATTTATTTAAATTCATAGAAAAAATAAAATACAATTTTGAGATGAGTTTAAAATATGACAATACTTATATTGAAAAACATATTTCATCCTGAAGGAATATAATCGTGTAAAATAAATATTTTTATGAATAAAAACACAGGAAAATCTAACCCCATTTCCACTTCCACAATTATAACAGTTTGCCACGGGATTAGGATCCAAGCCCAATTTCTTATAACATGTTTCCTATTGAGTATATTTTCCTTGATAGACCAAGCGTCCCGCAGTAAATAAATGGAAAGTGTTCATTCTGCATGGGTTTTAAATAAAGAAAGACATTAAAAAAAAGTATGAAAACTCTTTCAAATTATAAAATTGAAAGCATCCTGAAAAATTCATTTCAACAGAATTTACATTCTCAATTGATAACATGATACTACAATCATACAATGTTAGAATATAATATTGCAATGAGTCATATGAAGCATGTCCAGCTAAGCTTAAATAATTTTCTTTTATTAAATATCTTTAAGTTTTTTAAATAAATTTTTTTTATAGTGATTGAAATTTGAAATAAGTTATTTATTTTATCAAAGGTTACTCAAACGTGATCTAAGCTAGTAGTAACATATGTACACCATGTTGCAGAAACAGAGTTTAACATAAACAAGTGAAAAAACTACTTGAATGGAGCAACAAAAAAATGATTAAGCGGTTATCTTGATTCTGTTCAAAGTTAATCTTACATTATTAATATTTAACTTAAATGTTAAAAAGATATTCTTACCACAATATGCCACAATATATAAAGATACAAAAATATAATCAAATAATAATTAGTCTTATCTTGTAAATCATTTATCAACAGTTTGTCACTACTTTCAATGCATAAAGGAGAGAGGAGATCAGATATATACTCGGATTCAAATCTTTACCTGCTTACTTTCAAGAAGCTCAAATTTTCCTTCCTGGAAATTAATCAACAATGAAGCAATTGACAACATAATACCAAAATCAACCAAAAAAGGGAAAGAAACACTAATCAAAATAGCCCATTGCACTAATAACAATACAATTATAAAATCCAAATCGACATAAAAAATAATAATTAGTAATCAAATGATAGGTGTCTATTGAGGATGAATAATGCTATTTGAACACCCAAATTTACCACCCTATGAGCCACATCTCACACATGGGATGTGTGGGGCCTTATGTATTAATTAGCGGCTCCACCCCCATATTAGGAGGTGGCCACAGGGTGACATCTTTATGTGTTCAAATAGCATGGTCCATTGAGAATTAATCAACCCACCTCTGGTCCATTGAGAATTAAGTCAACCCACCTCTGGTTTAAGATCAGAGGGCTGGTGTGAGGCAGTATTAACCCATTCAAGATCAATAACAGAATTAATAAAGGATGCCAAATTTTTCTTTGACCCAATAAAACTCATTTGAAATTTACCACCATTACACTAATTCTCATGCAAGAACTCTGACAAGCTTTCATCAATTTTTTCTCATCATAACCCATCAAAATCTACAAAAATCAAGTCTTTATTGCATCCAAGACCATTCCTAGCAAATAATTTCACAGACTGCACCACACGTTACCTGATTGTACAAACATCTTTCATCAACCTCCCCTCAAACACACAACCACTTATTATTTTACCGTATAATCTTCAAGCGATGGGTACGTAATGTGAAATCTCAAAGAAGGAGAGATGTGCGTATAATGTGTGGAAATGGGGGAAACAAATATTTGGAGATTAAAAATAAACAACTGAGAATTGGATATTGAAGGACATAAACAATTCATCAAACAATCATATTGAAAAAGTAATTAAAATAAAAGCTTAAAATACGACTGATCAATTCCATAACAGTCCAGACTTGTCAATCTTGAAATTGAAAGGGTTAGATTTTCTTTCGCCTTCAATGATCAATCTTCTTCCGTTTCTGTCTTATCTCTGGTCCGATAGTAGCTTCCAAAGCAATAAAGTATAAAAAGCAGGTTGTCCATCATGGGATATTGTCTGGAAGAACCGATGGCATATGAATAATCTGTAGAGAGAAAGTGAATACTGGATGAAATATGAGTAATCTGTGAGGTATTTCCATTTCCGTCGTGATAATAGAATTTTGGTGAATAATTTATTAATGGTGATTAACTATTAAGGGTTGGTTAGGCATTTTAAGATAATTTTAAGGACATAAACATCCAAAAAAATTCTCATTTCAAGCCACTTTTATAGATGGTATAATTTGATCACAAGTTTGAAACTTTGAATTGATTTAGGGTGTCTTTGATTGGGAGGTACCGGTGATAAAAGAAAATGAATTCGGGTAAGATGAAAAATGAATTGCCAACCTCCTCCTAATAAAATATTTTTCATGGGAATAGCTAAATAAGTGCAGATAAAGCTTGTACCTTGGAAAAAAATCACGAAAATCCAAATCAATCAAACACCAAAAGTGAAAAATGTGGTTGAAAATATTTTTCTTTTCCATAGAAATCAAAACTAATCAAACATCCAAAGTCCAAAGTGTCTAGCCAACTTTATTTTGAGCAACCTTTTCTAAAACTACTTAAAATTGGATTTAATAATTTTTTCTAAATATACTTCTAATAGTAATTTCTCTGAAGAATAAAATATTTATGTGAACTAAATAAGCCTCTGTTCGGCTAAGGATTTAAATTAGTTTATAAATTAATTTATAATTAACAAATTTCTCAATTCACTTTTTAACCACACACGTTCTCTCTCAACTTTTCAACTACACATTTTAAATAGAAAATACAAATAAACTAATTTATAATCAAAAGGTAGCCGCTGAACAGAGTCTAAATATTAAATAAGGGCTGTCCTAAACATAGATTTCAAAAGAATAGAACTAACAAATAAATACATAGTACCTGTTTGGTATAGGTAATTTTTGGAGAATTTTGACGAATTTTAAATTTTTTTGGAGAATGTGTAATTCAAAAGTGATTGGTGTTGAAAATGGCATAAAATAGCAGAAATATGGTTGCTTAATGACTGATTTTAGACTTAATTTGGGTTGGATCCCGTTGGATATTTGTGTAAGATCAAAGTTGATTCGCGTCCTCCTCTATGAGAACATCAAAATTATATATTCACTTGCCAAAATTGATGCTCAAATGAATGAGAAGTTTGAATTCAAAGATGACCACGTGGAAGATAATTATGGAATTTGTGGGAAAAGGTTACATTTGTCCCATATAGGAAGTTGACAAAACTTAAAACCACTTATGGCTACACTTTGAGACGTTGTAATCATCTGTACCATAGATGCTCTCTCCACTTGCGCATAAGGAGTGCAAATCTTGGTTTGAATTGGAATTCAAGCCTTGAACTTGTGTGCGAGGGCAACATGCGTACGCGAATGTTGGACTAAATGAACCAAAATTGGTCAACTTGCGTGGTCCACATTTTGTCCATTAATTAATATATTTTCCTTCAAATAAAACTTTAAATTCCTGTAACTCCTAAAGTTATTGGAGTAAATGGTTAGTGTTAATGGTGGGGTTATTGTTGTAACACCCATAACTCATTTCCCCCCAGTGTCACCCACTTAACAGTAGTTCCTTCAAACTTTGAAATACACGAAATCGCTTCTTCCTTCCTACCAAGGCACGGTTCTAGCTTTTTTTTTTCAGCCTTTTTATTTTGTCAAGTTTGGTGATTGTTCTTACATACATTCAGTTCGCTAGAATGTAACATTATGCTACGTTAACTACTCGTTCTTCGTTATATCCCGAGAGACAAAAACTCAATCAAATCTCAAGCATAGATTGGTGAGGGGGCAAATCTTGGTTCCAGATTCTACTAGGGTTTTTCTCCATTGTTCTGTTATGTTTTTGTTTCATTTATAGTTTATGTTTTTCATCAACGTTTAAATTATCGTTTTGTTCTAGTTTCTTTTTTTTTTCTTTTGTCATTCAAATGCAAAATTGTTTTCTGCTAACTTATTGTTCTACAATTGTATAGTATAAAATGTTGGGTGTCCCATAGAGTGTGGTTGAAAAATGAATATAGGAAAAAAAATTGAAAAAATAGTTTGGGACCAAATAGGCACATAACCCTAAAAAAAATATGTTGATAAGACAACATCATGTGTACCAAAATTCACAACATGCATACTGGTGGAAGTTTTAATTTCAATAAATCAAGTATTATTTAAAATAATATTGACGAAGAAAATTTGACAAATCATTGTCATTGAAATAAAGAAAATAAAACCAAAATAAAAAAATGAGAGAAATTGTGCATGAGGTCACATTTTGTCCAAGCGATTATTTGGAGAAGGCAAAAAATTCATCAAACCTGATACTCGAGGAGATCCGACCCGAATGGGAAGGGAATTACTTGCATAAATGAGTCTATGAGTCGGATATGGAGTTTACAATCAAAACCCTCAATGTATATGAGTCGGGTGTGGGTTTAGAAACACGACTCATACCCGACCATGCATACCCTTTTTTGCTTGAAAATAACAATTAAAATGGAAAAACTCTGAATGACTGAAACCCTAGTTGCGACACTTCATTTCTATGATTCTTTCTCATTTAGAGATTATTATACTCGAAAATTTTAAAATTTTACCTTAATCCCCTTGTAAAATATGAGATTTTGGTTATAATTCAATTCTATTTACTTCCCAAAAGATAAACATAAAAATAAGAAATGAGTTTTAAATGGATATAGAAGCATATTCGATAATATCCACATCTGCCCACCTTTCTCAAATGGGTTTATGGGGTCGGGTATGAATGTTTTAAAACTTCTGTGGGTATAGTATGTGTTTGTGAAATTCGACACATATTCAATTCATTGTGGCCTCTACTTTTTTAAGCAGATGCCAACTGAGTTGTACCAAACGGTCGCTTGTGTTGGTCCAAGCGATCGCTTGGTTATATTAAATTAGTAATTAGTTTAGTTTGCTTATTTGATTTTTGGTACCTTCACTTTTGGGATACAATTTTTTTTATAAGTGGTTGACATCAATTTGTAGCTTATGAATAGAAAACTATAAATTAATGATAGTTTCTGTTGACGCCACCAGCCTCTGGGGTACTTACGGCTCGGCCAACAAACGGATTGTCCACCGCATGGTGTGGATTTGTTCCACACGAGGTGGACGCGTCCCCAGGGGGTTTCGAAAATTGGACCTTTGGAATATATGAATTCTAAAGGCCTCCCTGGTAACCACTAAGCTACTTAGCTTAGTGGTTACCAGGGAGGCCTTTGGAATTCACGCCACCAGCCTCTGGGGTACTTGCGGCTCGGCCAACACACGGATTGTCCACCGATGGTGTGGATTTGTTCTACGCAAGGTAGACGCGTCCCCAGGGGGTTTCGAACCTTGGACCTTTGGAATATATGAATTCCAAAGGCCTCCCTGGGGTACTTACGGCTCGGCCAACACACGGACTGTCCACCGCATGGTGTGGATTTGTTTCACTCGAGGTGGACGCGTCCCCAGGGGGTTTCGAACCTTGGACCTTTGGAATATATGAATTCCAAAGGCCTCCCCGATAACCAGGGAGGCCTTTGAAATTCATATATTAGCTTAGTGGTTACCAGGGAGGCCTTTGTAATTCATATATTCCAAAGGTCCAAGGTTCGAAACTCCCTGGTGACGCGTCCACCTCGCGTGGAACAAATCCACACCATGCGGTGGACAGTCCGTGTGTTGGCCGAGCCGTAAGTAGCCATGAGCCTGGTGGCGTCAACATATAAAAGTAGCTTAGTGGTTACCAGGGAGGCCTTTGGAATTCATATATTCCAAAGGTCCAAGGTTCGAAACCCCCTGGGGACGCGTCCACCTTGCGTGGAACAAATCCACACCATGCGGTGGACAATTCGCTGTATTGGCCGAGCCGTAAGTAGCCATGAGCCTGGTGGCGTCAGCTTAGTGGTTACCAGGGAGGCCTTTGGAATTCATATATTCCAAAGGTCCAAGGTTCGAAACCCCCTGGGGACGCATCCACCTCGCATGGAACAAATACACACCATGTGGTGGACAATCCGTGTGTTGGCCGAGCCGTAAGTACCTCAGAGGCTGGTGGCGTCAACAGTTTCCATTAACAATGACAACTTAAGGAATTAACATCAGTAGAGCATCATAATTTCTAATTATCTCGTAACATTCAAATATTTAATTAAGTGTTAATTCAAAATCTTGGAAGGAACAGTTGTGCCAAAATTATAAATATTGATTTCGATGATAATGTAATGTGCGAAATCACAAAATCGTATCACATATAAACATTGTCAACCTTATTATACATATTGCAAAAACCGAAAAGAAATTCTCATTCCAGTGCATTCAACCAAAAGCATCGTGAGAAATGAGAGGATTTGACGTGGCATGTGTTGGTTGGGGAATTTGGATGGGAAGGGGGTAAAGTAGGGGTGGGATGATCTTTGTTTTTTTTTTTTTCAATGACTCCCTTTAAATTAATTTTGTTTTAATAGTCATTTTCAACAGAATGAACAAGGGGCACCATATTAATGTTCACTCGCTAAGCTCAACAGAAGGGACAAGGGGGCACCATATCAATGTCCACCCACCACTGACGAGTGGGCATTCGTTGCCTATGGGCCCCGCCTGACAACCCCTAACAGGGGACCGCCACGTGCCATCAGTGGGGGTACTATATAATTTCCATTATTTTAAATCCCATATTCATGTAACAAAGCTCTTGTTTGACCCCCATTATTTGCAAACCAAATTTATTCAATACTAAATCTCAACCATCTATTTTAGTCAAGTCTACCATTTTTTACTTTTCAAACTTTTTCAACCACACATCCTCCCAAAAATATTAAAAAAAAATACACATTTTTATTATAAAATGGACGCTCTCGTTTGGTCAAGACAATCCCAATTCGGTGAAAATCAATCTCGTCTTTTTATTTTTTTACTTTTCTATCCATTCGCGCGATAGGGGACACATCGAGCGACATCGATGACCAAAAAAATAAAGAAACCAAAAAAGTAAAATGCTAATGAAATACAATCACAATTGGGATAGGGCATGGAGATTAGCATAGTGCGATATAAGGGCGAAAAGTCGTGAATGTAGGGAGACCGAGAATGGGGATCGCATTGGGACAAGTTTTGGGCAATGATACACTTATTCGTCCTCGCTCCACCTAATAATTATCATTTCGCCCCGCTGAAACAGGGCGGGCACTCGCCCTCCGCCACATGGCGGGTGGGGGAGTTTTTATGGTGTGTAGACACACATACTTAAATTCTGAAATTATTTTGATTTTAAAATTTGACAATTAAAAATTTAGGTTTGAATTGAGTTATTTGGTATTGGTGATAAGATGTTTGAGATTGAGAAGTTTAGGCCTAATTTTTGAGTTTTGGTTATTTTAAATTTTTTAGGCATTTTTTAATTGAACTTGCTAATTAGGGATGAATTCGAGGCGGGGACCACAATCCCGGTTCTCGTTCCTCCTGGATTATGTGATACTTTTCGTCTCTATCCCTTTCTTTTTCGGGAATTCCTCGTACAATTCTAGTTAGATCGTCATCGGATTGGAGATTATTTGTCTCGCTGCCATCATCCCTAAGCGAGAAGGAATGAATAGAATTATTCTATTTGAACAATACCCTTAACAAATGAGCCTAACAAATGCTTTCACATGTGGTGTGCCACATTTGAGAGCTTTTGTCAAACTCTTTGTCAAGAGCATTATGAGAGTTGACTTATTAAAATGACTATAGTCTAGTATTAAGTTATAATTTTCTTGTATTAAAGTAGCATTGTCTCGATATTTGTTCGATTTAAAATAAGTATTTTATCAAAACATAAATTCATTTCTTTCAAATATTACAAAATAAACTTGGAATTAAGTCTTTTCTCGATTAGTTAAAAGTAGTTTGTATAATTTAAGGTCTCAATTTTTATTTTTTTTCAATTTTCCTCAAATTCATTTTTAGAAACTCATTTCTATGGGACACATCATTTCTCATACTTTTCAACCAATTTTTAATTACACATTCTAAAAAAAAAATGAAAATTCCTTCAAAATCATCATTACCAAACGTGCTCTAAGGCTTCTTTTCTGTTTGATATCAATAATTCTAGGGAGACCTTCTTTAGGTGCACTAATATCACACCCGTGCGTTGCACGAAAGAATAATATGAAATGATTTTACTATAAATATAATTACAAAATAGGAAGAAAAAAAATGGACACGTAATTTGCTTTGATTAATGATACAGACTGTCAACAAATGCTCAAAATAAAAATAAATTACAATTCTCATCAATTTTGAAAAATCTCTTTAAATAATATATTATTTGTACAATTTGTAATTGCTCACACCCATGTGATATACGAAATTGCTATAGACAAAACATATTTAAACAATTACTCAAATTTAAATTAAATAATGCAGTTTTTCAAATATAGGTTGTATAAAATAAATAAAAAATTTTGCCCAAATAATTTTTACTATTGTGAATAGAAATAATAACCCTCAAAATATTATACTTTACATAAAATAAAGTAATTGTAACAAATTAAATATATGCATTCCTATATATAAATAAATGTAACAAATAAGAAATATTGACAATGCACGAAAGTGAAAATCAACCTTAAGATTTGTGGTGCATGAACGTGAAATTCAACTCAAGAGATCCTTTGCATGATTAATAATTTTTAATTTTTAAATGCAATGCATTTAATTGAACATAATTAAATGCATATTTAATTATATGTGAATAAAATAATTATTAATGTAAATATAAATAAAATATATATAGTGAGTCTTTTTGTCTATAATTTTTTAATAAAATTAAGAAATAAGTTTCACAATTTTTTATGGCATATAATTATTTTTTTAATATTTTAATAAAATTGTAAACCGTTAAATTGTTTTACCTTTTTACGGGAAACACACGCCATGAATTAAGTGTTTTAAAAATTGTACCATGAAAATATAAACTCCATTTCTGGAATTAACGTTCAATAAATGAAATTTTCTTTTTTAAAAACACATTTGAACTACAAAATTAGGTTAATACAATACATGTGCAAAACTCAACTTACATATTCTTTTTAAAATCGATACTTTTCTTTTCATATATTTTTTTCATCATATTATTTTCAAAGAGGTGTAGGATAGACTTTTTTTGTATAATTTAATTTTTAAGCATTAATTATTAATTTAAAGTGTTTTTCTAAAAAAAAATTAATCATTAATTTTAATAAATATTGTTACATTAATTGATTATTCTTTCTTCATACTGACAATTTCTTTATTCATATTGTTACATTATTATTTTAATAAAAATTACTGATCTATCAATTGTTTAATAGAAATTATATGAACTAACTGTTAAAATCTGTAATATATTTTTCCATATTTTAGTTATTTAAATTTATAATGAAAAATAAAAAATGAACATAATCGGTTAATAAATAAAAATGTGAAAATGATGAATGAATTGAATAAACCTTAAGTTTGTAAAATTAACTCAACTTAATTGCATTTGCCTTAAAAATTCGTATAGTTATTATTTATTTTAATTTGATGAGAAAAATCAGAACAAAAATTAATCATCTATGACTAAAATGGATCTAGTTAACTAATTATAGATAATATTATATGACTTAAATAATATAATTTAAAATGAATTATATATTGAGGAAAAATAAAAAATATCTATAAAACTTTAGCTTTAATTTTTATATGATTTTACGGACAATATCATACTATATATAACAGTAAGGTACTTGCCAAAAACAATTATTGGCCATTTTCCTGCCCTTTTCTGTTTCTATAAATAGTAAGGTAGCGTTCTGTTTATATTTTATTTTGTATTTCATTTTCGAAAATGTTTTATATTTCCTATTTTTATTTTTGTTTTCAAATTTGTTGAAAACGCTTTTGGTTTGTCATTTCTGAAAACTGTTTTTGAAAATGAAAAACTGGAAAACACGTTCTGTTTGAAATTTTGCATAATACTACTTAAACTATTTTTAATTAATTTACTTGCAGAGTACTACTGGCTCAAACTCAAATTTCATTTCACAATACAATGAAAACATGGTTACCTGAAACATACTAATGTGAGCACTAAGAGTCTATATTAACACTGCTTGGTCAGGTTCGGGATTTGATGAAGCTCTGATTCTATTAAAATCTAGAAAATGCAAGTTTTTTCACAACTACCAGAGTCTATTTATTAAGACATTTTTTGAAATATAACAACAAGAATTCTAACTTATTTTTTTTTTGTAATATTGATATTGAATTCAATAAAACTTTATTTAAGCTTAGTTTCAAGTTAGGATAATTCTCTAAAAAAAAATTTATTTAGGCTTAGTTTCAAATTAGGATAATTCTCCAAAATAAATAAATAAATAAATAATTTTAAGCTTAGTTTCAAATTAAGATAATTCTTTTAAAAAAAATCTCAAAACGCGTGTTCCACGTTTTGAACATTTTTTGTTGAAATACATATAAAACGCCAAAAACGAGGTTTTGGGCGTTCAGCGTTTTGTGTACAATTTTTTTTTTTTTTTTTCCAAAATGCATTTTCAAAATTTGTAAACAGAACGCGTTTTTAGTATTTTCGAAAATAAAAATAGAAAACAACCTCAAAACAGCAAAGAGAACAGGGCCTAAGTTCCCATAAAATTAAACAGTGTGAATGCAAAGCGGATTAATGTGAATACAAAATGGATGTATGTCAAATGTGAATGCAAAATCTGGATAAATGTGAACACATTTATTGCCTTATATATATATCTATATCTATCTCTATCTCTATCTCTATCTCTATCTCTATCTCTATCTATACTATACTAGTTAACCACCCGTGCGATGACGGGAAGAAACGTTTGGATAAAGATAATTCAATATGAAATTAGATAAATCCTTTTCATAAAATAAATAAATTTCTCAAATAAGAGATAATATCATCATTTATTGATTTCATTTGACTACAAATTCTTGAATACTTCTCTGTACACAACGTTGTTTGTTGATTTTATTGTTCTTCCTTTCTTATCACAAATCAATATCTTTAATATGGAACGATTTGTCACCGAAATCGCAACATAAAGTTATCCATGTGTAAGCACCAGACGTTTAAGAAGAAGTTTCACATGTAAGAATGATTATCCCTGACTCTTATTGATAGTCATGGCATATGACACCATCAATAGAAATTGTCTTCTTTGAAATCTAATAAGTATCCTAGAATCAGAAGGGTTCAACGATAACATTGGAATAAAGAACTTGTGTCTTGCATTGATGTCAGAAAAAAAATTGACCTTCTAGAACATGGTCGCCAAGTTTTGTAACTATCAACCTTGTTCCATTACTCAATCCCTGTGTATAATCAATATTTCTCATAAAGAACTTGTGTCCTCACTTATCTGTTGCAAAGGTCGGTCCACCACGTGGTGCAATAGTGATATCCATGTGTCCAGGTAGTGTGTCAAAATCCACCGACAATCAATTTGGCAATTTCATCGACAATAGAAAAATCATATTGGCCATCATTGATCGCCCACCAACCAATAACTATAAGTCTTAAATTTGAAGTGTTTCCTCAATCATCTTTTCTCAAACCGACCTAAATTGCCTTAACAATTTGTTATATTTGTCTAGCATATCTTTCGAATAAGAAACTATTAAATCATGCAACATAGAATCGCATGATTCAATCCTACCGGGGAACATTAAAAGACATAAATTAAATTTTAGAATATCACAACAAAATTATCCGTAAACAATATAAATATAAAAGCAATAAATACATAATACGTACCTCACGACCCTTTTTCAGCTTTCAACCTCATTCAAATTGTCAACAATGTAAAGCGAGCAAATTGCAGAGTTGAATCGTCATCAGGTAATAGACTCCCAATCTTATGGCAATTTTGATCGTGTAATCTGAAGGGGGAGACCCTCTACCATCATTTAGCTCATTATCTATTCCCCCATAGAAGTGAATGAAAACATCATATTATATGTCGGAATATTCGCAATGGAATTTTTAATCCTGTCTCCCTGTCATATAACAAATCTTTCAAAATTAGAGGACGATCTTCCATAAGAGAAATATTCACTTTCTCTTGTATACAACAAAGTAGGGGTGAACAAATAAACAGCAAAATCGAATTAAACTGCAACAAATGGTTTGGTTTGTAAAAATTCCAAACCACCTTAAACAATTTGGTTTAGGTTTCAATTGTCAAAATCGCGATTTCAAACAACCAACCCGCAAAAATTTAAAAAATATAAATAAAGACAATTGTTCAATTTAAAAAAATATATATATATTTTTTATTGTCAACAAATCAAAATTGAGGAGACAAAGATTAATTTGTTCAAATCCACAATCATTTGGAAATAATTTTTCCTCCTACAATTCATTATCATCATCTAAGATATATTTTCTTAAAATAAAACTTTTAATATAAGAGCTAACGATAGTTTACTTCTATATAATTAATTTGTTTGTCAACATGGATAGATTCACAACAAAGCACTCAATTAGAAACTTAATACTATTTTTGAGCTAGTTTCAACTCGAAATTTTAGATGAATATGTGTCTTTGAGCTCGCTTTGAAATATACTAATTTATTCATTGGCAATCCGTGGTTTCAAACCGCACCAAATCGCAAAAAATAGTTTGATTTTATTTTGTTTAAAAAATGAAATGGTTTAGTTTGGCTTGGAAAAATTCCAAACCGTTTTAAATGGTTTGGTTTGAAATATTATTAAAAATCGTGTTCATCCCACAACAAAATGAGAGTTTCGAATTACGACATGTTTTATAATGCTTATTCACTCTCTCCTCGCACCAAAAATTTGCTTTGCAAAATAAATATTTAAATGTAGGATCTCCAATATCCATGTACTCTGAACAATCAAACAATAGATGAAAAAGGTAATAATATAGATCATGCGTATAAAAGATAAGATTTATTGTTTTGACCATTGACAATGAAAAACAACACGTATAAGAAAGGAATTCGATAATCATAAAAAACTAAAATTGTGATTGACAAAGATGCATCTTATTATAAGTTTTTGCAATTTTTATACAACGTAATTGTTTTTTGATGAAAATTATAATATAATATTGGTCATCTCAATTATCAGTTAAGTAATTTGGGAGACAATTTACTTATTGTTGTAAAAATTTAAGAATCATAAATATTGAATTAAAAGTATGATTATTTAAAACAAAATTTAATACAAATTGATTAAATATTCGATATAAATATAAATGAAAATTCAATATTAGATTTGTATGACATAACGAAATTATTCATCCATAAGATTGATACCAATAAAATATCACAATTATTGAAAAAAATTATTTACGTATTAAATGTAACTTTCTATAAAAATACTAATTAAGTTAATAGAACGCAATACAAAGGAGCTCAAGTTTTTAGATGTACTAAATAACTAAAAAAATAAGATTATTTATAAAAAGTTTTATACAATAAGATTTATTTAGTATTAGATGCGTTATACAACTTCGATATAATTTTGAAC
Source organism: Ligustrum vulgare (assembly GCA_963555705.1). Taxonomy (NCBI): domain Eukaryota; kingdom Viridiplantae; phylum Streptophyta; class Magnoliopsida; order Lamiales; family Oleaceae; genus Ligustrum; species Ligustrum vulgare. Next base: position 19,572,046 of record OY743168.1, read on the forward strand.
TGAAAATTTTACATTGAATTTGTATGACTGCACACAAATACTTATTTGCAAAACTCAAAACATTAAAAGATAAAAAAAAAATTATGAAAAGAGAGGTTTAAACACAAATAATCAAATATAAATAAGTAAAAAAAAAAATCTCCATAAAAATATTTAAGTGGAAGTAGGAGTGTGAACACAATAAAAGTTGAGTTTTGGTCTTTGGAGTGTGAAAGCAATAAAAGTTGAGTTTTCCCGCCAAAACTCAGCTGCTTTTATATATTACTAGTGTTACACCCGTGCGATGCACGGCCATTTGTTACCTACATATATCAAATTTATATTTTAACATATGAAATTAATACTTAATTAAAAATGAGAAAGGAATGAAGACAATTAATTACAAATGTACATTACACATAGCTTAATTTTTTTTCAATTTTATTACGGTTCGCATGTCTATCATTCCAGAAATTTCTTTAAATATTGTAATTTGAATTGATTTAAAACTTAAAATGGAAAAGAAAAATTACATTTAAATAAAATTTGTAATAAGTAGAAAAAATAGATTTATCTGTGATATATGCTCAGAATTTTATTAAAACGAAAAGGTAAAGAAAAAGAAAAATAGATTGATGAATGTTCTTATTTTATTTTTTTCATTTTCTATTTTTAAATAAAAATATTTATAAGATATTGACAAAGTTTTTTTTTTTATCTTTACGAATTAAAAAAAAAAATCATTGATTTTCAAGAGGGAGAGACGGACCAAGAAATTTCGGGACCTGAAAAATGCAACTATTTAAAAAATTGCATTCAATTGTATTATTTTAAATTTTAATTTTGTCCAAAACGAGTAATAAATAGTGATTTAATACTACTAATTACCATTTTAAGAACTGAGTTTAATAATAAAGATTTTGTGGAGAATGTATATTTAAGCACCTGTTTGAAACTCATTATTTCAAATAACGTAGTTCATAACAATAAATTTTGGTACAATGAGCTTTTAAAAGGTATGAATATTTTTAATTTTATATGTATATTATTTTATTAATAGAATGTTAGTTGAAATGATTTTTAAAAAAAAATGAGAGTTTAAATAAAGTGTACTGAATAGGGACCAATATTTTTTTTTTTTTGTTGCCAAAATAGTAATATTTAGGAACTTAAATAACTTACTACTTAAAAAAATACTTCAATGACCATTCGCATAACTCATTTTCATAACTATTCAATTTTATTGATTATTGATATAATTAATCTTTTCATAATATAATTTCTAGATTATCACAAATAATTTATCACTATCCGAATAGTATTATTAGAATTAGTACTAACTATTTTATTACAATATCTGGTATTTAAATTTATTAAACAAATATTTTTTTTCATATTTACTTTAACATTACAAATTAAATACATGTGGTCATATATTTAAATGAATGTATCAAATTAAACAACATGAGATGTTAGTTTCGATTAAATTTTAATGAATGTATATCACAAATACATTTAATTTTATATACTTAGAAATCATCTATACATTTCGATTTTTAAAAGCAGCACGATTGTTTAACCCACAAGACATAGTACTTTATCATTTACCCATATGATATTGATTTTTCAAGAATCAATTGTTCTGAACATTTATTCTCAATCACTCATTCTTTAAAAAATTATTTTTTAAAATTTTTCATACTAATTTTTAACTATACATTCTAAAAAATCACTTTTTCACAAAAACATTCCTCAAAAAATCAAAATCAAATAGTCAACAACTGAGTACAGTTGGAGATCAAGAAATTATATGAAAAATCTTGTACCCTATAATCTTTAAAAATTTATTGAAATTAAGAATTATAAAAAAAAATATTAATCATTCTATTGATATTATTAACTAAAAAGAAATCAAAGCATCAATTATTCAATATTAGTCTTTGTTCAAAAACGTTTTCTATAAATTATTTATAAGTAGCGCATTTTTTGACCACATATATATTTCAGAAAATAAGATTTTTAATATTAAAAATAACAAATGATTGGACCATTAATAATTAAAACACAATTTTTATATTGATGGCTACACTTAGAATTTATAATATTAAGAACAACAAATAAACAAATAAAATAATAATTAAATGATAACTTTAATACTGATAACTAAAAATATTGATTAAACTCATTCAGCATTAGTTTTAATAATAAAATTAAAATTGATTAAAAAAATATCAACAATTATTTAATTTATATATATATATATATATATATATATATATATATATATATATATATATATAAGGCAATAAATGCGTTCATATTTATCTAGATTTTGCATTCACATTTGACATACATCCACTTTGTGTTCACACTAATCTACTTTGAATTTACACTGTTTTATTTTATAGGAACTAGTGTTATACTCGTGCGATGCACGGTCATTTATTACTTACATATATCAAATCTATATTTTAACATATAAAATGAATATTTAATTAAAAATGATAAATGAATGAAGACAATTAATTACAGAGGTACATTACACATGCCTTAATTTTTTTTACGGTTCGTATGTTTATCGTTTTATGAATTTCTTTAAATATTGTAATTTGAATTGATTTAAACTTAAAATGTAAAAGAAAAATTACATTTAAATAGAATTTCTGATAAGTAGAAAAATAGATTTATTTGTGATATACGCTTAGAATTTTGTTAATAGAATGTTAGTTAAAAATTATTTTTATAAAAATGAGGATTTGAATAAAGTGGACTGAATATGGGCCAAATTTTTTCTAAGTCACCACAATTGTAATAGTTAGGAACTTAAATAACTTACTACTTAAAAAAAAATACTTTAATGAACATTTGCATAACTCGTTTGCAAAACTATTCAATTTTAATGATTATTGATGTAATTAATCTTTTCAAAATATAATTTTTAGATTATTACAAATAATTTATCACTATCAGAATAATACTATTAGAATTGATACTAACTATTTTTTTATAATATTTTATATTTATATATATTAAACAAATATTTCATTAAATATTTACTTTAACATTACAAATTAAATACATGTGATCATATATTTAAACGAATGTAGCAATTAAGCAACATAAAATGTTAGTTTTGATTAAATTTTAATGAATGTATATCGCAAATACATTTAATTTTATATATTAAGAAATCATCTATGCATCTCGATTCTAAACGTGGAGCGGTTGTTTAACCCACAAGATACAGTACATTATCACTTACTCATATGGAATTCATTTTTCAAAAATAAATTTTTCTGAACATTCATTCTTAATCACACATTCTTTAAAAAGTATTTTTTTTACTATTTTTCATACTACTTTTTAACTATACATTCTAAAAAATCACTTTTTCACAAAAACAATTCTAAAAAAATCAAAGTCAAATAGTTAACAACCGAATAAAGTTGGAGATCACGAAATTATACAAAAAATCTTATACCCTATAATCTTTAAAAATTTATTAAAATTAAGAATGATTAATAAAATATTAATCATTCTATTGATATTATTAACTAAAAAGAAATCAAAGCATAACTATTCAATATTAATAAAAAAAAATTACATTTAAACATACCTTAAATTTTTTTTAACAGTTTGTATGTTTACCTTCTAGGAAATTTTTTTAAACATTGTAATTTAAATTGACGTAAAACTTAAAGAGAAAAAACAAAATTACATTTAAATAGAATTTCTAATTAGTGAAAAAATAGATATATCTATTATATAAGCTCAAAATTTTATTAAAATGAAAAGGAAAGAAAAAATAGATCGATAAGCGCTATTATTTTATTCTCTTTGGTTTTCTATTTTTGGAAAAAAAAATATTTATGTAATAATTAATAAAAAGTTGAAGAGAAAAAGACCATAAAAATAGAGAAAATAAAAAAAGAGTAATTTGGTTTATAAACGGGTTTATTTATAATTTTGAGTAAAAAAATAGTGGTTAAAAATTAGAGAAAGAAAATGTGTGTGGTTAAAAAGTAGTTTAAAAAATTGTGTAGTTTATAAACTGGTTTATAAATCAATTTATTTTATTTACCAAGAGGATGCTAAACGAAATGCGGAGGTAATACAATTTTTCATAATTTTTTTTACCCAAATCTATGTTGAAAAATTAGAGAGAAAAAAGGCGTTTTATTAAAAAGTAATTTAAAAAATTATTTAATTTATAAATTGGTTTATAAACCAATTTATTTTATTTACCAAACGGATGCTTAATGCGACGGTAATACAATATCCCATAATTTTTTTTATCCAAATTCATGTTGAATGGTGAGAAAGTTCAATAATCCTTTTTATACATATATATAATCAAGTAGACGAAAATATTATAAAAATGATACAGTCTTCAAAATCACCAATGAATTTGATTACCATAAAAATAATAAATATGAATACCATTAATTTAAAACATGTGTTCACACTAAACCACTTACTCACAACATGCGTTCACACCAAACAACTTCATTACTTTTAATATTTACTATATATGAATTTAACCAATAAAACTTCATTTACTAAAATAAGTAGTCAAAATAATAATTGAAAAATCTCGCAATTATCATGATACAATAATCGAGTAAGTTGGATATCACGAAATTATGTAGAAAATCTTATACCCTATAACCTTTAAAAATTTATTAAAATTAAGAATGATTAAAAAAAATATTGCTCATTCTATTGATATTATTAAATAAAAAGAAATCAAAGTATTAACTATTCAATATTAGTCTTCGTTTAATAACTTTTTTATAAATTATTTATAAGTATCGCATTTTTTCAACCACATATATATTTTGGAAAATATTATTTTTAATATTAAAGATAACAAATGATTTGACCATTAATAATTAAAACATAATTATTATATTGATGGCTACATATAGAATTTATATTATTAAGAACAACAAATAAATAAAAAATAATCATTAAATAATAATTTTAATACCGATAACTAAAAATATTAATTGAACACATTCAGTATTAGTGCTAATAATAAAATTAAAATTGATTAAAAAAATATCAACCATTATTTAGTATTCATAATATATATATATATATATATATATATATATAGGCAATAAATGTGTTCACACTAATTCAGATTTTGCATTCACACTAAACCATTTTGTGTTCACATTGGTCAGACTTTCCTCCCTTTATATATTATATATAGACTAGTGAATTATCATGTGCAATGCACGGGAAGAAATTTCTAAATAAAAATAATCCTATTCGAAATTAAATGATTTCTTAAACAAAATAAATAACTTTCACAAATAAGAGATAAGTTCATCATTTATTAGTTTCATGTATAAATATCAACTTTTTAGGGAGAAGTCATGTATGCGAAAATGATTGTGCCTGACTCTTATTGATAGTCATGGCATATGACACCATCAATGAAAATTGTTTTTTTTTTATCTAATAAGTATCCTAAAATTCTAATGGCTCAACGATATCCTTGGAATAAAGAACTTGTATCCTGCATTACTGTCAGATAGAATTTGACCTTATAGAATATGATCTTCAAGTTTTGGAACGATTATTTACTATCTCCTTGAACCAAAAATTCGTCTTGCAAAATGAACACTTAAATGTAGAATCTCCAGTATTCTGCATTACTGTCAGATAGAATTTGACCTTATAGAATATGATCTTCAAGTTTTGTAACGATTATTTACTATCTCCTCGAACCAAAAATTCGTCTTGCAAAATGAACACTTAAATGTAAGATCTCCAGTATTAATATACTCTGAACATTCAAACAATAGATGAAAAAGTTAATAATAGAGACCATGCATATAAAAGATAAAATTCAATATTTTGACCATTGACAATGAAAAAGAACGTGTATAATAATAATAATAATAATAATAATAATTAAAAAAAATTTGCGAGGTTGACAAATATATTGCATCAAATTTATGATCTTTTAGGTTTTCAATATTTATACAACGTAATTATTTTCTGATTGAAATTATAATTTAATATTGATCATCTCAATTTTTAGTTAAGTAAATTGGGAGACAATTTATATATTATCGTGAAAAAATATCATAAAATCTGAATTAAAATATAGCGAAGAATATCTTGGTATGATTAATTACTTTTTGAAATTTTAAAATTAATAGTTAGAACAAAAATCATTAATAACTATATCATTTCAAACAATATAGATAAATTTGTTAACCGTTAATGTTAAAAAATGTGATATGAGATTTTTTGGAATAAAAAATTAATTAAGAATTAAATGTAATTGTCATTGAAATAATTTTGATAAATAATGCAACATAGGAAAGAACTTTAATATGTATATGTAATAAATAGCTTAAAAATAGGATTTAGTTATAAAAACTTCAGTACAACGTGATTTATAAAAATACGAATGTGTATAAATTTTAGATATAATTTTAATTGAGAATTTGACATTGGATCTGTATGACTGAACCAAATATTTATCCATAAAATTAAGAACAATAAAATATCACAATTATTATAAGAAATTAATTACGTATTAAATGTAATTATCTATAAAAATATTTAATAATTTAATAATACGCTATAAAAAGAGCTCAAATTTTTAGATGTACTAAATAACTAAAACTAAGATTATTTATAAAAAAAAAAAAACTACATGTATGATGTGATTTATAATTTAGTACTCCCTCCGTCCCATAAAGATAGTCATCTACTCATTTTCACACAGATTAAGGACAAAATGGAATATAAAATATTAATTTCACTCTTAAAAAATAAAATAGACTATCTTTTTGAGACGGACAAAAAAGAAATAGTGAACTATATTTGTAGGACATGGAGAGTATTATCTAGTAATAAAATTTCAACATAATTTTTAACTGAGAATTTTACTTTGGATTTGTATAAATAAACACAAATATTTATTTGTAAGATTGAAAACGTTAGAAGAACACATTTTTTTTTTATGAAAAGAGAGGTTTTGACAAAAAAAAAACCAAATATAAATAAGTAAAACCCAACAAATTATCGTTCGTATATCATAAAAAATAAAAAACAACTTCTCGGTAAAAGCAAATTTAAAAAAAAAAATTCTAGTTTCGTATTTTTATTATTTTTTATACAATGTGATATACAATTTCATCAAATATATATACTGACCCATGAATAATATGTTTTTTCTTCACTCAACGACCGAAACCATTAACATATCTATCAAATCCAAAACTATTCTAAATAGCCCAACATTAGTTACCACATTGCAACCCCGACAGAGAAATCTAGAACATAATATAAATAGACTATTAACAAATACTCTTATTAGTCTAAAATTATTTTGCATTCTATATTTTTTTCGAAGCTTTCTATACAATATTATTATTTTAATATTTTTTTCTTTTTTGTTAGAAACCCAAATTTATGTTCAACGACTCAAAATATCACAGGTCTTGAGGAAAAGAGTAGTGCCAATCATTTTTACTTTTTCAAAAAATAATTTACTATTTTTTATTTTCAACTGATTTGTAATATTTATAACTAATAAGCATTACCACCGCACCAAAAAATTTGAATCATAAAACGTGATAAATAGAAGGTGGAGTGGAGTGGTCCTGTTAAACAGTACACATTTTTTCAAATAAATAACCCTTTAATTGAATCTTTTATTATTGTGTATATCTTCATAATAATTATATATAACAAAAATGAAAGAGGTTGTATATAGGGAAATGGAAAAAAAAAGGATATAGAAAACAAAAATGAATCAACAGATTTTGAAAAATGGGAAAAAAATGAAACAAATTCTGAAAAGCGAAAAAGGAAAAAAGAAGAAGAAAATAACTGGCTTTCCATTGTAATTAGGCGGCGGGAAATAGAAGCCATGTAAACACAACAAATATTGAAGACTGTAAGTAGACGTCAGAGATTTTGAAAATAATAAATAAATATTGAAGGTCCAAATATTTTTGAAGTGGGTTTTGAAGTTGATTATTGGATAAGGGATATAAGTAGTGTGAACATGATAAATATTAAAGTCCCCAAAAATTGGAAAAATAAATAAATAAATAAATAAAATATGCACATAGTACAAGAGTTCTGGAGGGAAACGGTGAAATTGATTGGGGTTGACTCAGCTACTTTTATATATATATATATATATATATATATATATATATATATATATATATATATATATATATATATATGAAGAATAGTCGATTGGTGTGAATGCAAAGTGGATTGGTATGAATGCATTTATTGCATATATATATATAGTACTAATATTACTAGTTGTCCATTTAATTTTTTTTGACTTTTATTAACGTTTGACTTTTATTACTAGGTGTGAATGCATTTATTGCATATATATATATATATATATGTTATGTAGGAAATGAAAAAATTGAATTAATATATTTAAATATAAATAAATGTAACATTTATGTAAATTTGTTACGTAGGAAATGAAAAAAATGTATTAATATATTTGAATATAAATAAATGTCATACCTATGTAAATGTATTACATTGAAAATGAAATTTTTTGATTAATATATTTGAAAATAAATAAATACATGTCATATAAATTTGTTAAATTATAAATGAAAATTTTGAATCAATGTACTTTAAAAATAAATAAATAAAATCATTGAAGTTTTACTTCATAATATGTCAATAAATGATTAGGTTCTTCAATAAGCATTTTACAAAAATAATTAATTATTTGCTATCAACTTTTTACGCTCAATGATAAATTGGTAGAAAATTTAATCAATTTGAGAAAAATCTGTATGTTTAAAAAATAAGGAAAGATAAAATATATTAATTAATATATTGGATTTCGAATAAAATATATGTAAGCAACATATTAAAAAATAAAGTTAATTAAAAATTATAACATATTAAAAGGAAAATAGTTGTAAGGTGGGCAAATTTTTATATAAAAACGTAAATAAAAATCAAAAGAGATTTTAAATAAAAAAATTAATTAAGTGCCAAACTTTGAGTAGTGCGGTACACTGAGTGTACATGTAGAATTTTTTATTTTGATTTTTTTTTAAAGTTTCAAATTCAATAACATGTGTTATGTAGGAAATGAAAAAATTGAATTAATATATTTGAACATAAATAAATGTCATATCATATCTACGGAAATGTGTCATATTGAAAATGAAAATTTCGGATTAATATATTTTAAAATAAATAAATATATGTTATATAAATTTTTTAAGTTAGAAATGAAAAAAATGAATTAATATATTTTGAAAATAAATAAATAGAATTATTGGAATTTTACTTCCTAATATGTCAATAAATGAGTAAGTTCTTCAATATGCATGTTAAAAAAATAATTAATTATTTTTTATCAACTTTTTAATCACTTATATTTTCTCTCTCCAATTTTCAGCCAATACTTTTTACCCCAAAATAAAAAATAAACAAGTTTATAAACCAAACATTATTACCAAACGGAGGCTTAATCATTTCATCATTTTAAAAAAATTGGCATGTTTAAAAAATAAGGAAATATTAATTAATATATTGGATTTCAAATAAAATATATGTAAGCAACACATTAAAAAATATAGTTAATAAAAAATTATAACATATTAAAAAGGGAAATAGGTGATGAGGTAATCAATTTTTCAGAGAAAACCTAAATAAAAGTAAAAAAAAAAATTTATATAAAAAATTTAAACGAGTACCAAATTTTGAGTGACACAGTATATTTAGTGTACATGTAGCATTTTTTATTTTGAATAATTTTTTGTATTGAAATTTTATTTAATTTATGTTTTTTTTAAATATGATTGAATCAAGATATTTTCATAATTATGATTTAAAATTATATATTCTGTGCATCGCACGGGTAGACAACTAGTTTATATATAAAAGCAGAAGTGAGGAGAGAGGGTCAGTAAATGCAATTTTCCCTCCAAAATGACCCTCTCTCCTCATTTCTACTTATATATATATATATATATATATATATATATATATATATATATAAAATAAAGATAAAGATTTTATGTTAAATACCAAACAATGGTTAATATTTTTTTTAATAATTTTAATAATTGTGCAATGATTATATGATATAATAATTTCTTGATCTTCGATGTTGTTCAATTATCGTATATTTGATGAGTTAAGATTAAACGAATATTTTTAATTTATTGTGATTTTTGAATGAAAAGTGAGAAAAAGTTAAATATGTAAGACAAATGCAGAAATTATAATAAATATATTTATATTTTAAACAAGCATCAATATTTGTACTCATAATATTACATCTAACATGATGCACAATTAAAAAACTATAGAATTTGCATTTATCATTCAATAAAGTTTTAGATAATTTGGATTATTTATATTGTTTTTAAATTTTAATTATTGTTGTGATAAAAAATTATTTTTGCATTTTTTGCATTTGTGTTGATTTTGTACAATCATTAAATTTTATGAATGCTTATCTAGATTGAGGATAGCAATTTTATTTCTTCGCAATGGTTGAAATAAATATCTATACTATATATAAAAGTATGATAGTTTGGCAAAATTTAATTCTTAAATTCTTTATGTTTCAGTATTATAGTAAATAATTAATATGATGTTATTGTTATTTGTATATTTTGGTTATAATAATTATTATTTATTATTAACATTAATATTAAATGAGTTCAATCAATATTTTTAATTATCAGTATTAAAATTATTATTTATTCATTGATTTTTAATTTATTTGTTGTTTTTAATATTATAAATCCTATGTGTAGTCATCAGTAATTAAATTGTTTTTTAATTATTAATGGTCAAATAATTTGTTATCTTTAATATTACAAATCAAAATTTCTAAAATATATATTATTATTAAATATTTTAATAAATTAACACTCTGTTCATTAACTATATTTTTGTTTCGATGTAAAATATATGGTTGAAAAATAGTTTTGAAAAAATATGTGGTTAAAAAGTACTATGTTGAAAAAATGTGCTATTTATAAATAATATACAGAAAAATTTATATAACGAATGTTAATATTGAAGAGTTAATTCTTTAATTTTTTTTAGTTAATAATATTAATAGAATGAGTAATATTTTTTAAACATTCTTAATTTTAATAATTTTTAAAGATTATAGGGTATAATATTTGGTCTAATTTTGTAATCTTCAACTTTACTCGGTTGTTTATCATTATAATCACGAGATTTTCAAAATTATTATTTTGACTACTTATTTTTGCAAATAAAGTTTTATTGGTTAACTTCAAAATTTTGACTATTTCTTTTTTAATTATTGTGATTGATTTTTTTAATGAAAATTAAAAAATACGTTAAATACAAGAGACAAATGTAAAAGTTATGAGAAATATGCTAATACATTTCACATGCATCAATATTCGTGCACATAATATTATATAAAATGTGATATACCATTAAAAAACTACTAAATTTACATTTTCAATGAAGTTATTAATAATTCATTAAAAATAAAATTATTTAAATCAATAATAATTTATTATTTAAACATATAAATTGATGTTTACTATTTAGAGAATTTTTTAATAATTTGAATTTATTATGTTATTTTTTTAAATCCAAATAATTATTGTAATAGAGAATACTTTTTTTTATGTATTTGTATGTGTTGATTATGTATAAATATTAAAACTTTTCGAATGCTTATTGAAATCGTCATTGCGGATAATAACTTCCGTACATCGTACAAGTGAAATACTATATATATATACTAATTTTATGGTAAATACTAAATAATGGTTGATATTTTTTTAATCAAGTTTAATTTTATTACTAACACTAATATTGAATGAGTTCAGTTAATATTCTTAGTTATTGGTATTAGTTTTTTTTTTTTTTTACTTGTTTCTTAATATTATAAATTCTATGTCTAGTCATCAATATAAAACTTGTGTTTCAATTATTAATAGTCAAATCATTTGTTATCTTTAATATTAAAAATCATATTTTCTGAAATATATATGTGGTTGAAAAAATGCGCTGCTTATAAGCTTCTGTTCGGTTTATAAATACTACAATTTTCAATACAACTTTTTAACCACACATATTTTCTCTCTCCAATTTTTAACCTTCCAATCACCTCGAGATACGTGAAAAAACCCAATTTTTTTTTTTTCCACACCACCTCCGAACAGAGGCTAAATAATTTATAGTAATCATTCTTAATTTTAACAAGTTTTTAACGATTATAGGATATAATATTTTCGGTATAATTTCGTGATCTCCAACTTTACTCGATTGTCGCATCATGATAATAGCGAAAATTTTAAATTATTATTTTGAGCATTTGACTTTGGTTTTTTGAGAATTGTTTTTGTGAAAAAGTAATTTTTTTTAGAATGTATAGTTAAAAAGTAGTATGAAAAAACTGTAAAAAAATATTTTTTTAAAAAATGCGTGATTGAGAATGAATGTTCATAAAATTTGGTTTTTGAAAAATCAATTTCGTATGGGTAAGTGATAAAATATTATGTCTTGTGGATTAAACAACCGTGCCATTTTATGAATCAAGATGCATTCACGTTGCTTGATTTGCTTCATTCATTAAAATATACTACCACATGTATTTAATTTATAATGTTAAAGTAAATATGAAATGAAATATTTGTTTAATAAATTTAAATATCAAATATTGTAATAAAATAGTTAGTACCAATTCTAATAGTACTATTCGGATAGTGATAAATTATTTGTGATAATCTAAAAATTATATTTTGAAAATATTAATTACATCAATAATCATTAAAATTGAATAGTTATGCAAATGGTCATTGAAGTATTTATTTATTTATTATTAAGTAATAAGTTATTTAAATTCCTAACTATTACAATTGTGGCAATTTAATAAAAAAACATATAAAAAATGGGTTCTATTAGGTACGCTTTATTCAAACCCTCATTTTAAACTCATTTTCAACTAACTTTTCATTAATAAAATAATCTATATATAAATAAAAAAAAATCATACTTTTTAATAGCTCATTGTACCAAAATTTGCTGTTACAAAATACATTATTCTAAATAATGAGTCTCAAACAAGTGCTTAAGTATATATTCTCACAAAATTATTATTATAAAACTCATTTTGTAAATAATGAAGACTCAAACAAGGATTAAATATGCTTACAAGATAAAAACGTAATACATATATAAAGGAAGAGTACTTCTAAAAAATAGAAAATGAAGATGATGAAATAAGAACATTCATCAGTCTATTTTTTTTTCGTTTTAATAAAATTCTGAGCATATATCACATATATATCTATTTTTTTACCTATTACAAATTTTATTTAAATGTAATTTTTCCTTTCCATTTTAAGTTTTAAATCAATTCAAATTACAGTATTTAAAGAAATTTTTTGAACGATAAACATATCAACTGTAAATTTTTTATTTTTTATTTAAAAAAAGGTATGTGTTATGTACATTTTTTGTAATTAATTGTATTCCTTCGTTTCTCATTTTTAATTAAATATTCATTTCATATGTTAACATATAAATTCAATATATATGAGTGATAAATGATCGTACATCGCACGTGGTGTAATACTAGTATTTACAATTTGCTCTCACTTATTAGCTTGAATTAAACTTTTCACTGTGATCTTTAATTTGACACCTATATTTCATATATTTCGGTTTCAAAATAATAGAATAATTATTAAAAGAATAATAATAAAATAGAAAAAATAACATTTTGATATTATTAATATCATAGCGCGGGAATGCAATTAATGACACATGAAAATAATAATTGCTAAAATATTTAATATACTATTTTTTAGAAAAAAGATTTAGAAATTTTTTTTTGACGGGAAACTATCTATGTATTTTGGTTACGACTATTCTACTTTTATATATATTAAGATAAGATTAAGATTAAGATTTTTAAGTGACATGTCTCACATTCATTGGGTGGTTAAAATAACTATTCTTCCACTTAGTTTCTCACCACCCAATGTATATGTGCTATGTCAAAATGTTACTTGAAAATGCCCCAAAACTTTTTCCTTAAAATTACTTTTTTGATATCCATTAAAAATTTAACACATTTTTCTTTTTTCTTTTCAACTATACATTTATTAATAAAAAATATTATACAAACTCAAAAAGATTTCATATTTTTTAACAACACATTCTTTAAGAATCACTATTATTATTATTATTATTATTATTATTATTATTATTAATAAATAGACTTGTTAAAATAAAAATCAAACATGACCTTAGGCTGAGGTCCTCTTATTGTAAATTCATCAAATCAAATAAAACTTGCCCTTGATCAATAGCTCAACTGGAAAAAGTTGAGGGGATATAATGTCAATTTTGCAGGCAATTTACATGGTGGAGAGTTTGTGTCCTTTCAACAACGCTTTGAACTTGACTTTCTTATGAATTTGATCAGTGATTAAACTCTCAATCTCTGATCAATTGAAATATTTTTCACGGTTTACATTCTTCATCAAGGCTTAGGAGCAGATCAAGTGGCCCTCCAAGGTGAGGGCTTTGCCTTTATCCCCGTTTGGTAAATGTCATTTTTTGGTTTATAAACCAATTTATAAATCACACAATTTTTCAAATCACTTTTTAATCATACATTTTTTTATCTCCAATATTCAACCACTATTTTTTACCTCAAAATCATAAATAAATCAAATTGATTTATTTATGATTTTGAGGTAAAAAGTAGTGGTTAAAAATTGGAGAAAAAAAAATATGATTATAAAATGATTTGAGAAGTTGTGTGGTTTATAAATTCAATTATAAACTAAAAAGGGTACATTTACCAAATAATGGCTAAATCAGTTTATAGACCAAACATTGTTATAAAAAAGGAAATCAAATAAAACTCGGCCCGATTCAATATTTTTTGACGTCCGTGCTATAAAATCTCCAACCCCGAACCCCAACACAACTTCTCTCTCTAAAAAAGTACAGCCTACGAACTCTCTCTCTCTCTCGAATCAAGATTTTGCGAAGACTTTGACGAGCATACGTATACATATGTACGCGACATTTACTGTATCTCGATTCTTGATTTGGGTTTGGTTGAATTAAAATAATTAATGATGAATGAGAAGAAGAAAAGAGTAATGACAGCTTAAAATTGTTATCAATTTCGATTTCCGGTAAATTAAAGAGAGTCTACTCATCAAATCATACTTTGGTAAGTCTATAATCTTTCTTTTTTTTCTTTTTAATATTTTTTTTTTTTTTAGCCAGTTCCTCTTGGAACTATTTTTTGTTTGCTTTGATATTTTAGTATACATGTGTGTTTATAGGTGTAATGGGAATGAAGCTTCGGATTTATGTTGTTTTCATTAAGCTCTAGATCGAGATATATGCCTTGTATACAAGATTTAGGGCTCGATCGAGTTTCTTTCTTCTTTTTTAACTTCACAAATTATTATTGCTTTTAAAATTGTAAGTAATCACCTTTGAAGTTTTTTTTATTACTTTTGTTGTCCTGAAGCTTTAATTTTTTTTTCTGTTTATATAGGCTAAAATTCTGATTTTTAGTTTATAAATTGTCAAAAAGTAGGGATTTTATGTTTCCCTAATCATATTGTTCATGCCTTATTTTGTGTGGTTGACGTTCTGTGTTATGTTTTGTTTTGCTCCTTCGCTTTTTTTTTTTTTGGGGTTATTATTCTCTGTAACTTTAAAGAGAATTTTGACTTGAAACTGACTACTTTGGCAGAGACTGATGTGGAGGCGGCCACGGGTAGTAAGTTAGATTTAAGAAGGAAAACAAGGATGTCCAGAGCGATTTTTTATTTTTATGTGATGAAAAATAAATGCTGGTTTAGGTGCGGAGCTTCTCCATTTGATTGGTGTAGAAGTATTTGAAAGATTTTCTACTTTGGATGGCGTTGAATTATTGACATTTTTTTGTGTTCTTTTGCAGTTACAATCTACAGAGGTAGAGGGTTAAGATTATTGTTAACAAGTGATCAAGTCTTGTACTTCGTTCTTTGGGCAAAAAATGATGCCACGAGGGCCTCCAACTCCTCATGGTGGAGGAACCCGTCCTGTTCAGCCGTCACTACTGCGTTCTAATTCAGGCTTGTTGGGTGGTCAGGGGGGTGGGATGCCTTCCCAGAATTCATCTGCATCTCTTGTATTGCCGCACACCCAGTTTAATAGTATTAATATGCTTGGGAATGTGCCCAACGTTTCTTCATTGCTCCATCAGTCTTTCGTTAATGGGGGTCTAAATTCTGGGCTCTCTGGACCGGGGAGCTCCCAACGGGGAAATGTTGATGGTGGGGCTGAGTCCGATCTACTTTCCAATGCTGGAAATGGACTGGGATTTAATCCTCCTTCCTCATCGTGTACATCTTCTATAACAGCCAATCAAAATTCAACTGGTCAAGCTCAAGGGCAACAACAATATGCAACCCCATCTGGCAATCAGACTATGGTGGGTCAGCAACAAGCCCAACAATTTGATCCCCAAAATTTTCAACAGAATCAACATCAGTTGCAGCAGTTTTCTGCTCCTCCCAGCAATCCCCCACAACACCAGCAGCAGCAGCAGCAGCAGCAATTTCAAAAGATGCGAGCTGGACTAGGAGGGGTAGGACCTGTTAAACTGGAGCAACAAGTGATGAATGATCAAATACCACAGCAGCAACAAACTTTGCAGAATCTTGGTACTGTAAAAGTGGAGCCACAGCAGATGCAAGGTATCAGAAGCATGCCACCTGTCAAGATGGAACCCCAACATTCAGAACAGTCTTTTTTACATCAGCAGCAGCAGCAGCAACATCAGCTCCTCATGTCCAGACAGTCCCCTCAGGCGGCTGCAGCTGCACAGATCTTGCATCAGCAGAGGCTAATGCAACTCCAACATCAGCAACAACAGCAACTGTTGAAGGCTATGCCTCAACAAAGACCCCCATTACAAGCACAATTTCAACCAAATTTGCAGACTAGATCTCCAGTAAAACCAGTATACGAGCCCGGGATGTGTGCCCGACGATTGACACATTATATGTATCAACAACAACACAGACCTGAAGTAAGATAGTATTTTAATTTAGTTATTCACTATAATACAGTCTTTTGTTGGACAGATTTTATAGAGTTCAGAAACCGCAATTATGTTAACTCATTTTGTAGGACAATAATATTGAGTTCTGGAGAAAATTTGTTGCTGAATATTTTGCTCCCAATGCCAAGAAAAAATGGTGTGTTTCGATGTATGGAAGTGGCCGTCAAGCTGCTGGAGTTTTCCCTCAGGTCCGTTGGACTGTAGGCAGGATAATGTTTCAACTAATGCCAGGACTGTACTTTCTAATTATGCTAATAATATTAATACTTTAAACAATAATAATTTGTGAGACAAATGTTGTAGATCATTTGTAGCTCTCCAATTTGTTATTTATCTATCAGTGTATGTTTCTGAGATGTTCTATTTAATAATTGTTGACATGTTTGCAGGATGTTTGGCACTGTGAAATATGCAACCGCAAGCCTGGTCGCGGATTTGGTATGTTTCCTGCTGGATTTTGAGATATTATAAATATAGCTTGTATTTTATAGTTTTCTATTTTTTTACAATTATATTGCTTTTTGAGACATTGGGAATTGAATTGCTTTTGATGTGTTCTTTTCTGAGCTTTCCTATTTTGGCATGTTTAAACTATTGCACCTACTAGCAACGCCAACGCTTGCCCATTCATTAAAAAGAAGAAAATTAAAGGAAAAAAACAATAGCAAACAGAAAAGAGAGAGGATGAATGACAAGTAAACAAGTGAATTGAAGTAATTCCGTGCTTTATGTTTGCTAATTTGTTCTTTCAGAGGCTACTGTCGAGGTTCTGCCTAGACTTTTCAAGATAAAATATGAAAGTGGTACTTTGGAAGAGCTTCTTTATGTCGATATGCCCAGGGAATATCAGAATTCTTCTGGACAAATTGTGTTAGATTATTCAAAAGCCACCCAAGAGAGTGTCTTTGAGCAACTTCGTGTTGTTCGTGATGGTCAACTTCGAATCGTGTTCTCTCCAGACCTTAAGGTTACTCCTATAACCCTTTTTTTCTACATTTTCTTTAGACTTTTGGGCCTAATGTATCGTTTACAACTCTGCTTTGGCAGATATGCTCCTGGGAGTTCTGTGCTCGGCGTCATGAAGAGCTTATTCCTAGAAGATTGCTCATACCACAGGTTAGACTTTGAACCTGACCAGTGTCATTACGTCCTTGTGTACAACTATGCCTCCGTTTGACTAGCTCTATAATGGGCTAATTAAACTACAATTTAAATTACACAATTTCTCAAATCACTTTTTAACCACACACATTTTCTCTCTCCAATTTTTAACCACATATTTTACCTCGAAAATACCAAAAAATCTTCTTTCTCCTCATTAAGTAGCCGCCGAACGCACCCTATAATGCATGTCTTTCAACTGTGTGTAATCTAGGCGGGGAGACACATTTTACGTTTTAAAATTCTTGCGGATGACAAGATGATCTTATTTTTCTCAACTTGTGAGTTAGCTCTGATGTACTATGTAAAAATTGTATAAATGTTGTCAGTTGACTACTGAAATTTTCTTAAGCTTGTTCTGGTGGTAGATCAACCCACGCCATAGTTTGAAAGACCATCTTTTTTGCACTAAAGTGATTTTATGAGACTAAGAAGATGATATTGTATTTACTCTCATTCCATTCTTTGCTTCACAATCTTCCAAAATTTTTATGTATTGGGATAAATACGGATAAAACTGGAAGTGGGTCATCTGAAAGAATATATAATGTCAGTTAATTGTAGTCATGGTGTTTAAATCTTGATCTAGTTGTCTAGATTACCATCTTAATTTCTGTAACATCTTCTTGCACATGACATTATTTAATTCTGACTGCCGGTCTGGGTAATCTTTGAGTTACATGTCTTTAGTTTCCAGCTTTTGATTTGTACGTGCCCATTGCTGCTTTATGGCTTCTGGTCTTTCTATATTGTTAATAATGCCTGCTTCCAGTTTACCACTGTGCACTATGTAGTACACTTTCATTCACACTTTCATCGTGGTACCTATTAATATTTCACAATGTTGATATGCGATGCAGGTTAGTCAACTTGGTGCAGCTGCTCAAAAATACCAGGCTGCAACCCAGAATGGATCATCAGATGTATCTGTTTCTGAATTACAAAATAACTGCAATACGTGAGTTAAACTTGTTATTTACACGGGTCTTGTAATAGACCTTCATATATGCATGTGTACAGTAAACGGATACGTTTAATATTATCAATAGGTTGGATTTGCCCTATTCCATTATCAAAAAGACCTACTCCAGGTGATATAGCTTGTTAAAATGCAGTTTTCTACTAACATTCTTATGTACTTACTTTCTATGTAATTAGAAAATATTTAGGTCTACTAACATTGTAAGCGTATATACCTATACATATAAGCAAGAAAGTATGGAATTATTGAAATGGATATGAGACCTGTCTTATATTTCCTTCCCAATTCTCATATAACAAGGGAAGATACTGTGAAACACATTTTATTCTGCTTCGAACATTAGTAAGGGAAGGAGTTTGGTACCTATGAGGTTCTAGATTTTAAAGCCGCAGGAGTCCCTGAAATCAAGGCCTTCCCTGCTGGCCTATCTTGTCTTATGTGGATCACTGATGACTGCTGATGCTGCCGAAGGACCCAATTGATATTATTCTTCCATTTAATTATGCAGATCATGTATATACTTGAATTTGTGTGTACAACTTTTTGCATCATCGTGAGTTATGTTGTTATAGTTGTATTGTATTTTTTTGTGAACCATGAAAAAATTGTTAAATTGGTGCACACTTGAATGGATAATAGACATAACTACTAAGTAATATGTGTTCGATACAAGCTCATCTTCTAAAAGAATGTATTCTGGTTTAGGCTTAATTTGAAATTAAACTTTAGCTTCAATAAAAAGGCTTCAAATGGATTAAATGGATCAGTGACTCATGAAGGACTGCAATTACATGGGTGTCATTTGCAATTAACAGATATGGGACAAGAACCTAGTTATCATATGATGTTATTTGGCATACTTGGGAAAATAAACTAACTAAACCATTCATTTAGTTCATGGAACTCTGAATGACTTTATATTTTTTTCTCGAAACTAGAGAGAATTCGTGTAAATGTCAGCGGGAAATACAAGTCTGTTTTGGAGATCGTGCCACACCTAATCCATCACATAGAGCTATCTTTTGCATTTCTTTGGCAAATACACTGAGAGATATTGTTAGAAAAAATTTGTTTCTTATTTGGCGTTTATTTGGTATCATGGACTTGGAAACTAGCCGGATTTAAATTAAAATTTCTTGAGTTCCAATTTCAAGGTGCCGATTCTTTGCCATCTAATGGCTTAAAGATTTTATTTTTTATTTTTTTTTGCAGAAAGATTAAAGATAGGAGAGATGTGAATATATTTTTTAAACATGAAGTTTTAACATTCTTATGTAGGACTCTTTGGGACACTATTACCAATTTATAGTTAAAAAGGGATTTTTGGGTTTCTTGGTAATGTCACGTGGGCATAAATTCTTATGTGCTCCCCCCACCCCCACACGCACCAATTTCAAAGTAGTTTTTAATTTTTTATGCTTGTTGGAGAGGAGAATTTAGGAAAATAACTAAAACTAATAAGTATTGGACACCACGTATCTATTTTTATTCTCAGTATTAATTTAATATCTGGGTATATGGACAGTGCATGCTAATTTCTTCTATTGAATCGATTCGCATTAAAACAAAATTTCACTTCTACCTCACTTGAGGCTTTCAAAAATATCTTAAAACCCGCCCCTTAAGTGCCATTTGTAAGGCTTACGCCTCAAGATGACTAAGCTTTGTTTGTTAAAAGTTTTATATTTAACAACTTATTTTTTTTATGTTTTCGAGGTAAAATATGTAGTTGAAAAGTTGAGAGAGAATGTGTGGTTAAAAAGTAGTTTGGGAATTGTGTTGTTTAAACACATGCTTTTAAACGGTTTGCCAAACAGAGGCTAAGAAGTTTGCTTATTTGTCTTGCATTTTCCACACATTCTATTACATGCCTTGACTTTTTGGGCTATTTTCTATTCTTATCTTTTATTGATTTATTTATCTTTGTTTGCTAGTTAAACTTTTAATTTTGTTTATTCGTTCTACTATGGATATTTTAAGATAGCGTATGATATGTTATGAGCATATTTTTGTACTTTTATATTCTTTTGAATTATTTATTAGTCTATCTCAAGGCTTACACCTCAAAGCGCCTCAAGGCTTACGCCTCGTTTTACATAGGCAAAACCCCTTGTGCCTGATTAAGCCTTTCTGAAAATTGCTCAATATTAATGGTATGGTCGGGTATAGGGATCCATAGATTAGGTGCTGATTTCTTTAAATGAATTGATCCCCATTAAACTAAATTTCACTTGATTGATATATAACATACATGCTTGATTGATATATAATGTAAATGTTAGCTTACCTATTCAAGCCATCATATTTATCAAATATATCGTGATTATTTATCTATAACCTTTAATTCGTAGGTTTGTTGCGTCAGCTCGACAGTTGGCGAAAGCTTTGGAAGTTCCGTTGGTACACGATTTGGGATGTACAAAGCGATATGTTCGATGCCTACAGGTAATGGGTTTTGTGCTTCCCATTAACAAATTCTCCTTTCAGGAATTGGATGTCAATGGTGAGGTCTGTTAGCATCTGTTACATCTCGTTGTGGGAGATTTGAAATAAGCACATGAAAATAGAAAAAGAAAAGTACTAATTTGTCATGGTATTTTTGTTTATTTCTCCGCCTTTAATTATTTTGGCCTTATTCTCTTAATGTACTAGTGATTATGGACGCAACCGAACGATAACCAGAATTATAGAAGAGAGAAGAAATAAGAAAAGGAGAAAGGCGAGAAGATATAGAAGAAAGGAGAAGAAGGGAGAGGGGATAGAGAACAACACACGAGAAATGGGGGAGCAAGGAGAGAATTATTAGAGGGAGAAAAAGTGTGTTTATTCAGTGTCAGTTGTAACTAAAACAAAGTACTAACCTTCATTATATAGGGTTTTACAGAACCTAATTTAAGTAGGAAACAAATAACATAATTTAATTAAAATTTATAAAAAAAAACCCTAATTGTTTTTCCAAACTAGGAATCCAAACTTGGACAGTCTTCATATAATATCTCTAATCAGATTTCCATCTACTGTTCTACAGTTTTTCTTATGGTTCAAGTGCATTTTGAACAAGTACAAACTGATTTTATCTTGCCGCGAAATGACTAGTTACAAGCATGTTGGACTCAATGATGTAATCTAGACTCAAATGCCAATTGTAATTTGCCCGCGTTTGTCTCATTTATTACATCTCGATATTTCAATCCTGGGATGATATGGGGACTTTGCTCCAAGTGATTTTTTGCGCTTCAGATAGTTTGAGCAGAGAACAGTTTGTCTTTGGATAGGTTGATGTGCATGGAAAATGAGACCAGAAGACAAAAGTTTCTGAGTTTTCTCAAGTCACGGGTCTGTCTAAATGTTGAGAAAGTCAAAAGAAACTCCACCATCCGATAAAAATCTAATCAACAGAAGAAATACGTGCTCATGCTTAGTGCTTAGTTACAATCAAATATTTCCTTTTTGAAAGTTCTCCATTTTTTATACCACGACAAGCATGGACCAGGATTTGGTTCTGTTGAAAGAGAGAATTTATTGGAAGAACAATTTTTAACGGCTATGGGCGTTTGAGGTTGCATGGAAATACTGAGTTAAAAATTTTATGATCTGCTGCTAAGGTGGTTAGGTAGGTTGCAGGATTACCAATGGGTCTATGATCTTTGTGTACCTTCTAGAATAGCTTAGGGAACTTTGACGATTTTCTTCTCTGTTGACCGGAAGTACGGCTTTGTAATTATTTCATTACGAATTCAGGAGCTGATTAGGTAACTAATGATGTGATCTTTTTCCAATCAACAATACTTATTATTGGTGTCATCATATATGTTCTGGTTGCAGTTGATGTTATATGTTTGTATTTGCACGTAGCAAGTGTCTTTCTGCATACGCCTACGTATGTATTGTCTGTTGCATACTTGTACATGAAGAATAATGACAATTTTTTTTTTTTTTCCAATTAAGAGTTATTTTCCAATTCCTTGAACAATTAGAAAACAAGATGTGTGTCGTGTAGCTCGTCTGAGATAGAAAAACTTATGAATTGTTATTTCATGTTAAATTGCTAAATGTGTAATTGATTCTACTGTATAATGTGTAAAAATGGGAAAGAGAGGATTCTAGATGCAACCTTCTAAATTCTCTGATTACTGGTATATTGTGATTCAGATGCGATCATGCAATATTGCTCCCATCATTTAGTTATCAGTGATTGTTGATGACTTTTTGCCCGATGTTTATTTTCTCAACATTGCAGATATCTGAAGTGGTAAATAGCATGAAAGATTTGATTGATTATAGCCGTGAGACTGGAGCTGGTCCCATGGGTAAGCTTAATATTTTTTTCGATTTCTTCTTTGAATCCATTCTGTTGACTTCTTGTAAGAGACAATTAAAAGTGGAAGACCTTCACAAAGTTTTTCAAGCTTTAGTCAATTGCAAAACTCTATAAACCAGAAGGAAAAAGAACAGTACTATCGGCTATATGTTATGTCATCTTTTGATTTTGCTGGATGAAAAAGTTGAGAATTAGAAATGAATATTACAATGAAATGGTACAAGTATAACAGCAGAAGATGAACAAGGAGAAAGGAGATTAAGATGGTCTGGACAGACCACTTGATGTGACATTTAGGCTGTGAGATATAATTGCAAAACGAATCTCGAAAGGGAGAACAAAGATGAAATGGAATATTGGAATGATGTGATTAGAAAACATAAGATTCTTTGTGGACTGTATGGAGGAATGGCTATTAATGGATCTGATTGGAAGAACATGATCTATATGCCCGACCTTAGCGTAAATAAACATAGTCGAGTCGACTTGGCCTCTGTTTGATATATATATATATATATAAACAAAGAATGTGATTTTTTTGAAGTAAAATAAGTGGTTGAAATGTGGTTTGGAGAAATGTGTGTGGTTAAAAAGTAATTTGGAAAAATGTATTGTTTATAAACAAGTTTACCAAACGGAGTGTTGAGCATTTCATTGATAATCTCTGAAGTGTTAAAGATGCAGATGAATTGGCTCAGTATTGGACATCTAGTTTTTATTTGATCCAAGTTGATGCTGGATTTTGGACAATGTTTAACATGCATTACAAGTATAACAATGCATATTGTGCTCGATTTGGAACCAGAGCTCGATTTGGAACTAGAAGTTATCCTCTTCTATTTTACCCTCCCATCTTTCTCCCCGTCCTTGATCTTCAAGAAATAGTAAATTGAGTTGGCACTTTGTTTAAAAACATATCATTGCAAGATAATTCCATGGAATTCATCTGTGTGGTTGAATGTAAATGACTTTAAGCATCATGACTGCATGAGTTAGCGAGGAGGGTGTGAAATTGTCTTTTTATGACACAAAAGATAACCTCTATTCTAGAGTTTAAATAGATTTTCCTTCTAAACTGGGGCTTCAAAGGTTCATAATCTGTTCTGAGATGAGCATATTAAAACTAAATGGTGGCATTCCCGTTAGCAGCATGAATTATTCTTTCCTGCTTAGAAGGTAACTCAAAAGTATAATTTGGGTTTGGTATAATAGTCAGAAGAAGCATTTTGACATTTTCGCCTAGATACCAAAGAATTGTACGTGGATGGGTGGCTTCTTGTCCCTCTTCCTTACCAGAGCTGAGTTGCCAAATCATAAAACCCACAAAGGTTTCAACTCTACATAATTCACTGTATAAAACAAATTCTGTAAAATACAAATCTATCTTTCCGTTTTTCGAGCTTTTAAGAGTTCTGATGATCTCCAATCTTGATTGTGACAGTTATTTCTAGATTGCTAATGTATTTTAAATGTCGTGACTAATGGTTTTTTCCTTCAGAGAGCTTGGCCAAGATTCCTCGGCGAACAAATACTTCACCTGGGAGTTTCCAAGTTCAGTTGCAACAATCGCAGCAGCAGCAAGTACCGAACTCAAACAATGATAGCACTGTCCAGGCTTCTTCAGTGCAACTTATTGCTGGCAATAACATGCCAGGCGTTAGCAATAGTCTGAACATGGCTCCTGGAAATTCCTCTAGTACTACAATTGTTGGGCTTCATCACCAGAATTCTAGACAACAAAACCTGACATCTAATACAAACAGTCCCTTTGGAGGAAATACTGTTCAAATGCCTTCCCCGGGTTCTTCAAATACTATGTCACAACCTCTGCCTAGTCCTCCCTTCCAATCACCAACACCATCATCATCTAACAATCCACAACAAACTTCACATGGAGCTCACCCGCATTCAGCAAATTCCCCAAATATCTTAATGCAGCAGGCAACTATTTCTGTGGATGCAGATGCGAATGATTCACAAAACTCTGTTCAGAAACTTTTACAGGATTTGTTGTCGAACCAGCATAGTGGGGGTGGTGGCATGACGGGCATTAGGACTATGAGTAGTGATGTGAAAAATGTTAATGGAATGTTGTCGACAAGCAGTGATGCTGGTATAAGAAACGGAGTGGCCAATGGTAATCTAAGTATAGGTGGAGTGTTTAGGAACATGGGCAACGGATTTGGCCAATCTGCCATGGCCAATGGGATTCGAGCTGCAATGGGTAGTAACTCTATGAATGGAAGAGCAGGAGGCATGACAATGGCACGAGATCAAAGTGCTAATCAGCAGCAACTGGATCTAGGAAACCAACTACTTGGTGGTGGTATTGAGGCAGTTAATGGTTTTAATAACCTTCAATTTGATTGGAAGACGTCTCCCTGATAAGGTCAACATTCTATTTGATTACAGCTATTTGTGCGTCAAGGAAAATTCACAAGTTCACTTTAGTCTTCTGGAATATTGAAGTGCATAATGGGAAAAAGTTAAGCCGCTCGCTTTTCATAGAAAAGGAAAATATATAGCATAGTTTTTCATGATTGAATGTTACATCTTAAGGTTCACTTTTTTCTTTTTCTAACTTGAAATTGCCTGGTTTGTGACAGCTGCTTACCTTAAGGCATGTTTGGTATGTAGTTTATTTAGGTAGGATAATAGAGTAGATTTTAGTTCCTTTTTCTTCTTAAATACCCGTTGAACGCTGTACAGTCCACCTTGAACGAGCCATAACGAGTTTGGTAGGCGCATCATGAGCGACTTGGCTCAATCCGTACTTCCTATTATAGCTGTCCTTGAGGCATTTGTATACTATTTATATTTACGTGTCAGCTTTCTCCTTCTGAGACCTTTTTTAGACTAGCATGCCATGCATTGAGAATGGGGGCCCTTATTAAAAATACTTGTAGTTGACCTTAAGAAGTTTATTTAGGGCACGTTTGATTGGATTTTTGCTTCTATTTTTGTAAAAGAGCTTTCTGAAAAAGTTAAGCTATTTTTTAGTCTTTGAACTAGATTATGAATTTCATAAAGTTGTCAAATGGGTTCTTTAATAAATTAGTTAGTTCTGGTTAATTTATTTACAGCACTGATCTCGTGCACGTAAACATGCACCATATTGTGCACGTGAAGTACACTTTTTTGAGAACCCACTTGTGGGTTCTGAACAGTGTCTACATGTGCACGATATGGTGCACGTTATACTGATCATTTTCAAATTTATTTATATATGTAGTGCTACTGTTTGTAGTTTGTTTGCATAGATGACAGAAATGGATAGTATCAATAGAAGAAAGAAAAAATTACCCCAACTGATAAACC
The DNA here is from genome assembly GCA_963555705.1 of Ligustrum vulgare. Taxonomy (NCBI): domain Eukaryota; kingdom Viridiplantae; phylum Streptophyta; class Magnoliopsida; order Lamiales; family Oleaceae; genus Ligustrum; species Ligustrum vulgare. The sequence goes on from OY743168.1 coordinate 19,598,923, forward strand.
ACGTGGAGGAAAAAAATAAATATATATACACATTTATAAAGCATTATGCATATTTACCTTTGATTGAAAAAAACAGTATCTTGAAAATTCGAATCTGCATTCCTATTTAAATAATTATATTACACACTTGAAATAACTACTTTAAAGACAATACGAAAAGTATCATCGTTATTCTTGCAATAATTTCCAGACCTATTTAGAAGCGATATTGCGTATGAAAGTGGGTTAATTCTTTCCTTCTTTTTTATTTATTATTTTTTAAGAAAAGTACATTGTTTATAACTATCTTAAACTAAAGGAATAACATACGGACTGTTCCACGGTTTAGAGCTGTCAATTGTTATTTTTTTTTCAGACAAAATGTGTGGTTGAAAATTAGAGAAAGAAAATATGTGATTAAAAAGTGGTTTGAAAAAATGTATTGTTTATAAATTATAATTATTGCGTAAAAAAAAACACCGGTAACGTGAATTGAGAAGTATGTTTAGACCCAAAAAGAAAGATGATACAATAAATGAAAAACTGATAAGTATTTTCCATCTTAATTCTATCTATCTAATTTTGTATCCTTGAATTTTTGCATAATATTTTGTAGTGCTACTACAAATTTTATTAACCACACCACATTATAATTACACCACAATTAAAACATGTTTTCAATATATACACCACTCCTCGTTTTCTTCAACTATTTTGGTTCTTCCTTTTCATGGTGAGCTTCACCTCGATCCGGTAGTTCTGGGGGGTGGTGCGTCACAGCCATTGATGTAGTAGTGGGAGAGGTCATTAACCTCCCCAAGGCCAAGGACTTGTGATGCTACATTTTTTTTATTTTTTTTATAGCAGGAGAGGAGATCATGGTGGAGAAGGTTAAGAAAGAGGCTGTTGCAATAATTTTGGGGCGGTGGGTGATAATTTGAAAAGGGAAGAGATTAGTAATGGAAAGGTGAGAAAAATGCAATAGAGAATGAGGAGAAGCAGTGTTTAGAAAGACCAAAGGCCAAATTGACTCTTCATGAGTCGAAGCTGAGGAGGTTCAAGAACTTGGTTTGGCTCTTCGGATAAAGAAAGACGAGGATTAGCGGTGCAGGTTTAATCACAACGGTTCCATATGAAAGAAAGAAAAACGACACTTGCATCAATTCAATTATTACTCCATTCGTCCCATTTATATAGACTTGTTTAACTTTTCACACAGATTAAGACAATATATTTAATATTATTGAAAATGTAATTTTTGTAAAGAAAATTTCCAACTTACCCTTATTAATGTCAAAACTATTATTATTGGAAGTAATAAATAGTGGTACATTAGGAAATAAACAAGATAAATACTTCTCAATAAGGAAACACGTCTATATAATTGGGACAAAAGAAAAAGGAAAGGAAGTCTATATAAATGAGACGGAGGGATTATGTTTCAAGAACAAATTAAAAGTTTCACGCGTGGTGTTAGCAATTAAGGTTATTTATGTCATTTACTAGGTTATTATTAATATAGAAAATTTTTTAAAAAATTGTGGTATCAAATAATATTTGTGGGTTAATATAACCGCCCTGTTTTGTATGATTTAATTCGATAATTGTCAAACATTGCCTTATTTATAAGCAGCCACAAAATCCCACAATCCCCTGCATATTTGCTGCATTTGGACATTGTTCCTAATCTTTGAAAAGGAGTTGATCGCTAAAATCTTATCAAAACCGTCCAAATCCTTTCATTAAATTGTTACACGAGTTTTTTACTATCATTCCGTGACTAAATGGAAATGTGCAAATACTACACACCGATTGAACAGAGAGACCATCCACGTTAGGAAAATTGGTGCAATTTTCCCATATACGATGCCTGAATGGAATAGAATATAAACGTATAGATTTTGACTAATAAATTTGAATTATCAGAAAAGCTTGTTTTGCCATTGCTATTACCTGACCTTTAATAGCCAAAGATGATCACATAATTAAGGAATTTGTTACAAGATATTTGCATGTAAATCAAGCGATGAGAAAGGAAGGAATAACAAACTGCACAAAATTAGCTACATATTTACATAGTTAAAGAAACATTCTCCTAATAAAAGATTTACTTCCTAATACTCCCCCTCAAGTTGGAGCGTGAGGATTTCGAACACCCAACTTGCTCAATAAAAATTTGAATTGGTGATGGCCGAGAGCTTTGGTCAAAATATCAGTTGGTTGGTGCGATGACTGTATATATGAAGTGGAGATGTTACCCGCGACGAGTTGTTCACGGACATAGTGACAATCAACTTCAATGTGCTTTGTACGTTCGTGGAAAACCGGGTTGGAGGCAATGTGTAAGGCTGCTTGGTTGTCACAGTAGATGCGCATGGGTTTACTATGGAATACTCCAAGCGACGCAAGGAAAGACTTGATCCATGTTAATTCACACGTGGTTACGGCAATGGCTCGGTACCCAGCTTCTGCGGAAGAACGAGCAACTGTCGGTTGCTTCTTGGTTTTCCATGAGATGGGTGAAGACCCGAGATTAATGAAATACGCTGTGAGGGAGCGACGGGTTAGGGGACAGGCGGCCCAATCAGAGTCACAGAAGGCGTAAAGCTGGAGAGAACTATCAGACCGTAATAAAATACCCTAGCCTGGAGATCCTTTCAAATAGTGAAGAACACGGTGTACTGCGTTCATATGCTCTTGCCGAGGCTCGTGCAAAAACTGAGTCAAGATGTGAACAGCGTAACATATATCTGGGCGAGTAATAGAGAGATAAACAAGACGACCCACAAGACGGCGATAACGTCCTGGATCATGAAGGAGACGGCCTGAAGCACGAGCAAGATTGTGATTTTGTTCCATAGGAGTGACGGCTGGCTTAGCACCCGAGAGACCTGCTTCTTTGAGTATATCAAGAGTGTACTTTCGTTGGCACAAGAATAGACCAGAAGCGTTACGAGCTGCTTCAATGCCAAGAAAGTATTTCAAGGGCCCTAGATCCTTAAGCTGAAAACATGCATTAAGGTAACTCTTGAAAGAAATACAGGCTTGAGAATCATTTCCTGCCACAATCAAATCATCAACATATACAAGAACAGATAGGAAAATATCTTCTTTGCGATAAGTAAAGAGAGTGTGGTCAGCATGTGATTGAATAAAACCGTAGCGCCGGAGAGCTGCAGCCAGTTTGGCAAACCAATTGCAAGGTGACTGTCGGAGACCATATAAAGACTTTTGAAGTCGGCAAACTTTATTGGGATGAGAGGTGGAGAAACCCGGAGGAAACCGCATATAGACCTCCTCGTGGAGATCACCATGGAGGAAAGCATTATTAACATCAAATTGATGTAATTCCCAGCCTTTAATGACAGCGATAGCAAGAAATAGTCTAACACTGACCAACTTTGCAACGAGGGCAAATGTCTCATCAAAGTCAAGCCCTTTGACTTGAGTATCACCACGTACCACAAGTCGAGCTTTATGCCTCTCGATAGTGCCATTGGACTTGTATTTGAGCTTGTAAACCCATTTGCAACCAATGGGCGTTTTTCCAGGAGGAAGATCTGTAACAGTCCAAGTACCATTACGCTCAAGGGCGTCGATCTCAATTTGCATAGCTAGTCTCCAATGAGGATTTTGCATAGCTTCATTAAAGGAACGGGGTTCAACCCCAGTAGTGATAGCACCAAAAAATTTTGAATGTGATGAAGAGAAAGTTTGACAAGTGACATAATTAGCCAAAGGGAACCGCGTACCTGAGGACCCGGTGGAGTGGCGAGACGAAGGAGGATGTACCTGGGCCGTGTGACAAACGTAATCATGGAGACGACTAGGCGGCTTACAAACTCGATGGCCACGACCAAGGGACGAAATTGGAATATCAGATGTTGTCATAGAGGAGTCGTGATGCACAGCGAAAGTGTCAAATAATTGCACAGGAGATGGTGCCATGGCAGGCGACCTGGGTGTCTCAGCAGCAGTGAGAGACCGAGTGTGGGGCGGTGTCATTAGGGCTTCCCTTGACTTGTGAGATGTTGCAACATTATCAAAAGCAATGGATTCCCACGACCAATCAGATCCAATAATAGTGGTGGAAGGTGTAGAGCTTGATTGGGAATGAGGAGTAGCAAAAGGGAATGTGTTTTCATCAAATTTTACATCTCGGCTAACAAACATCTTTTTAGACTCCAAATCCATAACCTTCCAACCTTTCTTTCCGTGAGAATAACCCAAGAACACACAACAACGACTACGGGGGAAGAATTTATCCTTGGAGCGGTCTTTGTAGTGGGCATAACATAAACAACCAAAGACCCGAAGGTGTGTAAACTTAGGTGGTGTGGAGAATAATTTTTCATGTGGAGTAAGGCCGTTCAAAAGAGGTGTGGGGGTACGGTTTATTAAATGTGCGGCGGTAAGAACACACTCCCCACAGAATTCAATAGGCAAGGAAGCTTGAAACAATAAAGCCCGGCCAACTTCTAGAATATGACGGTGTTTCCTTTCGACAAGACCATTTTGTTGTGGTGTATCAACGAGGCTGGTTTGGTGAATAATCCCATGTTGACCATAAAAGGTAGTCATAATAGTGGAAGTAAATTCCAAACCATTATCACTACGAATCATTTTGACAGATTTTGCAAACTGTGTTTTGACCATAGCACAAAATTGTCTCAACAATAAACTAGCTTCACCTTTATCATGCATCAAATAGACCCAAACAACACGACTAAAATCATCAACAATAGTAAGAAAATAAGTTGCACCAGAAATAGTAGGCTTGCGATAAGGACCCCAAATATCAAAATGAATTAAATCAAACTTGTCTTTAGCACAATTGGTACTAATAGGAAAGTGAGATCGAGTTTGTTTGGCTCGACAACAAATATCACAGATGGAAAGATGGTCAGGAACAACGACCTTATTGCCATCAACATATAAATATGACATGGGTTTAGAAGACGGATGACCCAACCGGCGATGCCATGTCTCATAGGACTCATGTACTCGAGCTACTGAGGCGGACGCTACCGTCACCGGCCGATAGTGGTACACCCCTCCTCGTGACTCACCCAGTCCAATCAGGCTCCTCGTGGTGCGGTCCTGCAAAATACACAATTGATCGGTGAATGTCACAAGACAATTGGCATCACAAATTAATTTACTGATAGAAATCAAATTGACAGCAAGATTGGGCACAAACAACACATGATGAAGAGTGAGCCTAGATTGTAAGACACAAGAGCCCTCTTTTACTGCAGAAGTTTTCTCCATTCTTTCTGCTTATATATGTGTGTGCATTTTATATGAAATGCAACTACAGGTCTACTCATATTACTATATTATGAATAAGATAGAGAGAGATGGGAAGAGAGATTGTGAATATAGAGAGGTGGAGAAGATGTTGAGTGAGTCATTAGCTTATTCTAATGAAGCAAAGAATTTGCCATCTTTGTCATTAAATAATGTCTCTTTTGTCTGTAAATCCGTCAAGAAATCTGTGCAATTTTATGAGGAAGTTCTTGGATTCGTCCTAATCAAGAGACCCTCTTCTTTGTAGGTTGTTCAATTGTGTTCATTTAAATTAACTTGTTATTGAAAAGCAAGAATTTATAAAAATAAAAAAATAAAAAATAAAAAAAAGAGGAGAACAAGATGATTTAGAAACATAAATATAAAGAAGAAATGAAAAGAAAATTATTTGAAAGATTGTGGTGTACATAAAATAGTGAGAAAAAAATAAAAGGATATTTTTGTAATTTTATTTATGTACATTTTAGTCAATAAAGAAATAACTTAAAATAGTGGTGTTGAAAATAAGTTTTGTAGTGACAATATATCCACCTTTTTTATATATTATAGATGTAGATTGTAGATAAATGCAGATTGTAGATGTAAATGTAGATGTTGATAAATTGTAGATAGTAAATGTAAATGTTTAATATTCAATTGTGTATCGATTTTAGTTTAATTTAATTGTAAAGTACATATGTCTAACAAATTTTAGTAAATGAATATTTTGTTAAAAAAATTTCAACAGAAATTTATACTATTAGTTAGGTTATGATTAAAAAAATATTGATTTATAAAGTACACTTAATTGTAAACACATTTAAATGTTTATGAATTAATTAATGATTTTAATAATAATTATATTTAATAATTATGTAGATTAAATGAACTTTGTAAATTTTTTATTATCGTTATGAAATTATTATTCCATAGTTATTTTTATTATTATTACTTAATCATCATCATCATTAAATGAATTTTGTAAACAAAAAAAGTGAAATTACCTGGAATATTTGCACCAAATGAAATTGGACCGTTTGTTGATAGGCGGTTCGGAGATTTTCTGTTGACAGACGATCCAATTCTCCTTAATTTAATAAATTCATTTAATAATGTTAATAATTATATTAATAATTAACTGGTAATAATAATAATAATAATAATAATAATAATAATAATAATAATAATAATAATAATAATAATAATGACGTCGACGACGACGATTTCATAATATTAAAAATAAATTTATAACTTTTTAATAATAATAATAATAATAATAATAATAATAATAATAATAATAATAATAATAATAATAATAATAATTTAACGAGTACAATACACATACACATGTCCGCTGAGTTGTTATTTAGAGGAATCTGACTAGTACAAAATTGGCGAGTATGTCATATTGTGCTGTACTTACCACAGTTATGTGATCGAGAAAACTTATTCTAGATAGACGTCTATGTCTAGTAGTACGAGGATCGACATCGGATGATGACAAACTATTAAGTGGGAGTAGGTAGTCGGTCCCACTAGACTTCATTCAATAGAGGAAATATAGTTTTCACATACAATTCTTTCCAAAAATCGATCGTGTATTAATAATCGATGGATATAGAATGTGGTGGAAAGCCTCGATGCACAATCACTACAACTGCATGCGCACATGGAAAGCTCTTCAACTGAAACTGTCTACACATGCATGTGTTATTATTCAAGTCCACAATATACCCGATATTACATAAAGAGTTTAGTTTCAATGGTTGGTGTTAGATAACTTCTGCACATATGGGATTCATCACGTATATTATCAAGCCAATACTGCATATTGTTCGAGTGTGCTCAATCATTGCGAGAATTGGTAACTCTCGATCATTCTTAAATAATGCATTGAAAGACTCCACGTTATTTGAGGTTGTCATATTGTATCGACATCTGGTAAATTGAGACCGTGTCCAATGTTTAATTTCAAGCTTATATACTAAATACTTCGAGGCAACATGATTTTTATGCTCCATTTCAATCACAAACTTATTAATCTCCTCAAAATCGTAAGCATTCGCAGAACAATCTCATGCCCCAATACATGGTCTTCAAATTGTCTCGCATCATAGTACATGCAATAATCACGGTGTGCCTCCTGAAAAACTTTAGCGGTATTATTTATGATAGCATTCTCGTGGTCAGTTGCAAATGCAAGATTATCGACATCCGCAATAACTTCCCTCAGTTTTGAGAATAACCAATTCGTCACTAAATCATTTTCGCTATCCACTATGCCAAATGAAAGAGAGTAAATTTGAATGTTGACATTTTAACATGTAGCAATAATCAACTCGCCTGAAATTGGTCTTATATTTTCTTCATACTAAGACAATGATTTGCATTTCTTTAATAAGTTGTAGTTGCTAAACATAATACGAAATAGTTAACATTATCTCGTAGATAATATTAAATAGTTGATAGTGTACAATTCTCGAGAGATCCAAAAAAAAAATATATATATATATATATATATATGTGTGACATCCATGTTCCTTACTTTTAGTTTATTATCTATCTTGATTATTGCATAAGCTAAACATACTATATACTACTTAATTAGTTGAAAAGTCATGAAGTTTGTGATATTTCAAGTTTTAAATTGTGTCAGTTTCATGAAATTGTGGGATGTCATCCTATATGAAGTTATCAAGTTATTTAAATGTATTAAGTCACATAATGATTGGTATGTTACTCTTTATATTAAAATTGTATGATATAAGTGTTTAATTGTGTAATTTTCACTTGCTTATATTTTGTTGGATTCTACATGAAATAAGTATGTGTTATATTTATTCATGGCATAATTACTAAATTATTATACATACTAAATGGATTTGGTATATGAAATAACTATACGGCATGTATATTCAAATAATAAATGTTAATATTTATGCAACGGTAGAGCATTTATCTCTTAAATTACATGAATTCAATTTTTATAGATAAAATAAAATATTTATATGAAGTATTTATTATCATTTATTTTTTTAATTACATAGAGGTGTAATTTTCTTATTTGGTTATTTTGAACAATTAGAGACTCGTTTACTATTCATTAAATATATGTTTAGATATTTTATAAAACGAAAATTTGTTATCATTTTTTTTTATACTATTGTGTATAATTAAATTTGATTATTATTATCATATATATTTTAAAGTACGCAAGATGATATGATAGCACAAATCTATCTAATTGATATTGATATCATATGTGAATAATATTATAAGTAAATAGACATTAATAGTATAAAGTATAAAAGTGAACGTGGATTATTGTTGAATATTGTCGTTCACATGATAAATCATTCAAATGAAATTGAAAAAATTGACATTTATCCTAAAGTTTAGGGGAGGGGGAGTATTCAAACAAAAATGAAGAATATTTATTATACTTGTTGATGAGACGATTAATTTATTACCAGAACAAATTTGTTCATAGAATTGAAATTCTACTTTTCTTTTAATTGAGTGAAAGAATTTCAAAGTCAATTTCTTCAATGAAGAAGAGAAATTGTAAAATAAAAGTTAGATTCTTTTGTTGAGTGAAAGAATAAATTTCCTAGAAATGTGGGATATCAAAATTTCAAGTCTAAGTAGAAACTTAAAAAAAAAAGTTTAAAGATTATTGTTTTGAAGTTTAAAAGGTGCACAAAATAATCTAAAATATTGTGATAAAATTGATAAATGTTGTCAAATATTTTTGAAGTGATTACATTTACACTATCGGTAGAAGTCTAGACAGGCATATACTTAAAATTGAATTAAATAGTGAGTCTATTATTGTATGAGTTCAATTAAATCTTGACTTATAAATCACTAGATTTAAATCAAGAATGATGTAGTGAAACTCCTTTATATATATCCACCATGACAGCAATCCTACCTGACTATATTAACAAGTATACCCCAGGTTGGAAAATATGACAGCCACAGTTCAAATATTGTAGCTTTGGGTTTAAATTTTCAAGCATTTTTTGACTCGTTTGATTCCCTTTTCACTTGATTTTCAGCACACATTCATGCATGAGAATTGTAAAAATATAAATAGAGATGGTGGAGAAGACAAACCACATTTTATATATATATATCTTGATCCAAAATTAAAGATCAAACTTCTATTTTCAAGTGTTCTTCAAGTTCTTAATTGCTTGATTTTGAACTTGATTTTAGTTTGATTACTCTATCGTCAAATTTGTTTTTGAGTCCTTCAAGTACTCACCACGACGACGGCAAATATTGTTTGAGAATAATGTCTAATTGTGTTCAAATAATTCATTTGTTGAATTTACAAAATTGTGTAAATTATTCTTTTGTTTGTTCTTCATTCTCCACAATATATTCCAAACACTGATGTACTAAGTTACATCAAAAGTTTATAGAAGTGTTTCCATGTATTATATATAATATTTATTGTCACTCATATTTTTAATAATAAAAAAATCATAGCATTATTGCTTCTTATTTATTAGTATATTCCATTTCACCCAATTTTTTTTTCCTTTAGTAGGTAATGTTTAATAATCATTACTTGTCATTTTAAAGGGAAAAAGGTAAAAGAATTAAAAATGGAAAATATGGGGCGAAAATAAAAAAAAGATGCGAAGGAGCTTTTAAAATAATTTACACGTAAGGTTTCGGTACATATATGCACAGCAGAAATTAAACAAACATGAAACCATAATCCGGATCAACCTTGCACTTAGATAGAATTTGTGATAAAGAATATACCTTTGATGAATCTCGTGGATCTGAAATCTGAAACAGGAGGTACAAACTTGTTACCATCAGCTGTCCAATTGTCCAGCCTCTAACAGAAATCCACACAGGGAGTTGATTCTGGAACTCCATCAATCTTCAACTATAGGAATGGATTCGAGAGAATTGATTTTTCTCTTTGTGCTAGCAAGAGAAAAATCATGCGCTAGAATATTACAGAAAAACGAATCTTATATGATTCTCATCATTTTCTCTACAATAGTGCACATAGGCCTGGACAAAAGAACCGGAACCAGCGGTTCGGTTCGGTTCGGTTAGGTCCCGATTTGATTCCGTTCTTTCAAAATTTTAAACGGTTCTGGTTTTAAAAATCAAGAACCATTCGGTTCTGGTTATGGTTCGATTCTTGGTTCAGAACCAAGAACCATAATTCATAGTACAAAACACGATTTTTTTTTTTTAAAATTTTTTCAAAAATACAATTTTTTAAAAATAAATAAATCATCAATTCTTAATCTTAATATATGTTATACGGTCCATTAGTCATTATCAATTACCCAACAATTATTGACTTATTCAATATTAAAATAACTATAAGCAAAACAAGTAATAAATCATAAATCATAAATCATTTTTCTTTCACTGGATCTGTCGTTCAGCTTCAAGCCTTCACCTGTCAATTCTTCAAAAATCAACAAACAATAAATCTCCACTCTCTATCTTACAATCATTTGTTATCTTGTTTTCAAGGATTTGCTGTACTTGTGCGACTTTCTAAAAAGGTGGAGAACTATGAGCAGAAATTAAAGAATGTTTAGAAAGAACACATATACGCGGATGAAGAGATATGTTATGGTCTGGAAGAGAGTGAATATTTTGATGTCAATGACAAATATGACTGTTGTATTCACATATTGATCAAGGTTGATGACCTTACCATCTTACGACTCTTACCAGCTGGAATCTACCATCGCTTCATTGTTTAAGTTTGAAAATTTTAATTTAGGAAATCGGAACCAGAACCAGATCCAAAAGAACCGAATGGTTCGGTTCCGGTTCGGGTCTTCTCTTACAAAAAGAACCAACGGTTCTTTTTTCAAAACAACCATCGGTTCTTGGTTCTGTTTGGTTCCCTGGGAACCAGAACCATATGGAACCACACCCAGGCCTAAGTGCACATATTAATATGTGCACCTCAAAACCCTAACCCTAGTGACAATAGGGCTTTTAATGGGCTTTGATTAATTAATCATATTAATTAATGTAATTGTAAAGTTCGGCCCAACAATTGGGCTTGTACATTAATTTTAACAATCTCCCACTTGGACAAGATCCAATTCCAGATATTCAATTCTCGCCTTTTGTGTGTGACCCATTAGGTTCCATTCACGATGTCAAACGTCGTGTTATTATTATTCCAATCTGATTGGAATAAGATGAATTCAAATCTCCATTTCTAATTCATCCTCGACTCTCCAAGATCGATTAATTCACGTCGCCATCCTAGATTGACATCTAGCAATGTGTCAAGGCAATCCATGTGAAAGGAAAGGTCATGTGGCATGACAAGACCAGTTCATGTGCGGTTACCGTGGAAATACAATCCCTTCATCAATATAACCCAATTGGTTAAGAGATATGGATAGCGTCAATCTCATTTCAACCAATTATGTTATTCACTTCTTATCTTAGTTGATCTTGTTATGACTGAAAAGTGAAAACACCTTTTTCAACTCATAACTTCACCCCAGCCGAGGAATTTATATCAATTTAAGTGAGAGAAATATAGGTTATAATCCCCTACTACCAGGAGTGATGAATCCTCTTATTGGACATACACAACCTTCATATGACTCTCACTATACCCGTACGACGTCATCCTAATGACTCCCTCTCAAGAGCCAACATCAACGCTTGCCAAAGCATAGCAATCCTCATATAAGATTCTATGACGTCCTCAAGTCAAAGGACCAAATCCACAACCGCACATTAGAGATTCACCACTGACGCGTGGATAGTTAATCCATGTGGAATCTCTAGGCGAGTCATCAAATGCTTTGTTCATCTAAAAATGCATCCACGTGTTTATTCGAATGTCCCTCTAAATTCTAGCTTGTGAGATAAGCTACTTTCTTCGTAAGAAAGAAATGCAACACATGCTAGTCTAACTGCAACAATAATATCCGTATCTTGTTGTTACTTCGATTAGGGAAAATTTTAGAATAAGATATTAATGACTTGTATCTCACAGTCACAACACCTTGTGACTTACAAGTTAATTAAACTTACTCTACGGACTCTATTATTTAAATAATGAGTTAAACTCAATATAATAATAGATCTGCCTTTATTGAACCAATGATAATATGTGTTATGCTATCTCAACTATTGGATTTAGAGCATAACACTGACATACTCCCACTCGATCCAATAACTCATGTATCTTATACATAACGAGTTTATGTGACAATCACATTCCTGTTGGGATAGTGGATTTACAGGTGGATCTTAGACATGCGACTCTTCACATATTCAACCTTTGCAAGGTTAGTGGGCATGAATTCTATTTTTCTACAATCTTCGAATAAGATAGTAGCCCCTAAATACGTACTTAGATCATCGATGAGACCCAGTTCTCTCGCTTGCGCGATGGCTCCATTTTCTTTACAGTACTCATTACTGGGCTACAATGTTGGGAACATTTATAGTTCACTAATGAATTTAGCGATCGAGATTGCTTCACAAGCACTTATGTATTTGGTCTCGGTTGTATAGTTAGCGGTCTCTCTTGTTTGAACCATTTCAAGCTGACCACACCACTACTATGAGTTAATTAATAATTAGACTGTATATTTCCTTCATCCCTTCTCGGACTAAAGGATGGTATCTTTATACCTAAAGACTGTAAGTCTATATTTCTCTTCATGTCTACTGCATTCTTAGTACTTCTCAAGTACTCAATAATATAAAAGGTATCGTACATAGTGTTGTGTTTAAGATCTCATTGTCAAACAATCAAGTATCTTCTCCACATCATTCTTTCTCAATATGTGTTCTAAACACCATTTTGAAAAGATTAACCCCAAAACACTTGGGATAGAATCCTACATTGGATTCACTCATGCTAACCCCATTAGCATTTCATCTATGTACGTGGATTGAGAAATCAAAATAACCTTCCAAATCTATCTCTATAGATTCTGGTTCCCAAAGTGAAGGTCTTATTTCTCAAATCCATCATGGAGAAATTCAAAATAATTGCACTTTCATTTTAAAGGTTAGAGACTCAACTTCTGATCAATAATATGTCATCTACATATAGTATCAGAAATATTGAACACTCCCACTAACCTTTTATATACACACATTCTTTATCTTCAACTTTTGATAAAATAAAACATTTTGATTATCTCATCAAAATTAAGATTCTAGCTCCGTAAGGCTTGCTTTAATCTATAATAGATATCTGTAACTAGTATACCATGTTTAAGTATATATAAGGATTCAAAAATCCCATAGTTACAACATGTTGCTACTGCAAGCAGAATTCGAATTGATTCAGAGTAAACGCATTTATAACGTATGGGTCTTACCTATTGCAGGTGAATCAAGCAAGTTCCAAAACTTGTTTTTATCTCGAATTCTATGGCTTCTTGCCATCTTATTTAGTCAACGTTTGACTTAACTTCTATGTAAATATAGGCTCATTATCCTTGATGACTAATACAATATTAGCAATCAGGGAAGTGTTACTCAATAGAGTATACATGATCCTAATATATTTACATGGAGCTAGTGCGTTCTTAGTCGTCATTACGTCCTGAGTAACGATCACGTCCTAAGCATCGATCTGTACCTCATCCTATGCAAACACATATTCAAGCTTATTTAATCGGTTGAGTATATATGTGTAATCATGAACTGTTTCATGATCTACTTTTATTCCCACTGTGCTCTCTTAGATGAACTGTTTCTCTAAGATATTGACAAAATTCGAGGTAGACTTTCTTTCTCGATAGGAATGTAGAAATAATATCCAACCACCTTTTGGATATCCCACAAATATACATATTGGACTAAGGCTATTGCTTATCCAAATTTGGTATACTTCTAATAAGTATTGAGGTCTTAAATCTTAACGCGATAAATATTAGACCTTTTAAATCCATATCTTATATGGACTTTCATCAACCAATTATCATGAAACACGACTAAGTGTATAATATAAAGTTTTTAGTGCAAAGCTCCAAAAACTGTTTTGGAGATTTTGCGTGACTTCATCAATTATTGCATCAATTGCAATCTTTGTCCTTTCATATTCGTCATTGTGCACAGACGAATATGAAACAGTTATCTATGCGAAAATTATGTTCTCATAACACAATCTTGAAGTCAATCACTTTGAAATATTCTTCACTTTGATCAAATCTACGTGCTTAGAATATTTTTCTCATTTTTGCATTCTAATTTATATCTGTATTATTTGAACTTTTCAAACTTTCAGATTTAAGCTTTATTGTAGATAACAATGACAATCATGGTTATCTAATGATTAAAGACCACTCTGACATATGCCCGCTTACATCCAAATGTAACAAGCTCAGTGGATCAACCATCCCACTTTTCCCTTTTTTAAAGAAAATTTGACTTGTCAATTTACCTCCAAGGTGAGATATACATATATCTCTATTAATTGAATCAGTCAAATGTCAGATTTAAGTGTGACTTCTTGTCTTCTTCCATGCCTTATTAATATTCAGAATGTAGACTATTTGTTATTTACCTAACTTCCATATTATCCTATCTAAGTTAACGAATAACTATTATTCTTAATTAAATAGGATAATTATTTCATGTCCAAACATGAAGTGGAAGTGTCGTTCTTCATAAGGACTGTAATTAACAATTGACTAATTTTAAACTAAATTAGAAGGCAAAGAAAGGTGATAGCTTCTTAAGCTGTTCAAGAACATTTGCTTTATTACCTACAAATAGGTATATCACCATTTTTCGCAATTATTCTACTTTTAGCCATTGTATATTATCGGTATCTAATACTCGATTGGGTAAGTAGATTATTTAACCTCTATTGAATAGAAAACTGAAGTAGAAGATTCACCAAACTTCTCACTTCTTCAGTTCGGTTAAGGAAGCCTCGCAATTATAAATGTACTGTCCTATTATTGGCATGTTAGAGAAGAGTATTCTCAATCATGTCGTGTTTTGAGATCATTTCTCAAAGGATGACGCCAATTTAAGGATTTCAGTCTAATGAACTTACAGAGTGTCAATTACACTCCATAAGTTCAAGTAACAACTCAAATTTTAAAACTCATACAACAACAGTAATAAATCAAAAATAGAATCACGTATTATCATACATAAATCAATTTAATAAGGTCTTTTATTAAATCGATTGCTCCCACTGTTTTACTTGAATTAACGACCCTCAACATTAATCTTGTAGAATCCTGTTAGATTCATAGTAGGCTAGGATCCCGTTTATCCCATTAGAACCTTATGTGACTCAACAAGCTCTAATGAGACATCCAGGTAGATACTCCTATCAATCACATCTCCATGTGACTCCTAGATCATCAAGTAGACAACTCTTTATCGCACACATCTTATGTATTTACTTGATTGTGCCTCCAAAATCTCATCTCTTTGAGTGACTCAACAAAAGATAGATTTCGGTTAAATTCTACCCATTGTTCAGAAACATCTTATGTTTCATAGTGATAAACACACCTTCCTACTTGCAGCCTTGAGTGACTCAACAAGCTGCATCGAGGGGGCATTCTGGTTTCTCATTATAACAATGGAATACACTTTGTATTAACCAATTAATACGAATTTAATAAATTGCTTCCAAAATTATATCATTTTTGATTGACTCAAAATGATGTTGTTTTGGTTAAGTCTGACATATTGTTCAGAAGTATCTGATATTTCATAATGAGAAACATATCTACCATTGAGTAGCTTTGAGTGACTCAACAAGCTGACATCGATAGTAAACTCTGGTTTTCATTATAACAATAGATAGCACAGGACTTAATATTATTTTAACTGAGGGGTTTAGTCTCATCATTCCTATGTACATTAACTAACATCAACCATGCAATTAATCATACATATAATAATATTATGGATGATTATGGACGATATCTATCTAGTCTTCTCGAGCCATGAAGAATACTAGCTGGTCAATTCCTAGGGGATAATGCATTCGATCATCGAATACTAAATGCAATAATCTCCATCTGCTGCTGCAACCTGTATCCTATACTAGTTGTCTTCTTGTAGCCAGCTGCAACTTGTATCATATACTAGTTGGCACATAGCCTGTATCAATGGACGCGCAGACCCAAATAAATTAAATAATAGGTACGCAGACCCAATTAAATAAAAATAGGCTCGTAGGCCCAACCAACAAAGCAGAATAAATTAACCATATATTCAACCAATCACATGGTCCGAGTCCATAATCATCCACTAAATACACATTCATCATATAAGTGTATTATAATATAATATCTAATATTATATAAACAAATTTTAAGTTTCTAGCAATTTAAGTCGTCTAAACTAATTTAGTTAGCGGGTTTTATTTAATTAAAATAATATTTTAATCAAATACCACATTAGAGTCCAACTCTAACTCCAAAAGAGACAAATTAAATTAACATCTTAATTTAGGATAAAACTCTTAAAAGAAAATAAAATTTAATTTAGTAATTAATTAATCAAATTAATCAATTACTTTAATTAACGGGTTTATTTAATTAAAATCAAAATTTAATTAAATACTAAATTAGAGTCCAACTCCAATTTTAAGATTCTAAGGCTAATTCAATTTAGGATCAAATCCTAAATAAGATTCAATTAATAATCAATTAATCGAATTAACTAATTATTAAATCGAATTTAATTAAAATCAAATTTTAATTAAACATCAAATTAGAGTCCAAACTCTAAATCCAAAATTAGGGCAAATTGAATTAACATTTTAAAATAGGATAAAACTCCTAAATAAAATAAAATTCAATTTGGGATCAAAGTTATATATTTTGTTAAAATCCAATTTTAACAATAATTTAAAAGTCGTGAAATTTTTAAAATGAAATTTTGAATTGGGTCAAAAATTTTAAATTTGGGTCAAACCCATTTTAAATTCTAGTTTAAAACTATTTTAAGATTTGCATTCAAAGTCCATTGAGAAATTGCATACTGACCCAATTTAAAATTACTAACAGCCCCTTCAATTTCATAAATTGCATGATAGGCCCTTTATTTAAAATTGCAACTTGACCCTTAAAACGAAATTGCAAGCAAGGTCCTGATATTTTGAAAATGACAGGAAAGGTCCCTGCTTCCAATTTAAAAACCTTAATCAGAAATTGCAAATTAGCCCTTGCAAATTCCCAAATTGCGGAGGAAGCCCCCGCCCCCAAAAATCTGAAATCGTTCGAAACCCTAAAATTTTCTCCTGATCCACGGTGGCGCCGACAATGGCAGCGCTGCGTCTCCCACCCCACAGCGGGACTCTCCGCTGACTAGCGGCAGTGTCTTGCCACCATGAGCAGCGTCCAAAGGAGATGGTAATCAAACCAGCGAGTGCAGCAGCGTCAAACGCTGCTATCAAACACGGTTCACGACTTGAGGTCGCCGCTGTCATATAGCGGCGTCCTCTGATTCCCCAAGACAGCGCGAAGCGCTGCTGCTCAGCAGCTGCGTTTCGTGCTTCGGCTTGTAAGTGGCGAATGCCGCCGTTGCAGTGTGCGATTGCCGATGTTGTAGTTCGCGCACAACGCGATGCCACTTCCAAGCGCCGACGACGGTTGATGCTGTCAGTCATGGTAGCGGATGTCATTGCCGCCTACCTTTTCGATCAGTTTTGGGTCCAATTTTTCGACCCAGAATTAATTTCTTATCTCAAATCAGATTTGAACAAGAAAATCAATTTTCTCAAAAACTAGAAACAAGAAATATTAATATTCAATCATATTGAATTCATCAAAGAGTTTAACAAATTCTAACAAGTAATAAGGCAGACTCTAATACCACTGTAAGGTTTCAGTACATATATGCACAGCGAAAATTAAACAAACACGAAACCATAACCCGGATCAACCTTGCACTTAGATAGAATTTGTGATAAAGAATATACCTTTGATGAATCTCGTGGATCTGAAATCTGAAACAGGAGGTACAAACTTGTCACCACCAGCTGTCCAATTGTCCAACCTCTAATAGAAATTCACACAGCGAGTTGATTCTGGAACTCCATCAATCTCCAACTATTGGAATGGATTCGAGAGAATTGATTTTTCTCTTTGTGCTAGAAAGAGAAAAATCATGCGCTAGAATATTACAGAAAAACGACTCTCATATGATTTTCATCATTTTCTCTACAATAGTGCACATATTAATATGTGCACCTCAAAACCCTAACCTTAGTGACAATAGGGCTTTTAATGAGTCTTGATTAATTAATCTAATGTAAAATTCGGTCCAACAATTTGGCTTGTACATTAATTCTAACATTACATAATTGAGGCGTGTTCCATACATTATGAATCTTCATTAATGATATATACACACTAAAGTTTTTTATTAAATTAAAATTAAGATAAAAAATAAACAAATCGTTAAAAACGAAGAACTAAATGAAAAATAACTAAAAGGTATCACCTTCCTTCAAATGGTGATACACTTTTACACATATTTATAACATCTTCAAATGAAGAAGCTTCGCATGCATATGAGCTAATCGTGTAACTAAGTAAAAGACATACTTTCATATCAAATTTATTTTAAGCATGTGCTATTGAAAGTTGTAATAGACAATACTACTTTTTGTCATTGAAAAAGTTAATATTGTATCTGAGAATTTTCATATTAATTTTATATGATGAACCCTCAATTCAAGACTAAGAATTTTGAGATCAATTATGTACCACGCCACTTATTAAAAAATCAGCATATTTTTGTTAAATCGAAATTTATATAGTAACTAAATTGTCAGATCTTACTTGGTAAAAATGCAATAAACTTGAATTCTTAAATTAGACAAAAAGGGAATGTCTATTTTTTTGGTAGCTAAAACATAATCGTATTTATAAGCGAATAAAAACAAACTAAAATAAATTTTTACATGACTTAATGCTAAATGAAACATCTAGCATCACCATAATTGTTGTTGAAAGATAATTTCTATTATTTATTCTTGTCATTATACTATTAAAAATAAATTTTAACATGACTTAATGCTAAATGAAACATCTCGCATCACCATAATTGTTGTTGAAAGATAATTTCTATTATTTATTCTTGTCATTATACTATTATCGCTTTCATGACTATTATGAGTTTAGAAAATTTATGTTCATGTTGAGTACAAATTAAAATATAGATTTTAAATTTAAGTTAAAGTCAATAATAAATCTCAATCATATATTTCATAGGACATACAACTTTTCAATCACACATTTCTTCAATTTT
Source organism: Ligustrum vulgare (assembly GCA_963555705.1). NCBI lineage: Eukaryota > Viridiplantae > Streptophyta > Magnoliopsida > Lamiales > Oleaceae > Ligustrum > Ligustrum vulgare. Next base: position 19,618,465 of record OY743168.1, read on the forward strand.
TATCAAAATATACTAAAAATTTGATTTGAATCACCATCAAATATAGGTTATATATCAATTTCATGGAAAATGTGAACGGACATTCTTTGTATATTTATAAGTTCAAGACAACATTTGAATAATATAAGATTGTAATAAATTTTAAAATTAAATAATAATAATAATAATGTTGATGAGAATAAATTGAATGGTACGTAAAAAATTAAGCGCATAACGGGAATGTAAGTTCCCCCATCTATTATTTTAGTATGAATAGAGTAGAATGGAATAGAATTGAATTGATAGATAGACTGATAAATAAGAGCATCTCTAATGGTATATTAATTGGGAAAAAATAGATTATCACATCACATAGGAAAAATAAATAGTGATACGAAAATTTAATCTTCAATGGTTAGTTTGCATACTTATGTAGCGTTGAAATGGCAGATACATTATCTTATGTTATATCTAGATGTAGATGTAGATAACTTGTTAGACAATGCATACATAACAAATTGTGGACAAATACTATTGGGAATAAGCTTTAAAATTCACTATCATTTTATCAATATAGGTGAGATAGTTATTTACATTAGTGTCACATAGATCAAAATACTCACAAACCATTGGAGATGCTCTAATCATCACATGTCCCAAGCTTTTATCTAAGGCGTGTAATTTTTGGAGTGGATTTTATTTTATTTTGTTTCACCCCCTTCTTAGCTAGAGTTTCGTTTTGACTTAGAATAGTATAGGAATGGGAAAAAAAAAAAAATCAGATTCGTCTCGAACCCGACCTTAAAGGGACAAAAAAAATCGCCCCGCGAGTTGATGAGGTCGTGTATGAGATTAAAATGAAAAACCCGAAGCGGGTATGGGGCGGGACGAGTTTTGTTTGACCCGCCCCACAACTTATATTAAAAAATAATTAATTTTTTTTACTATGTAGTTTGAAAAAATATTATATTTTGTTAGTTTTTGTTTATGATGAGTATTTAAATATATTGTAGGATCTTGTTGGAAAAAATGTTGTTTGATATTCCGTTGTTTAAAAAAATTGTTTAATTATGAGGAATGAAATTTAATAATAAAACAAGTGAAAAATTGTTCAAATAATTTATTTATTTATTTATTTTTTTAAAAAAATAATAAACGGGGCGTTAACGGGGCGGGTATTGGATGCCCCACCCCGAACCCATACCTGTCTCGCCCCGTTATGACTTAGTGGGTCATAAGGCGGGTATGGATTTGATATTCATCTCGTGGGGCGGAGCACGGGACAGGGTACCCGTCTCATTGCCATCTCTAGAGTAATACCTCCATCCAGTGCTTTAACATCCCCAATTTTTCTAGAGTAGTACCTCCATCCAGTGCTTTAACATCCCCAATTTCTATCACCTGATCCATTTATTCAGAATTTAGATGTTGACTTTGTTTGGTAAAAAAATATTTACAAATTTTGTTCATTAATAGTTATATGACAACATTTTATTTGTTTATTTTTTAGAAAAATCAACAATTTCAATTGGTCAAAGATTCTCATTCATTATTTTTTACAATAATAAAAAAAAAATTAACCAAATATTGACACGTCGTTATTTATAAATAACCGTTAAATAATTTAACAAACAAAGGCTAAATTATGTTTTCCGTAGAGCAGGGATGCCGTGCACACAATATTAAAGTTTGAAAAAAGTATGGATGACACAAACTAAAGATTGGAGACATGATAGATATCACACTTCATAAAGGTTGGGGTGCTGGAAGAATTAACCCAATGTAAATACTGTACCTCATAAATAAACTATTTAAGATCAATTTTTTCGTGGGTATTAACCGAAGGGCTGGCGACAGCATTACTGTGTATGAGCATGAGTTCTCCAAATCACAAAACCGAAGCTTCCCGAGAAGGAAAATCTAATAACAGCAGTACAAAAGCCTATTTCGATGTCTATGGCCCAGAGGTCAATTTTATTTTTTACTCGATATTTTTTTGGTGTTTTATCTTGTTTTTCTACCCTATAAACTCTTATAAAACCATTTATGTATTTTATCTGCATTTACGTTTAGCCTAAGATTCTTTAATAAATTGAAATTGTTTCAAGATTATCAATTTTCATTTTATAAATTTTTTTAGATAGTTTATTGTAAACAAAAAAGATCTGGTACCTGAGAAAACTACTGAAAATTGAAGATTTTCTTATATAGATGTTATGCATTTTCTTAGGTTAAAATGTAAAGCTGATATCTTTAGATTATGGGATTTTTGAACATTACTTTTATGTTGTTTTTTGGCATAGTTATGCAACGCTATTAAAGTGTACACTTTTTGTTATGATTCTTGGAAATGCTTCCTTAAATTATTTTGGAGTTAACCACCTTAGATTTTTTCTATCAATAATTCTTTTTCTTATTATTTCTGTTTTCAATTCCGTTGTTGCAATCTAATGATCTTACAAAAATGTATGTTAGAAAGCATATGAATTGGGATGTTTACTGTTTGTGATCAACTGAGCCTTGAAATTAGTATAATGTATTGGTGTATAAATTATGTTTGAGCTGTTTGTCTCGTGTTCTTGCAATTTAGTATGAAAAATGAGATATGGTGTTATGCAGGCAAGAGCTGATATCATTTTTAAGCAGCCGGAAGCAAACTCAACTTTGAATCTTCATGTATGTTTTGTTTTACTATCCTGTAATTCTGTTACATGGGAATCAGTTTCAGTTAATATTGGAATAAAATTGATTTGTTTGATGTGCTGCTGCAGGACGTCCAAGGACTTATCACCTGGGTGCTTGGTGAAGGTTTCATGCCGTCATGGGTTTTTATAAAAGTAAAGAGCTAATTCCTTTTCCCTTATTTGTTTCTTATTTTTGTTATATTTATCTTTATATCACTTTTGTACACGTCTGTATGTCGACACCTGCTTATTGATCATGTTGTTGGAACATAGGAACTGGGAAAAACAGCAGCCTATTTTTTTTATGAAGTATGCTCAAGACCCCATAACAACTGTAGTGAATTTATTCAAATTTGTGCTGATTTATTGTTCTTCTGATATGCAGAACAAGCCCCTGATCTCAAAGATGGTTATGTTATATATCCCTGGACTTGATGCTGCATTGTATCTGTCACAGTCTAAAGTGCTAAACAGTTTTAAAGAATGCTGTGGAACTCCACGGGCAGTTTTAGCTCTCAGGTTGGTAATAATTAGTAAACTTTCTGTATGATATTTTGTCAACTCTATGATTTCTGTTGGTATTATGGAAGTCATGGTTCCTTGTTTTGTGTTAGGTGTGTATCAGATGGAAATCAGACCGTTGATGCACTTCTTACAAGCAGAGTTAAAAGAAAAAGGGATGAAGAGGAACTTACTCAAAAGAAAAAATTCCAGGAATATACTCAAGGTTTGTGTACTATTCAAAGACAACGCTAGTGTGTATGAGTTTATTTTTGAGGTTGAAACTTGTACAGTTGTCCCTAAAGTGGAGTTCACAATTGCACAAGTAAATTCTTCTTGATTTGAAATGTCATATATGACAATTTTTAAGAGTGAAATAAAAGAGGGAAACTCAAAGAGGAAGGAAAAATTTGGATTTCTTCATTCATTACACACTCCTGCATTACTATGATGGCTATGGCAATTTATTCTGGTTATAATCTTTGACTGATGTTGTGTCTTGATAGACAATGTTAATGATTTCCTTTATTCAATTATTTATCACACAGGAAGTTGTGCTGGCCCAAGCTGTTCATCCTTTGTTGACCTTGTGAAAAACTTGCCATTCCCGATTACGTACTACACACTTAGTGCTAAGGAATTAGAAGATAATGGATACTGTAATCGACCAGGTATTTTTGATACATCAAATGTTTTTATTTGCTTCTTTCCATTTCATTTCTTTGTCCAGATGATGCTAGGGATTAGAAAATTCCTCACATTCTCTGACATAATGCAGAATTTCTATCAACACTTCCAGCTCCTTCTGGAACCCCTTTGTATGAGATGTTGGCACTTGATTGTGAGATGGTACGTCCGTAGATGATAATCCTAACTTAGCGTGGGAGAATACTTGAAAGGCTGCTATAAAAAAATGTAGCAGTTTACCATGCACAAAAAGTAGTTGGAAGTCCTTTGATTGTTCTCTTTGTTTCCCTGCCAATTATGACAAAAGAGCTAGTACTTATTTTGAGTGCATAATGTTTAAAATAAATATTTCTGATGTTTTGTTATAGAATAGCCTCTAATCTAATTCACTTGTGTGTGTGTGTGTGTGTGTGTGTGTGTGTATTTGATTTTTATGATTGTGAGAGAATTTCAGGCATGCCTACGTAATTAACTGAGATTCATCAACTGGCTAGCAATAATTCTTCCATCTCCTATTATAGAATTTATCAAATCACTTCTCACTTAAATGTCCTCTATGTTCTGGTGTTCTATATTTACATTAAGTAGTTCCTCTTGACTGAGAAAGTCAGATTTGGCTAGTAAAAAAAAAAAAAAAAAGTGGACTGTTCCTTCTCTATTTTCTTTTTCTGCTGTTTGGTTGGACTCTTTTTTGTTTGGTTTTGAATGTTACTAACACTGAAAATGTTGCAGTGGATAATGACATGAACTTAAATGGTAATTGGTTAGTACATTAATTAGAACATGATCCACTCTTTCTAAGATTTTGCTCTTTCTATTTTCCTCAAAATTCTTACGGTTTACATTTTTCTTTGAGAAATAACTCTGAACACGGTCATCTCAGCTGTGATAAAGCTTGATCCCTTGGCCCCTTTTTCTTTGAATTTTATCTTGACACCTTCACTAATGCCACATTTTTTTAACGTAGGGATTGTATTTCTCAGAACTAGTACAGAATTGAAAGATTTTGAAAATCAGAAATCAAAGTCAGATCTTGCTATGTTGGCAATCCGTGGGAAAGAAAATGTGCGATTTCTTTTAAAATATATTTTTTAGATGACTCAGCTTTATGGAGAATTTTTTTTAAGATGACTTAGTGGCTTTAGGAAACATCCTACACATTATGTAGCAAATTTATATATTTCATCTGTCCTAATTTCATAGGATCCTGGTCCATGTTTCCTTTCTTATTTTGTATGTTTTTCGTCATTTTTGGGCTTAAATTGTTGAATTTTTCTTACCAGTGTATTACAAAAGAGGGTTTTGAGCTTACTAGAGTTACGCTGGTGGATATTAAAGGACAGGTAAACTTTATATTAAACTAGTTTCTGCTTTCTTCTTCAAGATTAACTAGCCCGTGTTCTCGTGGACACACTCTTTTCTCTTCTTTCTTCATGATTAATAGTCTCTCTCTCTCTCTCATTCATTCAGTCAGTTATTGTAAGTGTTGAATACTTGAGATGAAAAACCTATATGCATTTGTCAACTTTATAGGTGGACTGGGTGTCTTCTTTTCATTAAGAACAATTTTGGATTGCCATAGCATATGGTAACAAAATTGGATCATCAGTTGAGATGCAGTGGCTTCATATCTTGAGTTTGCACTTCTATAAATGTAATCAAAGCTACCTAATTTAGTTCTCTGATCTCACTTTCCATTCCCTCCATTCATGCTGTGGAATGGGTATTTTTGAAAATATGATGTTTAATTTCTCTATATTGCTCCGTTATTGGGAGAAATTTAATGCATCATTACGCTCTATTACTTTTAACCACCTAAGTGTTGTGGAACATTAGTGGTTTTTGTAGTTTTTATACAATCTTTTGGAACAATACTGCATTAGGCATTGTGGTCTTGATTTAAGTGTTACCATGAATTCTTGTGCACACTATATTGATGTACGTTGTGATGTGCTATCTTGGTTCTTTAAATTGTCGTATTGATCCTATCTTGACATCTGAAATCTGGTGATGCATACCTTCTATTTATGTGAGGCTATTCAATGGAAGCTTTGTTTTTGTGACACCTCTGATTTATGAGTGTTATTGCATATACATTTAGGTTAATTCAATCAAATTTTTGCAGGTAGTGTTAGACAAACTTGTCAAACCAGGAAATGCAATTGTTGATTACAACACAAGGTACTTCCTCTTGTGAACCTCTATCGAATAGTGCCTGAAATATCTGCATATAAATAGTAGAGGGTATCTAGTTTAGATTTTCTAAAAAAATTATTGCATAGACTTGTACATAAACATGGTCACTAAGTTTTCCTTTGATTATGGAACAAGTTAGTCATTTCAGGAAACCTGAGCCGTGATTGCCAAAATCAGATTTATAATGTTTATTCTCTATCATTCTAGATAATCCTTGATTAAATATTGGCAATGAAATTGTACACGAGAGTATGCTGCTTTTGTCTCTCAAAATTCTCTCGGTTCCAACATGGCACTCGAAATTGTGATATGCAAGCCTTATTGAGAAGTTTACTGAGAAATTTCTTTATTTGCTTTATTTTGATGATTAAGGAACTAGAACTGTACCTCTCTTATAACCAAAGGCTCAAGCTGCAAGCAACTAAACAGGATAATTATGCTGTAAGGTCTAGTATAATCAATTCTTATGTAACCATGTCAAGTTGTGTTAATTTTGATCCACCTCTCTGTATTCCAAGCTGTTCTATTGGGACCAGATTGCCATTATGCACGAGACGAGAGTTTCTTTAGTTCTAGACAGGATAATTCTAAATATCTAAGGAACCATTTCTTTATTTTATCTCAGTTAGTACTACTTTCACCTGTTGTGTCTATCTTCATTTCTTATTTTATTTTCTTCATAGTATAGATGGTGTCCATCTTTAATGTCTATATTTCTAATTTATTCTGCTTAACATAATCGCATTTTCCTCTCTACTGATCCGACCTTAACTACCACGAGGCATATCCCCAAGGGTTCAAAATTGGGATCAATGAAATGAACAGGAATGAATGATCCTGTCTGATTTGGAGGAATTTAATGCTGCCAAAACTATCTTCTGTTTTCAAGTGACAATGGCTTCATATTGTAATGTAATTAAGTGCTATGCGATACCCTTACAATTATTATTTTATAATCTCTTAATGGAAAATAAGTAAATATTAAAATTAAGAGGTTGTTTTGTATAGAAAGTTTTTGAGGATTTTTTAGGTTTTTGGGAGAATGTGTAAAAAATGGTGGGTCCCACAGAAATATGTGATTGAAAAATAAATTTGAGGAAAAAGTTGAAAAAACTATCATGTCCAAACGAGCCCTAAAGTTATAATCTTTCATTGTTTGGATGTATGTTGAGGCTGAGCAATGCATTGAACGATTCCGATGTGACATGTTTCTTGAGAAACTCATATAGCTTCTAAATTTCGGGATTCCAAATTATGTAAAGAAGAATAATTCAACTTCGTTAATTTGAAAATTAATAAAGGTTTGAATTGTTTTCGTCGTTCAGAACTGATCGTATGGCCATGATGTATGGGAACTTAGCATTCATTTCTCTATTAAGGATAGGTACACGAAGGACACTTCCAAACACAATATATTCTCCACCTACTTACCATTTAATTTTATTTACCTTTAATTTTTGATAGGTAGAAATTAGCTTAAGTGAGTGTAAACAGTAGATAACTGGGAAGTAATAAGCTGATTTTTGTCCGGTAATTCCTCATTTCCGAGTTATGAGATAACCTGTTTTTCAGGATACTATTTATGAAAGAATTGAGAAATCTATTACTTCTTATATTCCTTCTTCTAGCAAATTGTACTAGTGTGCAGTTTATGTAGTTTTGGGCTGTTGCAGGTACAGTGGAATAACACACGAAATGTTGGATGGAGTGACCACAACCCTTGAAGCTATTCAGGTTTACTATGAAGGCCTGCCAGCCTTTTGCCTTTTATAGTTATTTATTGTGTTTTGACAATGTTATGCTTGAGCATGTTTGACTCAGCTTAAAAGTTACTTTTCTAGCAAGGAAGTGAGGAACTACAAATGAAATAATAGTAGGACTACAAACAAACCATAATTTAACACCTAGATCTACATAATTACAAGAACTATGCTGGAAATCAGACTTAATCTTTGAACAACACGGTGAGAGTTGCACTGCACGCACACAAGCTGAAAACCCTTATCTTTGGCAAAGTTTAGTCCATCTTTCATTGCCATAGCCTCCGCATCCTCCAATTTAGTGCCCTAAATAGAGCTTTGCAAATACAGCATCTCCATACTGTTTTATTCCTAATCACAGCCCCAGTAGTGATAAAAGCTTGCTCCCTCATTCTCAGAAGTGTCCATATTCATTCTTCAACAACCAATATAGGGAGGCTTCTATCGAGTTGGAACCATAATTCTTCTTTCCTGCAGTTTCTTCTCTACTATCCTTCATCACAGAAAATGAAGTTTTGTAAGCCTTTTTTTAAGCTTAGCCAAACACACTCAGTAGACATCTTTCTGTTTGCTTCAGCATCGATATTTATTTATACATTTATTTTCCCATTTGCTCAGTAACATTTGCTTCTATATTCAGGGAGAATTTCTTCAACTTGTTTACAAAGAGACGGTTCTTGTTGGACATTCACTTGAAAATGATTTGTTAGCACTGAAGATCCGTCATGATTTGGTGATTGATACAGCGGTTTTATATAGGAATCCGCGTGGACGATCTTACAAAACAGCTTTACGTGTGCTAACGAGGAGATTTCTTTCTAGAGAGATACAGGATTCAGGAAATGGTCATGATAGTATTGAAGATGCAAGGGCTACAATGGAACTGGCATTGTTAAAAATTACATATGGTAAGCAATTTATCTTTTTAGTGCAAATACATTAAATCATCCGTACTTGAATCTTTGAGCAGATTGTGTTATAGCCTCTGTTCGGCAACTCATTATTAATTGATTTAAAGTGATTTATTTGGGATTTCTAGGTAAAATGTGTAGTTAAAAATTGGAGAGAGAAAATGTGTGTGGTTAAAAAGTGGTTTGAGAAATTGTGTAAGTTATAAATTGTAATCATTGTTTATTATAATGAGTTAGACGAACAGAGGCATAATTGGAGTCTAGAATATAATATTTTTTAATATATATACTTTTTCTTGTATTATCATGGAGCGGGGCAGCTAGACAACGCTCTATGTCAGTGTCTACTTAATGTTTGATTAAAATAAATATATATTCTAGAGGTTGTCATACATCACCATCACACATTACCATACAACAAAGGATAAGTTGCATGTGCCATCCCAAATGTATATCCCAACCTGCAACTTTTTTTCTTGAAATGAAGCTTCTTAAAGTTCCATTTAGGGGCAATTGGTTCCCATCCACGGTTTTTGTCCGAAATAGAAAAACAAATGGACATATATAAAAGACTAAAAATAGAATGAAAAAAATAAGTCTAAAATGGACATTGAGGAGCTTAATGCCAAGAAAAATATTGTGTATAAAATTGCAATTGGGAGTACAAGTCGAAGACAATGTGCACCAACTTATCTTATTATAAGAAAAAGAGCATATTGGTATTAAACCAGCAGATTAATACCAAATTTACTGTACTTGTGCCATGCTTTTAGGATTATAATATTGTAGTTCGGCTTTTCTATAACCTTTGGATCACCCAAACCATTAAAAAATAAAAAGAACAAGAATATTAAACTAGTTTGCAATAACAAGCATATTCATAAACCCAAAAAAAAATAAAAATGCATGTCTTGAGCTTGAAGCAATATTCTGTCCTTCTTTTTCATTGACTGAAACCGTGCCTGTTCTTAGTACAAGTATAAATAAGTAACATGTGTCATTTTTTTTGGAGTTAGGGCCTGATTTTGGATTGCCTCCATCATACACGCGGAAGAAATTCTTGTCAGTTCTGGACGATTTTGGAAAAACCTCATCTTTAATTGATAATATATCCATTGTGAAGCGATATGCCTCTGAGGTATCTCATGCAATTCCAGTATCTTCTGATGGCGAAGCTCTTTCAAAAGCGACAAAAGAGGTATATTCACATTTGTATTTCTTACGAGATAAAACTTAAGGTGTATGGGTAGACTGCCCGTTAAAATACTGTTATTGACCCAACCTATAGAATTGTTTTACTTTGGTTACCAAACTTCTTTCTTTTTTCCCAAACAAGTCATTGAAATCCCATTTTTTGTTTTAGTTTGGGTAACCTGTCTGCTAAATCAATGGAAATAGTAATCAGAAATATGATGTGGCATAAAGAATTCTTCAGTGCATTGTTTTTATAGGCGGACAAAAATGCGTGTTGTTGGACTATACGTCCTCAAAATGCAAACCAAAAAATAAAAAATAAAAATGAAAAAGTCTATATATAGATAATAAAACCCCGTAATCTCATCCGCCAACTTTAATTGCAGCGATACTCATGTGAGCATCTCCATCAATTTAGCATACAGAGGTGGACAGTTCCTGAACTGAAACATAAACGAAAGTTTGTTGACTAATATGGGGAAAAAGTTAAGTGACTAAAGTGTAAAATCGCTATAAAGTGCATGATTGATGGTGTCTTTCATGCGTAGAGTGCTCATTATCTTCATCTTATGTTTCTGGTCATCGACAGGTAAAAAATGAGAAGGTGCACTTTGTTTGGGCCCAGTTCTCGGAATTGTTCACGTATCTCAAGAACCAAGCAAATGATGATCAAAAGCTAAATATAAAGCTAGCAGAGATAATATCGTCGCTTACATGTGAGAAACCTACCGGTAAAAAAAGTATCAGATACAGTGTCTCCTCAGAACTAAAGGAAATACTTTGTCGTATCAATGGTAGAGTCAAAAGTGTATACTCCAGTCTACCTCATAATGCCATGCTCGTTATCTGCACTGGACATGGAGACTCAGCAGTTGTGCACAGGTAAGTTCTCGTATTGTTTCTGTGTGATTTACAAACTGATGATGGTTTTGCTTTCTCTCTCTTTGCATTTTCTTTTCCTTGGAGGACTTGAAACGCTGTATTGGCTAGTTGAATCTTTTGAAGTTAACTGAAGAAATGCCCCATCAGATTATTCTATTTTAAAATGAAAATAAATATATGTTGCACGATCTATCAAGAAGTTAACTTTATGATACTTATCAAAATTTGATAGGAATCATTAATACCTCCATGAAGAAATATATAAGCTAAATTAGGAATTTAGAAGAGTTGTTATGTTCCGTTCGTGAATGATTTTCAACATACTATCTGTGTAAAGTATCCATTATGTGCTGATCGAACTCCGATTAGAGCAGAAAAAAGAAGAAACTTCTCAGATTTTAGCCTTTGTGACTATAACTCACTGTTTTTAATTAGAAAAAAAAAGTAGCGACCGTGCCAAAAAACCTATTCATGCTTTTCCCAGTTCAGAATTTTTTTAACCAGAGGAACTCATGGAATAATGAATGGTGCTCATTGGACCATGTGCACAAAAATTAAGCAGTATGCAGTTTGCATGGAGATCTTGCAAGGATTTTATACAGCATTTTCCTGAATATTGTGTGGCTAGTTTGGAATCTTCTTTATTTTTCTCTTATAGATAACCAGCAGGAGTGCTGGACTTTAACCTCATGCATCTATTTCCTAATATATACCGTATTTTATTTGTGGCATGCTTGAAGATTACGGAAAATCCTCTCGGAGCAAACGGAAACTGCAATAAACCGCGAGAAGCTTGTGAAAGCTTTGGAAGAGCTGCAGGCTCAAGCTGAAGTAGGATTATGTTTTGTTGGTGTCAAGCATTGAATTTACTTACAATCTGTTTCGCTGTGTTAGATCCTGTTCTCCATACAAATAGATTATTTGATTCATCAAGGAAAAAATATGTAATTTGTAAATTTTGACGGAAACAACGTTAGAATGCTGCTATATATTTTAAGTCGTTCCCTCTATGGTTTCATGGCTTATTGCGACTCTTCTACTCGTAGAAATTACAAAACATAAAGTGCATGTTTGATAGGACGATACAATCTTTTGTTCTTGAATAGGATATGATAGATAGATCAAACAACGTGCAATATTAGAATAGTCAAGGGTGAAGACTTTTAACCTCTTTCTCACACACATCCATACATGTAAATTTGAAGAAGAATGATTTCAATTGTTGCCCTGTTGGTACTTAAGTTTCTTTTCAAAATGTTAATTTACAGTAAAACTAAAATCCCTATAAGTTAATACTCGATAAATTATTAACCTCTTTAAAATAATATTTTTTCTGGTCTCAACTTGGGCCAATTTGCTGAATTAATAATTTCGATAAATAAATAAGATAATAATTTTTTGAAATACCCTTACATAAATCTATGGCTCAGTAAATATTACAAATTAATAATTCTCTAAAATTACAAACATAATTAGGACAATGCAACACTGATCTGTTGCTGGACGTCCAGTTGGAAGGCATTAATTCTTTTTTTTTTTTTTTTAAATTTAAAATGTACCCCCACCCCCTCCCTCCTCATCACCCTGCATGCATGTATTACAATAAGCAGTGTTTAGAAAATCGAAAATCAATTCGAATCAGAAAAAGCAATGGGTCAAGGGTCAAAAGGTCCTACTGGGTCGAATCGCTTTCAATTAAAACATAAAAAAATATTCCAAAAATCATAAAATTTTCTAAAAAACATGTTATTTTACAAATAAACTAATATTTATTCATTTAGAAGATAAAATTATACACAAAAGTAATTTAAAACAACTAGAGAAAAAAAAAATTGAAACCGAGTTTAAAAACCCGGCCCCGGTCGATTTTTGAGGTCAACCGGACCGAATCTCGATTTTTCCGGTTGAACCGGCATGTCCGGTCCGATTTTCTAAATATTGAAAATAAGTATACATAGTGGAAATTTAAAAATCAGATTTCAACCCCATCACCCTCTCTTATCAGCAATAAACGCTCATAAATGCATGGAGTCCTCTTTATACCAGCTCAAATAACTCCTCCATCTTCTTCACCTCTTCTAATTTTCTTCTTCCTTCTTTTCCCTATTCCCCTCCCCAATCACTACATTGGGCAACAAAATAGTATTGCTTTGCTTTGCTTTTTGCCTAACCTTAAAACCGGTTTTTAAGGGTTTCTATCAAACTTTGAAGAGCAAAAAGTTATACACTTGTTTAAATGTAAATGTAAATCTGTTTGATTATTTGTTTAACAGTTTTTTAGAGTTTCAACCTGTTTACTGTACATTTGAAAATGGACACTTGATTGCAAAGGATGCTGGCCATGGCGAATACTGTATTAAAAATTGAGATTTTTTTATCCTGAGTTTGTTTCACAGTTTGTGTGTTTTGTTTATAATTCATGTCTTGTATAATCTTTAATCAAAGGGACAATGCATAGAATTCAAAGGTCTTCGTAACCTGCAGAAAATATTTTTTTTCTATTTAAAATTATAGTAACACTCTGCTTTCAAAACGTAACTAAATCATCACTCAACTTTGCTTAACGCTTCTCATCCATCACTCAAAACAAATCCGTCTTGTTAGAATTATAAAAGCAGAATTGATATTGATATTGTTATTATAATTGGTGGTAATGATAATGAAATACAATCACCTTATATATATAGGGGAAACGACATAATTTTAAAATAGTAAGAATAAATCAAAATATATAATTTCCTAATGAATAATATCAATTTGAATATTGATCGATATAGATTTATTTTCTTCCGTATTCTAATACTCCCCCTCAAGTTGGAGATTGAATGACAAGAACACCCAACTTGCAAATAAATGTGTAGAATCTTCAATCACCCAATAATCCTCTTGGATTGATGTCATAACGAGGGATATGTTGGATATATACATCCAAAAGACCAAAACCTGCAATTTTAACGAAACCCTTAAACTGAACACCAAATATATAAAAGCCAGCAAAAGGAGACGTAAACCCAGTAGATATAAGAATCTCCTAATTATCGAGGTCGACCCAGTAGAGACTGAATTTATAAATAGAAGACTAATAAATATACCAAGAAAAAATAGGTAATTGAAGAATTAGGGTTCAATTGCACGTATTGGAGAGTTTTTTCTGCTAATTTCAGATCTCATTTTTGGATTTAAGAACCGATTTTTTTGACATAAAAGAGTAAAAACAGAGAATGATATCAACTAAAAAAAAAAAAAAGATTGGCTGGAAGAGCGACACAAAGGCCACTCGCCTGAAAATGGAACTTGACTGAAAACCTAGAGCTCTGATACCATGTTAGAATTTTAGAATTATGTGAATGAAGAGTAGGTTTTCATTGATATCATTGAACTACAATGAGGAATTTATAATACTTCAAGATCTTCTAATTTATGGAAAGAAATAAACTATTTTAGGAATGAAATATAAATTACTCTAGGAATATAATTATAAAGCAAGTAAATATCTTTTGTATCTTCATTCAATATTTATCACTCCCCCTCAAGTTTGAACGTGGATGTCAATAATGCCTAACTTGCGAGTAAGTGTGCAGATGCCGGCCATGTAAAGTTGACACATAAGTTGCTCCCCCCAGTCTTTCAGTTTTAATGGTCTTCTTGGATTGATGTTGTAATGCAGGATTAATTAAATAACATAAATTCAATACCCGCAACTAGCGAAATCTGAAACACCAATATATACAGTCACCAAAAGATGTAAATCCAGTAGGTACGAGAATCGCCTGATCATCGAGGTCGATTTGGTAGGGAACTCAATTTATGAATAGAAGAATGCAAAATATTCCAAGAAATAGTGACAACTGAATATTTAGATGATGATATATGTGGCCAAATCAGGGAATGCTTTTTTTTTTTTTTTTTTTGGTAGAAGAAAAAAATACTGGTCAGAAAAGTAACAATATGGCCGGACGAGCGGCAAAAGCAGCTCGCCAGAAGCAGAAGCAATTGTGAGTTTAAGCCAAAATTAAAACTAGTTCTGATACCACGTTAAAATTATTAAAGCGGAATTGATTTTGTTATTATAATTGATGGTAATGATAATGAAATACAATCACCCTATATATAGGGAAAACGACCTAATTCTAAAATAGTAAGAATAAATCAAAATATATAATTTTTTAATCTATAATATCAATTTGAATATTGATCGATATAGATTTATTTTCTTCAATATTCTATATTTTCTTCCATATTCTAATACTTTCTTCTGTCACAGATTGTCTCACGTGTCTAACGGATTTCAACGTAGCGCCACATCATCATAAGCCACTTTTTCTTAGGACCGAACTTCACCATCTTCACAATTAAGTTCTACACTGGACATGGAGACTCGACAGTTGTGCACATGTAAGTTCTCGTACGGGATTTACAAACTGATGGTCTCTCTCTCTCTCTCTCTCTCTCTCTCTCTCTCTCTCTCTCTCTCTCTCTCTCTGCATTTTCTTTTTCGTGTAGGACTTAAAACGCTGTATTGGCTAGTTGAATCTTTTGAAGTCAACTAAAGAAATGCCGATCATATTATTTTATTTTAAAATGTAATAACAAGAAGTTAACTTTATGATACTCATCAAAATTTGATAGGAATCATTAATACTTCCATGAAGAAACATATAAGCTAAATTAGGACTTTAAAAGAGTTGTTATGTTCCATTCGTGAATGATTTTCAACATACTATCTATGTCAAGTATCCATTATGTGCTGATCGTGTTGTTTGTATACTTACTCCTTCTGTCGAATATGAAAAGTATAAACTCACAGTTGAAAATTAAATAGAGTAATAGTATAACTCGAGCTCACCGAATTCACGATGTTTCCTTAAGACGAATTTGCTCCCTTCCAAGGTGCTTAAAGGTAACAATCGTCTCCCAGGATAGAACGAGTTTTGTCTCCTACGGAAGCAGCACAACAATCTGCAGGAGTTCCAGCGAACACAACCGGTGCTTTTGTACTCAAAAGGTACATCGGAATTTCAGAGAGAATAAGATTCAAAGCACAGGATATTTGCAATGAAAATTGGGGTGTCTTTTCTGGCTGTAGAGAAGGCAATTTATAGAGAAATTCGTGGCCATTCGAATTCCCTTCAAGCCTTTTTCAGAATGGTGCGACTTTTTAGACAAGACCAGAAATGAACAAACATTTTTGTAAGTTTAAACACTGTTTCATTTCTGTTTTTCGAACAGGTATTACCAGAAGACGGAAAAGAATAATTTCACTAAGTACCTAAGAATTTGATTAATTACAATTTGGCCCAAAATTTTGTCCAAAAAGAATATATCTAGCAGAAGGACCCGCACCCGGACTCGTGCCGAGCCGGCCGGCGGTGGCACGCGTTAGTCTACACATTGTCTAAGACTTCCCTCTTCCAAAGACTAATGGTACCCCTCGGGGCCCAAACCCAATTGCCAAACTTCCACAATATAAACCACATAAAAGTTTCCTAACTTTTCTATGTGGGATAAGAGTTTTACAATATCAAATTCTTCACTTATTTAAAGTTTTAAGTGGGTATCTTTGAAATCAATTATTTCATTCAATTCTAAATGGTTTTTGATAAATAAATATATCACATTCATTATCTCGCGGAGTAGAATGTGAATATGCTTAGTCCCGTTAAAATCGGAATACGGGTCCCACTGAAATTGGTGCTCAAAGTCGACACATTTCATTTTATTTATAATCATTTTCCAACAGATCGAACTCATATTAGAGCGGAAAAAAAAGAAAACTTTTCAGATTTTAGCCTTTGTGACTATATCTCAGTGTTTAAATAGAAAAAAAAAAAAAAGTAGCAACCGTACCAAGAAACTTATTCATGCTTTTCCCAGTTCAGAACTGGTGCTCATTGGGCCATGAGCACAAAAATTAAGCAGTCTGCAATTTGCATGGAGATCTTGCAAGGATTTTATACAGCATTTTCCTGAATATTTCTTGGCTATTTCGGAATCTTCTTTATCTCTTATAGATTACAGCAGGAGCTTTGGACTTTAACCTCTTGCATCTTTTTCTTAATATACAGTATCGTGTTAATTGACTATTTTATTTATGGCATGCTTGAAGATTACGGGAAATCCTCTCGGAGCAAACGGAAACTGCAATAAACCGCGAGAAGCTTGTGAAAGCTTTGGAAGAGCTGCAGGCTCAAGCTGAAGTAGGATTATGTTTTGTTGGTGTCAAGCATTGAATTTACCTATAATCTCTTCCGCTGTGTTAGATCATGTTCTCCATACAAATAGATCATTTGATTCATTAAGGAAAAAATATGTAATTTGTAAATTTTGATGTAAACAACGTTAGAATGCTATGTATGTTAAGTCATTTCCTTTACGGGAGTTCTCAGTTTCATTGCTGATTGCGACTCTTCTATTTATAGAAATCACAGAACACAAAGTGCATGTTTGATAAACAACATTTGATTTGATAGGACGATATAAAGTCTTTCGTTCTTGAATAGGATATGATAGTTCAAAGTTTCAAACAACGTGCAATAGGACCTTGCTATTTGTATAAACAAACTGTACAAACAGTTGTACAAATAGCTAAAAGACAAAATTTTTGAATGTTTAATTACTATATTATCCTTTTGGTTATAATTCATTTAGTTTTCTGATATTATGTATATATCTCTAAATTTATTGTTTACATAAAATGCGTAATATATACTATTATATGTTAAAGTTTCTTCTTCAATAATTATATTTAATTCTTCAATTTTTTTTCTCTAGATCACTAATTATTCTTCCTTTATTTACTATAATTCTAGTAAATTGTGAAAAATCTGTAAATGAAGGTTCTTTTATTGCGTAATCTAATAAATTATAAAACCTTCCTAAATCTTCTCTTATAATTTCTAATTGTTTAATTATTTCTTCTCTTAAATATTTAAAGTCGTTTACTTCTGAAGGATTCAATTCTATTAAAGGTTCTGAATTCATAAATTATAAAACTAAATATTTGAATTTAAGTTATTAATTCAATTCTTCTTTTAATAGTTAATTCTTGGAATAGTAAAAATAAATTTTCAACCTATGTAAAAACATGTAAGAGATATCATAAACAATATGATAAATTTAAAACTATGATAACAATACTTGGATAATATCAATAATAAAGACGATATATAATCCACCATAACTAATCAGCAATACTTCTTTCTATATATGGGTCCATCACGCTTCTTTGTAAATCTAATTTTAAAAGATTTTTGACCAAATACTCTTCAGTTATTTATCTAAGTATTAAACACAACTCCATAGGAGATCATTGCTGCTCGAAAGTCTCACGCATTAATGGATACTCGAAAGACTTACTCCAATACTTTCTGTTTAACACTTAAACAAACACTTCAAAGAGGTTCAGCACAATCCAATTTCGTTTCCTACTTCTGGGTGTACTCTTTTAACAAAAGTTTTATAAAGAATAAACTTATGGACTCATAAATAAATAGAGTATTGCTAACTATTTTATGGCTTCATATATATCTATGTGGAGTTTAGTTATTCATATCTTCTGCTAATTGTTTCTGGATTGGTTTGATGAAAGAAAATTTTGAACTAGGAGTGAAAAGAAAGACAATAGATAGAGAGAATATAGATTTTTATTGCTGAAAACTAATATGATTTTCGGATGCTTACAATGAGGAGAGACTCCTCCTTTTATAGTTGGTAAAAGCAAAGTTGGGGAACAAGATAATATTCCCTATCTTTTACATATTTGGCTAAGAATTAAAGTAGATAAAGTAAAAATAAAGTTACGATAATTTCTACTGCTTTTTCTAAAGTTTTACATGGGTCTGGACCCCCATGCCTTGAATAATTCATGTTCAGACAAGGTAGACTTCATTTTCATTGTAGTTGAGTAGGCCCCCGCAATTATTACACCTGTGACCCGTTTCTACCTCCATTAGTTGATGTAGATATTCATAGGCTCCTTTGCTAAGATCCAAATTGCTAACAAGTATATTCTCAGCACATTCTCTTAATTTTCATAATTGACAATTAACTTGATTAATTCTTGCAATGCTGTAGATTAATAATTTGTCATCATTAGATTCATATACCCAAACATTTGTTTGTGTAAGTGTATCCTTTAATTCGGTGTACATGACTCTAAATCTCAATGCCCTTTTTTCTGGAATAGCTTGTATCTGTTCTTCTTTGTTAAATGACTTAATTTCTGGTTCTGAAAGAATAGCTTTGCTAGTTACTCCAAGTTTTACAATATGTTCTGCCCTTAGAAATTCTTTATCAATAAATTCCGGAATGGTTGAGTAAATCCTGACATAGATCTTTTCAGCTTTGGTAATTCCAAAATATGTTTTAACTGCTGCCTTGATAAAATTAGGTAATAATGATATTTCCTTCATATCCTTGCTAGGGTAGATGCATTGAATAAGTCCTTGATCAAACAGCCCCCTAACTGTTCTTGGTTCTGCTCCTGAAAAAATAATTGCTTTATTGATTTTTTTTATGGCTAATTGTCCTTAGCCATTCTCCTTCTTTTGTCATCTTGTTTAGATACTCCACATACTTCAAGAATTTCTCTAGTTTCTTCATAACTTTCTCCTTTTCTGATAGTTCCTTTGTTAAGATTGCTGGTTTCTTCGTAACTTCTAAAAAAGTTTCTTTAGATGGTTCAATAGTTTTGCCAATGGCTTTGGAAGATGAACTTCCAATAATTGATACATCAATAGGAAGTCCTACAGATAAATTCTTCGCTGGAGAAGATTGAGGTCCTAGTTTGTACATTTCCTCAAGAGAATTAACCATTGATTTGTAAAAAGCTAGTTCACTGTTAATTTGTACAATCTGCGTCATGCAAGTATTCACATGGTTGAATAGATTTGAATAGTTGATATTCATTTGACCCATAGCCAAGTTAATTTCTTCTACTTTCTTAAGTAGTTCCTGTTCCTCCATGTCTTGATAAATAATCTGCAATAACATTGTCAGTACCCTTGATATGAATAATTTCAAAATCATAATGGCTAAGTTCTACTTGCCATCTAATTAACCTTTTATTTGCAATAGTTGGATCAATTTCTTTAGTTAACCAATATTTGACTTGTGTATTATCGGTCCTAATTTTGAATTTTGTAGTAACAATAAATAATTCAAACTTTTTAATAGCAAATTTTACAGCTAATAATTCTTTTTCATTTATATGATAATTAGTTTGAGTAAAACTGCCACTAGTGTATTGTGCAATTCTTTCCTCATCCTCATTTGGATAAATATATTTAAGTACTGTTCTCCATGCTGTTTCGCATGTATCGGTTTCTATAATCCAATCACATTCTTTTTTGGGTAATTCTAATTCTGATAAATCTTTACAAAGGTCTTTAATTTTTTGTACTTCCTCTTCTTCGTCTTTGGACCATGGTGTCCATCTAGTTTTTCCTTTTAGTCTTTTTTGTAATGGAATTAAATATTTTGCTAAGTTAGGTACATATTTCCTAGTTTGGTCCACAAGTCTTAAAAAGCTTTGTAATTGTATTTTATCTTTAATACAATCGTCAAATTCTTGTATTTTTGTACCAATATGTTTTTGGAGTTTTTATTCCTTCTTGTCTAATTATAGATCCCAAAAATTCTACCTTTTCTTTAGCAATCTCTATTTTTGTAGCTGATAATATAATTCCATTATTTCTTATAATATCTATAAAAATATTAAGATGTTTTAAATGGTCTTGTCTAGTTTCAGAGTAAATAAGAACATCATCAATATATACTGTAATAAAATGATAATAATCTTTAAATATTTTATCCATGTACCTTTGAAATTCTCCTGAACTATTTTTAAATCCAAAAGGTAATACATTCCATTCATAAAATTCTTGTGGTACTGTAAAAGCTGTTAAATGTCTAGATTCTTCAGTTAACATAATATGATAAAATCCTGATTTAAGGTCAAATTTAGAGAAATATTTCTTTCCTATAATTTGGTTAAATAATACTTGTTGATTTGGTATTGGATATTTTAATTCTTTTGTATAAGTGTTTAGCCTTTTATAGTTTATTACCATTCTAGATTTTCCTCTTTTTGTTCTGAATGTTTTATTACAATGAAGGCTGGACTACTATGTTTACTATTAGATTCTCTAATGAATTTCTTTTCTAGCATTTCTTTTATGTGCATTTCGAATTTAGGTAATTCTTTTGGTGTATGTTTAATCGGTTTTACACTAATTATCTTAGTGTCATCTTCTAATATAATTTCTGCCATAGGTTTATTTATGTGCCATTTTTCCAAAGGATTTTCTCCTGTTAATTTTAATAATTTTTCTGTTATATTTTTTATTACAACTTGATCAAAATGTTCTTGTACTAGATTTATTCTATTTTTATTAGGTATAAATTGTGTTGTTTGTGTTAATTTTTGTCTATCCTCACTACGCTGAGCTGCTATATGAGGCATTTTTTCTCTACAGTAAGGATCATTAATTCTTATTGCTATCGCTATATGGTAACAAGGGGTAGATAAAAGTATAACTTTTTCATCTATAGTTATTGGATAGTATTGTTTTATGAAGTTATTTCCTAATAATATATCCCCTAGCATATCATCAAATTGATATACATAAGGTATTTGTAATTCATATTTTTCTATTTGTATTTTAACATTCCTTGCTACTTTAGTTATTAGGTTTGTGTTTCCATCAAATCCTGCAAGTATTACTCTTTCTTCATTATCTTTTTTATTACTCCACATTTCTAGGGGTAATATATTTTCTTTAAATAAACAGGATGATGCTCATGTATCAAAAATGCATGATAATTTCTGCTAAGATATCCATTGTAATTCATTTTAGTTAATATATAAATATGTTCTCTTCCTCATTGTATTTTATTCATAATAACCCTGGTATAACTAGATTCTCATTTTGTATTGTTAATAACATCCTATCATCTTTTATGTAATATGGTTTAACTTGCTCTAAGAAGTCTGTTCCTAATAATAATTCTGTATTTACCTTTCATGTATGTTCTACGTACATACGTACATGTTTATGATTATTTCATTTCTTTTATTTATTCTTATTGGTAATTCTACATAAGTATCCATGGGATGAATATTTCCAAAATAATCTTGTATTTGAATTTGATTATTTGTTACTTTAAGTTCTAAATCTCCTATTATGTTTTCTTTTATATGAGATACAGTTGCTCCAGTATCTATTAATACTTTCTACTTAAAATAGTTCCTATTTCATCTTGGTCATTTCCTCTAACTTGTCCTATATAAGTTTCTGTTAAATTTCTCCACCATCTTGCAGTGGTTCCTATAAATGTATTTTCTATCATTAATTGTAATTGCTTTCCTATTAATTCTCTAGTATAGACCATCATAGCCATAGATTTCATCCATAATTCTAATTCATGATCTACATCTTGCACACATCCTAAATCTATCCATCTTCCTTCTGAACTAATTTGTGTTTCCATACTTCTCCATGGTGTATGTTCTATAGGATAATTTTTACTTGGCTTGGTTAATATTTTTGTTGTGGTATAAAATTATTTGTTTTAAAATTTTGGTTTTGTCTTTGATTCATATAAATTTCTGGTGTATTTTGTGGATTAGTATTACTTGTATTTTCTTTTTTAACTTGGTTAGTTCCTGGTTGTTGTATATATTCTGGTGGATTTTGTCCTGTTAGTACTAAAGCTCTTTATTGTTCATTCATATTAATTTCTTCTATTTTAAGGTTTTTAAATTTTTCTATATAATCTTCTTCTGTTATGTAATCTGCTTCACCTTCTTCTTTAGGATTTTTCATAAGTTTTTTTATTTGTTCAGTAATCATATTTATTCCTAATCTATTGATGACTTTAAATTCTTTGTCAGTTATTATTCTTTTAGGTTTTCTTTTTTCCATTTCATCATATATTTTTGTTATATTTTGGTTTACAATTTCAATATTTTGTTGTATATTATCTAATCTTTTATGTAAATCATTTTTTCCTATTTCTTCTTCTTTAATTGTTCTTACCATATTTATTTGTTCTATAATAGTTTTTTGTTCGGTAATTTCTATTGGATTTTCATATACTCCTACCATATTTCCTATTTTATTTATTTTATCAGTTATTTGCTTAATTTGGTTTTCTAAGGTTATTAATTGTTTTGATAGGTTATTTACATATTGTTTTACTTCTAATATTTGTGTGGGTATATTTTTGTTTATATCTTTATAATCATTAGTTATTTCTATCATTTGTCTTATTTCTAATGGTAAATTATTGATAATTTCTTGTACTTGTTCTGGATTTTTTGCTTGTTCTAAGTTTTGTTCTGTAGTTTTATCTAAATTTATTCCTAATTTATTTAGTAAAAATAAATTTGTCCAATTTAATTGTTTATGTTCTCCAAATCCTCCTTCTCCTAATAATATAAATGGTATAAATTTTCCATATGTTTCAATTATTAATGGCCAATGACTATTATTTGGTAAATCTTTAGATTTATAATTATATACTCTAGGTTCAATTATTGGTAATTTTTTAGACATTTTTCTAAATATATTTCTAAGTATAACTACTAGCTCTGATACCACTGTGGACAGGATCGTGATCGTGAAATTTAATTTTGCGGATTATAATTTTTGTCTAATTCTCCTTAAAAATCTTTCTTCAAATTCATCAATATATCTTATATCTTCTTATCTAATTAAGTTTTCTTCTTTTAATTTTAAATATTCATTATATTGTAAGACTAGCCTTTTAATTTATCTATATTTTTCTATAGCAATAGGATCAGTATTTAAGTCTCTTCCCGTTCTTTCCAATTCTAAATATTCACTATGTAAACTTCTAATTAAATTTTTTCTTTTTTCGTGAAATATATGAGGATCATAAACACGCATAATATTTTTTAATTATGAAATAAGTAATTAAATTTTTAAAGTAATTAAATTTTTAGAACTTATTATGTGTTAAACTTAATAAGATGATAGTATGTGAAATAAGGTATTGATTATATTTTTAGCTAAAGGATAAAATAGGTATTAATTTATGTTTGTACAAGTAGAATTTTTGCGTACAATATTAGAATAGTCAAGGGTGAAGACTTTTAGTCTCATTGTCACACTCATCCATGCATGTAAATTTGAAGAAGGGCATTGAAATAACGACTTAAATTGCTGCCTTTCTGGTACTTAAGTTTCTTCTCAAAATGTTAAAATTTATTAGGAAGTTCAATTTCCTTGTAAATATCCCGTGTACTTGTAGTTTTCTTGAACCAAGAAGGTTCACGGCCTTAGATACATAACCACTTGGAGAACCAACATTGGATTTTTTTATTTTTTATTTTCCTACCATGCATTGTCATCCTTACCTTCATTCGGCTACAACTAGAGACACATCTTTTGCATTTACATGCTCAAGTCTAGAATGTTACTCTGCTATGATTTGTTGGAAATTGAAGTTATATACTTCAGAAGATTAGCTTGTTATAGGAGTCACACTATTTCCTTGTAAATCCAAAATCATTCTCATGTGGGGACTTTCTATGATTTATCCTCTGTTTGGTAGAAGTTTGTTTATAATTTTTTTTTTTTTTTTTTTTTTTTTTTTAAATAAAAGGGCAATATGACAACTCTCTTTGAATCATTTTTTTAAAAAAAGTCTACAATTTCGATTGGTCAAAAATTCTCGTCCATCATTTTTTACTTTTCAAAAAAATGAATCAACTAAATATTTCTAGGTCACTATTTATAATTTATAAACAAACTTTTATATACGATTTGTCAAACAAGTTAAAGTGATTTTTACATAGATCAATGCCATGTTTAAGACTTAAGAGCAAGGATATGATAAAAGGAAAGTATTTTTCTGCCATACATATATTTTTCAGTTTGAATCTTTATTAGGTATAAACATTATATACAGTTTGTTGTCTATGGATGGAAATTTGCGATTATCATCACAAAGATATCGACAAAACAGCTCTTTCAGATCATCTGGAGGTTCATTTGGCATAGAAATTTGTAAACAAACCATTTTCCATGATGCATTTTTGTGGTTCGATAAGTAAAAGATTGCACAAACCATAAATCTCCATCGATTTATAAAATGCAAACGAACACAGAAGGTAAACCAACCAACCAGCCAGCCGAAAAAGGAAAACTCGAGATCTCTCGCAAACCCCATTCAGTGAGCTAGATGAGGTAGCACACTTACTGGACGGTGTGCTTGGACAGCGCAGGCACAATGCACGGACGTCAAGTTCAGGCAGCCACTTATAATCAGGGAATGCCGGCCAGGGCATGTGTGGAGGGCAGGAAATGAGTCACATAGAGCTTGAACTGCCAGAGGAGTCAATGCAGTGCACTGGCTGATGTTCAAATTCGTGAGTCCTTCATCCTCGTACTCGTTCTTCGGAGACTCCCATGTTTCGTGCTTGTTTTTTACTCGACTTTGTGCAAGAGAATACATTGCTCTATCTGTGATGTTCTGACAGTAGTATAGATCGAGGGATTTAAGGCGATGGCAATTGTTGGCTAGTGCAATTACGCTCTCATCTGAAAAGACGCACACTAATTAGCACGGGACGCATATTGAACCCCCAATTAAGAAGTAAGTTGTACATAATCAATTCTATCTAACATGTCAAAGAACAAAACATGAAGTTGCCTCAAAACTTTGCATCTATCATCTGCCACATAACAAGATTAAACAAGAAAAAGAAACTAAAACTTTTTTTTATTACACTTTCCATGTCTGAAGGTGACAAAGCCAACTCAAAACTCAATATCGAAACATTCCACCCCCATATTTCATTTTTTGGATTAACGTGGTAGGCTTAAGTAACTAAAATAGGAGTAGGTCTATCACTATCCGACTTGAAAATAACCTAGAGCTAATGAAATGTCATGCCAAAATTATACATCGAGTATCAACTACCGTATCAACCATACATAGAAACAATCACAGCCAAATTTGGAGTTAAACGTGTTTTTCATTCTTAAAATTGTTCGGACACGGAAGGACAAATCTAATTTTTAATTCAAAGGTGACACCTGGTGCAACATTCATTACAAAATAAAAGGATTTCCTACTTTGAAGCTGCCTTGCATCTAAACAGTATATAGTCGCGAATCTTTTGTGCTTACGATCTATCTCTTTTTAATACATTCACCCAATGAAACTGATAAACCTTTTGAATTATCAGAGCACATGAAATCAATGTGCCAACTTTAATGACACCATAGCATTATTAATATCATAAATCTTCATGCTGGATAATCTATGTACTGAGAAAGTACTTTCCTCAACTTAGCACAATGTAAATGAATGCAATAAAACAAAGTAAATACCTGTTATAAGAACACAGCCGCACAAGTCGAGAGCTCTGAGATCAGGGCAACCATATGCTAAACTCTCCAACGTGATCACACCATCCCAGATTTAAAGACTGCAACTGATTACAGTTGAATCCAATTGCCTGCATAAATGGAGTACAAAAGTTTTACAAACTGTAATATATAAAGAACAATCGATAAACAAGTGGTTTGCTAAAGAAACTTTTACTTTCAAGAATTTTTTTGTTTCCCAAATAAGTTGCTCTTAATTCCAGCAAAAAAATTTATAACTCTTACTCAAACATGAATCAATAAAAAATGAAGTCTATTTTAATCTTATAAGCTTTGCAGAACATGTTACTAAACTGGTTTTCATACCTTCAATGCCCCATCAGTAGCAGCTTTAACACATCCACAGAGATTTAAAATTTTCAATTTTCTGCAAAATCCCGAGAGATGTGCCAAAGCCGTATCGTGGAAGGCCGAACAACCACTGATATTCAGCTTCGTAAGATCCGGGCAACCGTGTGCTAAGGCATACAAGGACTGATCTGTAAGCCTGAAACTCTTGCTAAGGTCCAGTTCTTGCAAGTCGTGGCAGTAACTTGCAATTGTTTCAACGGCATTATCCTGAAGCTGTGGTGTATCTTGTCGTAGAATCAGAACCTGCAATTTGGTGAAATTCGGAACAAGTGATAGAACCAGATTATTCATGTTCTTCTTGTTGGGAATTAGGACGCAACTAATCCCGCCCAGGATCGATGTGACACAAATAAATTGGACTAAGAAAATATAAATACGCAAAAATAAAATGTAAATACGAAACACAAAGATTTACGTGGTTCAGCAATTTGCCTACGTCCACGGACCCACACCAATATATTTCACTAACTCGAAAAAATGAGGAGTACAAAAATACTACACTGTATTTTTATCTGCCTATGCAAAGGCTATTCTCTCCAACTCACTTTTCTCTCTATTTTGTGAAATGTCTCTCTTGTGTTGCTCTCTACAAACACTCTTTGTTGTGGTGGTGTATTTTTCATTGAGGTTTTGCCCTCTATTTATAGGGAAAGTTTGGACAAAGAATCAACAATGGAAGGAATAAAATAGGTGTGAACATATGAGGATTGTAGGCTAATGGTGTCTTACCAAATAGGTGTGAACATGGACTATTAATGGTGGCTTGCCAATTTCAACAAAGTTGGCTTTATTTTCCACATTTAGCTCCATTTTTCAACAATCTCCCACTTGGGGATAAATGTGGCTTCCCCTGAGATATCTCCTTCTTACAACTCCTTGTGAAATATGGTGTGAGTCATTTCCTTTGTCTTCACTTCAGAAGACCAATTGAAGCTGAGCACAGCTCCAATTTTTCCTTTGTTACTGTCTTGGTCATCATGTCGGCTGGGTTCTTGCTACCCTGGATCTTCTCTAGTGTTAATACTTCATCCTCTAGAAGAGACCTGATGAAGTGATAACGAGTCCAATGTGCTTGGTTCTAGAATGAAATGCTGAATTCTTTGCCAGATGTATCACACTCTGACTATCACTGTGCAAAACATTCTTTTCCTGACTGAGTCCCAATTCTGCCAACAAACCCTGTAACCAGATCATTTCTTTACTAGCCTCGGTTACTGCCACGTACTCTGCTTCTGTAGTGGATAGAGCAACAATCTTCTGTATCTGCGAAATCCAGCTAACTGCAGTAGTACCTACTGTGAAAACATAACCAGTAGTACTTCTCCTGCGATCTACCTCGCCAGCAAAATCTGCATCTACAAAGCCTTGTAGAGTCACCTCGCCTCGTCCAAAGCATAAGCATCTATCAGTAGTTCCCCGTAGATATCTTAATATCCACTTTACTGCTTCCCAATGCTGCTTTCCTGGATTTGCCATAAACCTGCTCACAACTCCTACTGCATGAGCAATATCTGGTCTGGTACAAACCATGGCATACATCAAACTTCCAATGGCTGAGGCATATGGTATTTTAGCCATGAAGTTTATCTCGTCCTCTGTCTTAGGACTCTGATCACTAGATAGACGGAAGTGATTAGCTAGTGGCGTGCTGACAGCCTTCGCACTGCACATGTTAAATCTCTGCAGAACTTGACTAATGTACTTGGCCTGAGATAACTGCAAGATACCCTTCTGCTTATCTCTGAAAATTCTCATTCCGAGAATCTGCTTCGCTGCACCCAAGTCCTTCATTTCGAACTCTGCTGACAGCTGCATCTTTAACTTCTTGATTTCGTCCATATCTGAGCCTGCTACTAACATATCATCGACATAAAGTAGCAAAATTATATAACTGGACTCGAATCTCCTGAAGTAGCAACAATGGTCAGCATTACATCTGAAGTAACCATTTTTCTGCATAAATCCGTCGAACTTCTTGTACCACTGTCTCAGGGCTTGCTTTAAGCCATACAGGCTCTTCTTCAATTTGCAAACGAGCTTCTCCTTTCCTTTGACTGAGAAGCCTTCTGGCTGCTGCATATATATTTCCTCCTCAAGGTCACCATGGAGGAAAGCAGTTTTTACATCTAACTGCTCCAAGTGCAAACCCTCTGCTGCAACAATACTCAAGATTGATCTGATTGTTGTCAGCTTCACAACTGGCGAAAATATTTCCGTGTAGTCAATTCCTTCTTTCTGCTGGAAACCTTTGACCACCAACCTCGCATTGTATCTCTTTGATCCATCATGTTCCTCCTTGATTCTGTACACCCACTTATTGTGTAGAGCTCTCTTTCCTGTAGGTAACTCGGCTAGTTCCCACGTCTGGTTAGAGATGAGAGACTTTATCTCATCTTTCATTGCAAGCTCCCACTTGCCAGAATCACCGACCTGACATGCCTCATGATAGCATTCAGGTTCACCTGCATCAGTAAGTAACATGTAACTCATGTACTTTCTATTTGGAACATGAGGTCTGGTTGACCTTCTAAGAACAGGGACTGGAGACTGTGATGCATCAGTCTCTAGAATAGGCTCCTGTAACTGCAGATCCTCCTCTGTCTGCTGCGACGTACTACTTTCTGGAGCATCCAACTCAACATATGTTGGATCATCATGTACTGTGTCATCGGACTACACTGCATTTCTGTCCTTGTACATAACCTTCTCGTTGAATATGACATCCCTGCTTCTGATGACCTTTCTGTTCTGGTCATCCCATAAGCGGTAGCCGAACTCATCTCCGCCATATCCAATGAATGTGCACTTTAGTGATTTGGGGTCTAGCTTGCCCCTTGCCTGGTCACTAATATGTGCATATGTGACACATCCAAAAACTTTCAAGTGGGAAAGTTTTATTTCTTTTCTGCTCCATACTTCCTCTGGTATCCTGTACTCCAACGGTGCCGAGGGTCCTCGATTGATCAAGTACACCGCTGTGTTGACTGCTTCTGCCCAAAACTGTTTGGGCAAGCCTGCATGTAACCTCATGCTTCTGGCTCTCTCCGTTAATGTCCGGTTCATACGTTCTGCAACTCCATTTTGCTGTGGAGTCCCTGGCAACGTCCTCTCCATTTTGATGCCATTCTGGTAACAGAACTTCTTGAACGCCAAATCCGTATATTCTCCTCCGTTGTCGGACCTCAGCTTCTTTACTCGCAATCCTGTTTCATTTTTCACCATGGCTTTCCACTTCTTGAACACATCGAATACTTCGGACTTGTGTCTCAAGAAATAAACCCACACTTTTCTCGAGTGGTCATCAATGAAAGTCACAAAGTATGACTTTCCGCCAATAGATGAAACTGCGGTTGGTCCCCAGACGTCTGTGTGGACTAACTCAAGTTTCTCTTGCTTCCGAGTTCTGCCACTAGTGTTGAAACTCACCCTGGTCTGCTTCCCAAAGATGCAACTCTCGCATAAGTCTATATGAGTAGACTGAAGCTCTGGTAGTTTCCCCTTTGCATGCATATACTTGAGTCCCTTCTGACTCATATGCCCAAGTCTCTGGTGCCACAAGTTTGGGCCTTCCTTGCTTTCAGCAACTGCAATTGTCACACAAGCATCCGCCGTTGTGTAGAGGGTGCCAGTATCCTTGCCACGAGCGATAATCATGGCGCCCTTGGTGATCTTCCAGTTATCACCAGAGAAGGTGGTGACATGTCCTTCTCCCGACAATTGCTTGACGGAGATCAAGTTCTTCCTCAATTCTGGAATATGTCTCACGTCCTTCAGCTTCCACACAGATCCATTGATCTTGATCTGTACATCACCCTTACCGACCACGTCACACGGTTGATCATTACCGAGATAGACTCTACCAAAATCACCCCGCGTATAGTTTACAAAAAACTCCTTGTTTGAGGTAGCATGAAAAGATGCTCCGGAATCAATCACCCAGTATTCCGTTTTTCTCTCCAAAGAGCATATCAAAGCATCGTCCGCTTCCTCTTCCACAACATTGACTTCTGTCCTGTCCTCCTTTTCTTTTGGAGGTGCTGTGCACTGATTTTTGTAATGACCGGTCTTGCCACATTTCCAACACTCCACAACCTTTGTCTTGTTGGAATTGTTTGGATTTCTGGACCTCGATCTGCCACTTCTGAATTTGCCGTTGCCCCGCCCATTTCCTCTGTTAGAATTTCTGCCTCTGCTTTCCACGTTCAACGCCGATCCTGAAGTTGAGGCACCTTCTGATTGTCGTCTGATCTCCTCCGTTAAGATCATGCTTACGACATCATCGAACTTCAATTTTGACTTTCCGGCAGAGCCACTAATTGCTGTGACTGTACCATTCCAGCTGTCTGGCAACTGCCCAAGAATTAACAGAGCTCGAACTTCATCACTAAAAGTGATTTCGACTGTGTTTAGGTGGTCCGTCACTTCATTGAATTCATTTAGGTGCTCCCCAAATCTTCCGCCTTCGGCCATCTTCATATTGAACAGCTTTTTAATTAAGTGGACTTTATTTGCTGCAGATGGCTGTTCGTACATGCTAGAAAGGGCTGCCATGAGAGACTCTGTCGTCTTCTCATTTTTTATGTTGAAGGCCACTGACTTTAACAACGTCAGCCTGATTGTGCCGAGTGCTTTTCGATCAAGCAACTCCCAATCCCCCTGGCTTATATCTTCTGGCTTTTCTTTTAGTGGCTTGTATAGATCCTTCTGGTACAGATAGTCCTCCATTTGCATTTTCCAAAATCCAAAATTTGAACCATCAAATTTGTCAATTTTGGATATTTTCTCATCTGTCGACATTGTTCACACTCAATCAAAAAACAGTCTAAAGAAATCTTTTCTGATGTGGAAGATCAGTCAAAGCTGCAACCACAGAGCATACTAAGAATTTCAAAAGATCTCAATGAGCCAAAGCTCTGATACCAATTGTTGGGATTAGTTGCGTCCTAATTCCCAACACTTCTTGCACCTGAACCAGAAAAAGAAAATGTCGAGTTAATTAGCAGAAAAATTAAACGAATAGAAAGCCTCACTGGAGAAGATAAAGATCATAATAAACCACCACCGTCAAGTATGAACAACAAAGTAAGCACTTAAGAACCAAATTCAAGATGATTATAATGTGATTTTTTTTTCTTTCCCCACAAAATGCAATACAATTTTTTTAGTCTTTGACAACCCTGCCAAAGTTTCATTTATTAAATTACTATTCATCTTTAAATTTAATATTTTTAAAAAAAAAAAAAAAAAGCTGATCATCAAGTATTGGTGAAAAAATCTTGTGAAGTTGTCCCTTTTCAACAAATAAGATCGTATAAAACAGTAATTATGAATCAAACCCAGAATCAATATCTTCTAATTTAGATAAACAATAAAAATTGTATGAAAAAATAAAAATAAAAATATAAAAGGAGTGAGCATAGCTATACCAAGAAAGTGATAAACGGGTGAGACCCCATGAGATTGCATCCCTCCATCCATGACAGACCCCAGATACCACAATCACCGTCCGATCATCCACCAAAGAAACATTCTCAACAACAGCTCCACCGGTATATCTTTCCATTCACTAATACTCCGCCATTCACCACCGCCGCCGGCGCAGCCACCAAAAATCAACATATTCTCAGAGCACAAGCTAGGACTCTATTTCTCTCGTTTAACACATTACTGGTCCTCTAACCAAGAAGGCGTCGTCCTTTTTTTTTTTTTTTTTTTTTTAATCTTCCTGTCAAAAATGTATGCAGAATCCGAGAAAAATGAGGAGACTGGGTTGGGAATTTCCGTGTAACAATCTTCGAGGACTGAAAGTTTTCAACAGGTGTCAACAACATAGAACGGTTACAACAAGGGAACACACAATTTGGGAAACTTGTTTAAAAATAATTTTTTTTTACACAATTCTCCAAACAATTTTTTAAATACATATATTTTTTCTCTCTCTACTTTTTAACCACATATTTTACCACGAAAATATAAAAAAAAAAACATATTTTTAAAAAGGAAAATTTAACAAACAGAAGCTTTCTAGAAATTTCATTTTTTAATTTTTTTCCCCGTAAGAGCATGTTTGGTTAAGCATAAATAAAGTCAGGTAACTGTTAAGTAACTTTTTTCTCTTATTTGTTTGAATAATTTACTTAAGAAAAAAATCTTATTCATATATAAATTTATTATTCGACAACACTGTAACAATTATAAAATTTATGTTTTTAAGGCAAAATTGATGGTTAAAAAATGGAAAGTTGATATGATTGCGTTAAAGAATAGAGCTTAAAGTTCTGTTTGTTAAAAAAAAAAATTTTAAACAAAAAATATGATGTTTACAAGATATAATATGTTATTAAAAAGTAAAAATATATATATATAATTAAAAAGTGATTTGTAGGAATGTATTATTTAAAAACATACTTAAAAAGGGTTTGAAAAACAAAATGTAAATAAAGTAATTCAAATGGCGGTCAAGGCCACCGAACAGAGAGTTGTATATTTAGCTCCTATCACGTCGTCCTAGGGTAGCTACGGGTCGAGCAGTGAGTGGCTCGCCTCGACATGAACTCATTTTGAGAAGAGTCATGATCGAAGAGCTTGTCATTTTTTCACACTCGGCTCCTGAGCAGTGACGGATCCAATGCAGGCCCAGTGGGGGTGTTGGACCCCATTGAAAAAAAAAAAAAAAAAATTTGAGTAAAAAAAAAAAAATTTTTTGAGTAAAAAAAAAAAAACGCCCCCACTGGAAAAAAGAAAAAAAAATGACATCTTGAATTTATTCCCTTTGATCTTAATTCTCTCTCTACAATCATTATGTTTATGCAAGAAATGGATACAATGCTCATTACTAGTATCTCTCATTTTGAAAGTTTATATTTACTTTTCAGTTATAGATATTTTCTTTTGTGAATTACTACCTTACAATGATTAATTATAACTTGTTAGTTAACTTAGTTTAGTTTTTGATTTATTGCTTCATAGTTTCAATCATTTTGGTTCAAAAAAATTTCGGGGGCTCCGCCTACCCCTTCCCACCATTTGAAATTTTTGGCCCCCACTCACTCGAGATCCTGGCTCCGTCCCTGCTCCTGAGGTCCACGAATTAGCTCATTTGAGCTCGTGAATATTATCTTTCATTTTTTGGCTACTTTTTATTTTATTATATTTTTTTAAAAGAAAATTTTTTTGCTCATGGATTGCTATAGAAAACCTTTTTCTTATCTTGAAGTAAAGCTTGATCTAAAGACACCGTTTGGCAAACGTACTTATTTTGGTTTATAAATCAATTTATAAATCACACAATTTCTCAAATCACTTTTTAACCACACATTTTTCTCTTTCCAATTTTTAACCACTATTTTTTACCTCAAAATCATAAATAAATCAATTTATAAATCAAACAGTGTTACCAAACGGAGACGTGCTTCCCTTTTTTGGTAAAAACTTTTTTTTTGTTTATAAATCAATTTATAAACCACATAATTTCCCAAACCACTTTATAACCACCCATTTTTCTTTCTTCAATTTTCAACAACTATTTTTTACCTCAAAATTATAAATAAACCAGTTTATAAAACAAACAGTGTTACCAAACATTGAACGCTTGTTTATATATAACTTCCACACGGGGTAATCTCTGTTTACAAGTATGCATTTTACGTTTTCCAGTTCCTTCATTATTGCTTCCGGGATTGGGAATGTGGCTTAATCCCTAACAACCATGTGATGTGATGTGATCGGTCAAACGGGTCACCATCAGCACTCTCTCTGAAGCCTGAAGGTCTCTTTTAAGGTCTTATGTAACATAATATAACCAAAGGCTCGTAATTCTCGTTCATCATAGTGAAAAATCAGCACAGCAGCACCACATTTGAGTGAATCACTACTATAAATCTGTCGTGGCTACAGAAAGATACCGAACTGTATGTTAATGAACAACATGGCACAATCTCTACTCTCATATGTCACTAATCTGCGAAGGATCGTTTTCATCCTGCACTTCTTGCATCAATAATCTCAAAATTAAATAAACATCCTTTCCACCATGCTGAATCATTTGGTTTGATTCAAAAGCATAGACATGGTCTTTTAATCCAATCCAACTGCAGCCAACTACTTTCTTTGTCGGCATCTTCTCTATCACTTTCCTAACTCGTACAAGGCTCTCCCATTTACCCCTTTGTTCATATGCGAGGGCCAACACCAAGTAAGGAAGAGATGATTGCGGTTCCAACTCCATCATTTTCTTCGTGACTCTTTCAATTAGTTCCAGGTTTTCACAAGCTTGAAGTACGGATTCCGAGCATAATGCCCTGATGACCATGTCTACAACACAAGCATAATGCCCGTTTCTTGGAGTAATTCCATATTCCTTTTCCATCGAAGAAAAAATGGACATCCCTTCCTCAGGAAGGCCACCATAATTGCAAGCTAAAAGAACACCAGAAAGTGTTATATGATCAGGATGTAAACCACTTTCAAGTAGTTCCTCAAAAATGTTAAGGGATTCGACTGTTTTGCCATTGTAAGCCAATCCCAGTATCATAGTATTCCAAGATATCAGATCTTTTGTACCCATATTAGAAAAGATATTCGAGACCGACTCGATTAACCCATACTTACTATACATTTCAACAAGTGAACTGGCAACAACATCGTCCGATTCAAACCCTGATTTGATCACCAAAGAATGGACCTGACACCCCTGCTCCCATGGAATGAATACAGCAGCAGATCCAAGAACACAGCTGAGTGTGTATTCCGTTGGTCTGATATTCTCCCTCAATGCAAGGACAAAAAGTTCCAGTGCATTCTCCTCTAATCCATTCCTTGCATAGCATGCGATCATTGAATTGGAAAGAGCTGAATCAAATATATTTGACTCATCAAACAAGCAAATTGCATCCTCCATTCTGTTGCATTTTGAAAACAGATCAATAGCTGCACTAGAAACAATAGTATTCCAAAGAAACCCCATCTTCATGCAAAGACATAAAATATGTTTACCTGCTTCCAAATTCCGCAAGTTAGAGCAAACAGTAAGCACTGCCGACACCGTATACTCATCAGCTTTATGCCCCATTCCTCTCATTGAACAGAAATGACTTAATGCAAGTTTTTCATAACCAGATTTACAACAGCCAGAAATCAAAGAATTCCAAGAAATTACATCCACTTTTGGCATAGTAAAAAAGACACCAACAGCATAATCCACTAAACCAAGCTTTCCATACAAATCAATTAATGAATTTCCAACAACCAAACTTGAATAATCAAAACCATTCCTTGTCATATTGCCATGCATTTGCTTTCCATAATCAGCACATTTCACGCAAGAAATCAAAATTGAAAACGTGAAGCAACTTGGCTTAACGCCACTGTGTTGCATTTCCAAAAACATTTCCCTTGCAGTCTCCAAAAACCCACCTGAAACATAACCAGAAATCATCGAATTCCAACTTACAACATCCTTTTCAGGCATTTCATCAAACACTTGACGCGCCATTTGCATATCAAAGCATTTAACGAACAATTTCAAGTACAAATTCCAAGAGAACACATTTTTGTCGGCTAATTCATGAAAAGCCCTTAAAGCATCATTTGCAGACCCAGATTTTAGATAAAGATCAATACAGCGATTGCCCAGAAAAGTATTGGTATTAAAAGATAATTTTATCAACTGGCCATGAATGGATTTTGAAAATTTTGCGGGATTCTTTAACGTAAGGCACTGATCAATAAGACTGGAGAAATAGGAAAGTGGATATCTGTAAACGAATGTCTGCGCCGATTCTAGAAAATTGTACATGCAATTGCAAGTGAACCTATGTTACACGAGAGCAGCAGCAAAAAAATAAATAAAAATAGCAAAGATTTCTGTTCTGCCAATCCTGGACTGTATTAAAATTTGGTTAGGCTAAAATATTGGGTCATTCGCATAAATAAAATTCTGGGGTCAATTGAAATTTACTTGTACAGATTCCAACTCAAGAAGAGGACTGCACCATGAAGAGAGAGAGGAGACCTTTTTTTCCCTATTAAAGAGGATGGATGAACGTGGTTCGGTTCGGTTTGATTCTGGTTCCAGAAGAATCAAACCAAATCATAAATCGATGATTTTTAATTAATGGAACCAATTGATTTTTTTAAAGATATGGAACCAATTCGGAATCAAACCGCTCGGTTCTGGTTTGGTCTGGTTTGGTTCTGAGACCATTACTTGAATTTTTAAATAATAGATGCAAATTAAAACATGTTTATACCCTCTTCTTCATTAGAATCCATCTACATCATTACTAAATAGAAAATGAAATTTTTAGTTTACAAAACAAAAATTTAGAAAAAGTAATATGTTATTCTAAGTCAAAGAAGAAGAAACTCACATGAAGGAAGCTCGTAGACCAGTTGAAACTTAGAGAATCGAACATAAAGATCGTTTAAACTTATAGTTATAGGTTACGATGAAGTTTTGAGTCTCATTCTACCGTGATGCTATGTGAGTTAGGGATGAAATTTGCAATTTGAGTTTGGGTTAACTCTTGAGAATTGACGAATTTGGCCAATGTTTATATATATATAAATTTTTAAAAATAAACATCAATGACGTCGATAGTGACTAAGGAGTGCAACGATTGCTGTGTTATAGGAGTGCAAGTAAAGCAGTGTGAATGTTTGTCTGTAATTGAGAAGAAGAAAAATGAATTAGAATTAGAATTTAGATTTATGATTTAAAATATTTGTCTAATAGAAAATGAGATAAAATGTATGGTAAATAACATTTTTGTACATTTCACATTTATAATTTTAGATTTTGAATTTTTTGGTGAGATGAATATATATTAAGTTTGGTTCTTGGTTTTGGAATGGGAATCGAAATCAGAACCGAAACCAAATGGTTCTTGATTCTAAGAACCAAATCATAATTTTTTTTATGTAGAACCGAACCAAACCACTTGGTTCTGGTTTGGTTTGGTCTGGTTCGGTTATTTTGTCCACCCCTACAAATGGTTATCAAACCTTTGGACTTCTTACGAAAATAGTCTCCAACGTTTAGATTTTGACATTTATACTTTTAGAAACGTCAAATGTTGCACAAATGGTCCCTACTATCAAATTCCGTTAGTTCATATCGTTAGAAATGTGTAAATAGCACAAATAGTTCCTAACCTTTGAGTTTCTTACGGTAATAGTCCCTAACATGAGTGTGTTTTGATATTATTTAAAAAGACTTTTTTTTTAAAAAATGAATAGTATTTTTTAGGATAAATGAATGATGGAAATTTTGTTGAAAAGTCAAATATTGTGGACTTGACTTTTAATTGATGATTGATATTAGTACTGTAGAAAAAAGAAAAAAAATTAAATGAAAACCAAGGGCTAAGCTCATGTTTGGTGTATTTAACTTGTATCCTACAAACATTTGGCGCATTTAATCACTAACATATTAAGTCCGTGTTTGAGATCGGTTATTTCAAATTATGTGGTTTGTAATTATAATTTTTTTGAAGAATTTGTGATTAAAAACTAATAATTTTTTTTTTATTTGTGAGTAAATTATTTTATTGATAAAATGTGTAGTTGAAAACGAGTTTTAAAAAATTAAAGTTTATTCTACATTTCTAAAGTGCACAGTAAAATATTTAACAAAAATTCACCATATTAACAGTTCAACCTATTGGTAAAAAATAAAAATTCATGGAACTTAAACAAACAAATGCATTGGACACCATTTTAGGAGTTGAATAACAAATATATTTTTATCAGTTCTACTTTCGATTTTGAGAATCGATCTATTTGAAAAGTAAGTTTAAAGAATTTGTGGTTAAAAAATAATATTTTTTTTAATTTATGTGTAGATTATTTTATTAATAGAGTGTGTGGAAGAAAATGAGTTTGAAAAAAATGAAATTTCGAAAATCGTTATCGATCGGTTCTCAAAATCGAAAGTAGAACCGATAAAAACATATTGTTATTCAATTCCTAAAATGATGTCCAAAATATTTGTTTGTTTATGTTTCGTGAATTTTTATTTTTTACAAATAGGTTGAATTGTTAATGCGGTGAATTTTTGTTAAATACTTTACTGTGCACTTTAGAAATTCAGAATAAACTTTATTTTTTAAAACTCATTTTCAACAACACATTCTATTAATAAAATAATTTACACACAAATCCCAAAACAAACTTTGTTTTTAATCACAAATTCTTCAAAAAATTATAATTACAAACCATATTATTTGAAATAATTGATCTCAAACAGGGGCTTAATATATTAGGAAATAAATATGTCAAATATTTGTAGGTTACAAACTAAATACACCAAACATGATCTTAATATGTTAGGGACTATTATCGTAAGAAACTCAAAGGTTATGGACTATTTGTGCTATTTACACGTTTTTAACGGTGAGAACTAACGGAATCTGACGGTATGGATCATTTGTGCAACGTTTGGTGATACTGAGGGCATAAATGCCAAAATCTAAACGTTGAAGATTATTTTTGCAAAAGGTGTTAGAATTAATGTACAGCCCAATTGTTGGGCCGGACTTTAGATTAATTAATCAAGACCCATTAAAAGCCCTATTGTAACTAGGGTTAGGATTTTGAGGTGCACATATTAATATGTACACTATTGTAGAGAAATCATGAAAATTGCTTTTCTATAATATTCTAGCGTATGATTTTTCTCTTGCTAGCACAAAGAGAAAAATCAATTCTCTTGAATCCATTCCAATAGTCGGAGAGTGATGGAGTTCCAGATTCAACTCGCTGTGTGGATTTCTGTTAGAGGCTGGACAATTGGATTATTGGTGGTAACAAGTTTGTACCTCCTGTTTTAGATTTCAGATACACGGCGTTCATCAAATGGGTCATTCTAATCACAAATTCTATCTAAGTACAAGGTTGATCTGGGCTATGGTTTCGTGTTTATTTAATTTCCGCTATGCATGTATGTATCGAAACCTTACAGTGGTATCAGAGCCTGCCTTGTTACTTGATAGAATTTGTTTAATTCTTTGATGATTCAATATGATTGAATAAATATTTTTTAGTTTTCTAGCTTTTGAGAAAATTTCTTTTCTTGTTTAAATATTATTTGGAGAAGAAAATTAATTTTGGGTAAAAAATGGATCGAGAAACGAGTTGGAAAAACCAGGCGGCAAAGGTCGCCGGAGTGCGGCGGCGCGACAACGTGGCGTCGAAGCCGCTGCCGCTGCGCGGTTTCGAAGCGGCTGTAGGTGCCGCTGCTTCACTGCAACACGAAGCAGCTTCTTCGCACTGCTACAAGCAGCGTGTCCTTGCGCGAGTGTCAGCAACGGAACGGAGTGGCGATGGTCGCCACAGCACCAGCTGCAAAACGCAGCATCGTGCCAGCAAAGTAGCGCGCCCCTGCAAGCGGCAGGAGGAAGCTGCTGTCCAGATAACGTAGCGGCGCTGCGATCAGCGTCGCACGGTGCCGCTACTATGGTAGTAGCCGCTCGTGGTGGCTGTCCTCTTGGACGTCTGAACCGGTGCCGCGTCGTATCGGAAGGGAGGCTTTAGGGTTTTCAGATTTTTGGGGGCGGGGGTCCATTATGAAATTTACGAAATTGAAGGGGTCCATTTGCAATTTTGAATTAGGGTTTGGCTGATTTGAGGCGGGGGCTCATTTGCAATTTGTGAAATTGTGAGCCCTTGTTTGCAATTATGAAATTGGGGTCAAAATACAATTTTAAAACGAGGGGCATGTCGTACAATTTATGAAATTGGAGGGCATGTTGATAATTTTAAAATAAGGATCCGGTTGTAAATTCTCCAGTGGCTTTCAAATGTAATTTTAAAATTTGTTTTAAATTAGATTTTTAAATTGGTTTGACCCAATTTAAAATTTTGACCAGATTATTAATTTTTACCCAATTCAAAATTTTATTTTAAAATTCACGACTTTTAAATTATTGTTAAAATTGGATTTTAACAAAATATATAATTTTAACCCTAAATTGAATTTTATTTTATTTAGAAGTTTTATCCTAAATTAAAATATTAATTCAATTTGCCCTAATTTTAGAATTAGTGTTTGGACTCTAATTTGGTGTTTAATTAAAATTCGATTTTAATTAAATTTGATTTAATAACTAGTTAATTTGATTAATTGATTATTAATTGAATTTTATTTAGGATTTGATCATAAATTCAAT
This sequence comes from Ligustrum vulgare, assembly GCA_963555705.1. Taxonomy (NCBI): domain Eukaryota; kingdom Viridiplantae; phylum Streptophyta; class Magnoliopsida; order Lamiales; family Oleaceae; genus Ligustrum; species Ligustrum vulgare. The sequence goes on from OY743168.1 coordinate 19,659,197, forward strand.
TAGCCCTAAAATCTTGAAATTAGAGTTGGACTCTAATTTATTATTTAATTAAAATTTGATTTTAATTAAATAAACTCGTCAATTAAAGTAATTGATTAATTTGATTAAAATATGATTTTAATTAAATAAGACCCGCTAACTAAAGTCAATTAATTAATTTGATTAATTAATTATTGTTCCGATCCATTTTATCTAAATTAGTTTAGACGACCTAAATTGCTAGAAACTTGAAATTTGTTTATATAATATTAGATATTATATTATAATACATTTATATGATGAATGTGTATTTAGTGGATGATTATGGACTCGACCCATGTGATTGGTTGAATGTATGGTTAATTTATTCTGTTTTTGTTGGTTGGGTCTGGGAGCTTATAATTATTTAATTGGGCCTGCGTGCCTATTATTTAATTTATTTGAGCCTGCGACCTCTAATTTGTATATATGGGTCTGGGCGTCCTTTGATACAGGTCTGTGTGCCAACTAGTATAGGATACAGGTTGGAGCTGGCCACAAGAAGACAACTAGTATAGGATACAGGTTGTAATAGCAGATGGAGATTATTACATTTACATTCGATGATCGAATGCAGTGTCCCCTAGGAATTGACCAACTAGTCTTCTTCATGGCTCGAGAAGACTAGATAGATATCGTCCATAATCATCCTTAATATTATTATATGTATGATTAATTGCATGGTGGATGTTAGTTAATATACATAGGAATGATGAGACCAAACCCCTCACTTAAAATTATATTAAGTCATATGTTTTTCATTGTTATAATGAAGAATCAGAGTCTACTATCAATGTCGCTTGTTGAGTCACTCAAGGCTATTCACTGGTAGATATGTTTCTCATTATGAAGTATCAGATACTTCTGAACAATGGGTCAAACTTAACAAAAATAACATCCTTTTTAGTCAATCAAAAGTGATATAATTTTGGAAGCAATTTATTAAATTCGTATTAATTGGTTAATACAAAGTGTCTTCCATTGTTATAGTGAAAAACCAGAATCCGTCATTGATAGAGCACATATTTGTTATTTAATTTGTGATATTTCCTCTTATTCCATTTATTTTGAGTGATTAAATTGTAGGTGTTAATCATATTTTATGTTTTGTGGATTATGTGGAGAATTTAGATCAAAATGGATTCAATATCACGAATTAAAGAACAAGTTTGAAACTCGAGAAGTACACGATCAAATCAGGACTTTGCATAAGGTGTGGGAACGCCTTATTAATTCTGAAAGACATCAGCCTTACAAAATTAATGGACAAGACATTTTTTTGAGGCAACCAATTAGATAAATTTGGAGACCAATTGGAAGGATTTTTTGAAGGCCCAACAACACAATTCAATTGAAGGAGACTTGGGCCAAAAAGTGGAACAACTTTGACCTGCTATCCAACCTAGACTAATTCTCGCAGCACACATTAGAAAAGGTAGAAAACCTGACATATATGGAAGGAAAACAAGGAATTATAGAAAAAAGAAGGGAGAGAGTCTGAGAAAAAAAAGAATGCAACTTGCTGGAAAAGAGAAAAAGGCGAAAAAAAGGACAACTCACGGACAAGAAAAAGAAAAAAGGAGGACTCACGTAGAAAAAGGAGAGAAAAAGGAGGAGGCTAACACGTTATCGTTCAACTGAGAGTTTGATTTTTATTTGCTTTTATTTATTTTAGTTTTTGATTTATAATGTTTATGAGTAGCTAAATCATTATTCAAGTTCAAGGTTATTCGAAGTTTTGATTCACCAAGAATTTTGAGATCTAATTAAATTTATTTGTTTCTTTAATCATTCTCTATTTATATGTCTTTTGCTTGTGAATTGAAGTTGTTATTTTGATTGATTAATTCAAAGTGCACGTTGTTTTAATCGTCTAAATGATACTTGGTCAATTAGGAATCTAAATCCGTAATTGTTTAGATTTTCTAATATAAGTAACAAATAACATAGTTGATTATAGATTGATTTTTTACTCATGTTATGAAGATATATAACCTAATTTAAATAAATCACGCGTGTGAATTTGTTGATTAGAATTGGTCGTCTTTCTAGAAATTAATGCTATTGGTAAATTAAATATGTGCTCTATCAAATCCCCCCCACACTTAAACAATGCTTGTCCTCAAGCATGAACTAGCTCAAGTTAATGAGTTGCTATCATCATCATTCATTCTTCTATCTCCACAATTCAACACAAGGTTAGTCACTTCAACAATTTTTTCCAAAATCCACATGTAGTGGGATTTAACAGCTCACATTTGATTCACACAATACGCTCAAAATGTTTAGGGTGTAAATTATATATGTACTCTCAAGTCAAAGCATAGAAAACTCTTACCATAGGCTTGCTAATATATCACATTGGAGCTACCAATGGTTTTGAATGCAAAGTAAGGATCTTAACACCGGTTGCAATGTGGCTTGGGTAAGGTGGGATAAAAATGATACATTTTTGGCTATTTTCATTGAAGGAATTATATGAACTTCTTCGTAAGAGCTCACTTAAAATCCATGTACTTCAATCAAATCACTCCATACCCCAGTGTATTTTATATCCTTTCACCTCTCGTGAGTATCCCTCTTTGGGAATTACACACAAATTCCCTCTCTAAATAACCCACAGAAATTTTTGATGTTCAAGAAATAATTGAGCAAACCAGAAAATAAAATACGAACATAGAAATTTATGTGGTTCGGCAACTTGCCTACGTCCACGGACCGCCAAAACTTTTCACTATATAATAAATTGCTACAATTATATAGAATTTTCACTCACCAAACCCCCCAAATATTGTAGGAAAAATAACCAAGTTTTACCACATCTACCAATTTCTACTTCTTTGTACAACCCACAAAGAACCCAAGAAAAATTAAGATGCTAGACTACATTTTTCTCACAATACTCTCTAGTCGATGTGCAATTGATTGACTCCTCAATACACATACTTATAGGTAAACATAACCCAAAAACGTGTATTACTTGTGCCCCAAGATGTTTCTTTATTGAAGCAGAATAATCAGAATAAGGAAAGAATTTCATGCCAAAAGATTATCTTCCTTTTCTTTTTATCTTTAACTTGGTCTCCAAGTTAATCACTTTAACAAGAGAATCAATTGTCCAAAATATTTTCATTCTTAATTTGGGTCAAATATCTCAACAATCTCCACCTTGACACAAATTCATCAAAGCCAAAAAATTCAAATTCAATCATTGGGTAAACGGGAAGCATTTAACACTTTGACGATCTCATACTCCACCATATGAGTATAACCAGCACTCAGAATTATCAACGAACTCCGAGCTTTTCATCGCCTCATGTCGAAATAAACATTGCTGAAAAATTATGGTGCAACTCCCATGTTTGGATTTTCCTGGGAGCTCATCAGCCATCGACATCAAATTCATCACACCTTGCATTAACGTCAAACCAATGCCCGTGTGCAAACACATGTGCCTACCAGCAAGAACACATCCTCTATCATGGAAACTGACTTCATGCCATAAGGAAGTCTCATCTTACTAAAGTACATCATCACCACCCTCCACTAGGAGAGTCACATTGTCCACCTCCAAGCAGTTAGCCTACTCTGCTCCACCTATTGGACAATTTCTTTTCACATGACTAGATTTACCATAGTTCCAACACATTACCTTCTTCTTCATGGAGTTACCTCTCTTCCACTTTTCAGTAACAAGCAAAGCTTTTCAGATGAACTGTCACTTCAACCTAATCAACTTAACTTCTGAAAAATTTCACTGTTTCCTTCTCGTACATCAAAATCAGCATGATGTACTCAAACGTAGATAGAAGAGACCAGATGAACCTTATCCTCATCATCAATCTTAACTCCAATAGATTCCAGTGCAGAAACAATCTCATTGAGAACACTAAGATGGTCTAAGATTTTCATACCTGCATTCATTCTTAAAGAATGAAACCGCTCCTTCATGTACAAGTTATTTGACAAGCTCTTCATTTGAAACAACTCTTCCAGTTTTTTCCCACAGTTCCTTCAGAGCAAATATCCCATAATTATTTGCAAGAACATTTTTGGCCAAACAAAGTTGTAACATGCCAGCAACCTTCAAACCCAAATCTTCCCAATCTTCATCTCTCGTGCTAGATTCGGTTTCTTTATCAGAACTCGGGGTTGGTTTTCCTTCAAAGCTTTCTGCAGTCCCAACTGAATCAATATATCCATGACTTGTACTTACCACAAGCTAAAATTGATCTTCCAGTAAAATTTCTCCACGTTGTACTTTTTAAACATATTTTCTTTTGCTCCAAAAAAATCTTCAAACCACCTGAAGCTCTGTTAATTAGACGTCGATTCCCCGTCGACGACGCCACTGTTGGAAATTACACATAAATTCCCTCTCTAATTAACCCACAGGAATTTTTGATGTTCAAGAAATAATTGAGCAAACCAGAAAATAAAATACGAACACAGATATTTACTTGGTTCGGCAACTTGCCTACGTCCCCGGACCGCCAAAGTTTTTCACTATATAATAAATTGTTACAATTATATAGAATTTACACTCACCAAACCCCCCAAATATTGTAGGAAAAATAACCACACTTTACCACATCTACCAATTTCTACTTCTTTGTACAACCCAAAAGAACCCAAAAAAAAACTAAGATGTTAGACTATATTTTTCTCACAATACTCTCTAGTCGATGTGCAATTAATTGGCTCCTCAATACACATATTTATGGGTAAACATAACCCAAAAATGTGTATTACATGTGCCCCAAGATGTTTCCTTATTGAAGCAGAATAATCAGAATAAGGAAAGAATTTCATGCCAAAGGATTATCTTCCTTTTCTTTTCATCTTTAACTTGGTCTCCAAGTTAATCACTTAAACAACAGAATCGATTGTCCAAGATATTCAAAAATTTGATGGGTGTCGAATCCAACAAATAATAATGTTTTCTTGCTCTTGTAAAAATAAATTGTATTAGTGGTGAGCAATGTCGAATCCACAGAGATTGGTTAGATTTAATTCCTCGGAAAAATTAAAAGTAATGAATTAAAAATAAGGGGGGGTTTGAATTTTGAATGTAAAATCAATTTGTAAATAAACGAGTGCGAAATTAAAATTGTTGAAAATATCAAATTAAATAAATATTCAGCCCAAGGTATAATCTCGGTATTGATTCACGGAATTGAACATAAATGCAAAAATAAAATCCTTAAATCATTCTCTAAATTGGTTATGGTCATTGATACGATCTAACAACCTATCCCTCCTTACTTTATCGATAATAAAGAGACACTCGTTGATTATTTCCCTAATCAATAAACAATCGATATGATCGTAGGATTTAATTTACCAATAACATTAATTTCTAGAGAGACGACCAATGCTAATCAACAAATTCACACGCGTGATTTATTTAAATTAGGTTATATGTCTTCATAATATGAGTCAAAAATCAATCTATAATTAACTATGTTATTTGTCACTTATATTAGAAAACCTAAATAATTACGAATTTAGATTCCTAATTGACCAAGTATCATTTAGACGATTAAAACAACGTGCACTTTGAATTAATCAATCAAAATAACAACTTCAATTCACAAACAAAAGACATATAAATAGAGAATGATTAAAGAAATAAATAAATTTAATTAGATCTCACAATTCTTGGTGAATCAGAACTTTGAATAACCTTGAACTGGAATAATGATTTAGCTACTCATAAACTTTATAAATCAAAAACTAAAATAAATAAAATCAAATAAAAATCAAACTCTCAGTTGAACAGTAACTTGTTAGCCTCCTCCTTTTTCTCTCTTTTTTTCTACGTGAGTCCTCCTTTTTTTCTTTTTCTTGTCCGTGAGTTGTCCTTTTTTTCTCCTTTTTCTCTTTTCCAGCAAGTTGCCTTCTTTTTTTCTCAGATTCTCTCCCTTCTTTTTTCTATAATTCCTTGTTTTCCTTCCATATATGTCAGATTTTCTACCTTTTTTAATGTGTGTTGCGAGAATTAGTCTAGGTTGGATAGCTGGTCAAAGTTGTTCCACTTTTTGGCCCAAGTCTCCTTCAATTGAATTGTGTTGTTGGGCCTTCAAAAAATCCTCCCAATTGGTCTCCAAATTTATCTAATTGGCTGCCTCAAAAAAATGTCTAGTCCATTAATTTTGTAAGGCTGTTGTCTTTCATAATTAATAAAGCGTGTCCACGTCTTATGCAAAGTCCTGATCTGATCGTGTACTTCTCGAGTTCCAAACTTGTTCTTTAATTTGTGATATTGAATCCATTTTGATCTAAATTCTCCACCTAATCCGCAAAACATAAAATATGATTAACATCTACAATTTAAGCACTCAAAATCAATGGAATAAGAGGAAATCTCACAAATTAAATAGAAAATATGTGCTCTATCAGCCCTTGATGCGGTTTGTTGAGTCGCTCAAGACTGCAAGTGGGAAGGTGTGTTTATCACTATGAAACATAAGATGTTTCTGAACAATTGGTAGAATTTAACCGAAATCTATCTTTTGTTGAGTCACTCAAGGAGATGTGATTTTGGAGGCACAATCAAGTAAATACATAAGATGTGTGCGACAAAGAGTTGTCTACTTGATGATCTAGGAGTCACATGGAGATGTGATTGATAGGAGTATCTACCTGGATGTTTTATTAGAGCTTGTTGAGTTACTCAAGGTTCTAATGAAATAAACATGATCCTAGCCTACTGTGAATCTAATAGGATTCTATGAGATTAATGTTGAGGGTCATTAATTCAAGTAAAATAGTGAGAGCAATCGATTTAATAAAGACCTTATTAAATTGATTTATACATGATAATACGTGATTCTATTTTTGATTTTTTATTGTTGTTGTATGAAATTGAAAATTTGAGTTGTTACTTGAACTTATGGAGTTTAATTGACACTTTGTAAGTTCATTAGACTGAAATCCTTGAATTGGCGTCATCCTTTGAGAAATGATCTCAAAACACGATATGATCGAGAATACTCTTCTCGAATATTCCAATAATAGGACACTACATTTATAATTGCGAGGTTTCCTTAACCGAACTGAAGAAGTGAGAAGTTTGGTGAATCTTCTACTTCAGTTTTCAATTCGATAGAGGTTAAATAATATACTTAGCCAATCGAGTATTAGATATCGATTATATACAATGGCAAAAAGTAGAATAATTGCGAAAAATGGTGATATACCTATTTGTAGGTAATAAAGCAAATGTTTCTTGAACAGCTTAAGAAGCTATCGCTTTTCTTTGCCTTCTGATTCGGTTTATAATTAGACAATTGTTAATTACAGTTCTTATGAAGAAAGACACTTCCACTTCATGTTTGGACATGAAGCGATTATCCTCTTTAATTAAGAATAATAGTTATTCGTTAACTTAGATGGGATACTATGTAAGTAAGGTAAGTAACAAATAGTCTACATTCTGAATATTAATGTGGCATGGAAGAAGTCACACTTAAATCTGACATTTGATTGATTCAATTAATAGAGATATATGTATATTTCACCTTGGAGGTAAATTGACAAGTCAGATTTTCTTTGAAAAAAAAGGAAAAGTGGAATGGTTGATCCACTGAGCCTGTTGCATTCGGATGTAAGCAGGCATATGTCAGAATGGTCTTTAATCATTAGATAACCATGATTGTCATTGTTATCTATAATAAAGTTTAAATCTATAAGTTTGAAAAGTTCAAATAATACAGATATAAATTAGAGTACCAAAATGAGTAAAATATTCTAAGCACATAGATTTGATCAAAGTGAAGAATATTTCAAAGTGATTGACTTAAAGGTTATGTTATGAGAACATGATTTTCGCATAAATAACTCTTTCGCATACACCTTGACACAATGGCATATCTTAAAGGAGAATGATTACAATTTATGCAATCATCGATGAAGCCATGCAAAATCTCCAAAAACAGTTTTTGGAGCTTTGCACTAATAACTTTATATTACACAGTTAGTCGTGTTCCATGATAATTGGTTGATGAAAGTCCATATAAGATATGGATTTCAAAGGTCTAATCTTCCTTGCGTTAAGATTTAAGACCTCAATACTTATTAGAAGTATACCAAATTTGGATAAGCAATAGCCTTAGTCTAATATATATATTGTGGGATATCCAAAAGATGGTTGGATATTACTTATACATTCCTATCGAGAAAGAAAGTCTATCTCGAATTTTGTCAATATCTTAGAGAAAATAGTTCATCTAAGAGAGTACAGTGAGAATAAAAGTACAGCGTGAAATAGTTCATGATTATACATATACTTAACCGATTAAATAAGCTCTAATATGTGTTTGCATTGGATGAGGCACAAATCGATGCTTGGGACGTGATCGTTACTTAGGACGTAGTGACGACTGATAATGCACTAGATCCATGTAAAATATTAGGATCATGTACATTCCCTTGAGTTACACATCCCTGATTGCTGATATTGTATTAGTCATGAATGATGATGAGCCTATATTTACATAGAAGTTAAGTCAAGTATTGACTAAATGAGATGGCAGGAAGCCATAGAATTCAAGATAAAAACAAGTTTTGGAACTTGTTTGATTCACCTGAAATGGGTAAGACCCATACGTTGTAAATGCGTTTACTCTGAATCAACTCGAATTCTGCTTGCAGTAGCAACATGATGTAACTATGGGATTTTTGAATCCTTAAACATAGTATACTAGCTACAGATATCTATTATAGATTAAACCAAGTCTCACGGAGTTAGAATCTTAATTTTGATGAGATAATCAAAATGTTTAATTTTATCAAAAGTTGAAGATAAAGAATGTGTGTATATAAAAGGTTAGTGGGAGTGTTCAATATTTCTGATACTATATGTAGATGACATATTATTGATCAGAAGTTGAGTCTCTAACCTTTAAAATGAAAGTGCAATTATTTTGAATTTGAGAAATAAAACTTTTACTTTGGGAACCAGAATCTATAGAGATAGATTTGGAAGGTTGTTTTGATTTCTCAATCCACGTACATAGATGTAATGCTAATGAGGTTAGCATGAGTGAATCCAATATATGATTCTATCCCAAAAATTTTGGGGTTAATCTTTTCAAAAATGGTATTTAGAACACATATTGAGAAAGAATGACGTGGAAGAGATACTTGATCGTTTGACAATAAGATCTTCTTGAAACGCGACACTATGTACAATACCTTTTGTATTATTGAGTACTTGAGAAATACTAAGAATACAATAGACATGAGGAGAAATATAGACTTACAGTCTTTAGGTATAGAGATACCATCCTTCAATCAAGAAAAAGATTAAGAAAATATTCAGTCTAATTGTTAATTAACTCATAGTAGTGGTGTGGTCAGTTTGAAATGGTTCAAACAAGAGAGACCGCTAACTATACAATCGAGACCAAATACATAAGTGCTTGTGAAGCAATCTCGATCGTTAAGTTCATTAGTGAACTATAACTGTTCCCAGCATTGTAGTAATGAGTACTGTGACGACAAGGAGCCATCGCGCAAGCGAGGGAACTGAGTCTCATCGATGATCTGAGTATATATTTAGAGGCTACTATCTTATTCGAAGATTGTAGAAAAATAGAATTCATGCCCACTAACCTTGCAAAGGTTGAATATGTGAAGAGTCACATGTCTAAGATCCACCTGTAAATCCACTATCCCAACAGGAATGTGATTGTCACATAAACTCGTTATGTATAAGATACATGAGTTATTGGATCGAGTGGGAGTATGTCAGTGTTATGCTCTAAATTCAATAGTTGAGATAGCATAACACATATTATCATTGGTTCAATAAAGGCAGATCTATTATTATATTGAGTTTAACTCATTATTTAAATAATAGAGTCCGTAGAGTAAGTTTAATTAACTTGTAAGTCACAAGGTGTTGTGACTGTGAGATACAAGTCATTAATATCTTATTCTAAAATTGTCCCTAGTCGAAGTAACTGCAAGATACAGATATTGTTGTTGCAATTAGACTAGCATGTGTTGCATTTCTTTCTTATGAAGAAAGTAGCTTATCTCACAAGCTAGAATGTAGAGGGACATTCGAATGAACATGTGGATGCATTGTTAGATGAACAAAGCATTGGATGACCCGCCTAGAGATTCCACATGGATAACTATCCAAGCGTCAGTGGTGAATCTCTAATGCGCAGTTGTGGATTTGATCCTTTGACTTGAGGGCTTCATAGAATCTTATATGAGGATTACCATGCTTTGGCGAGCGTTGATGTTGGCTCTTGAGAGGGAGTCATCAGGATGACGTCGTTCGGGTATAGTGAGAGTCATATGAAAGTTGTGTATGTCCAATATGAGGATTCGTCACTCCTGGGTAGTAGGAGATTATAACCTGTATTTCACTCACTTAAGTTGATGTAAATTCCTCGGCTGGGGTGAAGTTATGAGTTGAAAAAGGTGTTTTCAGTCATAACAAGATCAACTAAGATAAGAAGTGAATAACATAATTGGTTGAAATGAGATTGACGCTATCCATATCTCTTAACCAATTGGGTTATATTGATGAAGGGATTGTATTTCCACAGTAACCGCATATGAACTGGTCTTTTCATACCGCATGACTTTTCCTTTCACATGGATTGCCTTGACACATTGCTAGATGTCAATCTAGGACGGGGGCGTGAATTAATCGATCTTAGTGAGTCAAGGATGAATTAGAAATAGAGATTTAAATTCATCTTATTCCAATCAGATTGGAATAATAATAATATCACGACGTTTGCCATCGTGAATGGAACCTAATGGGTCACACACAAAAAGCGAGAATTGAATATCTGGAATTGGATCTTGTCCAAGTGGGAGATTGTTAGAATTAATGTACAAGCCCAATTGTTGGGCCGGACTTTACAATTAGATTAATTAATATGATTAATTAATCAAGGCCCATTAAAAGCCTTATTATAACTAGGGTTAGGGTTTTGAGGTGCACATATTAATATGTACACTATTGTAGAGAAATCATGAGAATCGCTTTTCTATAATATTCTAGCGTATGATTTTTCTCTTGCTAGCACAAAGAGAAAAATCAATTCTCTCGAATCCATTCCAATAGTTGGAGAGTGATGGAGTTCCAGATTCGAGTTTGAATTTCTGTTAGAGGCTGGACAATTGGATAGCTGGTGGTGACAAGTTTGTACCTCCTGTTTCAGATTTCAGATTCACGGCGTTCATCAAAGGTATCATTCTAATCACAAATTCTATCTAAATGCAAGGTTGATCCGGGATATGGTTTCGTGTTTATTTAATTTTCGCTGTGCATGTATGTATCGAAACCTTACAAAAAGTCCAAAGGTTGGAGGCCATATGTGCTTTTTATCCTTTTTCCCACATTATTCATTTCATAATCATAATGAGAATAATACAAACTATTTATTTATAATAAAATGCTAAACAACACCACTACAACCACTAAACTAATTAATGTCACTTAATGAAACTTTCCACTAAATTAATTGGAACTACCCATTAAACTAAATATAGCACTTCATGTGCATTTGATTAACATAAACATAGAAAATAAAAAGCTAATAAATTGACAAGATTGCACGTATTACATAACAGTCATTGGAGAACATCGAGTAAAGCTTAAGGGTTTGAAGTTTTAGTAGAATCAAAACTGCAGCTGAAAGAGATTATTGTAAATCACGCTACAATGATAATCCCCTCAAAATTATTATTTGCACAAAATTATTTAATCTAGTCAAATACATAAAAGAGGAGAGTTCATGGAACGGGGTGATCTAATCATAAGAAACCAATTTTTGGGAGTAGAACAACCCAGGTTTCCAGTACTTTATACTTCCAAATATTTTATAATATTTCTATTACTTTTCAGATTTTTATGATACTTAGAACCTAAATTTTAATATCATACCTTGCGACTATGATATTGGAGCGTAAATTTCAGTAAAATTAATTATTTTATTTTGTGATGTGGTGTGGTGTGATGTGGTGTGGTGTGGTTCGATTAACTAATCAAATTTTCAAATATTGATGCAAATTGGAAGGCAGAGGCAAAAGGTTGGTTTTGAATTGGAAGACGAATTATAAATTTAGGGTGTTGAAGGAAAAATAGTTCATCTTTGGAAGAAGTATAAAAGAATTTTTATGTGATTCGAAATGAGTTAATTGTGGTATAAAAAAATTATTAATTACTTAATAAGATAAACGACAATAATTTAAAATAAAATATTGTATGTTTGATGTTGTTTAAAAAGAGATTTTTTGAAATGAATAGTAATTTTTAGAACTTTTAATAGATGTTTGAGATTGAATAAAGTAGGAAAAAAAAGAACAATTTAAAGAGTAACAAACAAAGGCATAATAAGGTCAAATCGATTTTCGATCTGTACTAATGATGGAAAAATCCATGTCCCTAACTCACCTTGCATTACCTCATCCCTCAAATTACATTTTAAATTAAAAATATATTTAAAAATATTAATTGATTCGGACGGTAAATGAGATTTTTTTATTCTTGCCTGCCTCCCAAAAATCTCTTGCTGGAATAGAGATGATAATCGGTCCTCCTCCCAGTGGCGGAGCCAGGATTTTCAGTGAGCGTGGTTAGAAAATAAATGAGTTTTGAAGGGGGGGGCACGGGGGGTTTTTTTTTTTTTTTTTTTTTGAGAAAAATTAAACTATATAGAGAAAACTTAGGGGGGTTTATTCAATTGAGATTTCGAAAGATATTTAAAGACTTTTTTTAATGAATTTCGTTAGATTTTATTGACTTTTATGGATTTTTATAGACTTTCAAAGACTTTTGTGGACATTTATTTAAAAGACTTTCATGTACTTTTAAAAACTTTTATGGATTGATTTAAAAGACTTTAATTGACTTTCAAAGACTTTTACAGACTTTTATTTTTTTATTGAACAATTTGAACACTAATAAATTAATCTTCATATGGTGTGAATGTGAATATTAATAATAATTATATGTCAAGTGAATTAAAAAAAACGTGGGAGATAAATAGAGAAATATTTGTGATTAAAAAAATGGGGAAAAAAATAAAATCACGTCTGACATCAATATAAAAAATATGCTATGGTCATAAAAAATTTTGAATATACAAATTTTTATAGATTTCGATTGGTTTTTAATTAATATTATTGAATATACAAATTTATCTGGAGAAAATTCTAGAATCACTTTGCTTAATTATTATTTGTTTTGATACAATTTAATTATTATTTTTCTATAAGATTTTAGTTGAATTTATTTTCATAAAAAAATTGAAAAAAAATGATGAAAATAAAGAGAGCCAAAATATAAAGAAAGAATATTAAAATGAAAAAAAATATATATAACAAGTTAAAGAGAAGAAAAATAATGATTTGTTTAGTCGTATGTTTTTAAAAATAACATGAAAGTATAGAAGAAACAAAATTACAATTTAAAGATTTTTTTTTTTTTTTTTTAAGTTTTGGAAAGTCTTTCAAAATCTTGGAGGTTGGTGAGAGACAAATTAAGAGATTTTGTGATTGTACATTCTGTTTAGAAGTTAGTACATAAATGATTTCATAGGAGTCTTTAAAAGTCATTAACATTTTGAATAACACATGATTTTTAAAGACTTTTAAAAGTCTTTATTTAATACACCATGACTTTTATGGATTTTTAAAATATCAATTAAAATCTATATTAAATACCTCAAGATTTTTATGGAATCTCTAAAGTCTAAATTAAATACACCTAAACTTTTCAAATCCTTTAAAATCTTTAAAAGTCTTTTAAAGTCTACATTGAATAAACCCCCCTTAGTTTCACAAATGAAAAGTAAACAAATTTCAACTCAAATGAAATATCAAAAATATTCCCAATTCCAAAATTAATATCAAGTAGATAACAAAACATGAGAAATAAATTACTACTTCCAAATTCCAAATAAAAAAATCAGTATTTACTATAAATTAAATGAACCAAGTAGTAGTTACAGACAAGACAAATACAATATTATCATGATTCATAATTCATAAAGGTTAAAGTAGTGCAACCATTAAGTCGTTCTAGTCCACTGTCCATTAATACCCAACCCACGCCATCACCCCATGCTGAAAAATTTAAATCCAAAAGGTTAAAGTACTAGGCTTCTTCACTGCTTCAGTCTTCTTCAAGCTCCAACATTCACAATGGAGCCTATCAAACCAAACCAGCAAATTGATATCAAATCAGGCGGCGAGAGAAGCTTTTTGTTGCGGAGTGGCAGAAGGCGGGGGGTTTAGGGTTATGAGGTTATCAGTTGATTCAGTTTTGACTTCACTTCTCTTATTTTATTTTATTTTATTGGGCCTTACTACTCGGTGAAGAGCCAAGGTCCAGCACGGTCCGAGCTGGGCCTTAACTGGCTCCGCCCCTGCCTCCTCCCCGCTCTGTCCCATTGACAGTTATATTCTCGATTATGATTCTAGAACTAGAATAGATGAATTCAAGATCCATGGATCCAAAACCATTTGAAATTTACACGGACTATTTGGTTCGATTGGTTTTAGTTCTTTTACCCCCTCTTGAGAAATAAAACTTCATAGCTTCGGGCTAATGATAAGTGTATTTTATACACTTATTTCTATCTTAAAAGTAGGATTTTTATTGTTTGTTCAATAATATTTGTTATTTGTTTTATGTCATTTGTTTATAATTCAGGAATAACCCAAAAGTCATGAAAACAATGAAATTAAAGCTAAAATCAAGCAATTGGATGATAAAAGTGTCAAAATAAGCACATCAAGAGTTGATGCAGTTAATCAAAGGGCCAATTGGAAGAAGCAATCAAATTTGGAAGAAAACAGAAGTTCAGGGGCTAAATTCCAACAATTGGAAGTTGGAGGACCAGCTGTGAAATTAAAAGACAGGGACCAACTTGTAGCACTTCAAAAGTCAGAAATTGCCTTCAACCGCAACACCGTGCGGTCGCATGATATTAAAACCATGCGGTCGTACGATCACAAAAATCAGCGACTGAAATAGACCTTCAGAGGCGTGCGGTCGCGCACTTTTGAACCGTGCGGCCGCATGGTTAAACTTCTGGGCCGCAGCTGGGGTTTTTGCGCGGAAATCAGCAGTCTTTCTCCCCAAGTAACCTAATTCTCGTGAACATCTATAAATACATGGCTTGGGTTACGAAATTAGGGGTTCCCAACTTGCTCAATTCATGCCAAAACACTGTCCAATTGCCGGAGGATTCATAGGAGGCCAAGTTCAAAATTGAAGAACAAGGATCAAGGAGATGAATAGGGTGACATAGTGATGGCAACGGGGCGGGTACGGGTCGGGTCCCCCCAACCCGTGCCCCGCCCCGCGACCCGCGAATTTTGGGTCGGGGCGGGTCAACCTACCCGCCCCGTTTATTTTTTTTTTAATTTTTTCGGTATTTTTTTTCCTTATTATTTTTTATTAATTTATTTAATCGGGGCGGGTTCGGGTCGGGACAGCCAAATCCAAACCCGCCCCGCGACCCACCCGAGTCGGTGGAAATCGCCCCATACCCGCCCGTCGACCCGCAGGGCGGGTTCGGGTCGGGTTTTTTTGCCACCTCTAGGGTGACATCTATCCATTATTCTTGTGAATTTTCTTTAACTATGTTTCTAGGCTAGATTTCTTGTCTTAGAATTGTGATGAAGTTTTAATTATTGATTTCATATTTTGCCTTATTATTTAATTTACACAGTTTATGGGTTTGATGCAATTAAATAGTGCTTTTATTATTATGCAATTGTTTGGCCAGCTTCTGCGTGATTTTATTGATGTTTTTCTATGTTCGAAAGAGTAGAAATTCATTAGATGTTATTTAATTGCCACAAAGTCAGATAGGGGATAGAAATATACTCATATGCTTTGTGTTATCCTTGAGAGTGTTAATTGATCTTTTAATGCTTTTCTAATTGTTTAATTGTCATAAAAATATAGTCAATTTGCATTTAGGAAAATATTTTTATGCATCGCTCGAAAGGGGACTTAAATAATTTTAGAAACACGGATATTCAAAACCCCATGAATTGTATTTAAATAATTTGGTCAAAATATAGATGATTTGATTAAAATGGATTCATAATTCTAATGCATTTGTTTTTATAAGTTTTAAATTCAAATT
The DNA here is from genome assembly GCA_963555705.1 of Ligustrum vulgare. Lineage (NCBI taxonomy): Eukaryota > Viridiplantae > Streptophyta > Magnoliopsida > Lamiales > Oleaceae > Ligustrum > Ligustrum vulgare. The sequence continues at coordinate 19,675,351 of OY743168.1, forward strand.
TTTATTGTTTCTTTAGGTTTATTTTTAATTTGTTTTTCAAAATCAAAATTCTCAAATTCAAAGCTTTTCTTATTCCGGTTAAGGTCTGCAGTCTAAAATACGATTTGCTCAATCTCTGTGGGATCGATACTTGGACTCACGTCCACTTTATTACTTGCGCGACCCGTACACTTGCGGAGCGAACAGCTGACATGATAATGAAATAAAAGGACTTCTAGAGAACGTGAATAAATAGACGAATATGTTTAAAATTTACTCTCTAATGATTCTTTCTACATTTAAACAATTTTGATTGTGTGACATTTTTTTAAATTTAAAATTAATAACTCATTTTCAAAATAATTAAAATAATCTTAAGTTTTCCGTTATTATAAAATATAAATGTTGTTTTCTTGAACTAATAATTTTATATAGAACTTTATTTAGCGACATTTTTTGTCGATAAATTTAATTTATTGAAAATGTATATATTTTTTAAATCATTAATCTTAAAAACAATGCTTATTAATCAAACTTTTTAGGTTAAAAAATAAAATTTATTCCAATTTTTTGGATGTCCCAGTTTTAAAAGCAAACTCCCATGTTTTGAACTTTTTTTCTTTTTTTTAAGAACTTCCAGATTTAATTTAATTTAATTTTATTATAGTTAGAATAATTTTAATTTTAAAAAATCCTAATTTCGAACTCTGAGATTTAACGTCTTCTATTATAGTTAAAATAATTATAAAATTAAATAAAATACTGAGTCATCAAGTCTCACGGAGCGTCTACATCTAGACGGAGCATCTCACTTTTTCTATTTTTTTTCAAGTCACGTCAGCTTAATATTGTAATCCATGAAATGCATTGGAGAAACATTTTTAACCAATTCAGTCTATTTGCTGACGTGTTGCGCCTTTTCTCTCAATTCATAGAGTCCATTGGAGATGTTCTCAAGGGTTTATATTTTGTATCAATTTGGTTCATGATTCCAACAGTTGAACTTGACTGTTAAAAGTGTTTTTGTAAGTAATTTTTTTTTTTTAGATTTAATTTATATATCTTTTTAAATTATAATATCTTGTCACAAATATATATACATATGATTTCAAGATTCAGTTAAATATAAATCTATTATAATTATAGCGTATATAATTCATGTTATTTAAAATAATGATATTCGTAATAGCTCACTACCGATAGTCGTCCTACATGACATCATGTGTGGCCACCACACACGATGTCACATGGAATGACTATCGACAGTGAGTGACTATGAATAAAATTACTCTTATTTATGTTAGTTACTTGTTGGTATGTTTTGTTGGGTGGACTAACACACAAGTGGTAAATAACATGTTTTGTCCAGTTTTTTCACATGATCCATAACCTCTTTGAAGAAAAAAAAAACCTATTTTCCCATGATCCATAACCTCTTTGAAGACAAAACCGACTCAAGGTTTGACAACCGCAAGCCTTTAATTCATTGCATATGTGTAAACCAAAAAAAAAAAGGCTAAAATAAATATATTTTACATTGTACGTGAATGTATTTAGAGGGCTTTGTTACATAATTTGAATTACTCGAGCCACTTTCTCTCGTGTTCATCATGTTGAATTGCATCAGTGATCTAATCTGCACCTCATTTTAGGTTTATCAATTGATTCAATTGGTACCACCATCTCTCTCTCCTTCAGTCCTTGTTACCTGCGTGATCCCTCAACTATATTAGGCAAGAAAAAAGATTAAGAATTTTCTAAACAATGGCACTAAAAGGAATCCCGATATCCCTTAGCATTCCAGTGTTCTTTGTTAAGCTTTAGAGGGAATTCTCAAGGTTCGATCTTTTACAATCATGTTCTCAAATCATGACATGATATGACATTCATGTGCCACTCATCCATTTATTTGTATATATAAACAAAAATTGGACAAAAACAGAGCAACATACGAAAGTGTTCATGTGATTCTGAAGTTCCAAAGCAAAGCGCTGAATGACGCGAACAATATTGAAGAAGTATAAGTTTGCCATGCTACCTTGATGCACCACGATTTCCTTCATCATCCAATTCAATCAGTTGGTGGCAGGAAACGACGATCAGAATCCCCCCTGCTTTACATAATTCTGGCATCATTTTGACAGAAAAATATTGGTTCGAGGCTCAGAGCACATACCAAATCACTAGGCACTGCAAGTCATTCCAGATTGAGAGCTTCAATTTGTAAGCAACTAGTTTTGAAAATCCTTTAATCAGAGAAAAAGTGATTAGTACCTTCTTTCTGAAAAAATGGAATCAATTAATCAGTATAGTAGAAGAAAATAACAAGAAACAAAACTTAAAAAGGGCCATTCTGTTATGTTATTAATATTAAAAATCTTGTGGTTTCACGAATGGACAACCAAACATTTATAGAAACGATATTTGTTGAGCCTACCATTTTTCTTAAACAGAATTTCAAAAACTTTGGAAGCGATTTTTTTTTAAAACATTGTTTTAAATTAGAAGCTGCCTTGGAAAGGGAAAAGAATGGGGAACAAGGTGAAACTCACAATTGATCAACCTCTGTTATATTTTTCTTCACAGCTGTAGCAATAGAAAAACACAAGATTATTACATCCAGAAAACGAGTAATGCCCACACTTCAAATGTTCAAGTTCACCCATTCAAATGACATCCATGAGAGTTTACAGAGTTAATCTACTCACTGCTGCCCAACAACTTAAGCCGTGTAGGTTTTTATTCTTTCTCTTCTTTCGTTCTCCGTCTGTTGCAAAGAATATACTTCATGTATTAAATCAATATCAGTTTCATCAGAGAAGTGTGCTAAATGATGGTCTTAGTCCTTTTCCAGTAAGTCACAGACATGCCATTTACTGGACGCCATTCACTGTAATGTGCATCTTTTTGCTATTTTCCGCATTAAGATTGTGACAACCAAACTTAATCTAGCTTTCAAAACAAGCAGAACTTTAGCCCCTGTTCTCTTTGCTGTTTTGAGGTCGTTTTTTGTTTTTATTTTCGAAAACGCTAAAAACGCGTTCTCTTTACCATTTTCGAAAACGCATTTTGGAAAACAAAAAAAAAATTTGTACACAAAACGGAAAACGCCCGAAACATCGTTTTGGGCGTTTTGTGTGTATTTCGACAAAAAATGTCCAAAACGCGAAAAACGCGTTTTGGGAATTTTTTTATAGAATTGTCTTAACTTAGAACTAAGCTTAATATAAATTTTTTTTTTTTTTTTTATTATTATTTTTTTTTTTTTAAATTATCCTAGCTTGGAACTAAGCCTAAATAAAGAATTTTTTTTTTTTAGAATTATCCTAACTTGGAACTTAATTTAAATAAAGTTTTATTGAATTCAATATCAACGTTACAAAAAAAATTAAATGAGAATTCTTGTTGTTATATTTCAAAAAATACAATGATAAATGGACTCTGGTGGTTTTGAAAGAACTTGCATTTTCTGGATTTTAATAGAAGTAGAGCTTTCTCAAGTCCCGAACCTGACCAAGCTGTGTTAATATAGACTCTTAATGCTCACATTAGTGTGTTGCATATAACCATATTTTTAGTGTATTGTGAAAGGAAATTTGAGTTGGAGTTAGTAGTATTCTGCAAGCAAATTAATTAAAAATAGTTTAAATAGTGTTCTACAAAATTTCAAACAGAAATTGTTTTCCAGCTTTTCATTTTCAAAAACAGTTTTCAGAAATGACAAATCAAACGCGTTTTCAGCAAATTTGAAAACAAAAATGAAAACACAAAACACAAAACATTTTCGAAAATGAAAATACAAAATAAAATACAAACAGAACGCCACCTTATATTTTACAAAAATCTGCCATAAAAATTTAAAATTAAAAATTGAATTGAACGGCATGCAAATGATGGTTTATGGCTACCAAGGAACTAGTTTCATTGACTAATTTGGCGTTTAGTGGAAATCTATCTAAACGTAAAGGATCTTTTTGATCCATGGTCTGCAAAAACTAATGGTTCCTACCCTATATTCATTCACCTTATATTACATATCATTATTGAATCAGAAGAGGATAACATCTCTTGTGCTTTAAGACAGCAAAATATTACTGTAAACGATAGAATAAAATGTAGGTGCCTTGAGAGTCATGATGCAGAATCTAACCTTAATGAGGTTCATCTGCATTCTCTGGTTCAAACATCACACCAACTTCGGCCAGGATTCTTTTGGATCCTCTCGTCTGCCATCAACTTCCTCACCAGAGCGGATTGTTCCCAGTCACCAGCTGAGGCAAATATGCTGGATAACTGTACAAGAGCACCCGTGTTCTTAGAATCAAGTTCCATAATCTGCCGATACACTTCCTTAGCAAGAGGTTTATCTCCACCACCTAGACAGCCTCTCAGAATTGATGACCACATGCTTGCATCTGCTTTGAAAGGCATCTGATCAATAAGATCTATAGCTTCTTGAAGATAACCCATCCGTGCAAAAAGATCAATCAAGCAAGAGTAGTGTTCAATACCAGGATCAATATGATAGTCGTGTTTCATTATACGAAACATACTTCTCCCCTCTTCTACCAGTCCACAATGATCGCATGCAGACAAAACTGCAGTAAATGTGATGTTAGTGGGTAATACTCCCCCACACCTCATTTCACTAAATAGACTCAATGCTTCAATTCCAAAACCATTTATAGCATAACCCGTCAACATAGAATTCCAAGTAACCTCGTCAAATTTTACCACTTGGTCGAACAGTTTTCTGCCACTTTCGACATAGCCACACTTGCAGTAAAAGTCAATAAGGGATGTAGCAATGACCTGATCAAAGTCAAGGCCAATTATGGTAGCTCTAGCAAAAACTTGTTCACCAAGTTCAAGCACTGAGATGCTGGCACAGGCACTGATTACACTGGCAAGACTGAATTTGTCCATACTCATGTTCATCTTATTCATCTGGCAGAAAATATCTAATGCTTCGATTGGAAGTCCGTTTTGACTCAGACCCACAATCATGGCGTTCCATGAAATCAAGCTTTTCAATGGCATACTACTAAAGACACATTTTGCTTCTTCAATTCTCCCACAGGTCGAATATATGGTGATCATGGAATTAAGCAAAACAGTATCATGAGTTTTAATGTCACTGAATAAATTGCAAGCATCATTAGGACTTCCACATTTGGCATATACATCAATAAGAGCGCTGGCAACAACAAGGTCAAACATGATTCCAAACTTATATACATGAGAATGCAATTGCATGCCATTTTTCAGAATGCCTATACTACTGCAGGCACTCAAAACGCTAGACATAGTAGATGTGTCACCTTTGGCACCCTCCTTGTGCATCCTATCAAATAATAATATAGCTTCCATCGGATCATCATTCGCAATATATCCTGCAATAATAGAATTCCATATCACAACACAAGGATTAATCATGAGGTCAAAAATTCTTCTTGCTTCATTTACTCTACTGCAATTCGCAAACCCAGAAATCAAAGCAGACATGGAGTAATCATCCGGATCCTTCATTGCATTTAATACGCCACTTGCACTATCCAAATCACCGCACTTCCCGTACATATTCACAAGTGAACTTCCTAGAACTGAATCAAATTCCATGCCATCAACAATCATCCTACCATGAACCTGTTTTCCCCAATCAAGACTTCCCAAATCCGTGCATGCTCCAACTACGGTGGTCAATATGATCATATCCAAACTCCAAACACTATCCGTTTGCCCAGTTTCCGAGTTCAAGAGATCCTTAAAAAGCCTCAAAGCCATTCTTGGATACCCATTTTTCGCATAACCATGAATCATTGCATTCCATGCAATCCCATTTTTGCTTGGCATCTCATTAAACAATCTACGCGCAACACCCAACTCCCCAGCTTTTGCATATCCCGAAATAACCACATTCCAAGAAAATTCATTCTTGTGGGGCATCGACAAAAACAAATTTATTAAATCACTCTTGTCACCAGATTTTGCACATCCTTCAAGAACGGTGTTCCAAGTGAACGAATTTCTTTGCTTCATTTCATCGAACAACTTTCGGGCACACGATATTTCCCCACATTTTACATACATCTGTAACACGCGATTGGCGATGTTGAGAGTGGAAAAAAGGACACCCCTTTTGAGGAAAAGGAGGTGGAGTTGTTGTCCTTGTGGAATGGATTTGTGGGTGTGTAAGGAATTGAGTAAACGTGCATAGGAATGCAAGTCTATAATGTCCATACTAGTGATGCTAAATGCTACTCATTTGTTATAGGGAAAATTATGTGGAACCCTACATTCTAAGTTCACATTGTAATAATAAGTTGATGAACTTTATATTTTTAAAAATCAGGTGCTAATTCCAAATTAACATTTATTAATTAAAAATTTTATTATTAAAAACTCAACGGATAAATCATGTACCCACGTAACCCATCCCACCCCTAAGCAAGGCCGTTCATTTCATTCCCAAACCAAAGAGATGGAACCCCTCAATTCAAATCGGAGTGAGTGTAATCGATGGAATCGGAGTCGAAAGTCATAGATGGAATCAGAGTCGGAGTTGGAGTCGAATGTCATAGATGTAATCAATTCCTCAGCCAGAACCATGCCAATCATCATCACCACAGCCAGCCACAGCCAGAACCATGCCAATCATCTTCAAGGAACCAAGCCTCAATCCAAAATCGATCCAATATCGACAAACCATGTTCTGCATTCATCATCACCAATTTTCATCAAACTCCATTTTCCCAGCCATCACCTCCATGCCCCAACTCCATTTCAGCCACCTCCAACTCACAGTCCGAACCACCACAATGCAATCCGGCCAACTGCCTGCGCAACCATACCATCTCCACACACAGATCACACAAACCAGCTCAAGTCCACCCCTGCCCCACACCAAATTTGAATCCCCAATTTGCAACTAATCGAACACCATCCCTTTTCCCAAATCGCCTACTGCCCAAAGTCAACAAAACCCAAATTAAAAACCCAAAACTGAGAAGAATCGAAGCCCAGAACCTTACCCAACCTCGAACCCTCTCTGGTCTGATTTCAGCCGGTTGTATCGCCGGTTCTTCGCAGCCAAATCGCCACTTCCAGCCCGATCGTTGCCTTCGCTTTTACACCCAAAACCATCTCCACCACCGCCAAATGATGGCGGTAATACCGCTATTAAACCGACCGGTGCAAGAGCGCCGGCAGTAGTGACTGAAAATGGGTCGATCGCCTCCGTCGTCTGCCTGAATGTGTGAAACGAGAAAGAGAAATCTGATTTTTCTATACGAATTGGGAAAGAGAAATGAGTATAGTTTTATTATAATATTTTGATTTTCGAAAATTACACCTAAGTCCCCAAGCTTTTAAAGTTATTTCAAATCAGTCCCCATGTTTTAAAATCTATTATTTCAGCCCTAAATTTCGACGGTTATTATTTTAAACCCTCAAGTATCAAAAGTATCTTTTTAGTCCCTCGATTATCAAAACATCAATTTCAGTCCTCAAATTGTAAATTATTATTTTTAAACTATAAATTTCTAAAGACTAAGGCTAAATTATGGGCTAGACGAAGCGTACGGAGAATTAAAGAATGAAAGTCATTTCCCGCTCAACTTTGCACTCGTCGGATTTAATGTAGACTCGCACCTATTAATTTATTTAAATTATGATTGTTCAAGAGAAAACTTGGGAAATCCAATGAGTGGAAGGCCGGATCCCGTGAGGACCGGGAACGCCACAAAGGCGGATAGACCTTGAGTATGCGGGCATGATTGGGACAAGGCTCCAGCGAGGGAGCCCAATCCGCTACCCACATTCTATATTTGTGAACGTTATGTGATTTATACATACAATGTTTTTAAAGAGTTTATGATGTTTCAAAAGAAAACTTGGGAAATCCAATGAGTGGAAGGCCGGATCCCGTGAGGACCGGGAACGCCACAAAGGCGAATAGACCTTGAGTATGCGGGCATGATTGGGACAAGGCCCCAGCGAGGGAGCCCAATCCGCTACCCACATCCTATATTTTTAAGAGTATATGATTTATGAAAAGAAGCCTACCAATACCCTGTTTTTCTAAAGAGCCTGTATTTATGTGTGCAATCATTTTATAAGTTAATTAATTGGCGATGAGTCTACTGAGTATTTTCCCCATGAAATGCTCACCCCTACTTTTTAACAGTTTTGCAGATTCCGGAGACGGTGGCAAGTGATGAATGATGGTGGCAATAAACGTTAAATGGTTGAAAGTTTGACGTTAATGATTTCCGTATTTTCCAAACATTGAATAATTTTGAGAAGTGCAGTTATTTGACATTGTTAACTGCTTTACAATATTAATGGTTCGATTTACTATTTCAAATGGTTTCATGAATGTTTTCAATCTTATCGACCATTACAGTTTATTTAATGTTGCCAAAATGAATTTCAATTATTTCTTCCTCAAAAATATTAATTGAAAAATTAGAAAAGATAAGAGAGGTGGTGAACCGGGTATACGGAACTCGGGGCGCTACAAGAGGTGTGTGGGTAGGGTGGGCTGAATATATTGATTGTGACTAATTATTAGGTAATTGTAATCAAAATATTAATTAATCGTGATTTTGTGCGACTTGTGACGAGTACGAAATGTGACCAATTATTAGGTAATTATCACAAAAATATTGACTAACCGTGACCACAAAAATGAGTAAATTGTGACTAATAAATAATATGTGATCAATTATATTAGAGATTGCGACATACTGTTACTTTGTGTGACCATTGGACGAAGATGTTATGTGACCTACTGTTGTGTCAAAGACTCAAATTATATTAGAGATTGCAATTTGTATATGGGTGATTGTGACTTTATGTGACTGGGCTGTAAATTTGTGTTTGCAAACTGTGACTTTATGTGACCTAACTGCGACCTTGTATGACTGAATTGTAACCTCGTGTGATCGAACTGTGACTTTATGTAAGCGAATTGTAACCTCGTGTGACTGGACTGCCAACTTGTGTGACCAAACTATGACCTTGTGTGACCAACTGTGACTTTGTGTGAACAATTGTGACCTAACTGTGACTTTGTGTGACCGAACTGTGATCTTGTGTGATCAACTGTGACTTTTTCTGACCAACCGTGACTTGGTGTGACCATTGGACGAGGACGTGATGTGACCTACAATTGTGTTAAATATGACTATGTGTGACCGAACTGTGACTTTGTAAGAACGAAGTGTGACTTTATGTGATTGACATGTGACCTCGTGTGACCTAACTGTGACCTCGTTTGACCTAACTTCGACTTTGTGTGACCAAACTTTGACCTTTTGTGACTAACTGTGACTTTGGAGGGGTGGAGTTTTACAACTAAATTTGTAATTGTGACTCTGTGTGACCTTGTGTGACTTAACTGCGATCTCGTGTCACCTTGCGTGACTTTAGAGGTGGGATGGGTGGGGTAGAGGTTGGGTGGGGCTAGAAAAAGTAGAAGAAATCATTTTTTTGTGGTGAGGTGGGGTCGGGGTGGGTGGGGTTGGGGTTGGAAAAGTAGAAGAAAAAAAATCATTTTTTTGGGTGGGGGTAGGGTAGGGTCGGGTGGGGTGGGGTGCGAAAAAGTAGAAGAAAAATAATCATTTTTTAGAGTGGGGTGCGGGGTGGGTGGGTAGGGTGGGGTCGAGGTCGGGTTGGGGGTTAGAAAAGTAGAAGAAAAAAATTATTTTTTGAGTGGGTGGGTGGGTGCATGGGTGGGTGGGGTAGGGTGGGTTGAGATGCAGTGGTTGGGGCGAAGTGTGAAAAAATAGAAGAAAAATTAATTTTGGATGGGGGTATGGTGGTGGCGGGGTGCGGTGGGATGGGGTGGGCGGTTGGGGGGAAATGTGAAAAAATAGAAAAAAAATCATTTTTGGACGAGGACGTGATGTGACCTACAATTGTGTCAAATATGACTATGTGTGACCGAAGTGTGACTTTGTAAGAACGAAGTGTGACTTTATGTGATCGACCTGTGACCACGTGTGATCTAACCGTGACCTCGTTTGACCTAATTGTGACCTCCTGTGACCTGATTGTGACCACGTTTGACCAAATTGCGATTTTGTGTGATCGAACTTTGACCTTGTGTGACCAACTGTGACTTTGGAGGGGTGAGATTTTACAACTAAATTTGTAATTGTGACTCTGTGTGACTTAACTGCGATCTCGTGTCAACTTACGTGACTGACTGTGATTTTGGGGGTGGGGATGGTGGGGTAGAGGTCGGGTGGGCTAGAAAAAGTAGAAGAAATCATTTTTTTGTGGTGAGTTAGGGTCGAAGTGGGTGGGTTGATGGGGGGATCGAAGTTTAAAAAGTAGAAGAAAAAAATCATTTTTTTGTGGGTGTGGGTGGGGGTGGGGGTAGGGTAGGGTGGGTCAGGGTGGGGAAAAGTAGAAGAAAAAAATCCTTTTTTTGGAGTGGAGTGGGTGGGTGGGTGGGGTGGGGTCTAGGTTGGGTTGGGGGTTGGAAAAAGTAGAAGAAAAAATTATTTTTTGGGTGGGTGGGTGGGGTGGGGTGGGGTGGGATGAGATGAGGTGGTTGGGGTGAAGTGTGAAAAAATAGAAGAAAAATAATTTTTTGATGGGGTATGGTGGGTGGCGGGGTGCGGTGCGGTGTGATGGGGTGGGGTGTGGCAGTTGGGCGGAAGTGTAAAAAAATAGAAGAAAAATTATTTTTGGATGGAGTGGAGGTGGTTGGGAGGGGTGTAAAAAATAGAAGAAAAATCATTTTTGGATGGGGGTATAGTGGGATAGGATGGGGCGGTTGAGGTGAAGTGTGAAAAAATAGAAGAAAAATCATTTTTGGGTGGGGTGGGTTGTGGTGGGGTTGCTAGGGTGGGGTCTGGTGGGGTTGTTAGGGTGGGGTGTGAAAATATAGAAGAAAAATCATATTTTGGTGGGGAAGGATGGGGTGGAGTGGGTAGGTGGGTGGCGAGGTAGGGTCGGGGGTGGGTAAGGGAGTGAAAAATTAGGAGAAAAAATTAACTTTGGGTGGGGTGGGGTAGGGTTGGGGATGAGTGACGGGGTAAGGTCTGGGTGAGTCGTGGAAAAGTAGTAAAAAAAATTCATTTTGGATGAGGTGGGTTGGGGTAGGGTCTGGGGCAAGGCTGATGGGGGAGTCGAAAATTAGTGCAAAAAAATTAATTTTGGGTGGGGTGGGTGGGGTTGGGGTAGGTGGCGGGGTAGGATATGGTAGGGTCTAGGCGAGTTGTGGAAAAGTAGTAGAAAAAAATCATTTTGGGTGAGGTGGGATAGGGTGGGGTGGGACTAGGGGTGGGTGGGTTGGGTTTGGGGAGCAGTGGGGTGGGGTGGGATGGGACGGGTGGGTGTCTGAGATGAGAAAAAAATAGAAGTAAAATTATTTGTGGTGTGGTTTGGTGGGGGTGGGGTGGGTTGGGTTTGGATTGGGGAGGGGAGGGGTGGGGTGGGGTCGATAAGTTGGTGTCGGGGGTGGGGGGTGAGTGTGAAAAAGTAGAAGGAAAAAATTCATTTATTGATTTGAGGTGGGGTGTGTGAGTGGGGGTGGGGGTGGGGTGGGGTTGGGGAGGGGTGCGATGGGGTGGGGTGGATAAGTTGGTGTCGGGGGTAGGGGTGAGTGTGAAAAAGTAGAAGGAAAAAATTCATTTATTGAGTTGAGGTGGGTGGGTGGGGGTGGGTTGCCGGGGTGGGGTGAGGTGAGTGCGGGGTTGAGTTGGATTGGGTTGGGATGGAGTGGTGGGTGGGTGGGTGTGATGGGATGGGACTAGTGGGTGGGTGGGGGGAGAAAAAAATAGAAGTAACATCATTCTTGTGGTGTGGTGTGGTGGGGTTGGGTGGGGTTGGTGGGTGAGTGAGTGGTGGCGGGGTGGTTGGGTGCGTGCGTGGGTGGGTGGGTGGGTAGGGTTGGGGAGGAGTGTTGGGTGGGGTGGGTAAGGTGGTGTTGGGGGTGAGTTTAGAAAAGTATAAGGGAAAAAGTTATTTTATGGGGTGGGGTGGGGTGGGGTGGGTGGAGGGTTAGATTGGGATGGAGTGGTTGTGGATTTGATATTGTTTTTATTTTATTATTTAATATTATACCTTTCTTTGTCAACTCATTATAATTATTATAATATTGTATTAATTAATTAACATATGAAGACCTGATTTTTACAAAAAAAATTTAAGTTTGTTATTTTTAAAAAGTGAAAGTTTTAGTTGTATAGTTATGTACTTTTCCCTTTTTTATATGGCGGTCTTAGTCTAGTGTAATCTTTGCGTATGTTTGCACAAATACTCAATTTTTGATATTATATTAAATTATTGAAAAATATTATTTTTTAACTAAAAATTACGTTCTGTTTTTAAAGTATCACAACATGATATATACTTATAATACTTTCAATTTTTTGATATCATAACTCGAAATTTTATCAAATTTTTATGATACTTGAGGAAAAATTTTAGTATCACACGTCGATACTTTACAATTTTTTATGATACTTTGTCTCAGACATTAAATTAAACGTATTTCATACACTATTATCTACATTTTCGAGTATAGTTCACAACCACCAACCACCACCACAGCTACGACAACCACCTTCTCAACACAATCGTTATTGTAGCCTTCAGTTCTCAACATGATCACCACCACTTTCACCGGATCAAGACCACCACTGCCACTACCTCTACCTACCTACACTACAAACCCAATTGGCTGATTCGCATCCTTGATTCCTTGTACATCGTATATTCCTCCCCCACTCTTCTTCTGCAACCCCACCACAAAACCATGATCCCGACCCACACAATCCAAACTCTTTCAAATAACATATTATCAACTTCAAATGCAGGAACAGTAGTACGGATATCAAGTTGAGAGGGATGATATCTTCCCCACCATGGGGAACATATTTCATACACACAAGGAATTTGATTGATTGGTGAGGTGGGCCCCACTGCCCACCCACTAATAGGGGGTGTGGGTTGGAAATATGTTCCCCACAGTGGATAACATATCTTTTCTGATCAAGTTGAATATTTAATGGGTGCCCACAAAATTGAAATAACTAGTAGAAAATGGTTGTGGGATAGACGGATAGTGGAGAATTGAGAATCATGTTTATGGGGTGAAGCAGAGAAGAAGAGGTGGCGCATGCATATGCATCATCGGGGGAAGAAAGCGGTACACAGGTATGCTGTCGGGGAAGAAGCATAGCATGGGTGGGAAGCGGCGCACATGTGGGAAGAAGCCGTGGAAGAAGATGACAATGATGATCGTATTTTTCAGTTTAATTCAGTCGCACAGTATTCTTCAATTCGGTGTAATTTTTACATTGCTCAGCGCAATTTCCTCTTACTCATATCCCACTTCATCGTGGTGGGATTGACAATAAGTTATGACTCCAAATTCAATGATAAGTAAATAGTGCAACAAATTATTGAAAATAATAAATAAGTTAAATATTTATATTAAATATTATAATTATAATTATAATTATAATTATATTAATATTAATATCGAAAAGCTAAAAAGAATAAACTTAAATAAATAGTGTAACAAATTATTGAAAATAATAGTTAAAATCAAGATGTCAATCTTGATTTTAATATGGACAAAATAGCTTTAGACCGTAAATAAAATAACCGTATAGTGTATCTCAATGTGAGTACATAGTAGTGTCTCAATGTAAGATATGTACTCAAAAGTCAACACTAACACCTAATATAAGCATCCAGGGACTGATCTAAGCCCTTATGAGAGCGATCAACAGCTCGTGCTAGATTTGTCAATTTTTTTTAATTTTATTTTTTCTTACTCTTAGACAATCGATTGTGCTCATTAAATATCCTAAATTTGTCCCTGAAAATATCCATGCTTCAGCATGGATATAGGTAGCTTCAGATCACCAATAAAGCTAAATTTTGGAGCTAGTAACAAAACACGGAAAGAGCATCATATACATAACAAACCTCTCTAGTTCTTTACAGACCACTTAAAATCAAATAAGCTGAATTTTAGCAAAGCATAAATTGATTCAAACTACAAATAAGTAATCAGAAAGTACCAAAACAACTTGCAAATTAACCAACACAGTTTCATCTCTTCATCACAAGGAAAATGTTGTGGCCTTGCGGGAGTACAAAAATGGATAACAAAGAAAAAGACAAGGAAGTGCATGGCTGGTATAAGTTAAAATAAAGAGCTACTCACTAAAAGGTGTGCCAGCATTGTTGATTTCCACTACATGTAATATTATACTTACAAGGTCAACGTGGTTACTGGTTACCTATACTTTTTGGCTTTAGCCAACTTTTTCTTTTTCTTCTTCACAGCTTTGGGGACTTTATGTTTTCTAGCCTCCCTTTTTTCTTCTTTAACTTTCTTCTTGTTCTCTTTCCTGGCTGCTTTTCTGTCAGCTGGGCCCTGCTTATTATTGCTTTCAGAAGATGAATCTTCTGATTCACTTGAACCGCTTTCACTTTCGTCGCTTCCAGTCTCTGAGTCTCCAAATGGCAAGTCAGGATGTTCACTGGCCTGAGCAGAGGTCCCGTTTACTGGATTTCCATTCGACTGATGCTGATCTGCTTCTGCTTCTGCTTGAGAACAATTGGCCATAGAAAGAGCCTGCTTCAAACCTGTGATGGTCTGATAATACATGTCCCCTGTATCCTTGCCACTCGTGATTCGTTGCACGTCTTCCTCAGCATTCTTCACGTGATCCAGTGTCTTTGGAATGAACGACTAGAAAAACAAATAAAACTTAGCATTGAGAGAGAGATAATTCATTCATCAAATCATTTTGCTTACAGAAAATATACCTCGATTTTGAGTTCAGACGAAATAAAGACAAGATACTTAGCCAATCCGGTAAAAAGGACTTGCCCAAATCACTAACACGGTGTCATCAATTACACTTGAGGGTTTTATTCGAGTAAATAAAATAAAGGATAAATCCACACAGTGCTGGTAATCAGGATTTGACCATTCAGTAGAAATTGTCAATCTTAATCAGGTAATGAGATTCAAACAAATCATTAAACATCCTTAAAATGAATAAGGCAAAATCTAACAACAGAATAACCCTTCCTAATAAATTTTATCATTGCTAGATCTACTGAGGTGAGCGTCAAAGGGAAAATTCATTGAATATAATGTGAAAGAACTAATGGTGCTGAGGTGTTGAAGAACTAATGAACAAAAATAGAAAAGAGAAAAATTAATTCCACTGAAACCTGAACAAATACAGAATCTGCAATTTCTTCTTCTGCAGAGATTACATCACCTCTAGCCAGGATTTTTTGTTGCACCTGCAAAAAATCAGAGCGCAATTGCAATGAAGATTGAAGTGTTTTTGCCATTACACCATAGTTCTTGGACATGTACCTCTTCAAGATAACTGTCCACGGAATCATCATCAATAGTTGGATCCACTATAAAATCAAACAGTTCCCGAATAGTCATAACAGCTATGCCATGTTTTTTAAAGAAATCCTGCAGGCCACCACTCACTCAGTTTAATCAACATTGTTAATTGGCGTAACACTTGTTCATTTGCATGAACAACTCAACTGAAAACCTCGATACTTAATCAAACAAAAAAATAAGAGAATAACTCACTGAAACATGAATACAATCCTCTCGAAGGAAGTCTAGGGCATGTGGATGGTCAAGATCGACTGATTGCGAAACATCAATGATGTACAAGTGTCCCTGCTCAGTAGAAATTATTCATAGTCAATGGTAACGTATTTATAAACCAGAGAAAATAAAAAATTACCTCAAAATAGAGTATGTTATATTCACTGAGGTCTCCATGCACCAGTTTACACTTCTGATATAATGTTCGCATGGCCATGATCATCTGGCAAAGATGATAGAAAACAGTTCAACACAAATTTCTTTACCTTTTTTCTAATGGGAGGGGAACGTGAGCATTCTAACATTAAATAAAAAACAGACAGAATTTTTATGCCCTTCACAAGTCACCAGTTATAAATTGACAGTTAGCCCATTTTTTTTTTGAAACTAAAAGAAAGTTGTGATACAATGGAGCCTATAATAGACAGTTTACAATGTTACCCTTCCAATAGATCTTCATTGTTTGTGGAACAGTTTTACCTGATGAAAACTGGGATACATTGGGAGTTGGCTGAATAACTTTTTAATTCGATTTGCTGACAGACTAAAAGGATTTCCATCAAACTTCCATACGAAAGGTTATCTCTTTATGATTTAAAATTTTCAATTCACATTCGAGACTTATATTATAAGAGGCAAACTATAGAAAATAACAATTCTATTAGCAAAGCTCAAAATTAAAGATCAACGGTGTACCAAATTTCCTAACAATCTCCCAAGTTGAATGTAGTTAGTGATTTCAGATAACTCTGGTTTTGACATTGTTGACCAATAAACATCACTTTGATTGAACCTGTAGCCATGCTCATCATGGATTTTCAGCATTAATGAATCGAAGACTAAAATAAGATGATCACACATGAAAGTAGCTTATAGTTATACAAAGCCAACTCAAATCATCAGTCTACATATCCACTCTCTTTATTCAGGCATCGAACTAGTTGTCAAAATATAAGAACCTAATAGAAAAATATCTGAGCCCACCTCCACATAGCCTTCACGTAACTTGTCAAGAGATAAAGCAGCATCCTTGAGCCGAGGCGCAGCCCAACCTGCCTTGCCTATCATAAAAAGAAATTCACCATTATTTCTAACCAACGAAAGCAAAGATACTCGAGCAGCAAATCAAGGAAATACCTATGAATTCCATAACCAGAACATGAAGCCTCAAAAGAAGTGGAGCTGGACACCTGATTCCTGCAGCCCTTAATCTGCAGTTCACCCACAAGAACTAATGAAACTCAATCACAACAGAAAAACATTAATAATACCTATTTATGTTTGACATAATTCTTTCAACCTGATTTTCGCTCTAAAAGAACCCACACATCCACATCATTTTGTAACATATATTAGTTACAACTTCATGTAAACTTAATTCCCTAATTAACTACTATAGTGACAGTTGTTTGGTTAAAACAGTGTTGCACAGAAACCAGTGTGAATCTAATGTTTAGACCAACAAGACCATGGCTACCCATCTTTTTGAAATTGCAAGTCACCAGTAAGAATTGTTTTAACTTTGCTTTACACCATAAAATCACGATCTTAAATCCCACTATTTTCCCAAAATAAAAGGCTATGAACTTTTTGCTTCACCCTCATCAGGAACGTTCAACAAATCACAGTTTTTTAAAGATTGCACTAAAAAAATAAAATTAAAGGCTTGCACTGGAACAAATCAATAGAAGGCTAAAAGTTTGAACAACAGCAGCAATAATAACATATATCTTCCAGGTAACAAGACGTATAATAAAGCCAAACGGGCATTTACCTCATAAGATTCCTCATTTCCTTCTCAGCCCATGTTTTAACCATTTTTCGAGGATTGTGCTTGCAGTATCCATATCTAAAACGATAGTCGCCTTGTACATAGCGATCTCTATCCCTGTTGTTTGAATCAGTGATATCAGAAATAGTTATAGTGGTATGCAGATCATGTCTAGAGCACAATTACAATGAAAGACCTCAGGCTATAAAATAAACCACGTTAAAAAAATTGATTTATGAGTTAGTGGTATAACTTGGAAACCATGAGAACATGCCAGAAAATTCTATCTCCATTTATAAATTTTACACACTTTAGTATTTAAAATTATAATTGATCGGCATGAATCTTATTTTTCCACTTAAAGGTTGAACTTTGAGAGGCAGAGCATGTTTGTTTCTGCAGTAAATTGTTTATAGAGTTAAGCAAGAATTTGATAAAAGAAAAGATAACCGTGATCATAACTATGACATGAAATATTCATTCAGTAGACAAGATTATGATCTATACAGACCTTGTTCCTCATAAATATATACAAGAGTTCGCGTCAAAATGTCTGTAATTTATAACAAACTTTAGAAACCAAATATCTAAAAGGTAGTCTGGGTCACACCAGAAGTGTGCTAGATTCTTTAAGGCTTATGCCTTCAAGAATGAGAGATAGCTCAAACACATTAAAAACTAGAGTAAAGAAGTAGAAGAACACTTAAACCATGTTCTAAAGCTTTTGCCTCCGTACAAAGAGCTCTTTCACATGTTATAATGATATAAAAGTATTGCGGAGGTATTAACAATTTACGGTTTTATTTGTTGTGTCACATATTGTAACGACCCGGCACCCTCGCTGGGACCTTCTCCGAGTCGTACGTCTAATGGTAGCAGGATTCTAAGAATCATTGTACTAAACCCCTAAGTACATGGTTCGAATCCTGCGGAAGGCAAAAATCAACTTCCTGAAAACGAGGCTGTCAGCCCTTGAGGAGAAAGACCATGAGTACGACTCGAAGAAGGACCCAGCGAAGGAGTCGGGTCGTTACAAAAAAAAAAGCGCCCCTTTTTTTTGTAACGACCCGGCTCTTTCGCTGGGGTCTTCTCCAGAAATGGATTTTTGCCTTCCGCAAGATTAGTCTAATGGTAGCAGGATTCTAAGAATCATTATATTAAACCCCTAGGTACATGGTTCGAATACTGCGAAAGGCAAAAATTCACTTCCTGGAAACGAGGCTGTCAGCCCTTGATGAGCAGGACGACCAGGGGGAGTGGAAAGATCATGAGTACAACTCGAAGAAGGCCCCAACGAGGGAGCCGGGTCTTTACACATGTTTCAGTAAAGAAGTATATTGCATTTTCCTTTTTTTTTTCCTACTGATTACTTCTATATTTCTTTTTCTATGATCAAATTGAGAAGATATCACACCAACCATATGCTCTGTCTTGCGCTTCATCTTTGGTAATGCTGCTAAAAATAATAGACTACGCAAAAGGAATAGTTATGTTTATAAGTATTATTGAGAGCTAATAAACACAGTACCCTTTGAGCTGGTAGAAGTTGACAAGCTTTCCATCAAAATATCAATGTCAGTTTTGGTTACTACGTTAATTCCTTAACTCTATTGTGACCTTGTCAGTTCTTATTTTCCAACAAAGGCTCCTACAGTTGAGACTAAAATATGACTGTTTCAAGTGCTTTATAATAAACATTCTATAGTATAGTTGATGAGTACCTCCTGCGAATATTTAAAGTTCATGTAACTCGATAATTCCATGAATATTGGAAAATCATGTATGTTATATATATAGAAACAAATTTCACATACCTAATCAGTTATGACTTTGGAATTTATACTTCAGCATTACATCTTTAATGAATTCAGGGTAGCAAAACAAATAAGATTATATATAGACTGAAACAAACCAAAATGTTACTCAACATACTTGAATACGAGAATTGAAGTTTTGTAGACCTTGATTGCCAGTTCCTGACAATTAGATTTTGTAGCATGATAAACATTGGCCTGTAAACGAAGAATAAACCAAAAAGACAAGTTACATAAAGTTCTAACACGTGTGAATTTCATATAAAATTGTAACATGGAGGAATAATGATGTTGAAAGGAGAAAGAAAAGATAAATAAGAGGAGGAGAATTGAAGTCTTCAATATAGGAGGTAGATACATACTTCTTTTCCAGTTGAAATGCACCCATTGATCTCATTAAATACACCTCGATTCAGCATTTTGAATAAAACCATACGAGTTCTAGGGTCAATAGCCTGAAAGTAAGATAAGATTTTTAAGCATGATGATAGCGGTCATAGTTTTAATTGTACATTCATACTCCAAATTAACGTGCTAACAATAAAATACATGCACAAATATAATTGATGCTTTTAGTGTGGCATATCCAGGTTCACGCTTATATGTAGAAAACGTCTGGGCGCGATTGCCATCAGATTTCAAAATTGTTGAAGTAGACTAGTAAAACTTGCAAATCAGGCAACTCTGTATGCATGTCTGTGACTGAGTGCTAGCATGCATATAGAGATTATTATTTAACAAGGGAATTCGAGAAAAAATAAATAAACAACAAGGAACAACAACTCAACGTGGATGCTTCCTGTGAACGGTATCATGATTTTAGACCACGTGAGCAACCTAAAACAGAAAAATAAAGATATTAACCATCTAATATATCAGTTAATTTCCATTCACCTGCTCAACAGTTGCACGGTCTGCTTTTTCTGTTTTTTTTGTTTTACCAATGGCCATATCTCGTACACTTCCGCGAATTGCAGTTGTCACAGAATTCGACATACCAACATTCAGCCTTCCTTCCCATTCCTGGATCAGGAAGTAAAAAGCATAAAAACCCAAAGCAAACTGAAACTAACGATAACCAACTACAAAGACTTTGACTGACTGTTCAATCGTGGAACAAAATATTGAAAATTCTAAAACAGTGTCGATTAATGAAGAATACGATGATACAGAAATTTCACTTCAAGCCTGCACTTTCACTACCCTAATTAAGTACGATTATGTTTGCAAGCATATGTGGAAGTTCCGAAGCTCAACAAAAATTATATCAAGAAAATAATTGAATATAAGGCTAATAATAGGGTTCAGATAAAAAAAAATAATAATAATAAAAAAAATGATGTCCATGTTGTACTTGTGCCACATCAAACTGATCCTTCTAAAGGATAAACTATCTCTAAAATCTAAAGAGCTAATGTGATATGAGAAAAAGAGCAAAAGAAAAAAAATCAAGCATAGCAAATAACTACGTACTGGTAGTTGTGGAGTACAAAAGAAATTCAGGCTTCGTGAAGGTATCCGAATGGGTTGATGGCCATGTCAACAGGGTTCTACATCTTCAGCAAGGAAAAGGAGAAGATTTCATGAAGGATACAAGAGATATTAGACTTCGTGAAGGTAATTCTAATAGGTGAAGGCCATGTGAACAGGGTTCTTTGTCAAAAAAAGAAGAATTCGTGAAGGTGATTTCCTAATGGGAAGGCCATGTGAACAGAGTTCTACGGTTCTTCATCTTTAACCCAGGAAAAAAAAAGAAGGAAGGAGAAGAAAAGTTTGTGGGGGTAGTTTTGTACACATTGAAATTAAATATTAATATTCTGCATTTCCATATCCATAGCCATTCCTTTTTCTTAGAGTTCAAAGCATGGAGAAATTCAAAGCCCAATAGCCTAACAGACCAACTTAAGAGGAAAATCAACTATTCACATCAGACTGATCTCGTCATACAAAAATATCCTTCTGTAGTGGCAAAATCTTGCTCCAGAAACATAATTCGTTTAATTCTAATGTTTAAAACTTGAAGTCAAAGTTTATTATTTCTATCAATTCTCCTTACCATAGGAAATCATCCTTAATGTCTTTAATCTTTTTCTCAAGTAGTTACACTCACTCCTTGCTCCCATTCAGCCATTCCATGAATATTCATATTTTAAAGTATAAATTCCGAAACTTAAAATTGTTTTACATTAGTGTAAGATCCAAACCCAACATATAACCAGCAAATATGTCACAGCCAGCTGATGAGAAACAAATTACAGTGACAAAGGAAAGGGAATAAAAAGCAAATGAAGAAGAAGACCAGCTAACTGCAATTTGAAATTACCGTTGAGAGACAACACCGTACTGGGAATGGGGATTTACATGACCACGGCCATTTCGACTTTGTTTCAATTCATTACTAAATGGATTTTTATTTTATTTTATTTTATTTTATTTTATTTTATTTTATTTGCATTTAAAACACGCTTTTCTCTTTTTGATTTGGATGTTAATTTACTGAATTTCACTCCCACGATCTCTGATCTTCTTCTCCTTCTCCTTTTTCGAAGGCACTTTTCAGCGACACATTTTACCTAAAATACTCAAATTCCTTCTTTATAGACAAAATAACTTAAAATTAGACACATTTCGGTACAGCCATTACACAATCACGCGCATGATATCATAAATTTTAAATTTCCTAACATTCAACCATTCTCAATTCTTGAGTGCAAAGTTCCATTTTTTTTATATATTTTTTTTTTTCAGAAATCACGAAAATCGTATAATTTATCCATTCGTACCTCCAAGGGAGAGGCTCTGATACGATTGGCCAACTTCTGGGATTTATTAGAAATGGGTTGGAGCGAAGAAGTGTTGGGGCGAGACTGGAGTCCACCATGGGCATTGGGTCTCCTGGTGTGGAGCAGAGTGAATGTGCCTCCATCCATTACTCCACCTTCTGTATCGTCCCTTGAATCCAAAAAATCCAAAGCTTCCCCTATTTCGGAATCTGATGACCATGATAATTCCTCATCCTCCTCTTCTTCTTCTCCTTCATATTCTTCGTTTTCAATTTGAGTTTCAGGCATGGAATCTGGTTTGTCTGCTAAGGAAGTAGACATCTTTGAGTGGTAGTAGCGTGAATCAAGACTGGGGGTGGCGGCCTAAGGGTTTCAGTTTAGGACGTCTGGCTCTGGGGTTGCCGTTGTATGAGTAAATAAGGCTGCGTTTGATAGAATTTGAAGGAGAGTGCATTCCAAAAAATTGAATTTGAGGAAATTAAATTTTTGAAATTAAGTATAATTTGTTTTCTTGAAATCAAGTACAATTTGTTTGATTGATTTAATTTTTTATATGAAAAGAGTAAGAATTTATTTTTCATGAAAAATAAATTAAAATTTTACTATTTTAGTTAAAATTATTATTATTTATTTTTATTTTTTTACGTCTTTGTACTTAATAATAATAATGTTAATTTCTAAAATAATAAGTTAATTAACAACGATAAAAATGACCAATAAGATGAAAAATGGTGAAACCCTCCATTTTGGTGAGAAAATCAATTCCTTAAAAAACTAGGAAAGTACGAAAATCAAGAAAGACTATAAAACTAATCCCATGGAAAAAAATGATATCAAACACATAAATAGGAAAAAATTGATGGGAAATGAATTTCTTTTAGAGGTGGACAAAAAAATCGTAATCAATATGACCGAATCAGAACCGAACCAAACCGAAAAAACCAGAACCGTATGGTTTTAAAAAAATAAAATAGGAAATCGATTTTAGAATCGAAAATCGATTGGTTCTCGATTTGGTTCTCAATTCCGCTTTTAGAACCGAAAAACTGAAGTTAGAACCAGGTTTTGATCATTGTTTTTTTTATGATTTTAATTGGTTGTCCTAAAACTAAAAATAAAAAGAATTTGTAATTTTTTTGGGTAAAGTGAAAGTGATTAAGCTATTTTCATGAAATTTGTTACGTCTCTATCTCATTGTAACCTTTAATTTCTTACTTGGACTAAAATTTTTAGTACTAACTTATTAATAAGCGAAGTTGTAACCACGATGGAGTTAATTAAATATTTAAATACAAATCTAAAACAATTAATAATAATGCATTTAAAACTCATGATTCATCCTACAAGTTTACCATACAAATTTAGCTTCTGTCATGCTCGAAAAACCTTCCAGACCATTTGTTTTTTATTTTAGTTTGTGAATATCTACTATTTCATGGAGAATCATATACTTTCTTCGAGGTGAAAGGATTTTCGAAATCCTTTATCTTGGTATATTCAGTAGAAATTTATTTCAGGTTATTGACTCGCTTCCTGAAGCCTGATACTCCTCGATAAGGTCCCCGAAAAATAATTATTATTATAGAATTGAATTAGAATCGAAACCGAACCAAAATCGAATGGTTTTGTTCTGGTTTGGTTCTTGCGATTCAATAGAACCGAATGGTTCCTTTTACAAGAACTGAAATGTATGGTTTGGTTCCGATTCTTGAGATACCCGAATTGGACCACCCAACGCCTACCCTTAATTTCTTTCCACCCAATTTTACCATAAATTTTGATCTAATGCCAACCGCTGACACCATATCAGCGGTTGGTAGTAGATCAAAACTAATTCCACCATATCAAACACAACATAAAATTTGTTGAGGTAAAGACTAGAAATTGAAAATATGGTCGAGCAGCTCATCAACTTGTCGAATATGATCCCGAGCGGGACAGGGGAAAAAAATGAGCGAACCACTCATTGGCTCGTTTAAACAAGCAAGGGAACCACGGGCCGTTCTGGACTCCCCAACTTGTTAGTGAGGCCACAAAAGAAATGGTTGTGATTGTTGAAACACTTTTAAAGTGATTTTTGGGTCTCCAACGATCTCAGTATTCTTTTCAATTTTCTTTTATAAATACCAACATATTTTACTCTAAGAATCTGTTTAGTAATGTAATTTTAGAAGCTTTTGTGGTTTTTTTTAATGCGTGGTTTAAAATATTTGAAAAGTCAAAAAAATGTGGACTTGACTAATAATTGATTGTTGGGATTAAGTTTGAAATTTTGAGGTGAAAAAAATCATATTACCAAACAGACTCTAATTTCACAACTAACTCTACAATTATATGCTCTCTTATGTTATATTCTAATTCAATTCTCAACAATTACTATACATTTCATCTTTTTATATACTATGTTTATCTTTCATTCTTTCATGCTACAATCATATTTCTTCGTATTTTTCTTCAATTTGTTCGACAGACAATCGCCAATAGCACCATAACCTTGTTTTCACAATGAATTTGTCTGTCTCAACGAAATTCCCCTTCCGAAAGATATTGATAAGGTAGGAGGTGTTCATCCAATTTATTTGGATGATATCGAATAAGATGTGGATGTGATGAAGATGTATCCAATATTTTCGATCCAAGAAAGAAGTGAAAGGATAAAAAACTGTAAAGTTTTGGGATCACTTCAAATTAGTTTCAACAGGTCATACAACTGACGGGAACCAAGAGTATGGAGTAGTGTGCAATATTGTGCACAACATTTCAAGTGGCAAAATGGTATTAGTACTATCCACCTCAATTGTTAATATCGCAAACACGTGACAAAACATGGTCATGTTGAAGGAAATCAAATTCAATTACAATTCTACATTCAGTACTGGTTTTACATCAACATTAAGCACATGGATGTATTCTGAGGAACAAACTCGTATTGGGATGATGAAATTCGTTGCCGAAGGTGGAATTACCGCTAAGTATAGTAGACAACCAACACTTCACAGTCTATGTTAAAAATTATCTTCAACCAAATAATGTTGAAATTAATATAAATACTCTTCATTATGACGCTATAGAATATTTCGTTAAGATTAAGAAAAACTAATTTTTGATTTACATAAATATGGCACTGTTATTTCGTTTACTTTGGATCTATGGGAAGGAATTAATAAAAAAATGTTATATAGCTGCAATTGCGTACTACATATATCCAAATTAGGTTATGCATGTAAAAAATATTGCTTTTAAGATAATAGAATATCATCATAATGTTAACAATATATTTAATGCTATACTACAAATTGTCAGATAATATCACTGTGAATATAAAATTTGTTCTTTTACGTTTGATAAGAATGGATACAATTAGGGATAAACTAATTTACATTACAATTTCATCAAGTATAAAACATGCATTCGAAGAATTATATTTAAAATTTGGTCAATGTGCTAAAAAATTGTCAACAACGTAGGGCATAGATGGAACTCTACGTATTTATTACTAAAATCATGTGAAGGATAAGAACACTTAATCACTGGGTATTATAATAGTAGAACTGTAATAAATGACAATGAGTTTATGTTAATAGAGATTGATTGAGAATTTGCTTTTAAAGTTAAAAAAAAATTTGACAAGCTTTTACGATTCAACCAACATCTTTTTTAAGGTATATTACCCTACTAGTTCTAGAGTTCTTGAACATCTTTTTATTATTGTAATAATTTTTCATAAATATACAAATGGTCCATTTTTATGATATATTGTATTCAATGAATCTAAAATTTAGAAAATATTTTGAAGATTTGTCTATGTCGTTTCCTTTAGCACGCGCAATGGAGCCGCGTTACAACTTAAAAGGCACTAAAATTGATGCAAACCCCTTCGGTGTTTGAACCAAAAATTCCCACAACAATTTTGTACCAACCCAAGAAAGTTAAAAAAGGTAATAAATGATGAATCTTGACCCAAGTTTAACCCAACCAAAATTCTAAGGAAAGTTAACCCTAACCCAATGGAGAGATTAAGACAAATACCAAGACTTGTGGAATAAACATCAACAAATACACAAGAACAAATCCTCAATATATAAGTTGAATAAAATTCCAAGAAAATAGTTACAAGATAAAGAAAGGATTAAAGGATTATACCTTTCCAAAACTCTCAAGGAGTGTTCTTCAATGGCCAAAAACTAACTAGGGTTTGGAAAGCTTTACAAGTATATACAAAAAAGTGAAAGATAAAAAGTTTGAGAAATTGCACAAAAAACCCCGCTATTACATTCGGGAAACTTTTGGTCGACCGAACCGGTCGACCGAAATGGCATTTTCGGTCGTACGAAGGTCAGCCGAACCCGCCTAAAGCTACGTCTCAAAATCCTGCAGAGTTTCGGTCGACCGGATGGACTTTTGGTCGACCGAAATGTCCTGAGCTTCCAAACTTAGGCAATTGACCTCGATCTTGCTCTCCTCCATGTGGACTTGATTTCGAAGCTTGAAAATGAGTCCCGCCATCGACTCTTGGACCTCTTTAGTCTTGGATCTTGTCATGGGCCCCACCGGTATTCTGATAGAGAGTTGACCTGTTTGACTTTGACTCGATTGACTCCCTGGATTCTCATCATCCCCTCCCTCTTGAAAAGGATTCGACCTCGAATCTTCACCTGCATCAAAAGGGGATAAGTCAGAGACGTTAAAAGAAGCCGATACATTGTACTCACCAGGAAGGTCAAGCTTGTAGGCATTGTCATTGATTTTCTCTAGGATTTGGAAGGGGCCATCACCACGTGATTGTAATTTTGATTTTCTTTGAGTCGGGAACCGCTCATTCCTCAAATGCAACCATACCCAATCACCGACCTCAAATGTCATTCGTTTTCTACCTTTGTTGGCACTGGAGGCATATTGTTCATTCTTCTTCTTGATTTGGAGTTTGACTTTCTCGTGGAGAGATTTTACCAACTCCGCCTTTCTCTTCTCATCTAAACTACCTCTTTCATCAATAGGTAACGGAATCAAATCCAAATGAGTTAAAGGGTTAAAACCATAAACAATCTCGAATGGAGAAAAAGAAGTAGTAGAATGAACACTTCGATTATATGCAAATTCAATAAAAGGTAAACACTCTTCCCAATTCTTTAGGTTGCCCTTAAGGATGGTGCAAAGAAGTTGTGTTAAAGTTCTATTAATCACCTCAGTTTGACCATCGGTTTGGGGATGACAAGTTGTTGAAAACAAAAGTTTAGTTCCCAATTTCCCCCACAAGACCTTCCAAAAGTGGCTAAGGAATTTAACGTCCCTATCCGACACAATGCTCCTAGGAACCCCATGGAGCGCACTATTTCCCTAAAGAATAGGTCAGCTATATGAATGGCATCATCGGTTTTATGACAAGCAAGGAAATGGCCATTTTACTAAACCTATCTACAACCACCAAAATGGAATCACTGCCTCTTTTTGACCTAGGCAATCCCAAAATGAAGTCCATAGAAATTTCCGTCCAAGGTTCACTAGGGACAGGTAGGGGTGTATATAATCCATGTGGTTCTACCTTAGACTTAGCCTTCCTACAAGTTATGCACCTAGAACAAATTCTCCCAACATCTCTACTCATTTTAGGCCAAAAGAAATGTTCTTGTAAGATTTTCAAGGTTCTCCTTACCCCAAAGTGACCCATTAATCCCCCGCCATGGGCCTCCCTTACCATCAACTCTCTCAATGAGCAATTTGGCACACAAAGTTTACCTTCTCGAAACAAAAACCCCTCATGCCTATAATACTTACCAAATCCAACCCTCTCACATGATATAAATATACTAGCAAAATCCGCATCATGCGCTTACAAGTCCTTAATGCTCTCAAAACCCAACAATTTAGCACTCAAGGTAGTAATAAGAGCATACCTTCGAGAAAGGGCATCGACGACCACATTCTCCTTACCTTATTTGTATTTGATGACATAGGGAAAAGTTTCTACGTACTCCACCCATTTGGCATGCCTCTTGCTCAACTTCCCTTGCCCCTTCAAGTGCTTCATGACTCATGGTCGGTGTGGATGAAGAACTCTCTAGGCCACAAGTAGTGGTGCCACGTCTCTAACGATCTCACCAACGCATAGAGCTCCTTGTCATAGGTTGGGTAGTTCAGGGCGGCTCCACTGAGCTTCTCGCTAAAGTAGGCAATCGGCATTTTCTCCTGCATCAAAACTGCTCCAATACCTGTGCCTGAAGCATCACATTCAATCTCAAAAGTTTTATCAAAATTAGGCAATGATAAAACCGGAGCGGTGCACAATTTGTTCTTTATTTCTTTAAAGGCCTTTTCTTGCGCCTCCCCCCATTTAAACCCAACATGCTTTTTGACAACCTCGGTAAGTGGTGAAGCTAGTGTGCTGAAATCCTTGACAAAACGACGGTAAAAACTAGCTAACCCGTGAAAGCTTCTTACCTCGGTGACATTTGTGGGAGTGGGCCATTCCTTAATGGCTTTGATCTTCTCATCATCGACCTCTATCCCCTTAGTACTAACTACAAATCCAAGAAAGACCACACTCTCCATGCAAAAATTACACTTGTTGAGGTTAGCATACAATTGTTCTTCTTTCAAAACCACAAGTACACTTCTCAAGTGTTCAATATGCTTATTCAAATTTTTACTATAAATCAAAATATTATCGAAGTAAACTACCACAAATTTCCCAATGAAGGCACGCAAAACATGGTTCATTAATCTCATAAAAGTGCTTGGTGCATTAGTGAGACCGAAGGGCATAACCAACCACTCATATAAACCATATTTAGTTTTAAAAGCGGTTTTCCATTCATCTCCTTCTCTCATCCTAATTTGGTGGTATCCACTTCTCAAGTCGATTTTACTAAAAATGCAAGAACCATGCAACTCATCTAGCATATCATCTAACCTAGGAATGGGGTGTCGATACTTTACCGTTATATTGTTAATGGCTCGGCAATCGACGCACATTCTAAAGGTTCTATCCTTCTTGGGCACTATTAGCAAGGGAACGGCACAAGGACTCATGCTCTCACGAACATATCCTTTACTCATCAACTCCTCAACTTGTTTTTGGAGTTCCTTGGTCTCCTCCGGGTTGCTTCGGTATGCCGGTCTATTTGGAATGACAGCTCCGGGGATGAAATCAATTTGATGCTTGATGCCTCTAATGGGTGAGAGCCCACTAGGCATCTCCTCCGGAAAGACATCCTCGAACTCCTGCAACAAAGAAGTAGCTAAAGTGGGGAGGGAAGTGTGAGGGTCGTCAAGTGTAAGGAGGGACTCCTTATACACCATCAAAAGAATAGAATGATTTTCTTTTAAAGCTCTCTCCAAATCACCTTTGCTCGCATAAAAATTCATTCTTTTCTCAATTTCTTTTGCTCTTTCTTTTTTCTTGCATCCCCTCATTTTTTTCTCACTATTTTTCCCCCTCTCTTTTTTTCACTTTCTTTTTGTCCCTTACTCAACTCCAACTTTTTTTTCTTCTTTCTTTCTCCTCCTCCTCCTCCTCCCTCTTGAGTTTCAATTGGTCATTATAAACTTCTTCCGGACTCAAAGGTAGGAGTGTTACGGGTTTTCCATTCATTTGGAAGCTATACCTATTTTTCCTACAATCATGCAATACCCTCCTATCATATTGCCATGACCTCCCCAATAATATATGTGTAGCTTACATGGGCACCACATCACAAAGGACTTGATCCTCATAGGTCCCTATGTTGAAAGTAAGTAATACTTGTTTGCTTACCTTCAACTCACCATAATCACTCAACCATTGTAACTTATAAGGACTAGGATGTGGCATTAAAGGTAATCACAACCTCTCTACCATACTAGTTCTAACTACATTGGTGCAACTTCCCCCATCAATGATGAGACTACACGCTTTGTCCTTCACAAGACACTTAGTATGGAAGATATTCTCCCTTTGCCTAGCCGCCTCATCCACCTTGGCTTGGGTGTTGAGAGACCTAATGGTGACTAAAGACTTGGGTGGACTAACAATTCCTTCCACCTCTTCTTCCTCGCCATCACTATCTCCTCTACAAGGCATCCCCTCTTCGTCATCTTCATCTTCCGAGTACCACTCCCCATTTTTAATAATCATCACCCTATTGTTAGGGCACTCTCGAGCATAATGCCCCCGTCCTCTACACTTGAAGCATTCTATATCCCGACTCCTATAAGTGGTAGGAACAACCTTTGGTTTATCCTTGATGAAGCTAACTTCCTTTCCCTTGGAGGTTTCAATATTGTCCTTAAGTGGTGCCTTATCAACCTTTTCACTCCCCCACTTAGACTTCCAATTGGAACTAGGACCTCCCACAAATTTTTCTTGTCCCTTTCTTTTAAATTACTCATTCTTCTTCAATTGAGCCTCCACTTTAATAGTCATATGTACCAATTCCTCCATCTCAACATAATGGTGTAATTCAACCACATTGGCTATCTCCCTATTCAACCCACTCATAAATCGAGCCATAGTGGCTTCTCTATCCTCCTCTATGTCGGCCCTCATCAAAGTTTTCTCCAACTCCTTATAATAATCTTCAACCCCTTTTGTTCCTTGAGTAAGAGTTTGTAGTCTTTGATAGAGCCCCCTATAGTAGTGACTCGGTACAAATCTTTTCCTCATAAGGCTCTTCAATTCATCCCAAGTATCCACACTACCCTCTAAATTCCTTCTCCTAGTGAGTAATAAATTATCCCACCAAGGTAAGGCATAGTCGGTAAACTCCACTACCGCTAACTTAACCTTTTTATCCTCGGAATACCTATGACATTCAAAAATCAACTCCATCTTCCTCTCCCATTCTAAATAGGCATCCGGATCACTCTTCCCATGGAAAGAAGGAATTTTCATCTTGATACTACCAAGATTACCATCCACTCCATCCCTACCTCTAGGGTTCCTCCCATGACCTCGACCAACCCCCCTCACATTCCTTCCTCCTCTATTCCTACCCATGTTCCAATTTTGGTCACTACCTCCTTCACTCTCCAATTCATCATCATCAACATCATCATCCTCATACTCATCTCTAGGCCTTCTCCTATCACCCCTCCTAACATTATCATCCCTTGGGGGTGGAGCTTCCCTCCTAGTTTCCAACCTTGCTAACCTCCCCTCCAATCTTCCCCCCATATCCACCATGGTAACCGTGAGAGCTTGTATCATATCCCTCAACTCTTGAGTTTGTGCATTAGAATCTTGTCCACTCGAAGTATGTGTACTAGCCATGGAGTGTAAGTGTGCAAGTGTCCTCACAAATTATGTTTGCTAGTGTTTCACTCAATTAGGCTTTTCCCTCTAATGAGCTCATCACTCTTGCCTTTTACCACTCCTCACTTTCTTACCCAAACTTTCCAAGGAACGTAATTCAACTAAATTGAGAATTCAATTCTTGTATAGCACAAATTCCACAAACAACAAATGAAGCAAATGAAGGATTGACACAATAGCGAGTAGAATTTAGTTGCTTGCTATTATACAAGGAAGTAAGGAATTGAACTTGACCAATAAGACTTTCAAGGATATAGTCACAATAACTTGATGTAAGACACAAGGAATTCAATTAGGAATGTGTTTGGTAGTTGAATGGTAGGTTTCAATATGAAAACACTCTTTGAAACATTTTATCAAACACTTAGGATGCAAACTTAAATAATTTGGAATTTTCAAGTGTTTGTTCAAATGTATCCCCAACAAACTTTCAAATTGATGATAACAACAATGTCCAATACGTAGGAATCATGAAGTATTCATGGGCAACTAATTTTCCCCAATTTTTGTAATTTTCGTTTTTTTTTTACTATCGAGAACAACAACAATAAATGTAAAGATAGGACTACCAATTTTAGAGTCAAGCTCTGATATCAAATGATACGAACCCCTTCGGTGTTTGAACCAAAAATTCCCACAACAATTTTGTACCAACCCAAGAAAGCTAAAAAAGGTAATAAATGAGGAATCTTGACCCAAGTTTAACCTAACCAAAATTCTAAGAAAAGTCAACCCTAGTCCAATGGAGAGATTAAGACAAATATCAAGACTTGTGGAATAAACATCAACAAATACACAAGAATAAATCCTTAATATATAAGTTGAATAAAATTCCAAGAAAATAGTTACAAGATAAAGAAAGTATTATACCTCTCCAAAACTCTCAAGGAGTGTTCTTCAATGGCCAAAAACTAACTAGGGTTTGGAAAGCTTTACAAGTATATACAGAAAAGTGAAAGATAAAAAGTTTGAGAAATTGCACAAAAAATCCCGCTATTACATTCGGGAAACTTTCAGTCGACCGAAACTATTTCAATCGAACACCTGGTCGACCGAAATGGCATTTTCGGTCGTACGAAGGTCAGCCGAACCCGCCTTAAGCTACGTCTCAAAATCCTGCAGAGTTTCGGTCGACCGGATGGACTTTCGGTCGACCGAAATGTCCTGAGCTTCCAAACTTAGGCAATTGACCTCGATCTTGCTCTCCTCCATGTGGACTTGATTTCGAAGCTTGAAAATGAGTCCCTCCATAGACTCTTGGACCTCTTTAGCCTTGGATCTTGTCATGGGCCCCACCGATATTCTGATAGAGAGTTGACCTGTTTGACTTTGACTCGATTGACTCCCTGGATTCTCGTCAAAAATACTATTTCTAAATTCAGTTGCACATTAAATTTTGATTCATCTGTCACTTATAATAATTCACATACTCAAGACCAGTACAAATGTATGTATAGTTTACAGTATACCAGTCAAAGTAATATTGTTCGATATGGACAAAATATTTCTATGTCCAAAATAATCGACTTATCAAGATTGTGATGTGTTGTGTTATGGGCACCATATTACCGGCTGCTCAAACAACATATTTGTATCGTAATAGCTAATTATAATTGAGACATCCCGCGGGTATATAGTATCACCGATGATTTGTACGTCATAAATACTTTCCAATATTGATAAAATGCATACTATGCTACAATGCATGACATGGTGGTTTCCCAACGGTTCTCATCTCGTACCCCAAATGCTCAACACATAACAAATCAATCATTAGTCACAACCAATAACTTCGATAATTCACATCCAAGTTGATCCCACCTGGGATCTCACAAATTTTCACATCAATATACCATCATATCTTATCATAAGGCAGCTCAAGGTATACGAAAATATATCCAGAATCACGAGTGGGGTATATTGGAGCAACCGTAATCTAATATGCACGTGATAAATATTTTCAAAAAGATGAGTCATATATCTTCAAAATCTCATTCCATCGTATTTATTCAAAATCTTATTCCATCCTATTTGTATAACTCAAAGCTATCAACACGCGACAAATATCCACGTATTCCATTCAAATATATACCAAGTATGTGTTGCATAAGTATATCCATAACAAATAAACACATCTCACTCACTTATAATCATATAATTCATATAAATATATTCTACTCACTTATAATCATATAATTTACATAAATATATTCTACTCACTTATAATCATATAATTTACATATATATATATATATATTCCATTCATGGTTTAATGGATGAACCGATCCATGAACAACTCTTAGAATAACTTTCTTTTGAAATGAAAGTCTTTCTACTAAGTTTGTGTGGAGTATGTGGAGAAATATGTACATAACTCCTAGTACATAAATATTCACAAGTTGTATAATATATCATCGAAAAGGTCATTGAATATGAAGTTCAACAGACTTCAAGGATTGCAAATTAGAGTTATAGAGCAAGAGCAAACGTTATGGCTAAATGAAGTCGGTCTTTCCGTTTGGTGTCGACACCAATTGTGTATGAGAGTCATCTGTCATCATTTTAAGCCCAGGTGTCGACACAAAACCAGTAGGTATCGACACCACTCATATTTTCAGAATCTGAAGTTTCATTTCTTGATTGATTTGATCCAAAACCATATATTTTGATAAGGGACTTTGATAAAACATCTTTGGTGATAAAAATGAAAACTTGGAATAGATTATACAAAATTTTGATATAATTTATTTATCTAGGACTATGGAAGGAAGAAGCTATTTTGACAACGTTTCTTTTCTTGATTTTTAGTTGTGAGGTTCTAAGTCAAAAGCTTTGAGTATTTATAAGATTATTCTGGTGCACCAAATGAAGGAAACACACCCTCATGAGATTCGAACTTTTGATTAAGGATTAAGAATTGATTCGAACACTTATCTAACAAGCTAGAGGTAGAAATAGTGAAACATGCAAGAAGAGCTATACAATCAGGGTATGAGATGTATGGAAGATAAGGTTAGTCGTATCAAACAAATCCAAGTCATCTCATGCTTAGAAACTTTAGAAATCCTAGTTTGGAGAGCTTTGTTTTAGCTTAAATTTGAGATAGTGAATGATATCAAAATCTAGAGTTATTTGTACCGTTTTAAAGTGCTTATGACACACTTTCACGTGCAACTTGCCACGCGAGAAATGGTTAATCGAGGAGGAAGTTATTGATTGTCGAAGTAAGACACTTAAAACTAAATTTCTTAACCGTTCGGTAAAGTACCAAATTTAAAAATTCACCAGTGACTATCCGTTGATCGAACTTAGAACCCGATTTTTATTCATGCATATATTACATGCATTCAATGGAGGTCAGAAGTGATCAAACGAATCTTCTAAAGAGAGGTGTTTAAACACGTTTTTCATAACTTTTTATTTTAATAAGATTTTCATTTTTCTTTCTTTAAACTCTATAAAAATCAAATAAATTCTAGAAATAACTTCTTACGACATAATGGACAATTAATGACGTCATAATTTTTTAGGTCGTTAAACTTAACCTCATTTAATTTAGAATAATTATAGGGGGACATTTTTAATTGACATTTTTAAGTGACATTGTGACATGACGATCATACATAATACATTGGATGCTTGTAAATAATTACCCCACTACTTACATTTTCACCACCCAATGTATGTGCTCGGGTCACAATGTCAATTAAAAATGTCTCCCTAAAATTACTCTTTAATTAATTTCAATTTTTGTTATGTAATTTCAAGTTATTTATTATATATCATGTTCATTTATTGTTGTATTTAATGTATTTCATTTGATCAAATTATGTTTGACTTGAGTGAATTGTGCAATTATTGAGAGATTGTTGTGCATTTTAGACTAATACAATATTTGCTTTAGATTTGTGTAAATGATAGGGATATACTTTAACCCTAGATGAACCATTGAATTATTGTCGCTAATGTTTCATGCAATTTATTGACTCTTAATCGACATAGAGATATAGTAAATTATTCAACTAATTAGGACTAATTTCACTCAAGAGAGACTATTAGTTAAAATAGAAAAATCAAGTCTAACATGATTAATGAGTAGTCCATCAATTTGTATATTGAGAAATTAATTAGGTGAAGATTAAGTGAAATCATGAATCCCAACTCTCTTATCATAAAAAATACATTTTTGAACCTTTTATTTAGCTTGTTTTGAATTTAATTCAAAGTTTTAATCTAAATACTTTAACATTTTCAAAACTAAAATTTATTGTGTATGTTTCTCGTTAAAATTGGTTTAACTAAAGTGTGATTGAATAAATAATGTTCGTGAGATTGATAATTCGAACTCATTCGTTCACTATTATTTATATGTGTCACATGCGCTTGCGATGGACTATTTAGCATTATTCAAAAAGAAAACAATAAGTGTAATTATTTGAAAGATGGTTTCCCGTTGGTCCATCATGGGAAATGTTACCTGACATCATCCCTAAAATATTTAATAATATTTATGACTTGTCAAAGTAAGTCACTTAAAACTAAATTTCTTAATCGTTCGATAAAGTACTAAATTTAAAAATTCACCAGTGACTATCCATTGATCGAACTTTGAAACTGATTTTTATTCATACATATCTTACATGCATTCAACAGAGGTCTAGGCCATGTTTACCAGTGTTCTAAAATGCACGCACAGTAAGCGCCTCTCGCGCGTCGCTTTGACGAAAAGCGCGAAAAAAGCGTTTTTAAAAATTTTATTTAAAAAGCGCTCACGAAGCGTGCCTAAAGCGAGCTTAGTGCGTCCGAAGCACGCTCAAGTTTTTTTTTGCCCATTTTTTTTACTTGTTCAAGTATGAATAAAATTTAAATCAAATATGTAGGAATTTAAAAACGCTTTTTAACGCCTACTCCCGCTTAAGCTTCAAAAGTTTGATTCTCGGGCTCCACGCTTTACACTTTTAAGAACACTGATGACTCTCGCCTACAGATTTAGCCCTTGTTTGATAGGATTAAAATAAATTTTTAATAGATTTTAATTATTGATTTTAATTCAAATTAAAATCTAAATTTCAACACATACCGAATACAGACTTAATAAAAGATTTTTAATAACTCTTTGCTGTTTGATGAACTTGCAAGAAAACTTCTAGTGGTTTCATTCTTGTCCTATGCCATTTGAATGAGATTAAGTCCCTTTTCTTATAGAATAAAATCAGATCTTTATTATTGATGAAATGTTTAATTTAAAAGTGGTCCTATAAAATATAAATATGATGTTAAAATTAATTATTTATTTAAGTTGAGATAAAAATTATATTTTAATCAAAATCAAATATGAAATTATGGTAGTTTTGACTTTTGTCTTTCGGAATTTTTTTGGGTAAGATCTTGGAAAGAAAGAAGAGAGTGTGTTGATGATAAAGTTGAATACCAATCTCCAATAAAAATTCATCACTATTAACAAATTATTATTATAAAGCCGAGCGAGCCGGCCGTCTCATAATTAATTAATAAAATAAAGTTTTGGAGAATATAAATCTCTGTTTGTTAAAAAGTTTTTGTTTAAAAACATGTTTTTTTATGTTTTCTAGGTAAAATATGTGGTTGAAAATTAGAGAGAGAAAATGTGTGTGGTTAAAAAGTGATATGGGGAATTGTGTAGAAAAAACATGTTTAAAAACATGTGTTGCCAAACGGATGCTAATAAATTGTTTTGAAGAACCTGAGGAGTGAGGAGAAATAAATTATGATTGGTCTCGTCAGTCAAACAGCAATGGTCAAAGTAAACATTAGTCGCATTCATAATACCTTCCCTTTGACATTTCTACACGCGCTTATGGTATCCTATTTGCTTTCGTTTTAAGAAAACGAAAAGTCAAAACTAAAGAGATAATGTAACGACAGGACGGTGATATTTCTGCCGTGAAAGACCAATGATTGTACCGTAGACGCAGGAGAGTAACGGATAACGGATGGTAATCATTTTGACATATATAGCCTCAATTTGTTGAAGTTTAAAATTAGTTTTTTTAAATTTTAATAAAAATTGATGAGATGTATGATTGAAAAGTTATATGTATCATGAAATATGTAATTGAAATTAATTATTTATTTCAACTTAGATTAAAATTTAAATTTTAAGTCATATCAAACAAGGGCATAAACTTTCTACCTTTGTGATGCAAGAAAATTGCTAACCGCAATATCCATTTTTTGCAAAGTTTTTAGATTTACACATAATCAATATAAATTCAAAATATATAAAAAATAATATTTTATTACAATAATCTTTAAACAATTATTAAAATTAAGATTAATTAAACAAATATTAATCATCATTAATATTGTGTGATTTATAAAATGATTTATTTATATTTTTGAGGTAAAAAGTAATTGTTGAAAATTAGATAGAGAAAATACATGTAGTTAAAAAGTGATTTGAAAAATTATGTAATTTATAAACTGATTTATAAACCAATTTATTTGATTTACAAAACGGGTGCTAAAAAAATATCGATCATCATTGACCATGATATAATATTTGTTAATATTACTAATTAAAGTGAAAATCAAAGACAAATTCTTAAATATGTGGTAACTTTGTAAATTCACTTTTTAACTATACGTCTCAAAAGCAACAATTTTTTTTTTTCAAAAAAAAAAAAACCAGCCGTGCGAAGATTTAATTTATTAAAATAGTTAATAATAGTATATATTTTTAAAAACATAATTTATTATATAATTAAGAACAACAAATGAATAAAATATCAATAATTAAATAATAATTTTAATATTGAAAGTTATAAATATTGATTGAAATCATTCGATATTAGTGTTATTAATATAAATATTAAATAATTACGATAATTATAATAAAAATATAGAAATAAAAATAACATCATATGAACTATTTATTTTAACATTAATTAATACGTAAAAGAATAAGAATGAAATCGATACGTGATTAACTATATAATTTTAATCATAATACGATAATTAAATCGAATATATATATGAATTACAAGTATTGTTCTAAAATGCGCGCTTGGTACACGTCTAGACGCGAAGCATGTCCTTCATGCTTTGCGCATTGTCAGACTTTTTCGCGCTTATGCATACTGAAGCTTGATTATCGATTGGAGGCACATTTCGCGAATTTACATCCTCTATAAATCTTTAGGGTAGAGGCTCCAGCCATAGACTCTAGGGTTGGAGTTCAATCTTTTTTAATAGGAGCTAAGTACTTAGATCAATAAATTTTGGAGCTCGTGGTTGCAAAATTTCCAACAAATTATTGTTGAAAGGTGATTAGGTAAAAGACATTTCACTCTAGCATTGAAAAATTTCTAAAATTGCACAATTATATTGGCAACACAACATTTGTTAATTATACCACATTTTAATTGTAATGAATATATTCTTAAGCTTTTCTTATTTTTACACTTATGCTCCCAAGCCTCTCTTCGGATCATTATGTTAGTTTATAAACCAAATTTTCACATTTTTTGAGGTAAGATTTATGGTTAAAAATTAGAGAGAGAAAAGACGTAAGGTTAAAAAGTGGTTTGAAAAATTGTGTAGATTATAAATTGGTTTATAATTAATTTTTTTGAATGATCCGAAAGAGGCTTATATAATTTTTTTTTTATCATCAAACATCAATTAAATTTCACATTTTGTTTATAGAGACAATTTTTGTCCAAAATATTTGTTATGAGGACAATAAAAACTTATTTATCTATAGTATTTTTAAATAATCAAAATAAATAATCAATGCAAAAGTAAAAAATAAATATTTTCTCCTCTTTTTTCAATACACATTAGCAAAATATTTGGATAGAAATTGTGATTAAAAACAAAAAATATGTTAATTAATTTAAAGTTATGAATAATAATTTTCAAAAAAATATAAAGGACATAAAAATAAAAGTGAGTAAATATTGATAACATTTCTTGTAATTAAAATATGGTTTAAATATAAAAAATTGTTGTCTGGGTAGTTGATTTTGTTTTTTTTTTTATTAACCAAAAAACCCCCCACAAAACATAGCAAATGCCAAAATCTCTTCATTTTTTACCTCTCTCTCTCTCTCCCTCACAGTCATATATATTCTTAATTCTTATATTCTTTCAGTATATCGCAATAGACTAATCTGGACGGTGAGGTGGTTCTGACAGGTAATTTCCTAAAGATCCCTACTTTTTCTGCTTTAGAATTTTCTTTGCCTGAGTTTGATTTCTTAATTCATGATCCTTGTGATTCAGTGAACTGCTTCTCTTTATTTGCTGGAAGGACACGATCTTTAAGGTTTTCTTGGTTGTCCCTTTTTATCTATTTTCAAGGTGTTTGATTTTCGAATTTGAGATTGTGTATCTTGGATTTTTGTGGGTTCGCATTTTTTATTGCTAAAAGAAAAGAATTATAGCTTGCTTTTACCTCCTATTTTACTGCTGAGTCGGCTTGATTATCATATATAATTCTTGCGTGTACTTTTGTGTATATTCGAGCATAAAATTATGAGTTTTTTTGTCTGGTTTTTCCTATTTATTGTTTTGGTTTGTTTCTGCACAAGTAAGCTTGCAGTGCTAGAATGAATCAGATCTGTTGATGTGTGTCTTATATGTGCAACGAGCGTCCCTGTTCCTCAACAGATGTTGTTGGATTTTTTTGCTGTGCTGTTAGTCTGTATTATGGAGACGCTGGAGTTATTTAATTGGCGATGCGGATTGATTGATTCGAGTTATTGTTTGTTATAGGAAGTTAAAGAAACCGGCATTAGAAAATAGACAAATATGGCTAACGCAGCGGCTATTGCTGAGAGGGCAACTAGTGATACGTTGATCGGTCCAGATTGGGCAGTGAACTTAGAGCTGTGTGACGTCATAAATATTGATCCTGGGTATTGTTTCTTTACCTTTTCCAAATACATATTTATTTTTCCATGTAACTTTTACTTGAGAATAGATTTGTATATTTATCCTTTGTGGCTCTTGTTTTTTGAATCTCTCTATTCATATAATTGATTTTGCTGTTTTATTGACATATTGAATGCTAGGTTCATGTTTGTGTACCATGGAAGACCTTTTGACAGCTAGAGTGTTTTTCATATGTGACCTGAAATTTTAATTAATTACCATGAGCATGGTTGGCTGAAGTTAAAAATCATTGAATTTTTATTTCCAAACATGTTTAGATAAGCTCCCATTTTTCTCATTTTTTAATTAAACAAAATTTAATTACTTAATATAAACTCTTATCTTATTGTAAGATAAGAGATCAATTTTAATCAGTTAATTAATTTATTTTATACTTGTTTACTTACAAATAGACTTATAAGTGAACCTTTTTAAGCTTAGCCATACAAGCTCTACGTGATAGATTTCAGGTGCAAATTTCAAGATTGATTGTAAGCATTTAGGTGCCATCTACATGTTTTTATCCCTTGACAAATTTTGGCAATAAATGATCTGTTACATGCATTAAGAAATGGAGGAGTAGCCATAATGTGATTTTAAGTAGGGTCAATGAATAATAACACGTGGATATCCATCTCTCTGAGTGATAATAGATTTTTCATGATTAAACAAGGAAATGTATGTATCATGCTCCAATGAATTTTTATTTTCCCTAAC
The DNA here is from genome assembly GCA_963555705.1 of Ligustrum vulgare. Classification (NCBI taxonomy): domain Eukaryota; kingdom Viridiplantae; phylum Streptophyta; class Magnoliopsida; order Lamiales; family Oleaceae; genus Ligustrum; species Ligustrum vulgare. The sequence goes on from OY743168.1 coordinate 19,716,242, forward strand.
AAAATTTTGAGTTCTAAGTGTAGATTTTGAACTTTTGAAAAGTGTGAAACTATGATGATTGAGTGTGACTGACACAATGTGATGTGTAATGGGGTCTTTGGGGGCAACAGTGCATGTAAACGTACAATGTACATGTACAACCCATGATCTGATCTGTTGCTCTTATATTTTCAATTCAATATATATACATTCTGAAAACATGAATCTGGATCTCATTTCATATTTGTTGAAGTAGATGATGTAATTTTTCTTGGTCTCACGAAATTGAAATCACAGGCAAGCAAAGGGTGCACTGAAGATACTCAAGAAAAGATTGGGAAGTAAAAACCCCAAGATACAGCTTCTTGCGTTATTTGTGAGCCCCCCCCCCCCCCTCTCTCTCTCTCTCTCTCTCTCAGTTTTAGACATAGCCCCTTTGATACATTTACAAACACGAGAAATTTCTGTAAAATGATAAATCTAAGGCATTAATTTACACTGCAAGTTTTTCAAGGTTTACATTGTAGACTTAGGGAAGGTATACTTGTATTAGAATGTTGGCGGCGGCATTGGTCAAAATTTTGAAGTAATATTTACTTTGTGGATAAAAGGGTTTTGATATAAGGAAACCGTACGAGATCTGTCCTTAGAAATGTGTTTCATTCCAGGTTCTGGAAACTCTTACCAAAAATTGTGGGGAGAATTTGTTTCAGCAGATTGTTGAGCGGGATATTCTACACGAAATGGTCAAAATTGTAAAAAAGAAGGTGGTGATAGTCTTTTTGCTCCTGAATCTTTAGTTTTTACCTTGAGATCCTAATGTATCTTTTCTATATGCTTTCAATTTTTTGCAGCCTGATTTAAATGTGAGGGAGAAAATCTTAATCTTGATAGATACTTGGCAAGAAGCCTTTGGGGGACCCAGGGGAAGGTTTCCCCAATACTATGCTGCCTATAATGAACTGAAGGTAATTAACATCTCTTTTTGCATTTTATATGTCAGCACAATTGTATTGCAGAAATAAAGTTCATTTAACTCTTTGCAGTGGAATCTAATCACGATTTATTTGTCATACTGAGCTTATATGCTGCTATCTGTAATTAGTATTTACTCAAAGTAGATTGATGTTTACTCTCAACCTTCTGTTATCTCATTCATATATTATTATTAGCTCATTCTGTTAATGCTATACCTTGATTATTATATTCTTATTGGTAGAATACCGTCAAAATGTGACTAGTCTACGGGAGAAATATTGTTTCTTCTTAAAAATTATAGTTGCAGAAGTTTGTATTTTTAAGCTTTGTAAGACAGATGAAAGATAAGTTCCATATAAAAAGAGCAGTTAGATGACCCTCTCTCTCTCTCTCTCTCTCACACACACACACACACACACACACACACGAATGCTTTTGTTGTGTTTCGAGGTAACCTTTTTCATCACACTGTGGATAACGTATCCTAGCTTTTATAGGCTTAAGTAATCTTTCCCTTGTTATTTGAGTACACAAATAACTTGAGTTTAAGCTGGGTTGGAAGTTTTGTTTTACGTAGTGTAAAATTTCTTTGAGTTCGTACAATATATTTTTTTTCTCAATTTGGGGAAAACCCTTTTTTTTTTTTATAAAATATTTATTCAAGTATCTAGGGGGATCTGCATGAAAACAAACTTTTAAGATGTGTACAAGCTTTGAAAAGCATATTATATTACCTCAAATGTATTGCCTTCCTCTCTTATCTTAAAGCTTATTTTGAATATCAAGGCAGTTTTTTCCAGCTATTTGAGGATAGATGAATCCATTTGAGTTATGCATTGAAGTTTATCTTCCACTGACGAAAAATATGAAAAAGCTAATTTGAAAATGCATACAGGATGCAACTAGTTGAAGTGTTCGTGCAACACAGCCGATACAACTCTCTTCCCTTATTGTTTACTTGATCTTTCCAACTTCATGCATTTTTTGTTATACAGTATTGCCCCTGTTTGATATTGATTAAAAATAATTATTGATTTTGACTTGAGATTAACTAAATAGGAGCTAGATTGGACTGGACAATACAATAAATAAGGCTCTGCTTGTTAAAAGTTTTTTTGTTTAAAAACATGTTTTTTTATTTTTTGAGGTAGAATATGTGGTTGAAAAGTGGGGAGAGAAAATATGTGTGGTCAAAAAGTGATTTGAGAAATTGTGTTGTTTAAAAACATAAAAAAACATAGTTTGCCAAACAGAGGCTAAGGAATCCCCCCCCCCCCCCCCCCCCAAACACATTGTCCAGTGCTGCCCTATCCTTTGAATAAACAAGCCATTAAAGTTCAATAACTTACTTAGTAGCTTTTATATTGGCAGTCTGTTGGCGTAGAATTCCCACCACGACAGGAAAATAGTGTACCTCTGTTCACCCCACTACAAACACATCCGATTGAGTATTCTGCTTCTGTATATGAAGAAGCTGCTGCTTCTGCATATGAGGAAGCTGCTGTCCAGGCCTCTCTTCAGTCTGATGCCTCTGGACTCAGGTATATCCTTCTCTGTTAATTTGTGCATTGCATCGTTCACGAAGATTTATATACATGTATAAAAGGGTTTCATTCTTATTATGATATTTATTTCTGAACTGAAAAATGCTTTTAACTTTCTCCGACTTGGCCAAATTTCCTCTTTTTTCCACTTCACCATAATTTTTTTTTCCAAACTTATTTTTTACTTGTCTCTGAACTTGTAAAGCGTAGCAAAACATGCTTCTAGTTTGCTTCACCTTAGGATTGAAAAACATAACAATTTTTACGAGAACTTTGATGGGGCTGGTTTAAGTACATTCAACAAATTGTTCTGTCCTGATACTATAGTTTTTCACCGGATCGTTTTCTTGGTTCAAACAATAAATGCTTAAGAAGTTGTAGCCCTCATAAGGGAACTAAATGGGTAGTCAGTATTCTAGTAGTTGATACTGCTGGTAATGCTAAATACTTCTTTTCCAAGATCTTAAGCAATCAAGCTCGTGACTAGAATATTCCCATGGATTGCAGCATAATTTTAAGGTTTTCTTTGTCCTGATGCAGCTTGCCAGAAATTCAAAATGCTGAGGCACTTGTGGATGTTTTGATGGAAATGCTTCGTGCCTTGGATCCTAAGAATCCTCAGGTTATACTTTTATTTGTTGTGCCAACACCCCCCCCCCCCCCCCGGGTGGGGGGGGGGGGGTGGGATAAGATTGAATATTGTTCATTGATTTGTTCCTTCCTTCCTTAGTTTTACCAAATGGGTTTAAAACAATGTCATCGAACTTTCTTTATTCCAAATTACACACTGTAATTTATTTATTTTTAATTAATTTAATCACAACTTTTGGATTTGGACACAGGGAGTAAAGGACGAGGTGATCATTGATCTTGTTGAACAGTGCCGTTCATTCCAAAAGCGAGTCACTGTTCTCGTGAATAATACTGTGTAAGACTATAGCTTACCTTTTTTTTTCCTGAAATTTTGAATTTAATCAAGTTTCTAAGAGTACTTTCCACTTTCTTTCAGAGACGAAGATCTTCTATGCAAGGGATTAGCACTGAATGATAATCTGCAGCGCGTTCTAAGCAAACATGATGACATTGCTGGAGGAACCCCAACAGTTGCATTAGGGGCAACAGAAACTCGAGTTGCACCTCTTATGAATGTCAATCACGAGGATGATGAGTCGGAAGAGGATTTTGCTCAGTTAGCGCACAGGTTAACTTAATTAACTACTTTCTTATTTGAATTTTTTTTGTCGAACTTAGTGCATTCTACAAGGGATGCTTCATGAATATGCAAATATCGACAACTACGAAGTAAAAGCACATATTAGCTTTTCCTCTTTTGACTGGAGATCGAGGGGAATGTAAGTTTTAGGACAGACCTTTTTTTCCTTATTAGCTCTTTTCTTTCAGAATTTCAGAGTAAAGAGTTTAATTATAACGGAATTTCTAATATATCATAACTAATCAGAACTATCTAATCCTAGTAAAATCAACTCTGTTCTAGGAAAAACCTGCTTAAAAGTTGATTAGCATATGCGTGAGTTTGAGGCGTCGTGTAGTTTCTGTATCTTATCGACATAATGTTGGACAGTGTTTCTTCCTTAACCTTTCTTGCACGACGGTTGATGTTACGTTACTGCATTCATTGCAGATCATCAAGAGATATATTGCAAGGACAGTCCCGGAAGCCCATTGCTGGAAAGAGTGAACCTACTTGGACCAAACCAATTCTTCCCCCACCATCATTAACTAAACCTACTAGTTCTGACTCTGGCACGGCGGATTATCTTAGTGGGGATTTTTACGAATCAGAACGATCTTCGGGAAGATCAGGATCAACTCCTATTGCTGCTCGATCTCAGTCAAACGGCCGAAACTCAACTGCTAATGTGAACCCGAAGTTGTCCACTTCCCCTCCAGACGATTCGATAAATCCGACGGCATCAATTTTTACTCCAGAATCCACATACGATGAACCTGCTCCAAGAAGCAAATCTTCTGACGAGTTGCCTCCGGCTCCTTGGGACGTTCCTGCCTCCAGCCCACTCCCGCCTCCACCTTCCCGGTATAACCAGAGACAACAATTTTTCGAGCAAAACTCTTATGGTCGTGGTATGTCTCAGTCGAGTAGCGGATCTGGTTCTTCTTATGAAAGCTTAGTCGGGCAAACTCAGAATCTCTCGATCAAATCACCAGCCACTACCCGAAAGGATAATTCCACTGAAGATGCACTCTTCAAAGATCTGGTTGACTTTGCAAAAGCCAAGTCCTCATCTCCTAAACCCAATAGGTCATTTTAACTGATATTAATCAGTAGAACTTATTTGGATGGTACAGAATGAGCATTGGTTTGATCAAAATAGCCTTCTTTTTTTCTGAAAATTACTGGGACCTTCAATTAAAGATTCTTGGATACTTGGTTGATTTATAAGTAGCAAATTATTAGTACTGTGTTTTGAAGATTTGGATTCTCAGGCCTTGTGTATAGCTGGTAGCGTTGTAGCTGAGTTGACTGCTACTGGGATATGATTATTTCTCTGTATAATATGTTCTCTTAATTTAGGCAGGCACTACCGACTTCTTCTATTTCCAGTATAATATTTAGCCCGACACCCATTATTTGGAAATTTTGTAATAGTAAATTTTTTAGAATGCGTGGTTAAAATGTAGAGAATTTTTTGGGTTTATGTGTAAATTATTTTATTCATAAAATGTGGTTGAAAATGAGTTTTAAAAAAAATAATTTTTTAAATAATAGGTACCAAATAGGTGCTTAGGTTCGTCGTGACATGAACGATCGTGTCGTCTTCCAGCTCAGCTACTTACGAACAGATGGATCGACGACGGATATTACCATAATTAAATAGGGCTTTAACAATAAAAAATGACTGCTGATACTATAAGGGTGTGTTTGATGGATGGAATAGGAAAGAAAAATATTTTTCGCCCAAGTTTTTTAAAACTGGCGGTTTTCCTTAAAAAATGGAAAATAAATTCTCAATGAAATTGATTGGAAAGTGTTTTCCATGAAAAAACTTTTTCATTTCCTGTTTCACCTAATCTATCAAACACAGCCTATAATAATATATTAGGGTGCGTTTGATAACGATGGTGAAATTTGAGTGGAAAGAAAATGAATTCTAGGGAATTGAATTTCTGGGAATTAGAAGTTAATGTGTTTGATTGGTTTAATTTTCTAGGTGGAAAAAGTAGAGAATTTTTTAACTTTTATTGTTTGATTGATATTATTTTCTATGGAAAATAAAGTAATTTTTTACTATTTTAATCAATTTTTTTTTTTACTTTTTAAATATAATTGTACTTGATGATGATAATGTTATTTTTTGGAAAGAAAATAAGTCAATTAACAATAACAAAATTGATTAAACGTGTCGAAAATAATTTTCTATCTACCATGGAAAACAAAAAACCACCAAAACTCAAAGAAAATATTTTCCACCAAATCAAGGAAAAGGAGCTCATGGGTGGGGTCCGCGAAAAATATTTTATGTGGAAAATTTTCGCAATCAAACGGAGTAAAGTAGAAAAGTTGAAAAAAATTTCTTTTTCCACGAAAAATAATGGTTATCAAACAGACCCTTAATATCTTTTAAGCCAAGGAGCAAAAGGAGTGGTCAGTTGAAGAAAGAATTCTAGAATGTTTCCAATAATGATTATTAAGGAGCAAAAAGGGTTGTAATTTGAAGAAAGAATTCTAGAATGTTCCCAAAAATGATTATTAGGGATGACAAACCAGAGAAGTCTTCATTTGTCCCTATTCCCCCCCCCCCCCCCCCCCCGAATCGATTTTTCAAAATTCATTTTTAATCACACGTTCATATTACACTTATCGATGTCAATCCGGATGGTTTAGGTCGGGTCTGCCCGTCAACATAAAAGCCCGATAACGGCCCGCTGCTGGTTACAGGCTGATTCCGGGTCAACCCACAAATTTTGAATTACAACCCAGGCTCGCCCGCTGTCCCATCCGGGTTGAGCCCATGCGGATCGCGGTTCTTTCTGATTTGGCCCGTATGAATAAAAATATAGATTTTTTTATATTTATATCAATTTTTTTTGTCAAATTTTTAAATACAAAATGATTAAAATGACAAATTCATATTTATACCATGAAATATTTACATAGAATTTAAAATTATATTTTATATTATATGAATTACTTTTAAATTTGCAAATTTAAATAAAACATAAACAAATAACAATTAAATGCTAAATGTATTTTTAATTACTATTATCAAAGAACATTACGTTTTTTAGCTATTATGGAGGAAAAAAAATAAGATTTTACTTTAAAAGTTGTATTAGAGTTTGTAGAAGAAGTGATATTTTCAATATTATCATATTTAATTAAAACATTTTTTTTTCGGGTCAACGGGTTAACTACGGGACGGTCCATGAAAGTTTGACTCACAAAACACACTGTTCACAACTTCTTGATCCGTGAACCGTCCGCACGGATCACGGGTCGTTTCACGATTCCTGATCGATCCAGGCCGATTTTCACGGACCTGGTAGATCCGTCCGTCTTGACACATTTAATTACACTTGAACTCAAAATTCTTCTACAGGTAAATCAAAATTTTTTCTTATTTTTAATTACGCGTTCCCCCTTAAATAAAAATTCATTTTTCCCAAATAACAAGAACATGAATGTCAAAGAAAAACATTCACTTCCTAGGATTCTGCAAACAGCATCATATTCTTAAACTCCTCGAAATCAAGAAATCCGTCGGAGTTTGTATCATACACATTGATCATACTTTTACAGTCCAAGTTGCTGCAATACTCATCCAATAACCCTAATCTGGCCAATGCATTTCGAAGCTCCTCACTCGAAATCAAACCATCACCATTTGTGTCGAAAACCTGGAATGCTTTACGCAGATCGCTGTCGATTAAGCAATCTCGTTTGACGTCATCCGCCTTGACAATCGCATCGTAAAAGAACATGAAATCGATGAAATCGAGAGTTGTTTTTCCCAGCAATAACTCCAGCTCATCTTCTCTGCAGGTATGGATACCTATTCTTTGAAGAAGCCACATAAGCTCATCGATACTCAACTTTCCATCGCCATTTTTGTCGAGCTTATTGAAAATTCGTTGCAAGTGGCTGCTACTTAGAGGAATCATGTCGTCGTCGTCGTCGTCTTGCAGTTGCGTTGTGAAACAAGTAAGTTCCTCATGTTATTTATAGGAGGTAGAAGATTGTCTTCTTCAATTATTGAGGGGAAAAAAAAAAATCTGAGATTGTCCTCTTGTGTACGGAATGACCGAATCAGCTTCTTCTAACTTGTGGTTGAAATTGTGGGAAGAAGTTTCTCGACGGAAAAAAAAAAAAAAAACTGCCGTTGACGTTGTTATATGAAAAAGACGTGCGTGATTCAAATTATGGGGCGAAATTTATAGGAAGTTTCTTGCGCAGAAACGAAAAAGACGTGCGTGATTCAAATTCTGGGGCGAAATTTGTAGGAAATTTCTAAAATTGAATGAAACAATTTTTATTCATGTAATGAAATGATAGATTTCTCTGGATTTTTCCTTTCGTCTTTATCATCAAATTCAACCACAAAAAATCTAGTCATCCCCATCGATATGGTCCTTACAATATTGTTGTTTGGACAACCTGAGAGGGCTTGTCTTTGAATATTATCTACTCCTTCCGCTCTTCAATAGCCATTATTACCCCAGGGCTGAATTTGGGGTTCACTTCATATCTGGAAGACTGGACTCACTCGTCCACCCTAGCTTTCATATAGATATAGGCACTCTCTTTTAGCCTGTGTTTGATAAAAATGTTTTTAAATTCGTTTTTATGAAATTGCTTACCCGTCACAGAGCAGAGCTATATTTTTTAATAACACAATTCTTTAAATCACTTTTTAACCACATATTTTACTCATAAAATATAAAAAAAATATGTTTTTAACACAAAATTTTTAACAATTCTGAAAAATCAATAAAGTTGTAATAAAATACATTATAAAATAAGTCGGCCCTTGTGACCTCCAGACGCCAAGCAATAAATCCAGCTCATCTTCTTTACAGGGAATCATTACCAATTCTTTGAAGAAGCCTCATTCATTGATACTCACCTTTCCGTCTCCATTTTTGTCGAACTTAGAGAGAACACATCGTATCGTATCTAGTACTCAAGCTAATGTGAAACAGTTCAAGTTCTATATGAATATGGTTGGTTATATGTATAGTTACATTGATATATTTTTTAGTTTATGTAAAATTTTTCAAATCATTTTTTAATCACATATTTTCTCTCTCCACTTTTCAACTACGCGTTTTACCTCCAAAACATAAATAAGCAAATTTATAAACCACATTCTTTTTACCAAACATAGACTTACGTGTTAATGTAGATCAGTATATATGGGAGGTAGAAGATTGTACTTTCTAGGATGTTCTTTATGGTGCGGAACATATCTGCTGGAAGAACTTCCCAAGAAGTTTCTTGGTGAAAAAAAAAAAAAAAAAAAAAAACGAAGGCACAAAGTTGTGCATTTTCATCTTGAGGAATCAATTTGAAATAGCATTTTTAATAAACCACTGAAAAATAATCTCTTTATTATCAATAATTCAAATCAAACATTAATTTTAACCAGACATACGCAAAAAAATAAAACAATAGTTTTTGTAAATTATTTTTAAACAAATTTTAATTCTAAACATATTTGGATTTAGGAAATCGTTATGTTCCCCTTCAACTTCAAGGCACTAGAAGAGGGCTCTTTGGATCATTTTTCAACTTGCTTGACCAATAAAAACAATTTTTTTAAAGCTTAGCCAAAGTGTATCACCGCTGGAGTAGTAGAGTTGCAGCATAAATGGACTAAAGACCAGACCGATGACCGGGATAGAACTGTATTACCTTCCATTGAATTTTAAGGAGTTGCTAACTTTGCAAAGGATAGTGTAATTTTGGGTCCGAACCTTCAAAATTGAGGTTATCGATCACCACCTCATTTAAGTCATTGAATCTAAATCTCTACACAATGAAAATCGTCAATGTGAATGTTAAAATCGCAGACGTTTTAAAGATGAATGTTAAGTAGCTCGACGGTTTTGGCGTGCATTTTGATGATATTCACATTGACGGACCTAGAATCTCACTTTCGAAGATAATGGGAATCACACTAATTAAAATAGATTTTTCTTGATAACCTTTCCAGTGTGTCCAGATGATCCCAAAGGGATATTGCATCAAATAAGCTTTCAAAGAAACCAATTAAATAGGAAATGCTAGCCATATAAATATATCAAAAAAATTCAATCTCCATGGCCAAAAATCACATCCAAATGAAGTTAATACTCCCTATTACCTTTTTCTAATCTAACCAGAAAAGATCCCTGTTCATCTATAACTCAAGAATTAACAACAATGAAGAAATGCTTACCTCTTTTAAGGTAGTAACTTCCATAATCTAAGCCAGCATACATTTCTCGAACCAACCTCGGTCCTAACCAATAGATGAATCAGGTAAAACTGAAGAGAGAAAAGAATGTTTTCATTTCAAATGTAGCTGGCAGAAAATAAATGTAAGATAAGAAAAGGAGCTCAGAATCATTTTTATAGCTCCTTGAAAATCATCCTATTGAATGAAGCTAATGTTGCTTTTTGTGAATACACCGATAAATTGTGTCTACAACAATTCCACTTTGATGCTGACCTACTCTGTGTTGTATTTATTATTATACTCATTTTCCCCACTTCCACAACCTAAACTAGCCATGCTATCTCCTGAGCCATTCCCCATATATCCCCAATCACTTCTATTTCGAATCCCTGCGGTGCTTAACTTTGAATCATTCCACTTACGCTGCCTAAAGTATTTCCTCCCCATGTTATAAGAACCCCCATGATGAAACTCTGGATGGACATTTGCACCTGAACTCATACCTGTCAAGTCCATACAAGTGCCTGTATGGTTTTTACTTGAGGGATGATTGGCATGATTACCAAAGCACCGTTCTGCCGCCTCACTCATGGATGCACATTTGGCACTGGTTGGTAGGTCTCTTTTGCCACGAAGATATGGAGGCAATGGAGGAAAGGGATGGAAAGGCAATCCTGGAGCTACATTCCAGCTATAAAAAGATCCTGCTAGAGGGGTCCCGAATTGCTGCACGATAGGAAATGGAACCCCATAAGATACAGACAAGTGTGAAATGAATCTCTGTTGTGAATCGCCCAATACTACATCAAATTTATGCTTCATGTGCATAGCTCTTTCACGTCGATCAATAGAAGTTGAACAAGTATCTAATGGAATAATAGGGGCATTAAGCGGAGAGTTAAATCCAGGAGGGACATCCTCAACAGTGTCCTGCTTTACATCATCTGCCACGTTTATTCTTGGATGCGAGTACGACACCGAAGGATTATCCCATCGACTTTTACGCTTGTGAGCTTTTTTACTATTGGCTCCACAGTCACTACTACATGATGCATGAGATCCCTCTGACACACCAGCAATAACTGCACTGGGTGCAGCAATTGGACGCTGTGTGCAGCTGTTCATTGCTTCAGAAGGTTCCCCACTCCTATGACTCGAAGCATCGTTTAAAATGGGAAACCTGCAGTAGTCTGAACTGTGATGAAATTTCATACTATCACGATCCCTGTCCATGCAGCAATTTTTCCTGATGGGCTTTCGAATCCACCTATCCCGAAAGTTCCGTGCAATTTGATGGACCTGATGCATAGTACAGGAAACCAAACTCAAATTTCCAGCCAGTAGGGCAGCAATATGAACTCATTCACAATCTTTCAAAGAATCATTGAAACGTGATATCCAAGACAGTCATAAAACCCATTAGAATATCCAGCTAATATAGTAGCAATTTCACAATAATGAATTATCTATATAATCACAATGCAGAGAGCATGTATACTCTCATCCATTTGCCACTAAGTTTTGATATGTTTTGAGTTAGTATTTTATGGATTATACAATGCAGAATCGCAGATGATAAAACATTTGATTAGATTCAAAAAGCTTTATCATTATAGAAGTTCAATGAATAAAGAATGTATTCTGAAAATTAAGAGAGATGTCGATTGAAGATAGTCTATGGGCGTAAATTTGATTTAAGAGCTGCTCTACACAGGATCTCAGAATTTTTTTCATAATTTACAATAGCTTGGAAGTAGTAGTTAGCATAATCTGGAAATCATTACTTGATGTTTTAGGATGACAAAACCTCTGAAAATACATTTTGTTGCAGGAATTCTCATTTGACTCTTTAGTTCGATTACGTAGAAAAAGTTTTATTTATACTATGATATGAATAAATTCAACATGTTTCTCGACTTTGTCAAATACTTTAAAAAAACTTTAAGTCTTTAATGATAAGCACATTAAAATCTATGATGCCACAACATCTTGAGTCAAATTTTGATTCTTAACAAAGTAATGGAACAGCCCAACTTAAACTAGTGTGTAATGTAAAATATGAAGCGTTGTAAATATAAGTCAATAGCAAGTAACTTCAAAACTTAGTAATTTTGGAAAGAAATAGTCTTATTATTTCACGGCATCCTAGATATTTGAAAACTTTAGAATGAAACTTTAAAAACCACTTTATATCTTAAAAAATAGTTATAATCCAACCACCTCAAAATATTATGCCATCCGCCTAATTCTTACTGGACTTCAGCACACCTTGTAGCAATATTCACTTCTATCTTACACGTGAAGTTTTCATTTTATTCCTGGTTTGAGCTATTACTGCTTTTCCCCCTTGTTGAGCTTGACTATTTTCTTACTTTCTTGTTTGAGTCCCCCATGGCATTACTAAATCTTTTCTAAAGTTCCACATAAAATTATTGTGGACATTTACATACATATAAGTATATACATGTCTTGATTACCAACAACATATACTAGGTTTTGAAATTATCAATTCACATTTTGTGAAGATGAACTTTGCACTGCGAAAATTATTACGTTACCACTATTATAACAAATTTCTTTAATAATGAAAATTAAACATCAGCATATTTCGTTTTTTATTCTAGTCTCTGGTATGTAAATAATCAAAATCCTACGTTGCTCTAAAGAAATAGTAATAAATGGGGGGTTTTTAATTGGAAGATCATGATTAAGAAGAAGAAGAAAAAAAAAAAAACTAAAGATTTTTCAAAATTGAACAGCTCCTCCAATATAATGTCACTGGTAGGCTAATAAGTTCATGGGTTATAAGAATACTAATAATACTAATAGGCTAGTAAGGAGCAAGTCTGTTGATGCATGACTCTTAAGTAACCAATCAAATTATTTTATTATTACAAAATGTCGAAATCGATTCATCAAAAATAAAATTGAAAGGGAAACCTCCTCCAAACCACAATCGGAAGAAACACCATTCACAAACTTCTAGCAGGCTAATCAAAATCAATTAAGGATGCTCTAATGCAATTTTGTGTTTAAATTTCAAGATACTAGTTTCAACCTGGATGTTCTAATGCAATCCAAATTTAACTACAATAGGTTGTCAGACGCCCTTTTTCCGCTCAAAAAACATGTTTCGGTCTTTGTCAAAAATTCCCAGCAAACATGGATGCAAAATAATTAATTAACATGGAATGAAAGCAGTCTATTTGTAGTACCTGTTTGTCAGCATGTTCTGTCAGTGTCAAAATTGAATCTCTAAAGCTGCATGGCACCATCACATACAGTTCAGAAAAACTTAGGCATGAATAGCATTCCAAGGTGACAACAATTCTTTTGTTTAAGATAAACATTGATGAGAATGCTTCTTGTTGATCAATATCAGATGAAAATTTAATCAAACAAGTAACTGCTCTATAAATTTATTGATAAATTTGTAGACTGTAAATCAAAAGCACAGATTGAAAGCCAAAACAAAATGCAAATAAGATGGTGCATATGCAAAAAAGATTGTCATCATTGGCACAGCAAGAGAGAAAAGGGGGGGAAGAAGAGGGGGGGGGGGGGGGGGGTTTCCAAGGTAGAATTTAGCCAAATTTTATGGTGGCACCTAGACAGAGATCCTCGTGGTATTCTTCAAAGATTTACCATTATATGCTTGTCATTCATGATAGAAAGAACTAAATACACTATATGACAAGTGAGCCAGTATGCCTACTTTCAGATTTGAAAACTAAGCAATTTTTACAAGAACAATCCAACAAGTTTGAAGAAAACGTAATTTCAATCTAAGTAAACATTTAATTGTGAAATGAAGTAATAAATTTTATCTGACCTCTCCACTCCTGGACGTGGGGGACCTCCATTTATGTGCTCCAAATTAAGAATCTCCCTCATTGCCAGATACTCAAGCACCTGAATAATGAATTGGACCAACCAATTTGAGATAGCTGTACTTTCAAACAAATACTACTCAAAAACCTGTATAAAGTGACCATCCAATTGGAGTAACTCTAACTGTACTTCATTCAAAAAAGTAATTTTGGCAGCATTAATTAAACAAAAGAATATACTCTATCTGAAAAAGATATATCTAACCCTATGAAAAATCATGTTCTATAAAGTTCTCCAGTTTTTATCCTTCATCGAAAGAACAACAATCTCCAGAAAAGAGCAAGGTGCAATACTTATTATACACCGCCAGCTTTATGATATAAGATGCATAACTTGTCCTTAAATACTATTAACATCTTTCATATAGCAATGGAAAAGCATGTATGATGTTTCAAATGGGATTTACGCTTTCATCCAACAATAGATTCTACACTGTCTAGGCATTCCTCTCTGATTTCAACTAAGTTGGAATTTTTCAAAGTAATCAGACTACCTTTTTGTAAATATTGTTTTCTAAATGCAGAGATGGACTATATGTCAGCCTGCTCATAAGGTATGTATAAAAGCAGAGTGTTCATAGGTACAGGCAGCAGGACTATCTTGGCAGCTTGACAACAAGAAGAAAATCATGGCAGGGTCAAGTGTGATTTATGGATGAGCAGTTTTTCAACCCAATATGTTTTCCGCTCAGCTCAAATTGAAAAATCAAACCCAAAATTTCTGAGTTATGACATGCTTTCAGACATCAGTTGCAGATCCATATAAACATTATATAGCAAAACAAGCCAGTTAAGAAAAATCATATAGCTCAAACAAACTTACCTTAAGAAGCTTTCGTAGAATTGGAGTCTTAATGTATTCCCTTCTATAACGCTTCATTATATTGTGTAACATCTGCAAACCTAGAGAACGTAGAGAAAAGTCACTTAAATGAAAATTGCCACATTAGGGAAAAGAATTACTAAAAACAGGAAACACTACCATTCTTCTTGATAATATCAATCAGAACAGTTCGTGATTTCGTCTTCAAAAGTGCGTCCAAAATCATTGAAAGATCTCGATTACTACAAAGGAAAAGATAACATAAAATCATTTAAGCAAACACAAAGGGTGATTTTACTAGCTGAAAGAACCAAAAAATCAATCCAATGACTACCATCCAAAGTACAATATCTGGAATTACCTCCGGATGGCTTCACCCTGGCCATTATTCCCTGAAGCAGCAGTTAGAAAAAGAAGTTTCAAGTAGCCTCTCGATGCATCCTGTTAGAGAATAAGACAATTAAAATTATGGAGAATGGCTCATCTACATGAACAGGCAACAGGATCAAGTGCATGAGATTGAGATCAATTTTTATTGCAATATGACAAACAACTTCTCCCACATAAGAGAAATCAGAATCAGAGCATTTCACATTATTACTTACATATACTAAAAATTTGTGGAACGAAGAACCAAAGTGCTTATTTTTATAAAGTAGGAATAAAGTTAGATGCCCAAGAAAAATGATAAGGAATAAAGGAAGGTACATGAGTAAGAACTTAGTAACTTACTTTTCGCTTGCTTATACCACGGTCAGGATTTAGCAACTCATTTAGCTTTGCCTCAACTGTGAGCATTTAGATGCAGAAGTTATTGCAGCAAAAAGAAAGTAGAAGAAGCTCAAGATCAAAGCAAGGAACAGATAATTGTTTACCTGCTTCAAAATGGCTGTTTAAGTGAAGTTCCAGTAATTTATTAGATTTATATGGTAATGCAGGTGACTTGTCCACATCTGGAATTTTTTTGTCTTTCACAGAATTAGTTTTAAGCTTTCCCTTCTTTGCTGAAGAAAATAAGTGACGACTATTTGAAAGAGTATCCGACTTCGCTAATTCGTCCCTTCTTCCTTCAATACCAGCTTTCAATTTCCTCTTAGTTTCAACCACATCAGAAAACAATTTCCTAGATAATGCAGGGGTAGCCACATGGAACTGGGAGTGTTCTGCTTCTTTAGATTCGACTTTCAAACCAGCGGATGCAGATCTGTTCACAGAGCCTTGAGTTTCTTTGTTCATGTCCAAATGAACAGCAGCAGCAGAAAAATCCTCAAGTTGACATTCATCATGAGCTAAAGTATCCCTAACTTGTGATTTGACCCTTGTGCGTTCATTTGGAGTCAAATTATCAGAACTTAAAATTTCTGAACTATCCTCATTTACAGCTGTTTCCTTCACAAATTTGATTTCTTCATCATCTAAGGAAGTTTTCATTATATCATTCCAATAATAATTCATCTCTATGTCATCACAGAACATAACAGGCTCTGGATATTCCTCATCAGAATCATCGTGGACAATTACTTCAGCTTTTAATGGATTGCCGCCACCACCTATATATCCCCGACAATTAGGTGAACCACATATGCACTTTTTTGCAGCAGCCCCAAACACACGTACGTAATTGTAATCAAAAGTAATTTCATCACCCTGGACATTGAAAGTTCAAAGCATCAAAATCCATGCATTTCTACACTACTAATTATTCAAGAAACAATGCAACCAAAACAAATTTGTAATCAGAAACTAGAGAACGAAAACCAGCACAGGCTAAATGAATTGGAAAAATACATTACTAGTGTTAGAAGGCCTTATTACCAAGCCTTGGATATATGTCACTAAAAGCCAATATAATGTTAAGTGTGAGATTAACCACCACTACTGCAAACAAGAAATAAGGAGGAATGATTTCCCAACAAAGATAACAGCACAACAGCTATGCACACTATCGTCCTGACACAACAGTACAAAATCACGCAACGTCAAAGAAAAGGGCAAGCAGGTTGGATTGAAATAGAAAATGAGCCATGATTATCCGGAGACAGAAGTTTACCTTCTTGATATCCCTTAAAGCAAATAGTCCAACACAAACTTCTCCATTCACCATCCACTGCCCAGCAGATATGAGTTAGTATTTTTCCAACACCAAAAAAAGTGTATAAAATTACTAGTAGCTAGATCTCAAGAAACACGAACATATGCTTTGTGCTATCAAGGGAATAAATATCGGTAAGCTATATAAGTACATTGATGAGATATGTAGTAAACTAGCAGTTACTGAACCTATCTTTCTAATAAACAGTCAAAAAATGTTACTTGCTCACAGTGAATTCAATGTCATTTATCTGAGAGAGATTTTAATACATCACTCATACACACATCGAGTGGAAGTTAAAACTTAATCCTTGTAAATTGCAGATTCCACAAAAGCATTGATAATATGCCAGCCAAGAATAATTTGTCCATATCTTTTTCTAACTCACCTAAGATCCGTGCATGCTTCTCCAGTTCTTACAAAAATTTACCACATGTCCACCTAAGAACACTGAATTATCCTCTTCTAGGAAAAAAAATCTACTATTGCCAAGTTTGAACCCATAATCTGGGCAGAGGGATGGGTGAACTACTACAGTCCTGATATAATGATATTAATTTGAAATGGAAAAGAAATTTTAAACAAACTGGATCCAGATTCTTCACAGCCATAATCTTGATGGTTAGAAGTTTTAGTTCAGACTACTATTTTCTGAGAAATAACTAATATCCCCTCCAGAGAAAATATGACACCTAGTATATCACCTTGTGACGGCATATTATTATCTACTCCATTTCAGAAACCTGGAACAGAAAACAGCCCTTTTTGCATCTTAATAAAAATTAATAAAATGGAATCCTCTAAATGAGATAGGCACAATAAACAGTGGTTTATCTTAAAATGTCAAGGCAAGTCATTTAAAAAAAGATCTCCATTGTTTACATTGAAATTTTTTCTTTTCAAAATGTTGATGTTCTGAAGGTTATCTTGTCTCCACATTTTCAAAATCATACAGTCAAAATCTCACAGGCCAAGCAAATCTATCGCGTTCTATGACCTGATACTTCAAATAATAATACAAGCCAGTCAATTCCTGATGATATGAAGGAAAAGCATGAATCAACTTTTCCAACAATTAATGAAGTATCGAAAAGCAAAGTGAAGAAAGGTGGAAAGATGGGGAACATCTGAAAAAATAAAAATAAATAAACCACGCAAAAATAAATAAATAAATAAATAATATCCAAGAGATTATAAGAAAGTTCTGCAAATTTCATGGCATTTTAATTCTGAAAAGTGAGACTTAGAACTATTTCCAGATCTACATAAAAGACTAAGTTTGCAAGATATTACCTTTTCTGTGCGGCAATTAGGATCACAGCTATGATTTATGAAACGGCCCAAATTTCCTTTAGCACAGGCATCGATTACCTGGAATAGAATAACAATATTCAACTTCAAAAGCATGTAGAGGACTGATATAACAACACATGTCTCTAGTTATGAGAAGATTTATAGGTAAAAAGTTTAATGAGAAAATGTCAAATCCCAAGAAGATTCAAAATTGAAATGAGATTGAATGCATTCAGCCTCATCAAACTGAAAGCAGTTGACCAGGTTCTATCATATTGAACATGAACCATTCCTTCTTAACAAAGCTGACGACACATCGGCTCCAATAATTTTCAGGTCCAGGCAAAATTAAACACAACAGAAGCACTAATCAATGTGTCAAAATCGAAATGACAGGGAGTACACTAGAGGAAATCACATTTACAACGTTTTTTCATCATTGGAGAAAGGTGGAAAGAGACGAAAAGAAGCCGTTTTCAAAGCAGTTGTGAGACCTAGTTTTAAGAAAACCCTGAAGGCCTCTAAACTCCCTTTTGAATTGGATACAAAAGCTTCCCGTCAAGCAATTGCTAATCACTCCAGCACTTAAAATAAAATCTTATAAAGGGCTACAGTAAAATACACACACACGCACACAATGGAAGCCAATCCTTTTTCAAAACAAGCAAAATTCACATGCAAGAAAGTTAGCAATGGCAATAAATGAAGTTCGTGTGAAAGGCCTTGAAGCAAAAAAATCACAAAGTTAATGGCAGCATTAAGATAGATTCAACTAATGCAATTTAAAATGGATGTTTTAAATACTATATATAGTAACAAAGAGTAATGATTGTCAAACCTCGCTCCCATTCAATGTCATGAAATAAAAATGCTTATGACCCTTCAAAGCATACTCTCTTTGACGCGTTTCATAAGCATTCATATCAAGCACCTGTGAGATCAATAAAGTAACATCAGTATACAAGAAATGAGTTTGCCATATTAAGACCCTGAATGCATAAATACTTATGAATATAAAACATATATGTTTAATTTACTCTACATGTTAAAACATTAAACTATGAATAAAGTTTTTATATCAATAAATATCACTATGTTTTTGTGTGGACTCACCTGTGAGATCAATAAAGTAACATCAGTATACAAGAAATGAGTTTGCCATATTAAGACCCTGAATGCATAAATACTTATGAATATAAAACATATATGTTTAATTTACTCTACATGTTAAAACATTAAACTATGAATAAAGTTTTTATATCAATAAATATCACTATGTTTTTGTGTGGACCCAACACATAATTGAAAGGAAAATTGAGATCACAACAGTTATAAATCTCCCTAGCCATAGGCCATGATTTCCATAAACAAATTTCTAATATCTATATTAACAGAAAATTCCAAAACTCCCATCATTCATGCAATGCTCACAGTACTCCAATAAAAGGGGTCTACACAACTACAAGAAGACCCTAGGGGGGAATATGGAGGCAAATGTATTGTCATCGCATCTATACAATGCAATGATGTATTTTTCCTACTTTCATAGAAACCGTGTCACATATAAAAAAAATTATATATTAATGATAATGACAAGGACCGATGAAGCCCACAAAAATTAGGATGCTAACACTTAACAATGAAACAGTAAAATCAACAGCTAATTTAGTGAAGACCGAAAAATCATCATCTCCAGAATGGCACATTTAAAATAATCATCTTCCATTGGTACCTAGTCCAAATTTGCAATAAGATGCAAAAAAACCCTCTTATTCACTCCATCTAGCAAATACGACCGTTTAACTACTTTCAACTTTAGCATAAATTAAGAAAACGGAATCCAAGTTACCTCTCCAATGTATTCAATAAGAAACTGTCCTTCAGCAATATCTTCTACCACCTGAAGGCCATATCCCTTCTTTCCACATCTGAACCACTTTAATTTAGCATACTTATGCTTCTGGAACTGCAAGCATATATATATATATATAGAGAGAGAGAGAGAGAGAGAGAG
This sequence comes from Ligustrum vulgare, assembly GCA_963555705.1. Lineage (NCBI taxonomy): Eukaryota > Viridiplantae > Streptophyta > Magnoliopsida > Lamiales > Oleaceae > Ligustrum > Ligustrum vulgare. The sequence goes on from OY743168.1 coordinate 19,736,273, forward strand.
AAGGGGGGGGGGGGGGGTGCTGATAGTTAGATGCAAATGCAAAATCAAAACGAAAAATGGAATTTACTGAAAATTAAGCACCTGTTGGCCACATGGGCAGGTTCCTTGAACGCACTCAATGTTAAGCATCCTGTTCAAACATTTGTCTTCACAACCCCTTAGACCATCTGACAGGGGTTTGCAATGGCAAACCATTATCTGTAAGGAATAAAAATGTCTTGACAGATTAAAACTAAATTTGAAATGCTTAAAATCATCTGTAATGTCATTCAGGTTTCCAATACTCATGTGATCATATACAGACAAGCAGATAAAGATAAACATCAACCAGACAAACAGACAGACAGACCACATTATTCACACACGGTACTATCCTTAATTTGAAGCATCAATAGCAGTCACAGTGGTGGCAACAACAATGTTTGTTTCGCATCATCCACAAGGACCACAGATCCACAAATAATGAGTACTTGAGTGATTTACCAGTACTAGAACTTTCCCCTCTTTGTAGCACATGATAAACTGAAAATGCAAGATCTATTGTTCTTCAACAAGTTGTGGCAAAGGTCAGTAAAGAACTATTTTTCTTTTCAAATGAGTGATTAAATCACAGTACAGGAAAATGTCAAATAAGACAAATGTTTCAAATGCACCAAGGATCTTATAGAAATAGTTATACGGAAGAGAAATTGAGAGAATAGACTTGAGAAAGTTTTCCACATTAAATCTAAGACTTTGACCAATAAGGCATTCAGAATGTTTCTTGCAGCAAATCTTAAGATTTTAAACACGGTATATCACTAAATATATCATTTTTGCAAACTGCTTACATTCTTTTGAGATTTGAGTAGTGTAATTGGTTCCATGCAAACTATGATACTGAGTCAAAGAAAAATAAAAGAATCTGGCAAAAAAAAAAAAAAAAAATTGCAAACATTCACAAAATTCTTCAGCGCTCAGTGAAAGGAAGCTTGGAGGATATAATGTCCAAATCATAGTGCTGAGAAATGAAGCATCACTGTTTCAGCTAATTTATTTAAATTAATGATTCTTAGCAACCACCCATGTTCTAAAGAATATAAAATCACACTATAAAATGTTGGAACTTTTCACAGCTGCAGATCCCATGTCAATCACATATGCTGGGATCCGCTGACACAACTTATAGAATCATTGACTTGTCAAAAGCATTGTATCAATCCCCCAAATGTCCTGTCAATACAATTACACAATCACAAATTGCTTGACAGATTTTGAAATATCACTGAACCACTTATAGTTACATCTCTAACCGTTAAAAGGCAGGAAGAGGCATTTTTTTAATCAATATAATCAGTCAATTACACAAAAAAATCATTGCAATGTACACATAAATTCACCTAGAAATACTGAAAATATCCACAAGCCATGTAAAGTAAATTTTGAGATCTGACAGTAAAAAAAGACACAGACAAGTGTTTACCTCATCAATGGTTTGGGTTTTCCGACTACGATGCAGAAACAAGTTTGACTTGATAAGCGTCCAAGATGAATGTTGAGCAACTGCAAAACATGTATACTTATATCAGATATAAAGCAAGGAGCTAAGGAAGAGATCACCAAAAATGCATTCAAAATTCAGAAATCCTTATGCTATCACATCATTGTTGTGATTAAATACCAGTTGATTGATTTTGGTTAGACTTCATGAAGGCATCATAAGCATCCCCCTCATCTGAAGCATCAGATATATCCAGCTCCTTATTGATATCTGCATCTGTCTTCTCTTGTGGAATTGAGCAGTCAGAAAAGTTTTTATCCTTGTTATCCTTGCAGGTCCTTTCATAAGAATCAGAGACCGAGAAAAAGATATTAGCTATTTGATCCGGTCTTGCTATTGAAATTGGTCTACCGATAAAACTACTTGTTATAGAACGTACATTTCATTCTTATTCCATCAAGAACATTTCTTTAAACTCTGTAGTCACTGAATTTTGGAGTAACTTATTTTCACAAGTAATCAATATTTCGTAATTTCCACCTAATATAAGGAAATGTTCATCCAAAAAATTATAGAAGTAGCCAGTACAGACACAACAAAGCTCAGTGTCAAAAACTTTCCTTCAAAATTAGTTCTGAAACTGAGCAGTACTGACATATTCAAAATTTAATTAGAACCGCAAATTTGGTCACTTTTGTGTATTTATTCAGTAACAGCCAGATTCTGAAGCTTGTTCTCAAGTCTTCCCTCCAAAAGTACCCTTACTTGAATGCAATGATTAAGTTGATGTTACCTTATCGAATCAAAAGGAAACATAACTCATATATATGTAAACCCAAGTTCTTTCCAACTTTAGGATGTTATGAAATCTTGAATTGTCAACAGAACTCTAAATGAGAATATGACAATAATATTCCGTGCATTAACTATCCCTTCTCCAAACATTATCACTTTCTGAAAACTACTCACAAGGTGGTCAGCTAAATTCATTTGGAACCTCATCATCTATTTCAATCTCTAATGTGATCTCAGGAAATCAAAGCAGGTAAGCGTGTCCATACTTGGTATAAAAGATATAGAGGATCACCAAACAAGAAAGCTTCATTAAAAGATTCAGTTTCCAAATTCTCACTAGTCCTTAACATTCCCTAAAGGTAGCAGTTAACCTGGTCCCAATAAAACCATAAAATTGAAGATGCATTCCCAATGATATGGTTCTATAAGAAGATTTCATTTTTATTTCCTCTTTCTGGGACATCCTTTTTAGACATGATACAAGGTGGCACATCATTGTCATTCAACAGTACATATTTTACTTGCCAAAAGAGAAATGATACTTTGAATTTTTGTAGTAGCAATAAATCTACAAAGACAGATCAACTGGACTAAATTGATACAGTGTGCAATAATTTGTAAGATAAGCCTTGTAATAATAAAGCAGCTGTTAATTAAGATGTTGGCATTAGAGGATAACTTGGACTCTGTTTTACGGAAAGATGCATATATCATGGTAAGATTTGTAGCATAACTGCAAAGCTCAAGTGCTACAGACACGATTGTTTACCATCTACAGTTTGTTTCTTCGATTTGATCTGCAAGTGTAGCAGATATTCGCCTCCATTTATCACAATCATCACAAAGCACCCACGCACTCCTTGCTGGAACAGTACGCTCCCTTTCCCCACAAGAAAAAAGTTCTAAGTTGTGTGTCTCTCCACTTGATCTTTGACTTGCAAATCGACTGTCCCCAAGATCAGATGATAATTGATTTCCTACAAATTAATTACGGTATGAAAGAGGTCCAATCATCCAATATAGCACTAATAAAGAAGTTGAACTTTCTCATTCTTTTTTCCTGGATCTGAGAAGATCACTCATCCATGTAATATATATATATATATATATATAGACACACACACACACGACTTATAACGATACCTGCTTCCACTCCACTCAATATGCAGCAATCACCACCCTCCTTAACATTGAGATTAGCAACTGAATGGCATTGGATTCCCTTCTTTTTGGAAGCATTTCTCTTCTTGTTGGGCAGATCCAAAACTTCATTCCTACTCTTGCTTCCTCCATTTTCCCTAGAATTTTTAGGAAATTTTCGCCCCTTGTTAGAAGGAAATAGTTCCTTGCATATCAGTGACTCCGACAAATCAACTGGGCTCAAAAGTCTAGAAGAATTTATTTCCTTATTTGTCTGGACTTTTGATTCCACACAAGAGGTTCCCAGGTCAGCAAATCTTGAACAATGCATAGGAACCCCAGAAACCCCCTCAGTGCTAGATGTGTTCAAACATGCTTTTCCAGCCGTTTTCATGGAAGCATCAATACAACAAGACTCACAGGAGTCACAGCCTAATTTGTTTCCATGTCCAAGTTCCACTGAGTCTTGTGCATTATTCATGATTTCAGAACTAAGTAGCTTGCTTTCCACATTGCAATCACCTGCCTGAGGGAACTTTTCTCCCTTTTTTCCTTTCTTAGTGCTCTTTGGCGGAAAACTCAAACTTACATCCTGTCCAAAAGAAACACACGCCTTCGACAAATTCGGAACTTCGTGCATATCTTTTGAACCTTCTCCAAAAATTTGAAAATCAGGATCTGAGTTTATAACTTCCGAATCAGGTGAAGTTCCTGGATCTGAACACCTGTTATTATTTGCTGCTACCAATTTATCAACCTCCTCCTGGCTATTGATTCCCCGAGGATCCAATGAAATGTAAGCTGACGGTTTATCAACAATGTCCTTGTCATCGAGGTGTATGTTATACACAGAAGCATCAGACAAGGTCAACTTCTCCAAATTTCCTTCACATGGAAAATCTATACTTCTATCCACCCTCTCCTCCAACTTATTTTCAATACCCTTGAATAAATTGGAAATATTTTTCTCCTTTGCACGAAGATTTTCAACATAATTACTTTTTGAGTAGTACTTACCATTTATTTTTCCAATTTTAACCTTCAAAGATATATTACTAGTTGGAGGGCAGCTTTTTCCCACTGGTTTTTTTGAGCTTCGACAAGAATTCCTAGCCCTCCTTCCATTCACTAGACCATCTTTTTCCCTCTTTGGTCCTTTCCCATTATTTAAATTCATGTCAAGTCCAACATTTACTTCAAAACCTTGGATTATATTTCCCAGAGATCCCCAAACTGAGGAACGAGCACGTTTGCAGAATGCACTTCTCCTCCTCCTTAAAATTTGCAAGGAAATCAAATCCCATATTTTGTTCTTATTAGTTCGTGTGCATTTTCTATCTGGTTTATGCTCCTCATTGTTTTGATTTAATTTAGGGCTGCGCCCGCTCCTCATCCGTGAAGAATACACAATTAAAGGTTTTGTTTCAGGAACATCATCAACTTTAACCAGATCTTGGCCTTCACAATCCCTCTGCAGAGATGGCTCGGCTACATGAACAGACTCAGAAGAATATTTTACCTCAGTGTCCTGCTGTCTGGATGGGTCAACTTCAACACAAGATTTAGGAGCATCAAACTTGATAGTATCTTTTGCTTCATCAGCCCTCTGCCCAGAATTAACAACGTCAAAAACAGCAAGAAGGAGATCTGCACCTGAATGATTTAATGTGTCCATGAGTATAGATGACTCCACACTCACATGGGAGGGACCAGATGATTGTGAAGAAACGGATAATATACCACAGTCACAATTACGACTAACAACGTAAGATCATTCCTTGATATCAGAAACATTTTTGCCCACCGATATCTAGTAAGCATATTATAGATTTACCAAATTTGTCTGATAAAATTAGAAATCTCATCAACATTGACAATACAAAAATGTCCTCGAAGTAGAACCCGGTGTCATGAAAGACTCCTTCCAAAGAAATTCATGGCAGCAAGCTAGAAACATCTGATCCTAACAAATAAAGAGATATAAATAAGAAAATGGAACCCACAACTTGAAAAACCAATTTATAGAAACACTTTGACTAATGAAAATACACTAACTGGAGAAATTCACAGATTCAACATATGGAAACTAATTAAAGAATCGTATTTTTACAATAATGTGTATTAAAACTGTATAAGTTTCCCCAATTCTTTTGTATAATGCCTCTCATGGTATACATGAATTAATACATAAGATGTTCCGGGAAAAAATAAGTAGGAGAGAAACCGAGGAATAATTGATGCATGAAAGATATGCAGTATAACTCAACAAAGATGATTTATCTACAATGTAAACAAGATTAAAATGCTTACTTAAGGGCAAGAATTTTATCTATGATGTAAATAAGACTAGAATATCTACTTTAACCGTTAAACAGTGAAACACCCAACTCAAAAAGTACCTATAATGATGTTAATTTTACTAGAAGATTGTCATGTTTGGGTGACCCTGAAAAAAGTCAAAATACTTTTAAGATTCTTTTTGCAAAACATAATTTTTCAATAAAACCAACTTTTAAGCTTAGTTAAACATGCTCATAGCAATTAGCATGATCAGAAAAGGATGTGGCCAAATTGTATTCTTCCTTCCAATGCTACTTGCATAGTTTTTCAGAAGGTAGTCTCCAAACACAATAATTGGATGGCATTTACTTATATAATCGTCCTTAATGGAAATCTGTAAAAATAAAACCACACAGAAAACAGCACACACATAAACATACATACATATATACATTGCGCGCACATTAATTTGTAGAAAAATAACTCAAAAAACATAGAAAATTAAAAAGTGAAAAAGCTAATTTCGAAGTTGCAGAGTAATGCAGATAGAAATTAATACAAACAAACACGAGCCCCCTTAAAAACCCAAAAACCCTAGTCTAGAAACCCCAAATTAAGAACTTAGAATCCAATGCCGATCCATATATACACACTTAATTGAAATTTATTACAAACCGTAGAAAAAGACTGAAGCAGGGATCATACCTGAAGAAAATTCAGAAGTAACTAAAACGCCTAAAAAAAATTAACCAAATTTATTTTATAGATAAAAAGAAACTAGAATGCATTATGTATAAATTTGTCTGTCGATATGTTAGAGAAATCGCTTGGTGGCGGTGGTAGCAAACGGTTTTTGGAGAGCGAGAGAGAGAGGGAGGGCACCGATGTAAATATGAAGATTATCTTGTTGACGACCCCGCGAGAACAAGGTACAAGTGTACAACGTTGTTAAGTGTAACGTACTACTTGGTCGATTTGTACGCATTTGAACTGCGTGGTGGATGGCAGACACGTGTATTTTGGAGATTTTGGGTTATTTTTTTTGAAACTAGTCTTTTCGAAAAGTGAGAATAAGTTTCAAACATTTGATTTTTGGCAGTTTGATCCCCGACTTTTGTGTAAATTTGACCATTCGATAGGAGAATAAAAATCAGGGGTCGTTCTCTTTGTATTTCGATTTTGAATTTTAAGTTTTGGATTTTATTTTAAATTTTGAATTTTGGTTGTTTGTTTTGGGATTGTTGAAAACATGTTCTCTTTGTAATTTTGAAAAACTGTTTTCAAAAATAGAAAACTGAAAAATGCGTTTACTTTGTTATTTTCTGATATTTTATATGTAAAAAATGGTTGATTTGTTGAATTACATTAATTTTAATGTCAATAAATCAATTAGTTCTCTATGTCAATAAATTCATCATTAATATTGTTTCAGCTAAACAAAAATTCAACATCATACCAACAAAATCTTAACATGGATCTATATATAATGATAAAATAACATAATAGTTTCAAGTGAAGAAAGTGTCTCACATTTATCCAAAAAAAAATCTTATCATGGATCTGTATTTAATGGTAAAATAATATAAGAATTTCAAGTGAAGGAAGTGTCTCACAAAAAAAAAAATACAAAAATAAAAATAATAATAATAACATGGATCTATATATAAAGGCAAAATAACATAAGAACTTCAAGTGAATGAAGTGTCTCACATTTTTAAAAAAAAAAAAATAACATGGATTTATATATAATGGCAAAATAACATAAGAACTTCAAGTGAAGGAAGTGTCCCACATTTACAAAACAAAATAAATTTAACATTGATCTATATATAATGGCAAAATAACATAAGAATTTCAAGCGAAGGAAGTGTCTCACATTTACAAAAAAAAAAAAGTTTTGGACTTTTTAATACAAAATATCCAAAACGTAATAAACTTGTGTTGAGTTTTCTTTGTATTTTTTTATTTTTTTTTAGAAAACGAATTTCTGAAAATGGGTAAAGTAAACGCATTTTCGATATTTCCGAAAATCGAAAACTCAAAACGGGATGAAAACAGCAAAGAGAACGTGACCTAACTTTTCTTATTTTCACTCTTGTGAGCAATTATTTATAATAATTTTATTTTTTAAAGACTGTGATTAAGAAATAAGAAGGTTTTTGAATTTAGGTGTAAATTATTTTATTGAGAGATGTGTTTTTGTTGTTGAAAATGAATTTGAAAAATTATAAGGAAAAAAATCATTGTATTCTTTATTTATTTATTTATTTTTATCATTATAGCAAATCCCCCCGACCTTTCGTTTTTGTGTAAAACTTTGGTAACTTCTTTTGTGCAAGTAACATTATTCTTTACTAGTTGTCTACCCGTGTGATGCAATAATTATATAGTTTTTAAATCATAACTTTGAAAATATCTTGATTCAATCATATCAAATTAAAAACATAATTTTAATAAAATTTTAATAAAAAATGAAAATGATACATGTACACTAAGTATACCGCGTCACTCAAAAATTGACACTCATTTAAATTTTTTATATAAATTTTTTTTGACTTTTATTACGTTTTTTCTGAAAATTTGCTTACCTCATCACCTATTTCCCTTTTAATATGTTATAATTTTTTATTAACTATATTTTTTAATGTGTTGCTTACATATATTTTATTTGAAATCCAATATATTAATTAATATATTTTATTTTTCCTTTTTTTTTCAAACATGCCAATTTTTGTCAAAATGGTGAAATGATAAATCCTCCGTTTGGTAATAATGTTTAGTTTATAAACTTGTTTATTTACGATTTTGAAGTAAAAAGTAGTGGCTGAAAATTGGAGAGAGAAAATACGTGTAGTTAAAAAATAGATAGAAAATATTTCGTTATTTTTGTAACATGCGTATTGAAGAGCCTACTCATTTATTGATATATTAGAAAGTAAAATTTCAATAATTTTATTTATTTATTTTCAAAATATATTAATTCAATTTTTTTTATTTCTAACTTAACAAATCTATATAACATATATTTATTTATTTTAAAATATATTAATCTAAATTTTTCAATTTCAATGTAACACATTTACATAGGTATGATATGATATTTATTTATGTTCAAATATATTAATTCAATTTTTTTTTTTCATTTCCTACATAACACATGTTATTGAATTTGAAACTTAAAAAAAAAAAAACTAATCAAAATAAAAAAATTCTGCATGTACACTCAGTGTACCGTGCCACAGCCACTCAAAGTTTAGTACTTAATTAATTTTTTTATATAAAATTTCTTTTGACTTTTATTTACTTTTTTCTCTAAAAATTTGCCCACCTTGTCACCTATTTTCCTTTTAATATGTTATAATTTTTAATTAACTTTATTTTTTAATATGTTGCTTACATATATTTTATTCGAAATCCAATATATTAATTAATACTAGTTTTAGTGCGTGCATTGCACGCATATTGCTAATATTTTCCTATTAGAGAAGTTTCGAATAATGATTTCTTATTTGATACTCCCTTATCCTATAAAGATAGTCTCATTTCTATTTTTACATGGATTAAAAAAAACATAATTATTATATGTTGGAAATATAAATTTGCTTACATTTTACCTAATATACCCCTACATTAAATAATAAATAGTTCATATGTGTTGATAACAATGCATATTAATTAGGGGTATATTAAAAATTAAGATATTAATATAATCTCAATAAGGAAAGTAACCTATAATTTGGGACAAACTAAAAAGGAAAACGAAAGGAAAAATTAATGAAAGATAAAATACATTGCTAATGGATCATTTTAAATGACTAAAATTTTGCTATAATTTAGTACTTTGAAAATAATGTGACAAAGTATTATACGAAAGCTTCACATCAATATTAAGATATTGCTATTATGACTTTATTTGAACTCTCATAATTAACTTTAAAAAAAAAGTATCGCAAAACGATAAAAATAGGAACATAAGGAGGTCTCCATAAAGATGTCCAAGGTAATCTTTGGACAGGTGACCAAATAGTGCATTAAATCCAATTTTTGCCCGCATATTGTTTAATTGGATGAATAGTGCCTAAATTTAATTGGGTGAATAATGCCTAAATTGATGGGAGATTCGTGCAATTTACCCGCATAGTATTTAGTTGGATGAATAGTACATCCAGTTGTTGCCCGCATAGTATTTTAATTGGATGAATAGTGCCTAAATTGATGAAAAATTCAGGCAATTTGCCTAAATAGTGTTTAATTAATGAATAGTGTACCCAATTGTTTCTCGTTTAGTATTTAATTGGATGAATAATGTTTACTTGCAATTAGTGAATACAATTGTTGCCCGCATATAATGTTTAATTATATAATAAATAGAGGAAATTACATGAAAACCAGGTTTTTCAACTTCCAATATCAAAAATCAAGTATGATTTATACAAATACAGGTCCTTTTTCTATGAAGATGGTGAAGTGTAGTCCCTAAACTGAAATTGCGACAGAATTGAAAGCAAATCTGTCTCTCAAGATCAGATCTACAAGATGATGATGATGATGATGATGATGCTATTGCAAGTTTCAACAAACTTGAAAGGAATGTCATAGGAACTATATTTTTTATTGATTGAGTTGGTAGTAAATTAATTGTATTTTCAAAGGTGACCTGTTGTTTCTTTTACAACTCAAGATCTGCGAAACTTCCTTTGACAAATTGAGGATCCCTTTAGAAATTGGCAAACCATTTCCTATTTTAGGCACTTTGATTTTCACATGTATAATCTCAGGTCACACGTGAATGACCTCGATGAATTTTCCCTATGTATGTGTTCATAAATATAAAGTGACTTTACATGTTAATGGATTTAACAAAATTATGTGATTTATGTTTTCGAATAGATAGCTTTATTGCGTTAGTTTGGTCACAGACATTTATCTATTCAAATCACAAGTTTTACAATCCATGTCACATGTTGTTGAATGTGAGATGATTTAATCCAGATCACACATAAAATTATTCTGGTCACATGTTGATGAATGTCACCCATTTAAGGTTCCATTTTCTTGGCAACACTACGAATTTTTTGATAGAAACATTTTCTGGGTCATTGCTATTCAGGTCACATGCACTCCATGTCACACGTTGTTGAATATGAAATGATTTAATCCAAGTCACATATCAAATTATTAAGGTCACAAATACAGATTACCAAAATTACAGTGAGACTCATCTCCATGTTGTAGTCACTTAGATCACAGTTATCACTGAAGGTTTAGGAGTGACTAAAATTTCATAACATTCTAAAAGGATTACATTATGAAAAAAGAAAGATTGTAGGTTTTTCAACTACACAGTTACAAGAGTTTTTCAGTTGTTAAATATATGTCGAGGCCACAAAATTTTAACAGCAATACTACTTTTAGGCTACAAAAACAACATTCAGCATAATACTCCTATTGCATCAGGTCACTTAATTTGTTGACCATTTCAATAAAAAATTTACACAAGGTCACAAACTCAAAATTCACTTGAATTTCGGAAAAGAAAAAAAGACATAGTTTTTCACTGCTCACATATGCAATGAGGCCACGTACAGGAATAACAATAAAACACTTGGTTTCAAATTGACATGGAAAAAATGAATAATCTGACCTCAAATTGGCAAGAGTTGTGTTACACTGAGTGTCAAAATTAAACTTTGGATTTTCTGTGTCCTAACCAATATATATGATTTAAGACTTCACTGTGACCTCAAATTCTGAAGAGGTATGATAGTTCTGTGATCCCAAATCAATCTGCAAAGCAAACTTTGATTCTTTGTATGACCTTAAGATTCTATATCTGTTAAGACTTGTTTTGCTGGGGTTTCTATGTGCAAAAAAATGATTAATGTGAATTCAAATTGGCAAGAGTTATGTGTACATGGAGGGCCAAAATCAAAATTTGGGCTTTATGTGTCCTGGCCAATCTATATGCTTTTAGACTTAACTGTGATATAAGTGTTTATGAATTCTAATCAATGTGCTGATGGGTATGTGGAAAACATGAATAATGTGACCTCAAAATCCCAAGAGGTATGATTGTTCTATGACCCCAAATCAATCTGTGAGTCAAACTTTGATTTTTTTTAATTTTTTTTTTTTGTCACCTAAAGAATCTATATCTATTAAAACTGTGTAGCTAGGACTTCTATGTGCAAAAATATGAATAATGTGACTTCAATTTGGCAAGAGTTATGTGTCCTGACCAATCTATATGTTGTTAGACTTAACTGTGACCTAAGGATGTTTATACATTAAATGATTTACTTTCTGTGACTTAAGTGCCTATGAATTGTAATGAATGTGCTGCTGGGGTTTATGTGGAAAACAGGAATAACGTGACAAGATGTATGATTTTTCTGTGAACCCAAATCAATACGTGAATCAAACGATCAATTTTTATTGAATCAAATGTGACCTCATTGTTGCTGTGTGTTCTGATGCCAAATAACCAGCTTCCGTCAATTATTGGGAATCAATTACTGACAATGTGCCCTCAATGAATCGTTAATTGGAGAATTCAGGTAATTATGGAAACAATTGTGTAGCTGAATCCGTGATTCCCCTCAATGAATCGTTAATTGGAGAATCCGGGTAATTATGGAAACAATTGTGTAACTGAATCCGTGATTGCATATTTTCTGTTATATATATATATAGTTTTAGGTTGTACCTTATTTTTGATATGTCATTCTATAACTACCTGTATTACGTATTTTTCCCTAATAAATAGTGTTTAATTGCAATTGGATGGGATGAATAGTGCAAATTTAATGAAAATTGGATGGATGAATAGTATAAATTGCACATTCAATCTTTTACATATAGTAAGATATTTTATTTTTCCATATTTTTTTAAACATACCAATTTTTGTCAAAATGATGAAATGATTAAATTTTTTACCATTTTATCATTAGTGGTAAGAGGTTGATAGCAAATAATTAATTATTTTTGTAATATGCTTATTGAAGAACCTACTCATTTATTGACATATTAAGAAGTAAAATTTCAATAATTTTATTTATTTATTTTCAAAATATATTGATTCAAAATTTTCATTTCTAACTTAACAAATTTATATAGCATGTATTTATTTATTTTCAAATATATTAATCCAAAATTTTCATTTTCAATGTAACACATTTACATAAATATGATATTTATTTATATTCAAATATATTAATACAATTTTTTATTTTCCTACGTAACACTTTTAAATAGATATCACATTTATTTATATTCAAATATATTAATCTAATTTTTTCATTTCCTACATAACACATTTACATAAATATCACATTTACATAAATATCACATTATTTATGTTCAAATATATTAATCTAATTTTTTCATATTTAATGTAACACATTTACACATAGTACATTTATTACAACTTTTACTAAATATGTAATAAATAATAATTTTTTTTACAAAAATCTTTATCTTTTATTTATTTATTATTTATTTTTATATATTATATATTATATATAGATGTAGAAGTGAGGAGAGATGGTCATTAAATGCAATTTTCCCTCTAAAATGACTATGTCTCCTCATTTCTACTTTAAAATATATAAAGATAAAGATAAAGACATGATTGGGTTCAAAGGGAGGCTTTTTTTTTTGGGGAAAATTGTACTTTGGGTCCATTATCTTTTCAAAAAGTGCAAATAGGTATCGAATATTTGATTTTTGGCAGTGTAATCCCTGAACTTTGTGGAAGTCTAATATTTTAAAAGAGGGCAAAAATGACATTTCACTTTATCACTCTTAAAATCAATTATAATAATTTTAAATCAAATAAAAAAATGAAATCATTAAAAAAAATAAAAAAAATCACCTTCGACAGTTTTTCACATACAACAGAAAAAAAAAACTGTTATGCCACTACTGATGGTTTTGGATGGAAATTTGCAGTTGGAGTTGGGGTTGACGAAGAAAATGAAGAAATATATATATATATATATATATATATATATATATTCTCTTTTCTTGTTTTCTTTTATTTGATTATTTTAAATCTTTTGAGTGAAAAAATGTAGAGTGAAATTTTTTGTATTTTTGAAATTGATCATACGCTTGACTTTTGGTCAACTAATGATCATTTTGGTAAGAATCGTAGAGATCATTCAGACACACGTTTATTATAAGACTTGGGATATATGTGCTAAGATTATAACGTTTGGTACCTGTTGGTGTATTTTTGAAATGTTCGAAACCTCTATTGCAAATTTTCTTGAAAATGTGAAAATAGTTACTCATACACATAATATGAAAATAAAATAAACAAAATATAAAAATATATCCCAACAAGTAAGTGAAGAGAAAAACACTTGTTAGATCAAGTAAAAAGTGTTAAGTTTTATGTAATGGGGATTCTGTGAAAAAAAGGACTAAAACGAACATATGTAAAAGTCGGGGTGTTAGTTACAATTATGTATAGTTGGATAAGGTAGGTTAGGGTTCAAGCTTGGAAAAAGGAAAGAAGAGTCACCACAATGACGCTTGCCTCACGCTCGAGCGTGATTAACAAAGGGACACTTGAGCGGTCGACGCCTGATTAGTCTATTTCTTCGCGATTTCAACGGTTCGAAAAGGATTAAAAATCCTCCTACAACCTACTACTATAAATACCAAGCTTTGCATGAAAATTGTGTGATTGTTCTTTGTACTTCTTCTCTATAACACATTCACAATATTATTTCAAGTTCCAAGAGCATATTTATGCATTGATTTAATTCATTATTTTTTGAGATCAAACAACCACGTATTTAGGAAAATGTCCAATCCTTGAATCTAAAACACATACTTCATAATTCATCAAGTAAGGTACTTTCTCTATTGAACTTCAGAGGTTGCTGGAAATTGAGGAATGTGAGCTATGAGCACATGAAGTAGATCGGGAAGTTTAGTGGTGTTAGCTAGACATTATCTAATTGTAACGTTCATTTTTTATAGTGGAGGTAACTGACTTGGTTCCGCATTTTTTAGCCACATTGGGTTTCTCCATCATCATATCTGGTATTATTTATTGTTTCCATTTTAAAAACTGCGGTACTCAAATTTAGGATAATTGAATTGAATGCATAACCATCTAGAAACTATTAAAAAGTCACCTGTTGATTTCAATAGATTAATTCCATGTATAAGGTCAAACATAATCGAGCGAATCTTGAACTTTCAATTGGTATTAGAGCCTAAAATCGATTCCTGGCCTTAATTTGTTTAGATGAGTAGTTCATTATCTGTCCTGCCATTATTTGACGGCTCTAACTATGCATATTGGAAAGTTATTAGGAGAGCATTCTTAAAATTTGTGGATGGACGTATTTGGTTGAGTGTGGTGAATGGTTGGAGCACCACTGGTACAATAGTAGAAAACGTTGTTACCCAGACCCATAGTTAATTGGTCTAACTTGAACTTAGATGAATGTAATTGCAATAGTAAAGTCTTACATGCATTGTTTATGACTGCATCCCAGAAGGTGTTATGGAGAGTATCCATGTGCAAGGTAGCTGAAGATGTTTGAGATATCTTACAGACCACACGTGAAGGAACTCAAGTCGTTAAAAATTCTAAGCTGCAGATGTTTATTTTAGTCTATACCAGAAATGGTATAGTGTTGAGTGCATTTTACATGCATATTTCATACATTTATGGTAGTACTTTTTGAGTAATTTGGACGAATACCTACTTAATTGTGCATTTTTTGTAATTAAATAGATTTAACATTCATCTACATGGAGAAAACACAAGAAAGAAGCAAAAGAATGCTAAATTGAAGAAATTGAGGAGAAAGAACCAAATCTTGTATGGATTAGAAGTTTGGGGATCGATCTGTCACTTCTGGAAAGATGTGGACTTCTCGTGCAATTGATCCAGGGACTAAATTGAAAGTTATCAAAAGATGAATGATCTCAAATGCAATTTTACAAGGACCTTTTTGAAAGAAATCAGAATATTTGAGGACCAAGTTGATCTACATTGAAAGTTTGAGGACCTCAATTGTAAATTATTGAAGGACTGAGCTGCAAAACCACGCCCAGGTGAACCACACGAATGCGTTGCTCGAACCAGGTCGAGCTCGCGACTCAAGCCAAAAATCCAACCCAAGAGTGCACACGTCAACCACGTGATCGCTAGGCATTTAGGCGCGCGATCGAGCGGTCAAAAATTTGAAAGATATTCTGGGCCGACCCGGTGCGACCCGATTCGGCCCAAATGCTGTCAAACATGGATCTACGTGATTTTTGGATATTTTTGAAGGATTTGGCTAGGGTTTCCTCATAATTTTTAGCCCTTTCCAAGTTCCAAACAAGTGTTCTTCATTTTCTTTACTCTTTTCTTGTAATTAGTTAGTTTGGTTAATGAATGTTGATTGAGGGGAGAAATACTCATATCATTGTGGAAGAATATTGATATTTTGAAACAAGAATCATTAGTGAAGGGAAGTGTTATTGCTTAATCTTCATATTTCTCTATTTACTTTACTTCATAGTTGAAATGATGCAGTTAATTTTTGAATTTTATTGTTATTTCACTATGGGTTAAGTTATTTAGTATTGGGATGATTGATGAAGCTTAACCTAGCTTAGTTGATATTGATGCTTGTATTGAGAATTTAAGCTTTTTATTATATTGTACTTTTATTGTTGTATTTATTGACTTGCATTTATTGTGGTCACATTTATGCTTAGATTTCATGGGATGTGCAATTATTGAAAAATTGTTGTGTATTCTAGATCAATACAATATTTGCTCTAGATTCTTGTTTAGGGTAGAGATATACCTAAAACCCTAGATGATCCATTGAGTTATTTTCACAAAGGTTTAATGCAATCGGTGTGTTTTTAATCGACATAGAGATATAGTAGGTTAATTTCACTCGAGAGAGGTAATTGACTAATCTTGAAAAGTCGGATCTAACATGATTAATAAATTGCATTTCTATTTGCTTGTTGAGAATTCAATTAGGTAATGGTCAAGTGAAATCAAGAATCCCAACACTTTTTTATCATCAAGTCATCATCATTTTCTACTTATTTATTTACAATTGTGATTTTAATTCAAGTACTAGAACATTTCCAAAACCAAAACTTTATTGTGTGTGTTTCTTGTTTAAATTGATTAAATTAGAGTGTAATTGAAATAGACAATCCCTGTGGGATTGATAAATTGGATTCATTTAGTCCACTATCACTTGTATGTGATATATGCACTTGCGGTGTGTTTCTAGCGAACACATAGTAAATTCTATCTTCAACCTAGGTGAGATAATCTCAAAGTGCAAGACAGTAAGAAAAACCCTTGGATCCTTGCTTGGGTGATTCAGGCCTAAAGTCACGGTGATAGAGGAGAGTAAGTATATAAATTCTATTAAGGTTGAAGAATTTGTTGGATCTCTCCAGACTTTTGAGTTGACTATAGATAAAACAATAAAAAGTATGTGACCTTAAAAACTACTAAAGGCAACCATGATGGATCTTGACTCAAATTCACCTAATGAGGATGAGTTTGCCCACCTTACTAAAAAATTCCATAAATTTTTTAGGAAGAAGAAGTCTCGAGAGAATTATAGAGGTGCTCTTAGTGAATCTAGGAATAAATCTAAGTCTGTGAGGTGTCACAAGTGCTACAATTTTGATCATATGAGGAATGTATGCCCTACCAGCAGTAGAAGTTAGGATAAGGTTATGAATACCACTGTCATTGGTGATGAGTCTAACTCGAATAATCAGAGTGAAAAATCTACTCGTTAGGAGAGTGATAAATACAAGCAGGGGCGGAGTCAACCCACATAAATGAGCTGGGCCTTCAATGAAATGAGCTTGGCCTTTCTTAAGTTTTTTTTTTTTTTTTTTTTTTTTTAAATTGTAAAGGATTTTTGAAGTTTTTCCCCTAAAGGGCCTGGGCCTGGGCCCAGGCAGACCAACCCTGCCTCTATCCCTGAATACAAGGCCTTCGTTGCTAGGACTAGGAGTGGATCTGACAAGAGAAGTGAGAAGGATGAGGACGTAGATAGTGGCGAGCAATCTATAAAAGATTCTAAGAGTGAGGATGATATCCATAAGGCTTATGATAAAATGTATGAGGAGAGTCTTAAGCTTCTTGCTACTAATAAAACCTTAAATTCAAAGTTAAATGAACTTAAATCGGAGAAAGAGAAACTAGAGATGTACGTCCAGGAATCTACCTCAACCCTAAGTGAATTGAAATCTATGAATGAATCTTTAGATAATCAGGTTAGGAATCTTATAAGTGAGCTTGAGAAGACCTCTAGGAAAGCTATTGAACTGACTACTGAGAATAAGAAATTAGAAACCCAAGTTATGAGGCTTCTGAGCAAACTAGAGTATTCAAAGACTCAATTTCTTACTTTTCTAGTAGTTTTTTTGAAAAGCTAGATAACATTTTGGGAATAAGCAAGATGGATGGCAATAGGATGGTTTATGTTTTTAGGAGAATACTACTAGTACTTCTAATATCATTTTTGTCCCTATTACTAACCAACCTAAACATATGTGCCTAACCCAGAATCTAAGATTAAGGGATCTGTAGAAAGAAGTCTACTAGATCGCGTATGACTCGTTGATCTATGAATAGAAGTTAGCGTTCACACAACATTGGTCTGATGTTTCTCCCTACACGCTGGTTAGGACACATACGCTCTAAATGTCATCATTTCCTGAACATACATAGAAACAAGAGCTTAAATTGGAATTAAAATCGAGAGTTTGTTGGTCAGATTGAATTCCTTACTAATCAGGTAAGTCATTTGACCAAGTTGGTGACACGGCCCTCCGGGCAAGTTTGGGTGAGAAAGAGTGATTTAAAAAATTATGAAATAGATCAAAGTACTCTTAAAGGTAAGAGCATTTCTTTACCTAACTAATTATGTACTTTTCGGTGCATGTTTGAAACAAAAAAATAAGTCGTGGTCTATTAACTTGTCAATTTGTGATCAATAAATAAGTTGTGACTCATAAAACTTTTGATTTGTAATTGAAAAATAAGTCGTAATTGATGAATTTGATAATTTGTAATCGAAAAACAAGTCGTGATCCATAAGTCTTATGATTTTTTTATCAAGAAACAAGTCGTAACTCATCACTTTGATAATTCGTGATCAAATAATTAGTTGCAACCTATTAAATGTGTGATTTATAACCAAGAAATAGGTCGTGACCGACAAATTTGATAATTTGTGATCAATAAATAAATTGTGGCCTATAAAAATAGTGATTTTTTACTGTGACATTTTGTGATTGTGAGTAGTACGTAAATGAAACCATAAATTGTGTAATATTATAACCTTAACTTATTTAATAACATACTTAATTCATAAAATTTATTTATTTATACCTAATTTGAAAGAAAATCTCGAGTTCTTTAAGTTTGAGAAATGTATCTTTTAACTACCTTAATTATGTATTTTTCCCCCCTTAATTAAGGAAATTTCATATTTCTCAAGAGAATGAAAGAAGAGTGATTCTAGGGGGGCATTTTTTAACGACATTTTTAAGTGACATGTCAGGCATTCAAAAAGTAAGTGGTGGGCTAGTTATTTTCACCAATCAATGAATGTGTGAATGTCATTTAAAAATGTATGCAAAAAATGTCTACCTAGAATTATTGATGAAAGAATAACTTAGGAAACAAGATTTTGAACAAATTAGCTAGTATTTTCAGCCTATCGGATTAAGCCATTTCACATCCCCTTAAACGAGCAGTTCTTCATGTATGATGTATGTTATTCCATGGGAAATCATTTTTGTCCCACAATCCACCACCTATTTATCTTTTGATCATTCTACTGTACAAATCAGTCAGCACAATTTTTCAGTAGATATTACATGTTTTGTATACTGAACTGAAGAGAATAACACCAGATTTCTTAATCTTGTCCAGCGCATAGTACCGAACATGACTTCATTGTTCTCCCACGTCCTCAAGAGAAGGAAAAGATAACCAGAAAATGGATTTAGAGAAATAAATTCTTTTATTTGCTGCGTATTTGATTTACATCCTAGCTATAAGTTGGCATAACCATAATTTGCCAACAGTTGCACCACCTTTTGCATGTTAGAGAGGAGCAATTATTCAAATATGTTAGTAGCCACTACAGGCTTTACTGTACAAGAACCGCTATTTAAAAAAATTCTACCTGCCATTGGAATCCTTCTCTCTCACGATCCACTATTTTTTTTTTAATCATTTCTCCATTTTTACAATTATGGCAGCATAATTTTTGGTAACTACAAAAATGAAGATTTCTAGTAGATATTCACATTGAGATAAGATGACCAACCTCCTGCATTGCACATTGGTTCAAACATATTGTTGTTGAAGGAGAAGACAATGTCCTTGACACGCGGGAAAATTATCTTGCACTTCTTTCACACTTTCATTAGACATCCTATTCGACCAGGTTATCTCGACTTCAAGTGTTCGAGAAGAGCCATCGTTGCTATTGTGGCTGAGACTGAAAATATCGCTGTAATTACCTTCATTAATAACTTTGTCCACTGGAATGGCGACTCTTCCAAGAGTAGTCTGAAAAAAAAGGGGCAATCTACGTCATCAAAAACTACGAACACAATGAATAAAAGCAAAGATATTTTACCTCAACTCTGTTATAAATTTATTACCAAACCACAGTAAGTTCTATGTCCAAGTATCCAGGTATGATCACAAGCGAGTAAAAGTATCAAAACTTTAAAATGAATGTAATATAGCTGAATGTCATTTACCTTTTTGAACGTATTTTTGCTTTTACATGAAATATTTAACTTTTGCCCCTTTGGTGGTACATCGAACACCCATTTGAAACCTTCCTTCCATTCTGGAGAGTTAGTATGGTACACAACCTGATAATAGAAATAAAATGAGGATTATGAGCAGATGAATTCCGATAGCACGGCTAGGTTTGCTGCATTTTATATCATACCAATAGTGCCAGAAGAAATCGGGAAGGTAAATGTCTAAGAACTCTTAGCATTAGTGCTTGGCTCTTAAGAGTTAAGACAGCTATAATGGAACTCACCATCCCAAAAGAAAAGATCTATAAGTAAATGTAAACTTTCAAGATGGGAGATACTAGTAATGAACATTCTATCCACTTCTTGCATAAACATAATGATTGCAGCAGAACGAAGAGCATGTTTGGCTAAGCTCAAAATAAGTAATGGTCATTTTGTTTCCGAACATGTTTGGATAGGTTACTTTTTCTTATTTTCAAAGACCAGCAAAAGAATTATTTATTTTAAAACTTATTTACTTAATTATAATATATGTGCTTTTGAGCTTAACAAAACGTGGTCTATGTCCAGAAGTTAACTATCACATTGATAAAATGATGATTCATTACCTTAGTTTGCTTGGCAGAACCATTGGCTATTGTCAATCGACAAAAAGGATTTGTGCCTCCCATTACGCGCTTCAGATTGTTCGCACGCTTAATCATGACTGTCAAACAACCAGGTAAACAACGCAATAGGCTCTCAGCTCGATCTTGAAAACTTGGTGGGCAAGTTTTTATAAGAAGTTGCAGAGTCGGAATGGCTTCGGCCACTATCATTGCTTGGGATTTCGAAACACCAGTCAGAGTGGCTGGCCAAGATTGTTTCAACAAGCATAAAGTGGTCAGTATAGAATCTTGGACGGTCTCACTACCAGATTTAAGTGCTGCTATTAAATGTGGAATACACAGTGTAGCTGCTTCCGATGAGTGGAGCTTAGGAAAATTGACAAATATAACTTGTATTGTTCTCAAAATCTCTTCGTTAACAGTGGCTGTTGACAACAATTCTCTCTCTAGAGCAGCTGCATATTAACATTTTTAAGACCTTTAGAGTAAGCTTTTTAAATGCACCATAATCCATGAAAAAATCAGAAGATTTACCAACAAGAAACTTGACTACAACCAGAGTGAATATGATGAAAACAGAAGGTACCAAATATGATTTATAAGCACTTGAAAATGAAAAATTACATTTTGAGTAATGGACACGCTTGAGATTGAATTTTGAAAATTATTCAATGGCCTTCTGAACTGGAATATTCATGGCACAAGGGGAGACACGTCTATGGCAAATTGAGAATATTTCAAGATGGATTAGATAGTTTCCTACATGGTTATTCAAATCCAAGATTACTCTATTTTGTGCACTCCTAAGAGCATCAACAAGAGACTCTCTAAACACAATATGCTCTCTATTTTCCATGGTGAATGCTTAAATTTAAGTTCCACGAGATTCTTTATTTTTATTAAAAATAGAGATTTTGTTTGGCTCTCCAAATTTAAAGAGCCAAACACACTCTCTATCCTTAAATTACAATGATTACATTTAATATGCTACATATTTTAATACTCAAGTATTTAAATTATATTTGAATTGATTGGTCATTGACATATAAAACATTTTAAAATAGAGATTTGTTTTGCCTCTCCAAATTTAGAGAGCCAAACACACATTCTATTCTTAAGTCACAATGATTGCATTTAATAAGCTACATATTTTAATACTCGAGTATTTAAATTATATTAGAATCGATTGGTCATTGATATATAAAAAAATTATGTTAAGTAAGGTATTGGATGAAATCAATAAATGTTCTTTGAAAGAGGCAAAATAAAGAGTAAAAATAGACAGCTTATTGGAGTTTATTAAAATTTTACTCTCTAAATTTAAAGATGCTCTCTTTTATGAATAAGATTCTCTTTATAAATAGAGGATCTTTTGAAGATGTTCTTAGGAATGATGAGACCCTTCAACGATCAGTTTAGTGGCCCCAAAAAAAAAAAAAAAAAAGCGTAATCTCCCTTGTTGACATTAAGGCATACTTAAATCTAGTTTTGAAAATGTAAAAGATTATATTTTAAGTAAACGATAGGCTTGAGCTTGAATTTTACGATTTAGAGGACTAGCCATTGTAATTGGAAGACTCATGAGACAATGGGCCTATGTGTTTATAAAAAAGTAGAGAATAATTCAAGATGGATTAGATGTTTCAACAAGGTTATTGAAATCCATTGATATCAAGAGGCATATTATATCTACTAATTTAAATTTTGTACTTGCATGGGAGTTAGAGTTGGGAAATAAACATTAAGAACCAAATGAGAAAAAATATTTCAAAAACTTACCTGTCAAAGAGCTGATGAGCTCATTTGATACATGCTCTTGAAGTGTGCAACTAGAAAATAAATATTTGATGAGCAATGCTGCTTGTCCCGCAATATCTGAATTAGGGGACAGTAGCAGTTCTTGAATAATCATTACACCACCTGCTTCAGTAACAAATCTCCTGTTGGTTCTGCTGTGCATGACAAAGTTTTGCAATGCACAAACAGCCACCATTTTCATTTGTTCTGTTGGCTTATCTTCGAGAAGGCTTATTAGCGCTCGGCAAGCAGAAACAGAATCATTTGATCTTGCAAGCCCTTCATGCTGGGAAAGGTCGCCAATAGAAAGAGCTGCAAAAAGCCTACCAGTTTGTGATGTGGTTTCTGGGTCAAGTAAATACTGTGCTAGAGGTGCGATTGCATCTTTAGAAACCTTCATTTTCTGTATTCGCGTATTACTGCATAAAGCTTCCAGTAATCTCCCTGCTGCTTCTTCACATTGATGAGATCTTAGTAAATCTATTAGAGCATCTATGGCACCAGCTTCAGCCATCAGTTCGGCACTTGAAGCATCACTTTTTTCTTGAACAATCAGTGCATTTAGAGAAAATGTGAAGGTCCTCTCCAAAGTTGAATGCAAGATCCTTACAAGAACCTCAATGGGAACATTGATATAGTACTCAGCTTTAGATTGTAGGACATTACAGAGGACTACTGCAGCCAATTCCCATAAAGCATCTGATGGTTGAGGATTGTCCTGCAAAATAACCCTTGAAAGCTCAAGAATACCACCAGCATCAGCAACTGACTCTGGCCAGCTTAAGGAGATATTTTCCAAGGCTTTTACTGCAATTTCTTGTAAATTCAAGATGCCAATTCCAGCAAGCTGAACAAGAGGGACAGTTGCGTTCTTTGTTTTTATATCCTGTTTAAAATCTTCTTGTTCAAGCAGGTAAGATAGCAAATCTGTACTAAGCTGCTGGATGTCTTGAGAAGGGGATTCAAGAAATGGAATTAAATACTCAATGACTTGCGTAGGTGTGAGTTTCAAAGTAGCAAGGTTTTGTGGTTTCTCCAAAATGTTAACAAGTGCTTGCAGGGCACTATGCTGTCCCCACATATCAAATTCTGTCTGAAGCAGAACCGTAAAGAGAGGTTCTACAATCTTTATAGCAGCAGAGCTTATCGAAATTGCACTACTATTTGTCAGGATGCGGAAGAGTTCTGCAATTGTGGAGAACAATGAATATGGAGCAGTCGGGAGTAGCTCAAGACAAGAATCTATGATGCCAGCATTGACCATATCCAACTTGCGTGAATTTTGGTCTTTCCCGAATTTAATAAGGCAACATATGCTTGCTTCAATAATCCGAAGATTTGATCCAGACACCAAGTTAACAAGAAGACCGACAATATCATGAGCTGATGCAGTCTCTACATGTTCTCTGTCATCCAATAATCTCTCGAAGGCGCAAACACCAGATTCCACTGCCGTCTCTTGATCAGACTGTATCAACAATAGAAGGGGTTCTATGCATTCAGAGGCAGTTGGCATTCCCCTGACTCTCGGATTATCAAAAAGCACAGAGCAGAGTATTGCAGCATCACTTTTCAATTTCAAAGTAGCAGAAGACAAGAGAAGTCTACACAGACTCTCAAGAGGATTGCCTTCTGCCTCATTCAGCATAGCTTCATTTGCGACATTTTCTGAAGTCAGCTTAATCAAAGCACTAATGGCAACCTGCTGTTCATGCTCCAAAGCAGAATTAAGCATATCAA
The DNA here is from genome assembly GCA_963555705.1 of Ligustrum vulgare. NCBI lineage: Eukaryota > Viridiplantae > Streptophyta > Magnoliopsida > Lamiales > Oleaceae > Ligustrum > Ligustrum vulgare. Next base: position 19,760,907 of record OY743168.1, read on the forward strand.
CCAAAGGCTGAATTGCCTGCATAGATGCTTCAGAATCTCTGATGTTCTCAGCATCAAAAAGTTCATATAAGGCCATAGCTGCACTCAATCTTGCGCTTCTTGATCCCAAGTGAAGAACAGCTACAAGTTGATTCATGCAACTGACTGCAGCTTCATATAGAAGCAGATCAGGATTTCCAAACAATATTCTCAACAGTTCACATACAGTTGCTTCAGTTGAGTCTTGAGGACTCAAAGACAAGTATTTGCTTAGAGCTTCCAGTGCGCCAGCTTCAGCAATGAGTAATTTATTAGTATCACCACCGTTTGCAATTTGAGTCAAGATATGAACAGCAAATGGCGGGGCTCCTGGTCTCTCTGGAACCGGCCTCAATAGATTGATGAGCAAAGGTATTGTCTTGTGAGCTATGGAATTAATTATCGCATCTTTAGTTTGAAAAAGGCATTCCAGAACTACTTGGCCCGGGTTTTTTACTAAATAGAATTCTTCAGATATGGCAATAAGGTTTCGCATATCTGATTCTACACATCCATTTAGTGTTATTAAACCAGAAACTGCATCCAAGTTTGCAATAGCAAGATTTGTTCCCTTGTTTCCATGGCTAACAATACTGGCAATTGCCTGGGCAGCAAAGAATTTATTGATCATTTCTTCTGACTTCAGCAGGAGAGAAAGTGTGGGTATAAAGTTCATGGCTGTAGCAGAGGAGACAATACTAGCATCCTGGAATAGTATAGCAACGAGAAGAGCACTAATCCATGTGCCCTCTGTATCCTCATAATCTACCTGTAAAAATGATTTTTCGTTCAGCAAAAAAAAGTAATGGTAGTAAAGAATGAAGACGCTCACACAAAAGCAAATTATTTCTAGCACCTAGAGAGGCCATTCTGCATACATGGTTTGAAATATACTTATCAATAAAATAGAAAAAAACAGAGACAAAATCGACATATCATTAGTTAAATAGTTACTAGAAAAAGCAGCAAGAGAAAATTAAAAGGAGAGATAAAGAAGAAGTAAAATGGTAGCAGCTAACATGTTGAATGCCCGACCTGCTCGTTTGAAGTATGTTTTGCAAGCTTTTCTGAAAGAACTTCAAGACCCTCAGCTTCCATTACAATGAGTTTGCTCTTAGAATGAAATGATGAAATTATTGATAGCAACCATGAGGCAACAGTACTTCCCAAGACAGTTACTTGATCCGGAACTTTAACACCTCTAGGAGTTTTGACTTCGATTTGAAGAGAAGAACATGTAGATTCTTTCTTCATCATATCTACCAATGCATGTATAAGAGGTTCCAAGGATCCAGATGCCTTGAGTGCATCCATTGACTGAGTTTTATGGTCTTTGGCAGCGCAAATTATCAATGTTGTTCCTCCAACTTTTACTTCTCCACTGGTAGAATTCGTAATTCTATTAGCCAATGCAGCAATAGATCTTGGGTATGAGGACAAAAGGTCAGCTAGAACTTGTGGTTGAACTCCACAAAGCGTAGACAAAATTTCTATTGCTTTATCTTGCACAGAGGGAGGTCCGTCACATAGGCACTGCACCAGAGGCTCTAAACTGGACGGGACTTCAGCAAGGATAGAGCATAGTTGGTAAGTGGAGTTTATACCATACTTCATCCGAGAGAATAGTGCAACAATTTCTAAAGTATCGGCAACATCATTTCCATCCATACCCATTGCATTTAAGGAATCAAGAATAGCAAGAACTGCAAATTGACACTGAGCACTTCCCGAGAATACATTGCTTGCAGGGAAATGCTTCAATAGTTGGTGAAGAGCACGGGATGCACTCTTCTTACCTTGCAGAGATCCTTTTCCCAGAATTCTTGTTATTGCTGAGACAACATCTTCCCCCAATGCTTCTGAAGCTATTTGTGGATCCAACAACATATTAACCAAGGAACCCATTGCTACCTCTGCAGAATCGATGGATGATGTCTTGGCCAACTTAATTAATTGTTTGTAATCACCTTCTGCATAAGAAATCTTATTTTTCGACTTAGACTTGGTAGGACGAGCAGCAATACCTCGTGTTTTTCCAGTTAAAAGTTCTATACATGGATTGACAACTTCATCAGTCGCCAGGCTATCACAGATATCATGGCGTTTACTGAACAAATCAGCCAGTATTGAAGCTGCATACTCTTGAGTCTTCTTATTCGAGGAATTGAGGACCTGAACAAGAGACCTTAGCCCCTTATTAGCAGCAGCTCCCTTATTCACTAGGTCACTATCTGATGCCAATGAAAGTATATGACCCAGAACTTTAATTATGTGGGCCTTGGATCTTGGAATGTCTCCCAAGAGTAAAGCTAGTAATTGATTGATGGTCGTTGAATCAGCCTTTCTGATAAGTTTTATCAGAGCCTTAACCGAGGCTTCCTGTCCCTTTGGTCCACCATCTTTTAGAATTCCCAGAAAAGCTGGGATGGCTCCAGCACTTTCAACACAGGCACGAATATCTTCACTGTGACAGCACAAATTCCAAAGCATAACTACTGCATCTTCCTTTGCCTTCTGCGATCCCACTTCTAATATTTGGACAAGTGGCGGGATTCCACCAGCTGCAGTAATTGCCCACTTGCTATCATCATTTTGTTCAGTTAGGATTGCAAGCATTTCAACTGCATACTGTTGATGCATTTGATCGCATAACCCCAATGATGAAATAAGTAATTGAATTCCTTCTCTCTTTCCTATGGCTTCCCAAACACCTAATGATTCAGTGCATAAGCATATAAGAGAAAGTATCAAATATTCTTGTGCATCACCTGCAGCCATTGTTACAAGCCCAACAAGCACCCTTTTAGGTTCCGACTGATCAACAGTAACTGATAGATGGGAATTTCCATAGAGGCTCCCCAAAGCCTCAAACAGACACTCCTGAAACAGCTTATTATCCCTAGGTTTTAGAAGCATCGACAGAATGCTTTCAATTTTTGTAGCGTCAAATGGTTCCTCGTCAGCTTTCTGCTCAAAGACTGTTAGGCAATAAGCAAGGGCTAGGATAATATCAGCAACTGGAGCAGCTAACCTCGGGGACTGAGAGAGCTCCCCGAGATGGAGAATTAATGCAGACATCCCACCATATATATTTGCTAAAGCTCGTGTTGCATGCTGCTGCAGAGCCAGTCCTACCTCTCCCTGCATACCTTCCTTCGAAGGAGCAACCACAGCTCGTATAAGCACCAGGATTCCTTCTGCATCAATAACAGCTTTCTTAGCATCGGTTGATTTGAAAGAAAGTGCCTCCAAGGCTTCAGCGGCGCTTGCTAGAACAGAAACATCCTTTTCTTGATCCAATAGGCCGAGCAAAGCTTTGATCGTCCCAGAATCAATTATTTTTGGAATACTCTCGGGGAAAGCCAACATCAGACGGGCTAAGAGAGCTGCAGCATTGGATTTGGTTGCAGAATTTTCAGAAGAAAGAAGACCAACAATGATATCTACTCCTCCATCATCAAGAGTTGCTCGCCAATAACCTTCTTTGTCACCGCAAAGATTTCTCAATGCCCCAGTGACAAATCCTTCTACCACCTTGTCCGTTTTGTTTTCCTGATCTAACTGTTTCCATAAGGCCGGTACCACACCTTCTGTAACAAATATTTTTGTGCCCACATTATCATCCGAAAGTCCACTGGACGACACTTGGACTAATGCTTCTGCAGCAGCCTTCCTAGCTTCAGTTGATTCCGACTTCAAAAGTGAGAGTAAAGGTGGGATACATCCACCTAGAAGCACCTTCACTCGCAAATCTTCATCTTTACACAGGACGCTTAAAATAGCAGCAACATTTATCTTTGCCATAGGAGTACCGCTCCTAAGAATGGATATGAACAATGGGATTGCTTGGCCATGCAAACCAATAAGCTCCCTAGCTTCCTTTCTTGCTTTAGCAATACCTAGCAAACGTGCCGTGAGAAGTTCTTTCTCTGGTGGTGAAGACTTCTTGGCATGTAGTTGCTCAATGAATTGAGCAACCCTTGTCTTCATTCTCTCAGGATCATCAATGTCTGCAGTTCCATGTGATTCACTAGACAAAAAGATAAATGATTTTAGACGCATTTTGCTGAAAACTAAGGGTCCGTTCGGCTGCTCAAATAAAGACAATTTGATTTATAATATGTATTATTTGGGTTTTCTAGATAAAATGTATGGTTAAAAATTGAAGACAAAAAATATATATGATTAAAAAGTGGTTTGAGAAATTGTGCCCATTATAAATAGGGAATAATGCACTGGCCGAACCGAGCCTAAGTAACAGGAGTCAAAATAAGTAATGTAAGTCTGTTTAAGCAGAAAATAAAAATTTCGAGGAAGCATCACATACTATCCCCAGTTAATCCTTGCAACTTACATTTCAAGTGTATCATCTGCACAGACTAATTCTTTCTGTTAAAAAAGCAGTACATTATACGAATTAGTAGGCATTACTAATGAGTTATATAGTTATAACACTTACTTATTTTTCCTAGATGACGAAGAAGCTTTATTGTTCCTGGATTCAGAGGAAGATGACTTCGACATTTACTCCACCTTTTGAACAATATTCTTGAACCTGCTATAGATTAAAACAAGATAACTTTTACTACTCTTTACTAGTAGAAAAACACCACCTAAAATAAACAATAGCTATCCTAAACGGAATAGATTCGCTTCTTATTTTAATTCATTATTGGGGAATCACACTCGTCCAGAAAAGCATACATAGAAATCACAAACACCAATTTACAGGTTGCCCAATCAAAATACCCGAAATCAATGTCGCGATTTATAAATAAAAGATAGTAATTCACATAATAACATATCCAGGTATAGGAAAAAAATTTGCAATTCAACGTTAGAACAAAATCAAAAATAAATTGTTCACAATACAGTACCTCTGCCCCCAAAAATCGGAGAATGCTACCAGATTACCCTTCTAGAACTCTCTCAGATACGATTTTTCTCACCTCAAATGCTTCAGCAATATTTTATCTAAACACCAGTGGTGTTCGACAATTTTCCGCCAACGAAGCCAGACGTCCTGCATAGCCATAAAACACCACAAAAGATTAAAAAAAAAAAAAAATGATTAAACTCCAGATCAATTGCTATAATGCGAGTAAATAAATATGTATATGCATATAACCCATGCATGTATTCAAATTTAATACGTATACATACATCCATCCATGCATCTTTATAGTGTGGGCAAACACTATATACATTTGTTTGTTTTTATACGCAAATTAATCTCTAATATATTGTTGCATCACATATTCACATTAGTAGATTTGGGGAATAAATATCAATATGCTGATAAAAGAAATTAATAGACTGAACGTTGACATTGTTAAATAAAGGAGAAAAAGAAAAAAAAGGAAATCAACTTGGAAAAAAAAAATACAGTTTTATATACGTAAAAATTAAACATTGACGTTTTTTTAACTAAACAGAAAATTAACATCGAATATTTACAGTTTCAAAACTCGTATGAAATTGTCAATGGAGTAGAAGCCGAGGTCTAGAGAGAGATAATCGATCGAGAGAGAGAGGATGGGAGAGCTTTTTCTTTTTCTTCTTCTTTTTCCTACCCCTTTCTTTAGTTAATACTTAATAATTTGTTTTCTTTTATACAAATTTTATTTCTCGGCCCGAGAAAATAGATAAATATGGAATATACACCACTAGTAATTCCAATTTCCATTAATGGCATCTCTCCATTTCCGTTAACGGTATGATGGTAAATCTTCAACCACTGAGTCTGAGTGCGTGTGTTAGGCTTCTAATTATATAACAATACTTCTCCTGTCTCGTTTATTTACACTGCGTTTCCTTTTTCTCTCGTTTCAATAATATAGACTTATTTCTTTATCAAGAATTATATATTTTATTTGTTTACTAATGTATTCCTATTCATTACTTTCAATAATAATAATTTTGATACTTAAATAAGGATAAGTTGAGAATTTTTTTACAAAAATTACATTGTCAATAACATTAAATATATTTTCTTAATCTATAAGAAAAGTCAAACCATCACCTTCAAATTTCTTTGCTGAAAACGTCCTCGTCGTTTGATTCCATCCGAAAAATCGTTAGTTAACTCATAAATTATATATTGACCATTTTAATAAAGGATAAAAATGTCATTTTAATAACCACATTTAAAATTATATAAAAAGAAAGGATAAAAAAAAAATGTTTTTCTTCCGCCCCTAGCCCAAGCCCCAAGCCCAGTCCCACCATCACCAGCACGACGAGACCACTCCCTACTACAAAATCATCAAAACTCAATAACCACAGAAAACTAGAATTTTAAACGAAAAATCAGATGACAAATAACATTAAAATTATGAGATTATGAACTAACTAATCCTTATGCCAATATATCCTCCTAGTACACTTGGCATTGGACAACAATTCTTTTATGGACAATCTCTCCATGCTATAATTTCACAGGTAATTTTTATGAATTTTTTGTCAATTTTTTCTATTGGTCATCAACATATTTTCCTACTACGGTACTGCAATTCCTCTTCTTCTCCTCCCTCTCTCCCGATTTCTAGTTTGTGTAAGAGAAAAAAAAGGTTAAATGACTGCTATGAATTTGGAATTTAGTACTATAAATTCTGGAATTAATTGTACCTGGAATGCATCCTCGTGGAACTTCTATGCAAAATTTCTTTGTGCCACTGGTCCATCAAGGCCAACATCCTGGTAGAAGAGGAGCAGTTCATCTTCCTCTACCTATGATGCCGCAGCAGGTTTATTACTGTATACATGTTTATAGGTCAGGTGACGGTGGTGGTGGTCTGGGCTGGGCTGGGAGAAGAAGATGAATAACTTTTTATTTTTTGTTAACCTTATTTTTATATAATTTTAAATGTGGTAATACAAAATGACATTTTTGTCCTTTATTAAAATGGTCAATATGTAGTTTATGAGTCAACTAACGGTTCTTTGGATGGAATCAAACGGTGTGGACGTTTTCAGCAAAGAAGTGTGAAGGTGAGGGTGAAATTGCCAAAAAATCAAACGTTGGGACTAATTGCACAAGATTGTCGAAAGGTATGGACATTTTGCGCCAATTACCCTTTTTTAAAATTACACCCATATATCATTAGGGTATTTAAAATGAATTATTCTATTTGAATAATGAGATTGACAGAAGCTTTAACATGTGGTGTAAGGGGTCCATAGCCACATGTGGACCTAGCACACCACATGTGAGAGCTTTTGTCAAGCTCATTGTCAAGTGCATTGTGAGTAGACTTATTGATTTGAAATATGTTTTTCTTTTATGTCATTTTGTATTTCTAAGCTAACTTTTCAGTTATTTTTGTCAAACACTTATATTTCAATCAGCTAGCTTATCAACTATCTGCTTTCAGTTATCAGCTCTCAATTAATTTTTCAACTATTAGCTAACTTATCAGCTATCTATCAGCTTGGTCTACCAAACATAGCCTAAGACCACAACATCTCATTCTTCAATAATCTAACCAAGTGACGAGTTCTATTTATTGTCTTATGTTTTCTTCTTTAATTTCTCTACTTTGTAATGTATTTGCATAAATCTCATCTTTTGTACCATATGCTAAGTTTTTAATGTCGGAATGATTGATATGACTTAACCTAATTTAATTAATTTTGATGTTTGCTTATTGATTTTGAGCTAATTATTTCATGTGTATTTGCTATATACTGAGCTCATTCCACATGTTTACTTGATCACCAAATGTGTGATTTATGATTTGTATGATGATCGAGAGATATTGTACATTTTAGACCAATCAACAAATACCCTAGGTTACATAATTTAGGAGATAGAGATATACTCCTAACCATGGGTTGTACATTGAGCTATTTTTCACAAAGAGATAATGTTTTTGATGAAATTTTAATCAACATATAATTATAGTAGGTTAAACCAATTGATTATGACTAATTTCACTCGAGAGGATCTATTAGTTAAAATAGAAAAATTGAGTCTAAAATTGTAAATTAGTTAATTATTAGTTTGTGTGTTGAGAAATTAATTAAGCGACGACTTAGTAAAATCATGAACCCCAACTATTTAAACTTTAAATTTCCTTAATTTGTTAGAATTTAATTAATATTAGTTTGTAATTTTTGTATTCCCAAAAATCCAAAATTTATTGTGTATTTTATTTGTTAAAATTAATTAATTAAAATGTAATAGAGTAATCATTCCTCATGGAATAGATAATTTGGATTCTTTATTACATTTTATTACTTGAATGCGACTCTGCGCTTGCTGTACGCTTTTTAGCAAACACTCGATGTGGTCCTTGAGCTCGTGGTTCATAGGCCGAGCCGAGCTGGGCCTAGGATGTAGCACACAAAATTCGCTTCAAATTTATTTTTGTAAATATCACATATGTTTTTTTTTTTTTTTAATATAAAACTAGACCTTGCTATTATATATCCTGTAAGTATCGATACATATATTGATACAGGTTAAGAAAGACAGATATCTGGAAAGTTGCAATGTTTGTCTTCATTTAGTAATTAATTTAGTTAAAAAATCATAAAGAAATATAATAGTAAAACTTTGAAATTGAATATTCCTAATATTGAGATGAAGGGCAAAAATACAAAAACGGTTAATACCAAAATCTGAAAAATAACGATATCTTATAAATGGTAAATGTTTATTTTAAAACTTAGAGAATAACGTATCTATAATAAACTATATATATTAAGAGTTTAGTATGATAGGCATTTTAGATAACCTAAATCTCATGAGTATCCCATATATGAACAGAACATTCATTAATAGCTCAATTTAAAAGTATCAAATCTACTAAGCATCTTTCTGCATGTATCGATACATGTATCGATACATAATAATTATTTAGTTACCGTTAGAATTTAAAAGTTAGTTCTTTAGATAAAACTATATACAAGTATATATACATAAAACATAAATTTTATAAAAAAACGCGCATAATTTACATATACATGTTATTCTAAAGTCGATTTCGAGGTTTTTACATTCTTCCCAAAATAAAACCTCGTACCCTAGCTGCTTACATATTAGTAAAATTAAAAACATCTGTATAAACTAACTCAAACGTGTTTATATCATAATATTTTACTTTCGTCTTGGTATACTCATAGCAACACAAGGTAGGATGGTCCGGAGGATAACTCCAGATTTTCGTCTCCGTTATATACATATGAGTCAGAACGTCTTCCCAGGCTTTCCACCCGCGAGTAGTTGATTTAAAATAAGCACGATCAAGCATCTGCAACAAAACATGAAAAACATGAGTACAATGATGTCAAGTAGGAAATTTTTCTTTTAAAACATGAGTTTTGACTTTTGAGAGGGCCTGAGGGCCTGAATTACAAAATATATGTTATCCTGTGCGCGCAATAGTTCAAGCAGAATTTATAACCTTGATACTAGTAGATATTTTAAGCAGGAAAGAATTTCCCGTATTTCAAGTATGGCATGTCAAGCGCCATAGGGCGTAATGTTCGCTAAAAGTGTGTACCGCAAGTGTACGAGTCACGTACAAGTAATAAAATGGACTTTTTTAGTCCGAATTGTCGATCCTACGAGAAATATATACTCTAGTTAATTTAATCTTAACAAATAAAACACACAATTAAAAATGAATTTTTGTAAATTCTAAATTAAATTTATAATTTGAAACTAAATTATAATAAGGAAAATGGAAGATAAAATAGTTGGGATTCATGATTTCACTTAACTATCGCTTAAGTAATTTCTCAACATATGCAAATTAACAAATTACTCATTTACAACGTTAGACCCGATTTTTCAAGTTTAGCTAAATACCTCTCTCGAGTGAAATTAATCCTAATAAATAACATCTATCGATTATCATACACTTCACAAAATATATATATATTTGGTGATCAATCAAACACATGGAATAATCTCAATAATAAACACACACGAAATAAGCTCAAAATTAATAAACAAACATTAAAATTATTTAAACTAAGTTAAGTTACATCATTCATCTCAACATAAAACAACTAGCCCATTGTATAAATATTGCACAAAAGTTGAGGTTTATAAAAATACATCACAAAATATAAAAATCAAAGATTAAAATACAAGATAATGAAATAAATCATTTCCCTTGATTTTTACTCTAAGATTTCTTAAACAATTGTTTGAATCTTGACCTCACTTCTTGCTTCCTAGATTCAAGGGAGACTAGTAACTTGAAAACAAAACAAAACTACAAACTAAAAAATAATAAAACAGAAGATTAAAATTCGGAACTGGCTCGTGAATGTGTTGCGCGGCCACGCGAGCTTTGGGAAATTGACACTACACGTGGTTAAAATGATCGCAAGGTCGCGTAGTAATAGTATGGATGGCTTTTTTTCGAATTTTTTGCACTCAGGTCCCTCATCTTCTGATTTTCTTCAATTTAGTCCTCGAATTTTGACTTTTATTACAAATATTGAAATATTTGCAAAGCAGGTCCTCCATCTTTCTGAGGTGTTGCAATTGAGTCCCAAAATTTTGATTTCTTTCGATTAGGTCCTTGGACGTCAAATTTGCTCCTCATTTAGCTCAATTGCTCTTGATCTTGATCTTGTCTATTTTCATTTCAATTGAGGTTGCACCTAATTGCACAGAATAAACACAATTTATTATTAGAATTCGCTCAACTTGTCAATTAAAATATCAATTTAAAACCAAAATAATTGTGTCTAGCACACTTATCACACCCCCAAATTTGAGTTTTTGCTCGTCTCGAGCAAAATTATTTACTTGTGCAATCAAGTAACATGGAATATAGATCAACAATGTTAGATAATTTGCAAATTACTCATGAGTGTAAAATTGTATAATCAATTAAAAAATATGCTTCCAAATAATGCTACCAAAAAGAAGTTTAGCTTATCCGATGTTCCATCGGTGTGTGTGTGCATAGTCACTTTCAATCATCAATTAAGTTTCAAGAATATTGATGAGTAAAGAGGTTTCAAGCCAAAACTAACCCATCATTAGTGGTCAATTCTTTCCTTTTCCACTCCTGACATTCATCCCCCAATAGATATTTCTTTTCTTTCTCGAGATTCGATTCTAGAGGGTACTCTCAAATCACTCATTTCTTTTTCCACTCTAGTCTGGTTGTGTTTTGCCGGCAATCTCATCAATCTAGAAATGCACTGATTTTCCACTAAATGAGTGCTTCGACATTCAAGCTTATACTAAACAATTCAAACACACTATTAATCTAAGCCCTTATGCAAGTACAAATACATGATTTTTAAAAACTAACACGATGAATGCTCATGCCTTTCTCACTCCCTCGAGCTTTCTAATTGACCCATGTAGCGAGCTTTAGGTTGACAGCTCCCCGATTGTTTTAAGATCAAAGGTTAGCAGGTTTCAAAATACCCCGGACTTAATAACTCGAGTAAAAAAGGTTACGAATTGAGGTAGACTCATTAAGCAAATGCAATGATGATGTGCTCTTTTTTTATTTATTTTTATTAAAGTACGTGTATACCCTACTCATTAAGCTTTCTAATTGACTCATGTAGCGAGCTTTAGACCGATGACTCCCAAGTTTCAAACTTAAGGCACCAAGTTTCAAGATACTCCTACGTGCTTAATTACTCGAGTCAAAAAGTCTCTGAGATAGAGCAATGTAAGAATTAAAATGAGCTTAGATCCCTAGCATATGGTCATTACCTAGCTTATACTTGGTAAAAGACACTCCACACAAAAATTTATTTCCAACATGCATGGAATCACTACACGTCTAGACCGTCTCCTTTACCTGGTTGACCATGTCCAAACTTGTCTCACATTAGGATCAAAAGATTTAGAGCATTAGGAAAAATTGGATAGGTTGATAAAAATTAAAATACACGCTCACAACCTAATTTTTCTACTTCATTAACCTCTTCACCCATCAAAAACTCCTAAACTTACCAACAATCGATCGTGATTATTGCGCTCAATGTAAATAGGATTTTGCGTGGATAAGCATTTTGTAAAAATAGACACAAGTAGCATATTGATCATAAATTATGAATCAATAACAATTTTAAACATCAAGTAATCCTGTCCGGCGAGGCTATCTAAAATGTCAATACACCATAAGAAATCATCCCCAAACTTGAAATGCACATTGTCCTAAATGTGTAAAATAAAATCAAAGTAAGAGGAACGAAGTTACTAGACATCCCAAGAAGTGGTGGGGGGCACTCATAAGTAGTCATGGGCATGTGAAAATCTTATTGCAAGTACCAACAATCCACCCCCAAACTTGTGTTGCCCCCAATAAATTGAACACAAAATTTTCAAATGAGGCATTTCAACAAACATCTTGTGAGCATCCTATGAAAATACAAGAAAATAGTAGATATTAAGTGGTGAATGACCTAAAAATTTAAATCACATTCAATATCTCAATTCTAACTCATAAATCCAACACAATTTGCCCATCCACCTCAATATTAAATCATGCTTGAAGATCAAATACACTATGCACCAATTGATTTAAAAATGAGTTTTAAGCAAATATTTGACTTTGAAAGTTTGATATGAGTGTATGCTAAAAATAAATAAGAATGCATTGGAGCTATTTCACACCACCCAACTTGAGCAAAAATAAATGTGGAAGATAAAGACTTGGACCTAACCAACTTATTTGTAAGAAAGAAAATAAAATGCAAAAAAATAAAAAAATAAAGCAAGTAAAGGATAGAGAATGGGTTGCCTCCCATTAAACGCTTATTTTAAAGTCATTAGCTCGACTCTCCGCATAAGCACTTCGTGGCACTCTAAACATAACTTTTGATGCCTTGCTCATTTTGCTTATTTTGACCTTGCTCCATTATTCATTTGATCTAAACACTTGCACCTTGCCCCTTCCAATGTCACGAGACTTTCCATTCTATCCAATTCAAACTTAACTATGTAGACTTGCACCTCCTCAAATGGCTTGATTACAAAATCAATTATTGGACAATCAATGAAGTTGAGAAAATTTGATTTGATCTCTTCCTCATTAATTGTCAATTCCCCATGTGATTCTTGTGTGATTAAATTGTCATTCTCTTCAAGCTCGTCTCCATTAGTTGATGTCTCCTCGAATTGAATGACCGATGAAAAATTTGAATCCATAGGAAGTGGTAAGTTTTTCCTATTAATCTCTAAGAGTGGATTATACCCCACATTCAAAATCCTTTCCAATACATGGCATCTCCCATAGGCATATCATCTTCATCCAATTTGACAATCTCATTGTAATATTTTGCAAGTACCTTCTCATTCAATAGTGGATGATCATCTCTTACAAGAGTGTAAAACCGTTTTTCTCGTTTTACATGCTTTCTTGAATTTCACGTAATTTTATTGGTACCATTTTAAATTATGTAATTGATTATTATTAGTGTTCATATTTGAATTATTTTGCAGTGGAAGGATTTGGAAGCCGTCTCGATCAATGTGCCATTAAAATGTTTATAAAGTTTTTCTTTATGTGCAATTCTATATGACTGTATATTTTACTTGTTAAATTTACTAAATTCTACTTTTATCACGTCATAGTGACAAATCTGCATTTAATTTGATGTTGGGGGTAAGCAAAGACGGTTGGGGGATTTTAATAGAAGTTGTGGACCTTAATTACCAATTTATGAGAGTTGACGGATTGATTTGCAAATTTCAAAAGATTAAATTCTTAATCTTAACCTAAACTATCACAACCCGACTCTCATCCCTGCTCTCTCACCTCTCCAACACTCGGTTCCTCTCCATCTCTCGCACCCGACTCATTCTCCCCTCACCGAAGCCGTCGCTTCTCTCTCGGTCTCACGCCGGAGTCTAATTGTTGAAGATTACCCCCAACAGTAAGCCCTTCCCTCCCCTTTCCCCGATAGTGCACACACCTACGACCCACTGCTTAACACGCACATGCGCACACAACCCACACGTAATTATTGTAAGTATATATGGAGTTGTATGTATATATTGATGATTGTATATGATTCTCATGTGTAAATTTCAGATTTTTGATTTATATAAAAGTGATAGTTCTAGTTAAGATTTGTGGTTAATTAATGTTAATTTGAGGTTTGAATGTGTATATATGATCGTGCATATGTATATGTATAATTATACAACATATATGTGATTTTTAGATTTTGGGGATAATGGTATAAAAGCATGTTGATTTTCAGATTTCGGAATTCACTAATTGGTAGTTTAATTTAATTGTTTATTTTAGTTTTGAGTTAGAAAGTATAATTTTGAAAATTTGGAGAGAATCATATAAATGGTTGTATAAATTTTAAGATTTTGTAGTTGATTAGCAGATTATGAAATTATAGATTAATTTGGTTTAGTGGACGACCATTTTGAGAAGTTTCAGATTTTTAAATGATGAAGTTGTTTAATGGATTCCTTGTTGGTTTAATGTTGTTTTAAATTGAAATTTTCAAATTTAGGATTTCATGTAATGAGGTGGTTTTAATTTAATTTTAGTATATATTTTGGCTTTAGAGTTGCTATTTTCAGACTTTCAGAATTTATGAAAATTGTAGTTAGTTAACTGTACGGGTAAAGTTTGAATAAATGATTATTTTCAAAATTATGAATAGTTAGAATGCTAATTGGAATTGTCTTTGTGAAATTTAAGTCTTGATGAATATTCCATAGCTTTGAACTTTGTGTAATTTGATAAGTTAGATTTCAATTTTTTTTTCCCATTTAAGTTAATCTCTTATTCTGAATGTAGTATGGTTTGTATTTGACATAGCTTAAGATTTCATTTGGTTTGAATTGTAAGTCACATGAGAGTCTCAACCTCATTTAGGAGTTAAATGTGATTTTTGAACTAAAAGTATATTTTATTAAATGAATATACAACTAGGATTTTGGTACATTGACATCACGAGCAGCCGATGCTCCTCCACTTGTAAACCCAGATAACGGTAAATACTAAGGACGTCAAGTAAGTAAACTTCCACTTCTCTCAGCATAGTTCAATGTTCAATGTGAAATTATGTGCTTAATTGACTTTCGTGTTAATTATGGAATTCTAATACTTTTCGTTTACCATATGCAAGTATATGTATTTAAGGAAATGTTCAAGCATGCACGTTATCATGTCATTATATCATTAAGCATGCATTAGCATCGTAATGGGGAAGTCAAATGTTTTAATGAAATGAATGTGTCGAAGTGCAAATTTTTGTCAAAAGTTATGTATCCCAAGTTTTTAAGAAAAAATTGGTGTACTTCTAGTTCATCAAAGATGCGAGTGGGAAATGGGGCGGGGGGACCGGCGTACCCGAATTAAGTCGCTTTGCGACGGAATTTTCAACCGTTTTACGGTGGACTATTAAACCGCTTTGCGGTGAGAAAGTGAATGTTAAACCGCTTTGCGGTGGAAATGTGAATGTTAATCTGGTTCCAAATAAGAATTGCCCACTGTTATCTGATTGACTAGAAGATATACCAAGTGAGCTCACGATTGAAATGAAGTGAAAGTTTTGAAATGTTAAGTGAAAGTTTGAAAAGTTTGAAAATTCTGGAAAGTAAAGTAAATGGGGATACATATTTCGAATTTTTAAAGCATTTCACGTCATAAGCATGCATTACATGCATAAAGTTTACTTACTGAGCTTTAGCTCACCCCAATCCCTCCCCAATGTTTCAGGTGATGAAAGTTAGGTGATCTGAGGAGAGTACTTGGTAGCAAACTCAGGCAGTACCCGAAATTGTTATTTTCTTCAAAATTGAATTAAGGAATTTTCATCAAGTTTTCATTGGGTATTATTTTATCTTTCATTCTTTAAACGGTTTTGGTTGGAATCAGTTTAAATAAGTTATGATACTTCTAGTATTGTTTATATTATCACTTATTCCTCTGAATTGTAGTTTATTGATATACAATTTTGTATGGAGGAGTTGGGATTTATTTTGGAATAGTGTGGTGATGTGGGAGTTTGATATAGAATTGTGGTTGTATGTTGAATATTGAATGAGGTTAGATTTAAACTTTTAAAATGGTTATGATGTCTCTCCACAAGTTGGTTAAGTCCCATTTTTAGAGGAGACTCTGCCGAAATTTCTATAAAATTTTATAATGGAAAAATGAAATTTTAGTGTTTTAAAATGTTTTATTTCCGCATTAAAAGTAAAGGGAAGTTAACACGCCTAGTTTTAAGCTTTTAAACTTGGGGTGTTACAAAGAGTGATGTCATCATCCCAATCATCCGATACACAGTCTCCCAAGAGCATGTAACTCACATCCGATGTGTCAATTTCTTGTTTTCGGCATTTCAAATATTGTTTAAACCCAAAAAGCTTCGACGTAAGCAAACTATTACCCGAAAACAAGCATTGTCCATTACAATCCATCTTGTAACAAATTTCACAACTTGAATATTCCTCAACTATGTATTCATCACCCATGTTGAGATTGTTCATTGCAATTCCTTTCATATTTTGCCAATGTTAGAATCAAATATGCATAGAAAGAAAACCAAACACAAGAGAAATTAGAATTTTGGTAAGGTAACAAAATAAAAAATAAAACAAAAATAATTACAAATTGTTAAAACTAAAATTAACTAAAGTAATAATCAAAATAAAAACATTCACTGCAACGACGCAAAAAACTTGTTCGCTAAAAGTGTGTACCGCAAGCGCACATGTCACGTACAAGTAATAAAGTAGACTTTTTAAGTCCGAATTGTCGATCTCATGAGAAATATATACTCTGTTATACTCTAATTAATTTAATCTTAACAAATAAAACACACAATTAAAAATGAATTTTTGTAAATTCTAAATTAAATAAACTAATTTGAAACTAAGTTGTAATAAGAAAAATGGAAGATAAAATAGTTGAGATTCATAATTTCACTTAACTATCACTTAAGTAATTTCTCAACACATGCAAATTAACAAATTACTCATTTACAATGTTAGACCCGATTTTTCAAATTTAGCTAATTACATCTCTCGAGTGAAATTAACCTTAATCAATTGGTTTAACCTACTATCTATGTCAATGAAAACACAATCAATTGCATTAACTCTTTGTGAAAATAACTCAATGGATCATTTAGGGTTTAAGGTATATCTCTATCCTTAACAAGAACCTAGAGCATTTGTTATTTGGTAAAAAATACATAACATCTCTCGATTATCATACACTTCACAAAACATATATTTGGTGATCAATCAAACACATGGAATAATCTCAATAACAAATACACATGAAATAAGTTCAAAATTAATAAACAAACATTAAAATTACTTAAACTAAATTAAGATACATCATTCATCTCAATATAAAATAACTAGCACATTGTATAAATATTGCACAAAAGTTGAGGTCTATAAAAATACATCACAAAATATAAAATCAAAGATTAAAATACAATATAATGAAATAAATCATTTTCCCTTGATTTTTACTCCAAGATTTCTTAAACAATGGTTTGAATCTTAACCTCACTTTTACTTCCTAGCTTCAATGGAGGCTAGTAACTTGGAAACAAAACAAAACTACAAATTAAATTACAAACTAAAGAAAAACAAAGAAAATAAAGAAGAAAAGGGAAGAGAGGGACTAGGATTTGGAGAGAAAATTGGGGATTTTGGTGTTATGTGTGAAGTGAGGAATTGGGAGTATTTATACTCTCAAAAATATGACCTAAAATTAAAAAGGTCTCCAAAAACGTTCAAGTCGAGCCAAACAAGGCCTTAAGTAAAAAATAATAAAACAGAAGATTAAATTTCGGAACTGGCTCGCGAATGTGCTCGCGGTCGCGCGAGCTTAGAACTCGAGGCCGCGTAGCTTTGGAAAATTGACACTGCCATTTTGGGCAGTGTTCGGTTAAATGACCAAGCGGCTGCACAGTGATAGTAAGCACGACTTTTTCTCCGGTTTGTTTCACTCAGGTCCCTCATCTTTTGGTCTTCTTCAATTTAGTCCTTGAATTTTGAATTTTATTACAAATATGCCCTTAAAATATTTGCAAAGCAGGTCCTCCATCTTTCTGAGATGTTGCAATTAAGTCCCCAACTTTTGATTTCTTTCGATTAGGTCATTGGACGTCAGATTTGCTCCTCATTTAGCTCAATTGCTCTTCAATCTTGTCCATTTTCATTCCAATTGAGGTTGTACCAAATTGTACAAGACAAACAAAATTTAGAAGTAGAATTTCGCTTAATTTGTCAATTAAAATATCAATTTAAAGCCAAAATAAGTTTGTAAAGCACACTTATCACGTAATATCAAGCGGGATAACAAAATGAATGTAATAATACAAGAAGATATTTCAAAAAGACAAGAACAAGATGAAACATTAATAAATCTTGCATGAAGTAGCATTTAAGAATATTGCAGTGCTACTTGCCTTGTTTAGAACCTGAAAATCAAGAAAGAAGTAAAAATCAAGCTTCTATTATACTGAATTTATTCAGACCCTAGTTCTTCATGTATCGATACATTATCAATACATGAGGAATTGTTTCTGCAGTTTGAATTCTGATCTCAACAGAATTAATTCTTTGTTAATCCAAAATTCTTGCAGGATCTTTGCCAACATTATAAAATAATTCCAACAATTTCCTATAAAACTATGATTCAAAAATCAAAGATTACCTTTAGGAAATTTCTTGAAACTTGAACCTAAGAGGAAACCAGATTCACTCTTACGTTCTTAACTGAATTTTTGTAGTAGTTCTTTGATGACACATATTCACCTATTTATATGCTGATTGAAGCACCTTAATTCAGATTTTTCCTTAATTAAATTATTATTTCTAGGTTATAATTACCTTAAATTAGCATGGAGGAGTAAGAGGAGCTAGAAGCTGGAGGTGTTTGTCTGCATGTCAACGTCCTCTACATGTTTGACATATGGTTGAACCTATTAATCCGGCTAGCAAGCCACACTTAGCCACGCGTAAACCTTACTGGGTTTCTGCAAGTATCGATACATGAAGTTCATGTATTGATACATATATCAAATATTATAAACTCCTGGATTTAGCTTCTGAATGTTTCGATACATGAGTAAAAAAATTTCAGAATTTTAATTTTAAAGGATTGGGAAAAAGTGGATCGTTACATACAAACCCTAGTTTTTTTTTTTAATAAAAAAAAAAAGATAAATGACAAGTCTACAATCCTCCACATTTGTACTGCATGTATCGATACATATATCAAATATTATAAATTCCTGGATTTAGCTTCTGAATGTATCGATACATGAGTCAAAAAATTTCAGAATCTTATCGTTACATATGAACCCTAGTTAAATGACAAGTCTACAACCCTCCACATTTGTCCGAACTTGGAATTGATTACTCAATTTAATTTTCGAGTATGCAAAATTAAAATTGCACATGAACAACTTGTTACATGTACATTTTTTTAAAAAATAAAATTTCGTGGCGATATATTCAATTTGTTGCATCTGACAAGTAGTATTCATTACCGACGCAATAGGCAAGACCAGAAACCTTTTTTTTTTCTTTTTTTTTATATATATTTATCAAGATTTTAAAGCATTTTCTTGGCCACTGTACTAGGAAAAGAAACTGAACTGGTAACTTCGAGAATTAAGTTTGTACGATCTCTTGAAATCTTCAAAATGCTAGTGAAAGAGACTTAAATCCAGAAGTCATCGATTCAGTTTTACTAGTAAAGAGTAACCAAGAATATGCTTAAAAGCTTGATGAATACATAAAAGAAATATTTCTGGTCTTGGAAATTGCGTTAGTGATGTAGTAACTGAGAACTGAATTGAAATATATAAATTGAGAATAAAGCAGAAAAATGAGATTTATTTTATTTTCGTTTTTTAAAATAAAGAAAAACAACAAGTCGAAAATCCTCATGCTTTGTTGGGGTTTGTGACCGGCTACTCAATTTGATTTTCTAGTAGGTGGTGTTAAAATTTTATATGTTCAACTTATTATGTGTACAATTTTAATTTTTTTTAAAAAAAAATCAAAACAATATTATGAAAATAATTAAATTTGATTATATAACAAAATTAAAATTAAAGATCATTTATTCGACTACTTAAAATTTTGCCAAACTTATTTTATATACGAAAAATGAGATCTTGCCAATCATTGACACACATTAACGTTTCTAAAATATCTTATTTGAGTCGGCTCCTAACTTCGGATAGAGTCCATTTACGTGCACTAGAAGCATACTTTGAAGTTACCGTATTAATCGAATGTGTTAGTAGATCTTTAACAATGACAAAAACAATTGGATATCTCCGTTCGTTTCCCAAAATTCATGTAAATCAAACTTAATGAATCAGCGGGTTCTATATTCCTAAATAATTCTTTTTTAAATATTTTTTTTAAAAATTTCTTAGGTATTGCAACTAGATGGTTTAAATTCAGATGCTTGACGAATACATGAGACGTACTTGAATACCTTGTATATCTCTAGTTTCTTCTCATATATCCACTAATTCTATTTCTTCTCTAAGTGAAGCAGAACGGATTGGTGCATAAGGTACCCGACTAATATTAGCCACGTTCATGTTGCATATGATTCATACATGTTAACTAGTGTACTAACTAAATTATTATAAATGATAAGTGAATCAAAATTTAGCACGTAGTACTGATTTTAGAAATAGTATGTTTCGAACCTTTTAATTTGTAACTAGGGTTCATTACATATGCTAAAAGAAATAACATAAACAAATATTTCTTGTATTTTCTACATTTTAGTTTCATTGAATATAATATATCAGGAAAAATGAATCATTTTTGCACTTATGAAAAGTTCTTACAATAATAAAAAGACGATCAAAACTCTAAAATTAGAGGGTATTATACCCCAGATAATATGCTTGTTGAATCGTAAAAAACTAATAAAAAATCTTTAATTTTAAAAGCATATTTGCAATCAATTACTGTCAAAATAAACTGTTCATTTCTTACATATTTATTATTGTAGCCCTTGTTTGAGCCCCATTATAATTAGATTATTTGAGAAAATGTATTTTGAAATAGTGATTTTTGATTGAATGTATGGTTAAAAGTATGAGAGATAATTGAATTAAGTTTTAATGGGTCTCAAACAAAGACATAATATTCAGTGATTAAGTGTTTGTATCCTTCACATAATTTTAATAATAAATAAGTAGAATCTCATCTATTTCCTATGCGATTTTGAAATTTTAGTTGTTGCATCATGATAAGTGCATTTTGTAGACTTGGGCACTAAAATTAGGATATTATACTGTCATTCTAAAATAAATACTACTTATTTGTGTTTATTCCAGTAATTATCACAAAAGTTGAGAGAATGAATCAATTGAGGTGAATATGGACAACTTGGATGGCAAAAAGAACTAAAATTTCCAAAGTGGAAGTTGATAAAGTCAATAGAAGATGCAATTCGACGCTAAAGTGAAGGAAGTAGGAATTCAAGGACCCAAAGGAAGAAATTCAGAGCTTCAATGGCTAAATTGACTAAATTAGAAGATGAAGGACTTACTGCACAATTAAAGAAGAGGGACCAACTTCTCAAGAACTAAAGATGAAAATTGCAGTACAAACGATGAACCATGCGATCTCGTGGTTACACTTTGAATGATCAAAACCTAATTTAGGCCTTGCACGCGATCGCCACTTCTTATACCATGCGATCGCGCGGTTGTCCGTTTGGGCAAGATTTGTTTCCTTATTCTACATGAACTCTACATGTATTCTTCCTAATTGAACACAATTCTACCCTACCTATATATATACCAAATTGTGCACGAAATCTTGGGTTCCTCCACCACATTATTCTATATCATAACTCTACCAATTTCTTGAGGGAACCAATTAGCGCAAGGTGCCAAGATTGAAGACTCATTCAACAAGAAGAATAATTCCTCAATCCAGATTATGAATTCTACAAATTCTTGTTGTTTATCTTTAGTTATGTTTCTAGGCAAGTTTATTTTATGTTAGGATCCTGATGAAGCTTGTAATTTCTGGATTTCATGTTTTGATACTTGTTTAATTTAAAGTAATTTATAAAATTGGGCAATTAATTCCAATTTACATGTTTCTACAATTATTTGATCACTAATTGTATGAATATTGTGACGTGTTTTTAAGTTCAAACATTAGAAATTCGTTTGACATATTTAATTGCCACAAAATCCAATAAGGAATAGAAATATATCGCTATACTTCGTGTAAGCTTTAATTGTTCATGAATCGTTTATACTTTTATATTTGTTAGCATTCATCATAGAAATATGGGCGGATCACATATATAATTAGGTTTAATTTACCGTTCGAAAGAGGATTAATTTTAAGCAAATTAGGAACATTGATTAACAAAATCCCATGAATTGTTGTTAGACATTTAAATCAAGATATGAATGATGATGGAAATAAAAGTGGATTCTTTATTCTAGCATATTTCTCTAATAAATTTTATATTTCTAAAATAGTTTACTTTTTAATTGTTAGTTTAATTTCAAATTAAAATCAAATTGATATTTTTATAGTTTCAGTGAAGGTTAGTGATCTAAAACATATTTTAATTCAATCCTCGCGATACATGGATTCTTTGTCAACTTTATTACTTGTGCAATCTGCACAATTACTGGATGTGAACAACACAACACCAGATGTGGTGAAGGTAGCCGATGCAGCAGATGTTGTAGATTTTTAGTGAGGAATGTAGAATAAGACGCTACAAATTGTGCCTGTAAAATCTTTACAAGAAAATTTTGTCTTAGAACCACTGACTGTTTCCGAGATCTTGTTGTCACCGCTGATTAAGCAACTAATTGATGCCTCCTTGGATGGGCTCAAGAGAGGCAAGCAACCAATTAGATCTTATGAGGGATCTGGGATGCTTATTTTCATTCAAGAAAGTATGGTAAATCACACTTTTATCCCACTAAGGTAATTGACCTATTGGAGTTTAGGAAGGACATGTTAACTGAGAAAGATTTTCTTTACTGGGAAATAATAGAATTGCATAATTTGTCAAGTCAAATTTTGCCCAAACTTGTAATTGTCAATGGCGGTTTAAATTGCTTTAGGTCCTTGATCGATGGATTATGTCAATAATCATATTTACAGGGGAATTCGGAAGCAAAAACTAAAATGAAACGGAAAATATAAGATGCCATGAAGCTTTTTCTCTGCACATGATGATAAATATGCATGAAGTACTATATAGGTCCCAAAAAGGAAGCCCTCTTCAACCATAGCCCAAAGATTATTAGTTTATGCTATTTGTTTTTCTTTTTTCTTCTTTGTTTTTGGGTAACGCCCTATCACGAGCGCCCCCACAACCCCTGCCTTGAGGTCCCGTGGATAAGGTAAATCGCGGAATGTGCAACGCAGATCCAGGAATCGAATTTGTGACCTTACGGGGACATCGACATCACAAGGTTCGCCCTTTAGCCCTGCGCCACGTGCCCCGGGATTGCTCTTTATCTTCTCTTAACCTTGCAGAGAAAGAGGTTAAGAGGTCAAGTAACGATTATCATGCCATATGACTTAATAACATGTTTACCTTTCAGCTTATGATGTTTGTAGATTATGCTGGCTCTATTTTCCAATCATTGCTCATGTCCGTAAAATGGTGTACGCTTGGCATATCTTTTCACATCTTTCTTCCTTTTGTTGCTGGAATTTTTGTGGCGATTGCTTACAGGTATGAGTATTTCGACCAAGAGTGTAATAGGGAACATAATGTGTCCAAAAGATTATTTTATCTCACCACTGAAGACTCGACTTTATATTTGTAGGATGTTTCTAACAGAGTCGACGCAACGAGGAAGGTAGTGATTAGAGCATTGGAAAAAAAAGGTGTAACCCACACCTTGCCATTGGTTCGAGAGGTAATTAAATCGTAGGTTATGCCTCTCAGAGCCATGATGAATGGAACTCAGTAACACCTCGCGGAACAAGGGAAGCCCAACTTTTCCTATTTGGTGTTTTTTTACAGGGTAATAATACTACGCCCTTATTTGATTCTCTTTGTTAAAAAATTTCTTTTTTCTTATATTCATTTTCAACAACACATTCACATAATAAAATATTTTACACATAAAATAATAATAAATAAATAAATAAATAAAATTCCTACCTTTCAAGCTCGCATTATCCAAAAAACCCCAATTCAAAAAATCAATCTCCATCAAACTGAGGCTACATAATTGCATGCCATATCCTTGTACTATCAATTTAGATAGATATGTGCGACAGAATGGAGGGAAGTTCCAAAGAGAAATGGCGAAGTAAAGAAGTGATAGCGAGAAAACACGGGTGGCAACTACCAGCTCACACTTATCTGGTGCTGCTGCAGATTATTTCTCTCTTTGCTTTGTTGTATTTTTTGGAGCATATTTTGAGATTTCTTTTTGCATTTTTAGTTAATTAAAGTGATTCTTTTACCTCAAAAATGTCACAATATTCTTTATTTTTTGTAGCGCCCCGAGTTCCGTATACCCGATTCACTACGTCATTTTCTGTCTAAATTTTTTTGAATAATATTTTTTTTGCGGAAGAAATAATTGAAATTCATTTTTGGCAACATTAAATAAACTGTAATGGCCGATAAAATTGAAACATTTATGAAACCATTTGAAATAGTAAATCGAACCATTAATTTTGTAAAGAAATTGACAATGTCATAATTTCTCAAATAAATGAACTTCTCTAAATTATTCGATTGTTTGGAAAATACGGAAATCATTAACGTCAAACTTTCAACCGTTTAACGATTATTGCCACCATCATTCATCGCTCGCCACCGTCTCCGAAATCTGCAAAACTGTTAAAAAGTAGGGTGAGTATTTCATGGGGGAAATACTCAGTAGACTCATCGCAAATTAATTTAATTTATAAGATGATTAAACACATAAATCCCGGCTCTTTATAAAACGGGCATTGATAGAGCTTCTTTATAAAACGACTCTTGATAAAACTCATATTGTGCATTACAGCACGGGACATATTTTGCAAATCATAGGCTCTTTGAAAATAGCTCTTTGAAAACAGCTCTTTGAAAACCATATACTTATAAAAACATTTTAATTATGCCAAGCATAATTTCTTTTGAAAGCATAACATAAGATAGGATTGAAATCCTCATAAACATAGGGAGACACAAGAACTTTACCGAACTTAGGTGGCAAGAATTCTTATGCAGTAAAATCATAATAACAGTAAGTATACCAAAACATAATTCTTGAAATTCATAGGGATCATTTCCATCATAACATAAAATAAGATCGAAATCCTCATAAACATAAGAATTTTACCGAATTTCGGTGGCAAGAATTCTTATGTAGTAAAATCATAATAACAGTAAGTATACCAAAACATAATTCTTGAAATTCATAGGGATCATTTCCATCATAACATAAGATAGGATCGAAATCCTCATAAACATATGAGACAGGAATTTTACAGAACTTAGGTGGTAAATCCTCATAAACATATGGAAACATAGGAATTTTACCGAACTTCGTGGCAAATCCTCATAAACTTATGGAGACACAAGAATTTTACCGAACTTCGTGGCAAGAATTCTTATGTGCATAGCAATGATCCAAAACATATAAAACATTATCGTAAAAACATAGGGTATACTTACTTTTCATAAAAACATAAGGTATATTTACCTTTCATAAAACATACTTAATTTTCTTGAAAATTGACTTTCACAAGTCACATGACATTTATATGAAATCATAATTTAAATCAATTAATAAGTGCGAGTCTACCTTAAATCCGACGAGTGCAAAGTTGAGCGGGAATGACTTCAATTTCTTTAAATTCTCCGTACGCTTCGTCTTAGCCAATAAGTCACTTTAGTCTATCGAATATATAGTTCAAAATGATAAATTATAATTTGAGGACTAAAATTGATGTTTTGAAAGTTGAGGGATTAAAATGAATACTTTTGAAAGTTTAGTCGGAAACTCAAAATAATAGGGTTGAAATAATATATATTTTAAAACAATAGGGGCTGATTAAAACTCATTAAAACTTAAGGGATGAAATTGATAAGTTTAAAAGCTGAAAGGACTGATTTGAAAACCTTTTTAAAAGAATTGGAAGGACTGAATTAAAACATTTCAAAATAGAGGGACTAAACTGAAATTTCTGAAAATTCAAATATATATCCTCAGATTCTGTTTTCTCTCACTTTCCCATTTCGTTAACAGAAAGAGAGAATACGCGAGAGAGACAGAGGAAGAACTAGGGCGTAAATCCGTCCTTCGACGGGAGATTCTGCCGGCGTAACACCGGAGTAAGGTGGCGGTGAGCGACGGGGCTGAAGTAGGTTAGGTTTGATGCGAGAAACAGAAAGGAAACCGCGGCTTAGATCGCGATTTGAGTTGGGTCTTAACTACGAAATCCGGTGGTCGTGCCGGTAAATCAGTCGGCGATCGAAGGTAAGTCTTGGGCTTGGTTTATTTCTTGTTTTGGGTTTCAATTGTTTGTCAAAACTGAAGTGGGCAGTGGGTTATGTGTTGGATTGTCCGGCTATTGAGGTGGTGAATGGCGGTCGGTGATGATGATTCAACAATGGTGGTGATTCTTGGGCTGGTGGACTGAAGGCAGTCTGTTGGTTTGAGTTTTGGATGGTGCTGATGTTGATGATACACGGATGTGGTGTTCTGAGTGGCGTGGAGATGATTTCTTGAATTCATGATAATGGATTGGTCTGATATGTATAAAGAGAAGGCATCTTTCTTGCTGGAAAGATGGTTTTGTAAAAAAATAACATGGTGGAGAATATCATGATTTGGAGGAATATTGTGATAGATTAATTGAGTGTAAATTATCATAATTTGGAGGGGTGGTGATGATAATGATGATGCTTGTATAATGTGATGGAAAGGAGTATAAAGAGAAAGCAAAACGTGTGAAATAAATTTTGATTATGATAAGAATTGGACTAACTTTGATTCGGAATTGTATTAAAAACTGATATATTTTGAACTGAAAATATGATTTTGAAATAATACTTTGAATAAATAATTAAAGTAATATAATTTTAGAAATTCGAACATTTAATTTAAAATCGAACAAATTCGATATTTCTTGACTTGGCTAGACGAACACGTCGCGGCGTTAACTTCAAAACAATGGGTGAAATAGTAGCGACACAATTTTCTAAATATTAAAATAATTATTAATTTGCGTAAAAATTCTGGATCGCTACATTTTTAAACAAAACAATTTTAACAAGTGAATTTCTGATTATGGATTATGCTTTGTTGGTAGATCTGTAGCAGCTGATTTTCTGCTGAATTATTGGTTCGCAATTATATGAACAAGAGTCGAATATAGTTCATTACTTTTATTATCTTGTGGCTGAAATTTGGTAGTTAATGAAAATTCTGTGTTTGCTTTTTGGTACTTCGGTGGTTAATGTTTTCTTTCCTATAACTTGATTGTAAGATAATTGTTTTGCTTGCAATATATGTTAATTTGTGGCTGAAATTTGATATATAATGAAGATTTTTTGTATTTTTTTGGTTAATTAATGTTTTTTCCCCTATGACTTGATAGTACGTAAGATAATTTTTTTGCCAATTTATTATTATCAATTTTGCCTTCTGCGCTTTATGATTTGATAAATATATCTAACCATGAAGTTTTAAGCAACACAAAACATGCTCTATATAGATTGCTTTCCACACTCTTCATATTAATGCTTTTGTTCATTCTTACATCACCTGAATGTTTGTAATGCATGAATTACCATGTGACGATAAAACAATGAATCGGTAGGCATGTATTGATTTAGACAGTATGATTCTACACCTTCACCAAACTTGGGCAAATCAAGATTTGATTTCTTGCTTCCATTAATCTTTTTTTTTTTTTTTTAATGACTTGCGTCCCCTTTTTAAAAAATATCCTTTCATACTTTTGTGAAACTGTTTGTTTCAATCATTTAATTTATCACAGTACTTCATCGTTGAGCTTCCTTTTTTTTTTTTTTTTTTTATTATGTATAGTTTACTATGTTTCATGTACTTTTCATTTTCTTTTTCGGTTCACTCTAATTTTCCTTTTGGTTTTAAGCCCAAGGAGACAATGTTGATGAGCCATTTGCATTAGAATTTTCAAGGAAGCTTTGTAATGGGAAGGTTCTTAGTACCAATTAGTTTCGTTAATAGGTTAAGACTGGAAGTCCTCTCTCTCATATAGATAATGTTGGATATTGATTAATAAATCGATAAATCAAGAAATTGATTAAGTATTCAAAAACTGATTAAAGCAATTTCGTGTCGATTTCGATCAAATATTCAAAAGCTCGATTCAATCCGTTTAGGAAAAATTGTTTGCCATTTCGCCGTTTCCGGGAGCACAAACGGGGCGCGGGGGTCGTGGAGGTTCGGGGGCAACGCCCCCGAAAGAGAATTTTGATTTTTCTACATGTATTGAAGGGTATATTTGGCATTTCGAAAATCAATATCGGATGAATGAGAAATTACGAAAAATGACGAAATCGGGTCAAAATATTTGACCGTGCGACCGCATGGTTAGGAAACCGTGCGATCACACGTGAAATTCAATTCCGATTTTTTGAGTAAAACCGTGCGACCGCACGGACTATAACCGTGCGGCCGCACGGTTGTCCGGTGTAAAGACACCTTTTCATAAATGTGCATGGTTTGAAAATGGTGCATGGTTTGGCCTCAACCATTTCGTCCACACCCTTTCATGGTCTATAAATAGGACATTTTGGGTGTCCTATTCCTCACATTTTTGATATGCAAAACATATATCATCCTCTATTCTCTCAAATCAAAAGCATTGTATTTGTTGTTTTGATTTTTCTTTCGTTTTTATCCTTGGAGTACATAAGCCAAAATTTGGTTCGTTGTACTTGTATTTTGGAGTGCTACAAACACAAGTGAAGCCGTTGTATCTTGGGAGTCGATTTTCGGAATCCGTAGACACCGTTGCGAGGCAAATTCGACTTAAGGACAAAGAGTCAAATTCTTGCCTCGACTTTGTCCCTACTTTTCTTATTCTTCTTGTTTGTATTTTCCTTACCGTTACTCCGTCCAATTTTCGGCACAGATTTACAAATTATCATTCTACTTATTTTGACGTCACTATTCACAAATACATCCAACATATAATAAGGTCAACGAAAAAGGAGAATTTATTCATTTTTTAGCTGATTTACTACTTATCAAAGAGCTACCCAAGCAACGAGGTCTAGGTTGGAACAAAGTATGTCTTAATATGGTCTATGCATAATCAATTCCTTATACCCGAAATTAAAAAATCTGGTGAATCGTGTCCTTTTCTTTTGTTCCAAATTATCCTTTCTTCAATTCAAATAGACAATTGGAAGGGATAATTTTGTACTAAAGAGTAAAGACGCATTCGTCTATGTTGATAATTGGCCCAGTTCAGCCCCAGCTCAATTAAAAAGAATTTGGAATTGGTTGATCCAACTTGCACAAGGCTTCAGACTCAAATAAGAGTCCAAAACCCGAGCCCAAGTTGCGTTTCCAAAGCACGTTTTTCTGCTGCAACCGAACTCATTCTGTCTGTTTGATTAACCACCTGGAGCGTCCCTAATCATTGGATCAATGCGCCTATTTGTATCCCTTGAAGAGTCCAGAAGGATTACACGGATTTAGATCTATTATTGTTCAGATATTTTTCTTTCTCCACTTCGTCCCTTTCTCTGAGGCGATTTCGTCTTCACCTCTCAATCCCTCTCTGATACAAAGAAATACTTTGGTTTTCATTTCTTCATTTGTAGTAATTTTGGGATATAGTTTGAGAGTGATATTAGTGCTCTTTGTAAGCATACTTTTTTCGTTTTTGAGAGAGTTTTTGTTATGCAGTTTGTCTGCGAGTTTAGTTTGATTTACTTTGTGTAATCCTTGTGTTTTTTATAAAAGTTTTACAGAAATTCCTGAAAAACATCTTGTGGATTCATTATGCTTTGTGATTCTTTGAGTTTTCTTGGTTTAAATCCTTCACAGTGATATCAGAGTCTTATAGTTTTCTGATACTCGAAGGAAAATTTTGGGTTTTTTGGGGGAACTTCAAGTTTTTCTCTCAAAACCGTAAAATCATTGTGAAAAAATCCCAGATTTGAAAACTTAGGGTTGACTCTTCGTGATACCTTTGAGTTTCCTTAAAGATCTGTAAATTTGGCTTACGGATCTGTTGATTTTCTGGTACTTTACAGTTGGATCTGAAAGATCTGCAACCGGATCTACCTTTGCTGAAAAATTCCTAAAAGGAACTTAAGCGCCATTAATTCCTTCGCATTAATCAGGTGAAATCCTTCAATTTCTAGGGTTTCTTGAACCCTTCTCTTTTAATCTTTTCGTTTTTCCTCTGTTGAAGCCTTTCTTGGACCTCTTTGCTTTCATTTGTTCAGGATTCCTTTAGAGAGATGCTTCTATAAACTTTGTGAACTATAATTGGTATTTCTGCTTTGTGCTGTGACTACTTTCTGTAACTTGATCTTTGTGATTCTCAGTTGTGCACTCTACTGCAATAATTTGATTGCATTATTTGCTCTTTTAATCTCTATAATTCTTTTCCCCAAAAGTCTTTTAAAATGGCTATTGTAAAAGTTGAGGTTAAAATTTAGAATGGGAAAGGGGATTTTAGTTTATGGCGTCAGAAAATAAAAGCCCTTTTACTCCAATTAGAATGTGCTAAGACTATTAATGAAACATGACCTGAAAACTTAACTGAAGAAAGAAGAACTGAATTGGATGAATTGGCATGGAGTACATTGTTTCTTCATCTTTCTGACACAGTGATTAGGAAAGTAGGAGAAACTAAAACTGCTGCTGACCTATGGGATAAAACTAGAATAAGTTTTTCTCACTATTTCTCTTCCAAATAAATGTTTTTTGTGGAAACAATTCTTTAGCTATAAATTTGACCCTTCCCTGGGTGCTAAAGAAAACATGGTCAGATTTAATAGGATAATACAAGATCTTTTAAATGCTGGTGAAAAAACTACTGAAGATCAAAAAGTTGTCTGTTTATTAAATGGTATGGGAGAAAAGTACAAAGATATTAGAAATGCTTTGGAGTATGGTGGTCAAAAATAACTGTTGAAATAATTCATACATCACTTAAGAATAAAGAAGTTGAGTCCAAATCTGAACTTAAGAAGGCCTATAATGTAGAGTCCTCATTCACTAGAGGCAAGACTTCATTCAAGGGTAACAACAATAAAACCTGGAACTATAATAGAAATAATCTTAGGCAAACCAAAGAATATCAGAATAAGAAATATATAACTAACAAACCTAGAGATAAAAAATTTGATCATAACAGGTTTGATAATAAAAGATCTGATCACAACATATTTGAGGTAAAAAGATATAATAATAATAAATTTGATAAGAAGTTTGATGATACTAGGAAATGTTATTACTGTAGAAAAATGGGTCATCTAGTTAATGAATGCTTTAAGAAAATAAGGGATAATAAGAATAATCAACAAGAAACTGTGGATATACAGAAAAATAGTGGGGTTGTCTATGTTACCACTTCTTCGAAAATGAAAGATGAATGGATTCTTGACTCTGGCTGTATATTTAATAAGTGCCCTTACAGGGATTTGTTTGATAATTTCTCTTTGCAAGCTACTGGTTCTATGAAACTTGACAATTATGTATCTTGTGATATTAAGGGATTGGGAAAGTGGTATTAAAACTTAGTGATAATAATACATTGACCTTAAATCAAACAAGATATGTCCCTGATTTAAGGAGAAATCTCATCTCCTTAGGAATACTAGATTATGAAGGTTATGATATTAGAGTCAGTAATGGATACACTAAAATTTTGAGAAATAATTTGTTGATTGCTAGTACAACCAAGACCAATGACATTTACATTCTCTTTGTGCAATCCTATTCTCCTACCTCTTTTACTATTGAAAATTTGAATAATGACTTGTCTGAACTTTGGCCTAAAAGACTAGATCATTTAATAGAAAAGAGACTTAAAATTTTAGAGAAAAATGGTGTTTTTGGTAAAGACAGTTTACAAAAACTTCAATTCTGCGAAGAATATACTTTAGGGAAACAAAAAGTTTCCTCTTTTGGAAAAAGGGATACATAAATCTAGAGACATTCTTAAATATTTGCATGCATACTTGTGGGGTCCTACCCCTAACAATACTGTTTCTAGTTTTAAATATTTTTTGCTTATTGTTGATGACCATTATAGAAAGTCTTGGGTTCATTTGTTGAAATCCAAAGACCAAACTATCTCTATTTTCAAAGATTGGATTACCTTGGTTGAAAATTTGAAAAATAAAAGAGTTAAAACAATTAGAACTGATAATGGTTTAGAGTTCTACAATTTTGAATTTGATGATGTTTGTAAACACCAAGGTATTCTTAGGTATAGAACTGTTTCATACAGTCTACAGCAAAATGGGGTTGCTGAAAGGATGAACAAAACCTTGCTTGAAAGAACAAGGTGTATGTTAATCCAATCCAATTTACCAAATTTTTTTTCGGGGGGAAGCAGTTAAAACTGCATCATTTTTTATAAATAAATGCCCTTCAAATGCTGTGAACTATAACATTCCAGATCAGATCTGGAATTATATAGTTCCTGATTACTCATTTCTTAAAGTTTTTGACTTTGCAGCTTATGCACATCAGTCTCAGTCCAAACTTGATCTCAGATCTTTAAGTGTTTTTATTGGTTATGTGGATGGGATAAAGGGCTACAGGCTATGGGTTAAAGAGCATAAAGGTTTTAAAGTGATTTTAAGCAGGTCAGTTGTTTTTAATGAAATTTTTTTTCTCTACAAGTTTGAAAAATCTGAAAATCCACTTTGTGAAAAGGATTTTAATGAAGTGGGCTTTTTGATGATACTCACATTCAACTTGAGCAACCCCAACATATACCTGCTGGCACTTCTGCACCCACTTCACCGGTTTTGCCTATTGATAATGATTATGATGAATCTGATCTTTGTGATTACCAATAAGCTTGAGACAGAACTAGGAGGAATATTAGATCTCTAGCTAGATTAAACAATTTTGAATATTTTTCTGCCTCTACTTTGACTACTACTCTAGATTCTGAACTCTGCTCATTTTTAGAAGCAATAGAATCTGAAGATAGAAATCTATGGCTTGCAGCCATGAATGAAGAAATGAGTTCCTTAATCAAAAACCAAACCTGGACTTTAGTTGAAAAACCTCCTGATATGAAATTAATTGATTGTAAGTGGATTTTTAAAATAAAATATGGGGATTCTGAAGGGGTAAACCTAGATGCAAAGCTAGGTTAATTTCTAAAGACTTTTCTCAAAAGGAAGAGAAAGATTACACTAAAATCTTTTCCCCTGTTGTGAAATATACATCTATTAGAATATTATTTGTTTTAGTTGCTCAGAATGATCAAGAACTTAAACAAATGAATGTTAAAACTGATTTTCTGTAAGGTTTGCTTGATGAAACTATTTACATGACTCAACCAAAAGGTTTTAAAAAGAAAAACAAATCTGATCTAGTGTGCCTACTTCAGAAATCACTTTATAGATTGAAGCAAGCACCAAGACAGTGGTACAAAAGATTTGATACTTATATTCAAAGTCTAAATTTTCAGAAAAGCCAATATGATCACTGTTTTTATTTTTTTATTTATTTTAAGATTGATAAATTTGATTCTATGTATTTACTATTGTATGTGGATGACATGTTGATTGTTGGCAAGAATATGCATGATATTTTCTGCCTTAAAGAAAATCTGAAAACTGAATTTGAAATGAAAGACCTTGGTCCAGCTAGAAAAATACTAGGAATTGATATCTTTAGAAACAGAAATGAAGGAAAATTATTTTTGAATCAAAAGAGTTACATTGAAAAAATCTTGAAAAAGTTTTATCTTTTTTATTCAAAACTTGTTTCACTTCCTCTACTTAGTATTTTCAAATCAAGTGATCAGTGTCCTAAATCTGCATAGGAGGAGCACAGAATGCATAATGTGCCTTACTCCAATGCAGTTGGATCTGTGATGTACCTCATGGTTTCAACTAGACCAGACATTGCTTTTTCTGTTAGTGTCTTAAGCAGATTTATGAGCAACCCAGGTGAACCTCACTGGGAAGCTCTGAAATCTCTACTGAAATATCTGAAAGAAACTTTAAACTTGAGTCTTATGTATTCTAAGTCTGCAAATGATTTTAAACTCAAAGGCTTTGTTGATTCTGATTTTGCTGGAAATGTTGATAACAGAAAATCTACTTCACCTACTTTTTTACCTTAAATGATTCCTGCATCAGTTGGAAAGCACAACTACAAAAGTTAGTTGCCCTTTCTTCAATTGAGGCAGAATATATTGCTACAAGAGATGCAGTAAAAGAATGCACGTGGTTAAAGGGATTACTTAGTGAAATTAGTTGTTTAAATAAATCTGAAATTGAAATTTGCACTGATAGTCAAAATGCCTTATATCTTAGCCTCTGTTTGTTAAATTTTTTTTGTTTAAAAATATGTTTTTTTATATTTTCTAGGTAAAATGTGTGGTTGAAAAATAAAGAGAGAAAATATGTGTGGTTAAAAAGTGATTTGGAGAATTGTGCAGGAAAAAAATGTTTAAAAACATGTTTTCCATACGGAGGCTTAGTAAAAATCTTGTTTTTCATAACAGATCAAAACATATTGATGTGAAATTTCATTTTATTAGAGATATTATTGACAAGGGTTTTGTAAAACTTGTAAAAATTCCCACACAACTCAACCCAGTAGATGCTGGAACCAAAGTGATCCCTATAACTAAATTTAAAGATACGCTTAGATTACTTAATATTGTTGAATTTGATACTGATCCTTTGTATCTTTGCAGAAAACCAGATGAGAATGCTGACTGCTCCAATTAAGGGGAAGATTTGTTGATAATTGGCCCAGTTCATCCCCAGCCTAGTTAACAGAATTTGTAATTGGTTGGTCCAACTTGCACAAGGCTTCAAACTCAAATAAGAGTCCAAAACCAAAGCCCAAGTCACGTTTCTAAAGCACGTTTTTTCTGCTGCAACCGAACTCATTCTGGTCGTTTGATTAACCACCTGGAGCGTCCCTGACCGTTGGATCACTGCGCCTATTTGTTTCCCTTGAAGAGTCCAAAAGGGTTAGATGAATTCAGATCTATTATTGTTCAGATATTTTTCTCTCTCCACTTCGTCCCTTTCTCTAAGACGATTTCGTCCTCTCCTCTCAATCCCTCTTTGATACGAAGAAATGCTTTGATTTTCATTTCTTCATTTGTAGTAATTTTGGGATATAGATTGAGAGTGATTTTAGTGCTCTTTGTAAGCATACTTTGTTCGTTTTTGAGAGAGTTTTTGTTATGCAGTTTGTCTGCGAGTTTAGTTTGATTTACTTTGTATAATCCCTATGTTTTTTGTAAAAGTTTTACATCAATTTCTGAAAAATATCTTGTGGATTCAATATACTTTGTGGTTCTTTGAGTTTTTTGTTTTTTAAATCCTTTACAGTCTATATTTACTTTTGAAGAAAATGTTTCTGATGCAAGACTGTAAATATTTTTATAGTCTACTTGTTGAAGTAGTATCCATGTATGACAGCACCCGAGAGAAGAAGCACTTTTGTACTCATACACACTTTCGTGCAAAGATAGTATACTTAGTAGAATTATTTTGTGCGTCTAAAATATTTTGGAAATCATTTAAAGCGACAGTTATTAGATATTTAATGGGCAGTTATCACATCTCACGATCCAAAAAATATCGATTACAGGTAGTTGGATAATAGCGGTAATGGTAGTAGTTATACCAGCGATTTTTGACAAATCATCCATCATGGAAAAAGTGGGCATTACTGGGCGATGAATGATTTTTTAGAGAGAACAAAGGAAACTACGAATGGAGTATAAAAGAAAAAGAAAATATAGAGACAAGGATCCGAACAATCACTCTCAAAATAGATAACTATGTAATTTCATTCATTTTTTTAAAAATTTAATTTCTTGTAAGATTTGTTTACTTTTTATTTCCGTATAATTGTATTCCTTGAAGACATTTCTTTTTGAAGTTGTAATATTCCTAAATAAAACATCCCTTATTAGGACTTTGTCTCAAAAAATAGTTAGTCTTCCTACTTCGTCTAAATCCTTTTAATTGTTAGCAAGTGTTCAAATCTACGCGAAACAATTTTTCTTACATTTTAACTACACATTTTTCAAAAAATTATTATTTAAAAAACTAATTTCTCTTTAAAATGAGTACAAACATGGGCTTAGTTTACATTTCTCTTGATACATCTTTCGATATGCAACAAACAAAATATTCATTCCCCTCCAAAAACTAACTGAATTCATTTAAATAACTGGCGAACCTACACTGGGGCATATTGGGAAATGTGTCCCAGTAAATTTTGACCTTTTTTTAAATAAATTATTTTTGAACTCTTTTAGTGAATCTAACAATCGTTAGCTCTAATTATCAATTTTGGAGGGGGGGGGGGAGGATTTGTGTTTTTTAGATAAATGTGTGGTTAAAAATTGCATAAAAAACTATGTGTGGTAAAAAAGTGGTTTGAGAAATTGTGTAATTTATAAATTGGTTTATAAATCAATTTCTTTACGGTCACCTAACACAATGTAAGAACCTTCTTGGGTTTATAAATTGGATAAAAAAATATGTGTGGTAAAAAAGTGGTTTGAGAAATTGTGTAATTTATAAATTGGTTTATAAATCATTTTCTTTATGGTCACCTAACACAATGTAAGAACCTTCTTGGTGTCAGTGGCGAATCCAGACATTTTGTTCAGCTTGGGCGGATATCGATAAAAAAATTCAGTTATGGCCGACTTTAGTAAAATAACTATATTTTTTAGTCCAAAAAATGCAAAAAAATTTAACTAATTTTTTTTTCGCTGAATCCGGCACAGACGACATATCTACCTTGCTATGAGGTAGATACACCTCTGCCTGGTGTACAAATAGACAAACCCATGTTTGACCATCTTCTTTTTTTATAGATATATATTGTTTGTTGAATATTTCTTTACCATTGTGATTTTTGATTTGTGTATTTGCATTGCAATATGATGATATTTGTTGAATATTTGTTTACAATTATCGTAAGGTCCCCGAACCCTCGTAAGGTAGCCTCGAAAAACTCATATCTATCTCCGTATCCCACTATTATAAACTGTCTGCATCTTCCATTCGTCACTTATTTCTAGGGGTGAGCAAAAAAATCGGAACTGAATCGAAAAAATCAGAACCGCATGGTTTTAAAAAAATAAAAAAGGAAACCGATTTTGGAATCGATAACTAATTTTAGAACCAAAAAATCGAAGTTAGAACCAAATCTTTAATCATTGTTTATTTTTTTGATGGTTTTAATTGGTTGTCCTAAAACTAAAAATCAAAAGAATTTGTAATTTTTTTGGGTAAAATGAAAATGATTATGTTCTTTTTATGAAATTTATTACGTCTCTACTTTATTGTAACCTTTAACTTCATAGTTGGATTGAATTCTTAGTAAATAAAAATAGAATTAGACTAATTAATAAGCGAAGTTGTAAATGATCACGATAGAGTTAATTAAATATTTAAATACAAATATAAAATAATTAATAATAATGTATTTAAAACTCATGATTCATCTCACAAGTTTAGTATACAAATTATGACTTCTTGTCATGCTCGAAAAACCTTCCAGATTATTTATTTCTTATTTTGGTTTATGAATATCTTCTATTTCATGGATAATCATACGCTTTCTTCGGGATGAAAGGATTTTCGAAATCCTTGATCTTGGTATATTCGGTAGAAGTTTATTTCAAGTTATTGACTTACTTCTCGATGCTTGATACTCCTCGATATGATCCCCAAAAAATAATTATTATTGTAGAACCGAATTATAACTGAAATCGAACCAAAATTGAATGGTTTGGTTCGACGATTCAATTGAACCGAATGGTTCCATTTTATAAGAACCGAAAAGTATGGTTCCGTTCCAATTCTTGAAATACTCTAATCGAACCACCTGACGCCCACTTACGCTTATTTCAATTATTTTATTTAGTGTCAACAAATTTATCAGACTGTTAGACGGTAAATAAATTTTCCAAACGCCATTTATTTCAATTTTCGAGGTAAGAGTTAAAAACTGGAAAGAGAACGTGTATGATAAAAAAGTGATTTGAAAAATTGTGTTGTTTATAAATTAGTTTATAAATTATAATAAGGGTTAATAGTACAAAACGTTCCTACATTTGACATGTATTGTGCAAAACGTCATAACGTTGTGATTTTTGACGCTAAACGTCCTAACCTTTACATTTTCTTGTTGGAAACATCATTTCTGTCAAATTTAACCCATTTCACCGTTAATTTGAAATTGAACAGTAAACATTTAACACATGCAAGAGCATTTTCGTCAAAATAAAAAAAGCCCATTCATATTTGGGTAATTGACACAAGACGTTTCTATGTTTGACACTCATTGTGGAAAAACGTCCAGACGTTCATTTTTTTTTGCGAATAACGTCCTTACGTTCATTTTTTGTGTGAATAACATCCCTACCTTTAGATTTTCTTGTTGATTAATCCCCAAATTTTACTTTTCTTTCAATTTAGTCATTCCGTATTTGATTTGAAGGTCATTGTCTTCAAACGTGTATAACTTTTGATCTACAACTCCGAATTGCACTCCGTTTTTTGCGTTGAACTACAAATTCAACCATCTTTCTTATGATGTATCATGTGCTTATTTAGTAAACATTTCATTTTGACTTTTGTATAGTAGATACTTATTTTGTTATGGCATAATTGATTAACGTAAATTAAAATTAAAATTAAAATTTCACTGCTTCAATAAAATTTACAGAAATCAATTTATATTAATCAATGATATCCTAACAAAATAAGTATCTACTAAACAAAATTCAAAACAAAATATTTAATAAATGAGCACATGATACATTATAAGAAAGATGGTTGAGTTTGGAGTCCAACGCAAAAAACGGAGTGCAATTCGGAGTTGTAGATCAAAAGTTATATACGTTTGAAGACAATGACCTTTAAATCAAATACGAAATGACTAAATTGAAAGAAAAGTAAAATTTGGGTACTAATCAGCAAGAAAATCTAAAGGTATGGACGTTATTCACCAAAAAAATGAATGTATGGACGTTATTCGCCCAAAAAATGAACGTATGCACGTTTTTCCACAATTAGTGTCAAACGTAGGGACGTTTTGTTCCAATTACCCAAATATGAATGGTCTGCTTTTGATTTTGAGGAAAATGCACTTGTATGTGTTAAATGTTTATTGTTCAATTCCAAATTAACGATGAAATAGGATTAAATTTGACAGAATTGATGTTTCCAACAAGAAAATGTAAAAGTTGGGACGTTTAGCGTCAAAAATCACAACGTTGAGATGTTTTGCACAATATATGTCAAAGGTGAAAACGTTTTGTACTATTAACCCTCATAATAATTGTGTAAAAGAACGGTGTGTAACACACTACCACGCTAATCTTTACAAACATTAATATCTTACACGTGCAAGTCAATGGTATTCATTCATAAATTAATTAGACAACACATTTTTTCATATAAAAGCCATCCACAAATGTGCTACTCCTGTCTCAATATGGACTGTACTACTCAATCTGAACTTTTCAATTTTGATCAATTGAGTCCCCTACTAAATCATTTTTTTTTTCAATTGTCCCTCGCTCATTTATTTAAACCCTTTTGCCCCTCTATTTTGGGTTTAAGTAAATTCTAAAATATCGCAAATTGTTGGGATGTTTACATACATTAGAAGATTTGTGAATTGATTTCTGAACCTGTGTTCGAGTCAATACGTAAGGTAATTTTTTCCTACATTAGTATACACACTAAACATGTGTATTTAGTGTGTATTCAAAAATACACATGTTTTTGATAATAATAAAAAAATACACACTGAACATTCATTGTACTAAAACTAGCCCCAAAATAAAACTATTGTACTAATATCTACCGTAATATGTACACGTGCACACTCATAGACCTCAATGATCTCCTGTTTCACGCCACATGATTACTTAAAATGGAGCTGCTAATATTCAAGAATAATCCTATGTATCTCAAGGTTGAGATAAATCTCAACTCAATCGACACTCTTTCATTGAAAATTGAAGAGGTGGTTTGTGCATGTACACATGAACACCTTCTCATTCTTCAATGAATGTGTGCCAATTAAGTTGAGATTGATCTCAAACTTGAGATAAATCGCATTACTTAATATCCAAAGATCAAGATGACAACATGGAATCAATCAAGAAAGAACAAGTGGGTCCTCATTTTGTGAAATACGTGAAGGTATCTTGCACCGGTTCCACCTGAAAACTGCTCTGATATTGTTGAAGACCAAACATGTCATCAAAATTATCCACGGAGCCAGTGACGTCCATGTAATTGAAAGGTAAATTAAGGAAGGGCTGGCTCTCCACCTCCCTCTCGCACGCGAACTCAGGGGACAGTACATGCTCAGAGCAGCTCGAATCAAGCCTTGGGACAGAATCACATGCTTCGAGGTTCATGAAGTCTTTGTGCACCAACGGGGCTGAAGTCATGATCACGGGCTTCTTGTCTTCCTCTGACGTCATGATGGGCTTCTCGTCTTCTACTGATGTCATCACTTGGCGGCTGTTGACGCGTTGCTTCTCAACGCTACTCTTTTTGTTGTATATGCGGCATAGCACCCAGTCATCCAGCTGTATCAATAAACAAATCACCTTTAAAAATCAATCACCATTAAGCCTATGCTTGGTAACATGTGATTTAAATTGATATATTTATGATTTTTAGGTAAAAGTAATAATTGAAAATTAAAGAAACGAAATATGTATGGTTAAAATATAATTTTAAAAATTGGATAATTTATAAACTGATTTATAAATCAATTCGTTTTATTTACCAAAGACTTGCTAAATCTGACCATTCAAAATTAATCTAATTCAAAATTAACACTCAATCTTAATCACATATTTCATGAATTCCATTTTATTAAGTTTCATCAAAATTTACTAAAACTTTTATTTTAATCTCCACAAAACATTAGCTTAATATAAATTTTAGCATCTTTACTAAAAGTTTTTTGTTTATAAATAAGAAATATAATATTTTCGAGATTAAATATGTGATTGAAATGTAATTTGAAAAAATATAGGATTACAAATAACTTGAAAAAATGTGTTGTTTAAAAGTTTACCAAACGAAGACTAAAGTAAACTTTAACAAAGATTTATGAAATAAGTGATTAAATTAATTCAACTTGAATTTTCATTAATTTTTAAGCTAATTTTATCGGTAAAAAATGTCTTTTTATCAACCCAACTTTAAGAAATTTAAGGCCAGTTTCTCAATTTTTGAAGTGCACAAGATTTATTCAAAAGAAGGAGGCAAGATAGTCATTTCAGTATTAAAACCCACCCTCAAGCTGTTATTCTTGTTTCGAACAGACCGGTCCACAGCGGCAAGCCGGTACTCATGCATGATCCAATTGGTTTTCTCACCCCTCGGTGCCTTGCCGGCATAGAAAACCAACGCTTTCTTAATTCCGACCGGCTTTGGCTGCCCAATAGGCTTATCGGCCCCAGTTGCCTTCCAGTATCCAACTCCAGCAGCCCGATTCGGCCTCGAACCATTTGGATATTTCCTGTCCCTTGGAGAAAAAAAGTACCACTCCTTCTCACCATACAAAGACAATTCTGTACAATTTCACGTAAAATCCAATTAATTAAGACCTAATTGAATCATTCAGACCAAATCAAGTAATTGAAATTTCCATTTAAAAAAAAAAAAAGAATAGCTAATTAATACCCGATTGTGATCAATCAGAACAATAATTGGAGCTTAAATATTTATATAAGTGATTTAAGACAAATAATAATAATAATAATAATTACCGGGGAGATCCCATGGATCATACTTGTACAAGTCAATTTCTGCAATAACCGGAGCTGAAATCGGCTGAGAAGCACATTTCCGGCACAGATAATGCATCACTAGTTCTTCATCGGTTGGGTGGAATCTAAATCCAGCAGGCAATTGCAAATTGGCTGATTCCATTTGAATAAACTGATTATTTCCTCTCTAGACTCTGCTTTTTCACTTAATATTTCTACTTATTTTGACTGAATTTCGATGGCGGCGGCGGCAGAAGGAGCCTTTGAAACTTCGAACGCAAGGGAAAGAGGTTAATATATACAGAGAAGTGAGATACGTGTCTGGATACGAAGTTCGGTGATGCGGTCATCGCTTACGCATTTTGTTTTGGACTTACATGAGTGAGGAAGGCGGCGGAGGTCAGCTAAGAATCAACATTTTCTTTATTTCCACGATATTAATTGAAATTTAGACGGTTGAAAATTAGTTTTGTAATAAATTTTAATAAAAGTTTATTTTCATTTTTTTCTTAAATTTATTTTTAACTATACATATTTATGAAATTCATCAATTTTCACACTTTTCAATCACTTATCAACCATAAATTCTCCAAAAAAATCGAAAATCATCGTTACCAAACACTCTCTGCACTAATGTTCAGCTCACACAAATTGACTTATGTACAAAATTTAACATACATAATATAATTCGTGCACTGGACTCAAAATTTTCAATGACACGACCAATGTTTGCCACCAATGTTTTTTACAGATAGTACAAAAATAAAGTTTCTAAAAAGTGTCTATCATAAGATTTTTTGAAACTTGACGAAGGATTTTTCTTAAATATATTTTCCGTTCTTCTTTCCTTCTACGAATCTTAGAATTATCCCCTCTACCTTAAAAGGGAGGATAGATTATACTATTCACGATAGTAACCTCTATGTCCACACTTCGGTTCCCAATTCATTAACTGGTTCCGCAACAGTTTCGACAAATAAATATCTATAAGTCTCTCTATCTCTCTCTTCTTCTATTCTTACCAAAGACCACTCCGCCAGGCGCCAACCCATGAAGCTTCGGTATTACGCAATTCTGAATGTCTTCTTTCCGATCTTTCTCTCCGTGAGAAATCATTTTTCGTTTCTCATTTTCGGTACTGTTAGGCCTCTTTTGATTTCCTTTTATTTTTCATGTGTTTTTTATTTTTTTTAACCTTATGTGTAGTTCTTCGTTTAGAGTTTTATTCATTCAATTCTGTTCATAAACTTGCAGTCGAAGGTAAGCAGCTTCTATTTTCTGTATAAATGAACGTGAGACAATTTATGATTTCTGGGATGTTTGAAAGTGAAAATTTTTAATTAGAATTTCTTTATGGGTATGATTGATTCTTAATATCACTGCGTGTTTGTGCGTTAAAAGGATGAATGTTGAATCAGTATCCACCCATTTCAACTCATAGACGATCTGGGCAAAAGTCAGGTACTGTTCTTTCGTGATTTTGATAGCTTCAGTTGTTGGGTTCTTCCCTTTTGGTATTTGCTGGATTCTTTACATATTATGGTGAGGGTTGTACACAGGACTTCGCCCAGGGTCATAGAAAGAGCTGAAGCAGTGGCTCCGAACCGATTAGTTTCCTGCTGCCGATTCAATTGTTGATGAATGATGAGATAGAAATAATCGTGCATTCTGAAGCTGTCGATTTGAGGTTAGGACTTATTCCCTTTACTTACTATTTTTAATATTTTATCTTCAGATTTTGATTCGAGTTTAATATTCTAAACTATAATCTTTTAGGTTTATTTCAATTTCTTCAAATCTCCTCAAATAATTTTCACATTTTATCTTGGTTTCCCAATGACACACTGCCCAAATTATAACAGATATCGACAATTTTTTTTATTGATTTGAATTCCGCGCTTCACTACCTAATACTGCAAAGGGAGATCGAAGTCAGTGCTTCACATTTTATTTTGGTGAGGTATTTGAAGTCGGTGCTTCACTCCCTTTAGGTATTTGCTGGGTTCTTTACATATTGAAGTCAGTGCTTCACTACCTAATACCGTCATTAATGGCTAGCATCTTGACTACTAACCACGATTTCAAGGGGTTTTCTGATATTGATAGCCTTTACAATGAA
Source organism: Ligustrum vulgare (assembly GCA_963555705.1). Taxonomy (NCBI): domain Eukaryota; kingdom Viridiplantae; phylum Streptophyta; class Magnoliopsida; order Lamiales; family Oleaceae; genus Ligustrum; species Ligustrum vulgare. The sequence continues at coordinate 19,804,997 of OY743168.1, forward strand.
GGTGTACTTCTGAAACTAGGACTTCAAGATAAACTATTGAGGAAGATACAATTGCCTAAAACTGTCAACAAAATATTAGAAGGGGATCTACTCAGACATGAAATTCCAAAAATTATCTCAAGTAATTCTCTTCTGTCAATCTTCATTCTTTTTCATATAGTAAAATCTAGAATTTAAGTATCTTATTATTTTGTTCAATGTTTTAAAAGAATAATCATTTCAACTTCCAATCCTCTTATTACAACACTATATTTTAGGTTGCTGCATTTGTTGCTTTCTTCAATATCCTTGCAGAGGCAGGAGTCCAAGCCTTCTTAATGGTACTCTCTTTCTTTATTGGGGATATAGTAACGTCATAGTTCATTATCTTGTATTTTTAGCAGGTAATAAGTCTCAATATGAATGTAATAATACTTTTTATCCACTGCAGTATTTCTTAAAGGCATGCTTCCAGTTCAAAAAATACCAATTTGCTGATATGAATGTAATAATACTTTTTATCCACTGCAGTATTTCTTAAAAGCACGCTTCCAGTTCAAAAAATACCAATTTGCTGATATATGGCTCATTACCTACATTGGGCGACCGTATCAAATGTGTTATCAAATGAATCATTACTAATTCTTTTTTCCTGATTATTATATAGAGTTATTTTATTTTTTTTCGTTTGCTTTGGTCTTTATTTCTGGTCTCACATATGACCAATTAAAAATTGTGCAGATGGTCTTCATGCTTGTATTGAAGAATTAACGAGGACATTGTTCTTTATAGATTTTATGACCAATCATAGATTATTATGAATGCAAACAATATTCAAAGAAAAAAATGTCGTAATTGAGACTTATCGATAAAAATTAAAAATAAAAAATCATGCAACCTTGTCTTTGTGTGTTAGGACGATTGCTAAATACTCAAAACTCCTAAAATATAAGAAATCTTAAAAACTCAAATTTCATAAAATAAACAACACTTTCTGCCTAAACATCATAAAAAAAAAACGTGTACTTTCCTATGTAATAAAACACCAAATGTGCATTTAATTTTAAGTACACATTTTGCATCATTTTGGAGTGATTGAATTATATGTTATAAAGCAGTATCCATTTGAGGTTTCAATAATATCTGCATTTCCTTATGACTAAATCATTTTGAGATGTTGTGAGTATTAATCCATTTTGTTTGCTTCGATGTGTAAAAACTTGATTTGAAGTTAAATAACTTGAAGTTCTTAAGAGAAGTATATGCAGCTTATTATGGACAATTCTCAAAATGGTTTTTAAGGATAGAAAACCAGATAAATTGCTCTAAGGCGCACAAATGTCTTATAATTTTGTACTCGTTTTATTAAATCATGTTTTTGAGTATGTCTTTGTCACTTTTTCTAAGGTTTTATTAATAAATTTGCTTATTTATTTTTCTTTGCAGTATTATGATGATACATATATACTATAACAACTTGATCACGGGTGAGAAATTATATAGCAAGATTTCTCTTGTTGATTTGGCTGGAAGTGAAAGTTCAATTGTAGAAGAAGAAATTGATGATCAACATGTTTTGAAATCGTTCTTAGCGTAAGTTGTGCATGTATTTCTGTAAACATCTTTAACAATAACATTCTCCCATAAAAAGTAGTCCTATTACGTTTGTCTTATCTTATATTTCCCTCTCGTTTTACACTAGTGAAATTTGATTTTCCTTTTCTTTACTGTGGACATCCTGAATTCTAAAATAGTTCTGCTTAGTTTAATCATAGCAGCTTTTCATTCTTTTGTAGACTATAGTTATTTATAATGCTTGGATAACATATTAGTAGTTTTAAGTCCCATATTTTTTGTATGTATGTATGTATGTATGTTGTTGTTGCTATTGTTGTTTATTATTCCCAATTTCTTATCTACTCCTGAACATGGTAGTATTTGTTGATGGAAACCAATTAAACAGATACTATTTCAACATTTGCATTTGAAAGTGACGACAATGGAAGTATATTTTTTAGTAGATTATTTTCATAATTCAGATTGCTTCATTTTCAAAATTACCTCTCTCATGTATTATATAATCCATTGAGTATTATACATGCAGATTGGGAGATGTTTTGGCATCTTCAATTTACTTCTAAAAGAAGGATAACATTCCTTATGGGAATTCAGTGCTAACACAAGTTCTCGCAGATTCACTAGGTATCGATGACTTTGTTTTTTACGCCTCTGAATAATCGTTGCTATATTTGGCAACATAAGTGATTTTCTGATTTTTTTTTTTTTTAACCATAATTCACCTTGGTATTCTTGATCCCATTTTTCACATTTTGCTTCTGTGTATTGTCAAGTATTTGGCACTAATCAATATTCTGATTATAGATGAATCTATAAGTGCATGCATAGTCATTATTTCTGATGTGAATTTCTATTTTATTGTATAGGAAGTAGAAGGCATTTCACATCCCAAATTTGGGGTTCATGAGGGCATTTCCAGTGTTAAGGTGAGCTTCAGTACAAGTTGCTTGTTATGTCATATTTACAATTTTTCATTTAGAGAGAGAGAGAGAGAGAGAGAGAGAGAGAGAGAGAGAGAGAGAGATGAGATGGTGGTGCTGAGAAAATTATTTTTTTTCTTCATTTGCTTTTCTTGAATGAATACTTCAATTCCAAACCCGAGAAAGTACTGAAAGCTTGGATGTGTATTTCATATGTTAATCCAACTATAATATTTTTTTCTAGATGATTTTCAAGTCGAAATGCATTGCTTCTAACACTCTGAATATAGTGATAATTTTATAGATTTCTTAAAAGCATGTTTGGCTAAGCTTGAAGATTTTACTTAAAAAGGTAAATAACTCTCTTTGATGTTGTTTATTTGCTTTTAGTCTCATTTTAAATAAATCTGATTAATATGGTTTGCTCTTTTAGGAGAATGTTGCATTTGCCTCAAGCGCATTGTGTTTGCTGAAACATATCATAAGCATAAAGGATTGAGCGGTCATATTCAGTCTGGTATCATTTACTCCTCAGTTTTCCTCTCCAGCCTCCATGTTATATAGCTGAGATCAAGATATAGCTAAGATCAAGATGAATAACATAGTCTACAGGTTTGGAGACTTCATTGTGCTTGAATATGTGTAGCTGTGAAACATGTATTCTTGACTACATTAAATTCAACATGGAAAAATGTGTAAGAAGAAGCTGATGTTTTTTTTTTTCTTGGTTATGAAATCAACATAGCAATTTATGTCCTCTTTCTTGTCTTCACTTTGAATATTTTAATTTTTTTTCCAATTGATTTATCATTCAGGTTGCTTTTGGATTGCTAGGCATGCTATTATAGTTTTTTACACGCATTATCATTTATGTAATGTTTTCACGTACATATTGCAACTTTACCTATGGATTTTCAACCTAAAAGAAAAATCCTAAACAATCTTAAATTTCTATCTTCAAACTGTTACTAACTTGTGTCATACAAAATATTATTATCTATTTCTAGGCTAACATGGGTGGTAGAGAGTATTTGGTATCTTTCTACTATTGGTTATTAATATGATCTATAGTTTTCCTTAATTGAGTTTTACTTGCATGATGTTCAATTTCCTAAATCAATTTCCCAAAAAAAAAAAAAAAAGGCCTTTAAACAAATCATTCCATCCGGTATAATTTGACTGGAATTTGTAAAGAAAGGAAGTCGTTACTCTAGAAATACATACATAATACATATAGTTACTTTAGACCCATAAGATAAATTGTAAGAATCAGTCCATACGATTTTTGAGTATCTTTGTATGCTTTCATTCGATTTTATACAATATCTAATTACAAAAGGCTCTAATTGATACATTAGGTAATGATTTTTGTTGTGACTCTTTCTCGTTTGTGATTTGTCATAAAGATCTAATGTATACGGTGACTTCCCTAAGTTATGCATGGAATCATGCTAAAGGTTCTATTTATGTCCAACCCTACAAATAATATCATATTATGAAGTTTTTATTTGTTCTTTCGTAGATTTTTTTTTATTTATGTCGCAACTGTATATATTGCACTTCTTGATATTATGGTGGTTCCTTCTAATAACCAGACATCTGTTGCCCTTTTAATTTATGAATACAGGCACAAGAACTTAGCATTGTACATCCAAACCAAAAGTACCCTATTCCCCTCAACGAAATCCTTCATTTTCTTTTTTTGAAGAGGAAGTCCAATGCCAAGCCATGCATTTGAATGCCATGCCATTCATTTCATCACGTGAAGGGTTTTATTTTTATTGGACTCAACAAATAATATCATATTAATGATGTCTCATGTTGCTCTTTCGTATAAAACAATTTTTTTATTTACTTGGCAATTGTATATATTACATTTCTTGGTCTTATGGTGTTCCTTCTCCTAATAAAAGATATCATGTTTGTAATATTTGAATACATGCACGAAAGTACTTCTATTTGTATATTCAAGCTATTGTCTCATGTCTCCCCCCACCCCACCACACCACCAAAATCCATGATTTGCTTTTGTGAAGAGCAAGCCTGATGTCTATCTTTCAAAGCATGAGGCACGTGTGAAGAATGGAAAAATATAATATACGATATTGCACAGGTATGAATTTCATCCGTGAGAAAATATTAATTATAATATATATAATTTTATATGTATTTCTACTTGACTAGACAATTGTGTTGGTACTTTTCCTTATGGAAAAAAACCCGTTGGCTTGTATCATGTTCTTACACAGTCAAATTTATTGAAAAAAGGATGATGTACATATGAACAGTTTTAAAATCTAGCTAATTTTATTGTGAAGTTCAGGATTTGAATAGTTTTCTTGTTAAATCCTTTTGTGTTAGAAGATATATTGTTGCCTAAGCACTCTCTTCATTTTTTGCATAAATGAAATCTATTATGAAAAAGTATTTGGATGAATATTAAGAGTGTACATTTGTTGATTTTGTCCTGAAACATTCGTTGGTCTTCTTCAGATCAATTGCAAAGTGTCCTTTTTAGTGTATTTCATGGTGGTTAGTAAATTTCCTTCCAATCCCAATGTCTATCCGATTCATCTTTATTTGGTATGTTTTGTATTGCCTCTTATTTATTATCTTCCATTTGATGATGTTGATCTTTGTGAGAGCTTCTCTTAATATGAGACCTTGATTGAAATATAGATTTTTGCGAGTGTTCAATCAAATATGAGTTTCATTTCCACTTAGTTTAATATTCTCTTTTCTTTTCTTTTCTTTTGTAGCTTGATTTTCTTTTTTATCCTGTGCAGTCAAGTCAAAATGCATTAATTTCGTTAAAATACGTTTAAAATAACGCTAATAAATTCGATTGTAAACGGTTCTCGTACAACGTACGAACCTTTCGCTAGTGATTAAAAAAAGTTATAATATTTTTTTCGTCATTTTTTTATATAAAGATCAATTTGCAATAAATTTTCATTAAAAATAAAATTCGTAATTAAATTTAGATATATTGATTGATAAGTTGATTATTTTTTGAAGATCTAACATAGTGATAACATTAAAATTAGTTATTTATTTCAAAAATATTTTACATATTAGAAGGGGATGAAGATCGATCTTCCACTTTTGATATGAAATTTTAAATGAATTCTACCTCAAATAAAGTCTTCAAAAGTCATGAATTCTACAAAAGACTATAAAACTTTTAAAATGAAAGTTTATAGAAGTCTATGGATTACTTCCTCTAATAATTCCATATAAATCAATAAAAATCCACGAAATTCACAAAAGTCATTTACTTTTAAAAAGTGTTTAAAATTTTCTAAAGTTTCAATTGAATACATCCCATTAGATAAAATAACGTCTCATTTTTTAAACGTATCAAATCATATGTAGTGCATGCAGCAAATAATTCGGGGTCTAAAACAAATTATTGTAAAGGATAATTGGCGCAAAACGTCCCTACCTTTGGACTCTCTTGCTAAATTCATCTCTATCTTTGATTTTTTGACAATTTCATCCTCAGCTTCAACTTTCTTCCTAAATTGGTCCCTGCCGTCCAAAAATCTGTTAGTTGACTGTTAAATCATCTATTGACCAATTTTTATGAAGGGCAAAAAAGTCTTTGTATATTCTTTAATTGGGTAATTAGCGCAATTGGAGACCTTTCACACTTCTTGTGGAATTCATCCCAATGTTTGTTTTTTTGGCAAATTCCCCCTTACCTTCACTTTTTCTTGCTAAAAACGTCTTTACCGTCTAATTTCATCCAAAAATTCGTTAGTTGATCCAAAAATCACATATTGACTATTTTTTTTATAATCTTATTGACTATTTTAATGAAGGGCAAACAAGTCATTTCCTATTATTTAATTTAAAATGATGTAAAAGAAAGAATAAAATAAAAACAAATAAAAACAAAAAAATATTTGTTACTGTTCATCTTTTTCCCAAGCCAATTCTCACTCGTTTAGTTCAATTAAATCATTTTTATTTTTTATTTTTCAAATTGCTTTAATTGCCCCTGGGCATCTTTTTTGTGTTAAGGCAGGAAAGGATTCAGATTAATATGGTAGAAAATAACCATTTTTGTGCATTTAATTTATTGGTGGAGATGGTGAAAATTTAGGGTTTCACATGTTTATGTCTGAAATTGATGCAAAAAAATGACAGGCTCGAGGGAGACGATTAGGGTTACATCTATGATCTACATTTGGATGTCTCAAGCGCAGTTACAGTAATTGAAAAAAATAAAGAGAGTAATTGAACTAAACGAGTGGGAATTGGGTTGAGAAGAAGATGAACAGTAACAAATATCTTTTTGTTTTTGTTTGTTTTTATTTTATTATTTATATTACATCATTTTAAATTAAATAATAGAAAATGACTTGTTTGTCCTTCATTAAAATAATCAATAAGATTATAAAAAAGAAAATAGTTAATAGGTGATTTTTTGGTCGACTAACGGATTTTTGGATGAAATTAGACAGTAAGGATGTTTTTAGCAAGAAAATGTGAAGGTAAGTGTAACACCCAGGCCAGGAAAGGTTATAAGATTTGATATGTACTACTCATACCAATAAGGTGTACATTATTTTCCAGAAGTCCATCGTTAGAAACTCCACAGTTAAGCGTGCTTGACTTGGAGAAATTTTGGGAGGGGTGACATCCTAGGAAGTTTTCTCAGGGAGCGTGCGAGTGAAGACAAATCATGCTGAAAAGACTTGTATTGGTACAGTGGGGATAGTACGCCGTCATTTAACGGTCGGGACAGCCCGTTAAATGGGACCCGGGTCGTTATAGTAAGGGTGAATTTGCCCCCAAAAAAAAAAACGTTTGGACGAATTTCATAAGAAGTGTGAGAGGTAGGGACCAATTTCGCCGATTACCCAATTAAAGAATATACAAAAACTTTTTTGTCCTTCATAAAAAATGGTCAATAGATGATTTAACAGTCAACTAACAGATTTTTGGACGGCAGAGACCCATTCAGCAAGAAAGTGTGAAGGTGATGATGAAATTGCCAAAAAATCAAAGATAGAGATGAATCTAGTAAGAGAGTTCAAAGGTAGGGACGTTTTGCGTTAATTACCCAATTGTAAATTAGTGAAGCAAATGACCGCTAACAAAAACTTTATGAGCGATTACCAAAAGATCGATTGTTAATGACTCCAATTGAAATTCATATCATTTTGAGTTAGGGGCACAATTCTTAAACATATATGGCACTGAGATGGTCTATGTATTGGTTCAAATATAATTTTTTTGCACTTTGAGTTATTTGAGAGTCTCATTGAGCCTAGTTTGAACAAGGTGAAATTTAATGCAAAAATCGGAAGAAAAAAATTGACGTCATATGTAATGAAAAAATTGATGTCATACCGATGTTATTTCTTAATAATAAGGTATAAATTATATTGAGAAATTTGTCAAATGAAAATAACAGACGTAAATGAAATAATTGAAAAAAATTATAAAGAAAATATGAGTTAAATTTCCCTTTTCAAGGCGCACGTGTAATTATCTTAGATATTCGTTTGTACAACAGATATATTTATTATGTAGCTTTCAAAATAAACTTTGAGATGACATTGCGGTGACTCTAGGATTCAGCTAGCGAACGGTTGTCCGCAATTTTTAAAATTAGCTAGTTATCAAAATTTTCGAAATACTAGATTGTAATGATCTACTTTGACTTACCGTAACTTATGCTATGATTGCCCATTTCACACGCATCTAACGATTCTAAAAACTAGACTGTGAACACTTCGAAATAGTATCAACAATGCAACATCTCGTATTTGTTTGGTACCCGTAATAGTCTAGAAACTTAAGAAGAAATTAAATATTGCTAATAATTGACTTTTTAAATTAAAAGTTTGCATGAATTAGTGTCATATTTGAGACTTATACCTAGCTTAGTCAAAGTGACTCTTTTCAAATTCTTTCTTAATCTTCAAATTTTTATATTAAAAAAAATTAAATTAAATATTGCTAATCATTAAATTTTTATATTAAAAAAAAAAAAAAAATCGAAAGTTGGGGGATCAAGTGATCCCCTTGCCACCCCTCGACCCTCTAGTGATCTAGAATATTGATATTATCAATTGATGATCACCAACATATTTTTGAGCCAAAAGAAATCAATTTTGTCAGTGACATTGTTGAAAATTATTGAAAATGCTCTAGAAACCGATGAGAAGCCGTTTGTTTGACTTAGCCTCTGTTTGTTAATAGTTTTTTATTTAAAAACATGTTTTTTAATGTTTTCTAGATAAAATGTATGGTTAAAAAATTTGAAGAGAAAATATGTATGATTAAAAAGTGATTTGAGGAATTGTGTAGAAAAAAATATGTTTAAAAATTTATTTGCCAAACGGAGGCTTAAATTTTTTTATATCGTGTATTTTTTTTTCATAAGTTATTGAGCCTCGTTTGATTTTTATTTATTTTTTTTTTTTTTTTGAGGTTTATAAACAAAGAATATGATTTTTTTTTTTTTTTTGAATTAAAATATGTGATTGAAAACTAGTATAGGAAAATATGTGTGGTTAAAACATATGATTTAAGGAAATGCATTGTTTATAAACTATAAACAAGTTTACCAAGCGGAAATTAATTACTTTTTGTAAATATACAATTACTAGTAGCACACAAACACGTCCTTCTTTTAATTTTCTAGAATTATACTATTTTTCTTTTAATACCAAAATTTCCTTAAACATGCCATCCATTCTAAAATTGTATTACAATTTTGAAATATTTTAGAATTTCTTATACTAATTATTCTATAAATATTTTGTTAGTCTGAAGCATGTAGATAAGGTAATAAGGTATGCATCGGGACGAAATTTAACCGACTAAAATAGTGTGGGTCGGCAAGACTTTTTCTCACTTTGCTTTATTTTCAATTGGAAAAAAAGGTTGTCCACGTGAAATGAACATGCTTGCCGACGACCACCTTTCCTATGTGAAAGGGGCCGCCAAGAATAGCAGTGATTTCCAGCAGAATATTCCAAGTTCTCGCATCCAAGTTGCGCCCCGCTCACTATTGTTCGATTAATTATAAATTGATTTTATTTACATTTTCGAGACAAAATGTATAGTTGAGAAATGAAGAGAAAAATGTGTGTTGTTAAAATATAATTTGAAAAATTATTTTGTTTATTAATTATAATAATTGCATTAAAGAAAATAGTATTTTAATTTTAACGTTAGCATGACTTAAAGTTTGGTAAATTGTTTGTAAACGAGTTTATAAACAATAAAATTTTCAAAAATAACCCATTTTTCCAAATAATTTTTAACTACACGCATTTTCCTAAATCACTTTTCAATCACAAATTTTGCCTTAAAAAAATAACATTATTTGTTTATGAACCAAATCTTTTTACCAAAGTCATACATATTCATCAAATCGCACACATTTTACCTCGAAAATATTGTAATATTTGTTTATGAACAAAAAACTTTTACCAAATTGTGTCTTACATTATATTTCACGCTATTATTAGATGGATTAAAATCATATTTTTAATAAATTTAAATAAAAGAATTTGAGTCCCAAAAAACAATTTGTGAAAATTAATTATTATTTAAACTTAAATTAAAATCTTATTTTTAATATCCACCGAAGAAAATTACAGTTTAAAATTATTTTATTACAACTTGGCAGCTGGCACGTCACATGGAATATTGACGACAAGTGAAATGGACTCGATTGTTGTCAATGAGTCATGCCAAAACTTTCAAGGAAACTTGTTGAGCTGTATATCTATCCTATTTGATTTTCATCATTTCAAAATCATGATTTTCTTCGTTTTTGTTTTTTTAATTACAAATTTTTCAATAAAATAATATTACACAAAATTTCAAAATAAAATAAAATAAAATAATCCTACTTTTTAATCACATATTTACCTAAAAATCATTATTCAAAACCACAAAAACTTTTTTTAAACAATATCGAACACACCCCATAATATATTAGATTTAAAATTAATCGCGCATGTCCTGTTGTTTGGAAAAACGTAATTTTCGTATTTAGATCATGTTATAATCTCATATTTTAAAATTCATTTTCAATCACATGTACTTTTTAAGAAAGTAATTATATCAACAATTTTTTTCATACTTTTTAATGACTTAATTTCACAAAGTTCGCTAAAGCTTGAGCGAAATATCAAAATGTTCACTAAAATTTTAATTTTACGACATTGGTCACTGAAGTTATAAAATTGTCACTAAACTGTTTGTAATTTCAGTGACTAGCATTGTAAAATTTAAACTTTAGTGACTATTTTGAAAATTTCCTCAAATTTCTGTGATCGTTTATAAAATTAATTCATGAGTGGAGCTCAAAAGCGAATTTTTTGTCTAGATGCTAATCAGTAATCACGCGCTTCTATTGTTAGATACAAACATTAAACATACCATCGAGTTTATTGTTTGTCTGGCTGCTAATAACGCATGAACATATGGCAATGTAGTATTTCGTCAACTTGCATGAATTCCACTGTGTTTTTGTCTCACTCGGCTGCAATCGTAGGTAAATGGACTGCATTAAATTTAGTACATATTTATTTAAATTTAAAAATGTATGAAACAAACAAAAGAATAAAAATCTTCGGGATGAGTTTGGAATGGCGCACATGCAAGGCTTTGTGAGGGCATCTCATCTCGGACACGAGCCTCTTTGTCTTTGGTGAAGGAAGAAAAAACTGTTTTTGAAGATTGTAATTTGTAAGTTAAAAAATGATGAATCTCATGAAAATGTGGTTGAAAATAAATTAGAGGAAAAATTTAAAAAATAAAAATCTTCCATTAGCAAAGAGACCCTAAGGGAAGTTTATTCAATCTAGATTTTGAAAGACTTTTAAAGATTTTAAAAGATTTGAAAAGTTTGGGTGTATTCAATTTAGATTTTAAAGATTCTGTTAAAATCTTGAAGTATTTAATATAGATTTTAATGGACATTCTAAAAATTCATAAAAGTCAAGGTGTATTAAATAAAGACTTTTAAAAGTCTTTAAAAATCTTGTGTTATTCAAAATATCAATGACTTTTAAAGACTCATACGAAATCCTTTATGTATTAACTTTTAAACAAAAAGTACAACTATAAAATCTTTTAATTTGTCTCTCATTAACCTGTAAGATTTTTAATGACTTTCAAAAACTTTTAAATCGTAATTTTGTTTTTCTATATTTTTTCTCTCTTCTTTCATGTTATTTTTTGAAACTTATGATTAAACAAATCATTATTTTTCTTCTCTTCACCTTGTTATATTTTTTCTTTATATTTTGGCTCTCTTCTTTTACATCTTTTTTTTTTTTTTTTTTTCAATTTCTTTATGAAAATAAATTCAACTAAAATTTTATAAGATTTTATAGAAAGATAATAATTAAATTGTATCAAAACAAATAATAATTAAGCAAAGTTATTCTAGAATTTTTTCTAGAGAATTTTGTATATTCAAGAATTTTAATTAAAAGTCAATCGAAATCTATAAAAATTTGTATATTCAAAATTTTTATGTCGATATAAAACATAATTTTTTTTCCTAATTTTTTTATTACAAATGTTTTTCTGTCTTAAAACTATTTATCTCCCACTCCATATTTATTTATTTTTGTAATTCACTTGACATATAATTATTATTAACGAACGATTAACATTCACACCATACGAAAATTAATCTATTGATATTCAAGTTTTTCAATTATTAAAAAATAAAAGTTTGTAAAAGTTTTTGAAAGTCTTTTAAATAAATGTCCACAAAAGTCTTTGTTAGGGCATCTCGAACATGAGCCTCTTTGGTAAAGGAAGGAAAAAAAATGCTTTTGGAGATTGTAAGTTAAAAATTATGAATCGCATAAAAATGTATGATTGAAAATAAATTAGAAGAAAAAAGAAAGAAAATCTTCAATTTGCAAAGAGACTCTCTAGTATAAAAACTACAATAAAGCATGTATCAATTTGATTCCTTTCTAAGATTGACAATTATATTAAGCCCAGTTTCGTTATTATTCAAAACATATTTTTTCTCAAACTTATTTTCAACTACATATTTTATCAATAATCAGTGTCCAATAAAAGTTTTGTTTATTTATAAACAAAGATGTGATGTTTTCGAATAAAAATATGTGATGACTGTTGAATTAAGTAGTGTGTGAAAGTGTGGTTAAAATGATTTTAAAAAAATGTATAGTATATAAACAAGTTACCAAATGGAGGTCTACGCGTAAATTCAAAACTTTTTTTCTACCTTTTAACCACACATTCCATAAAATTACAATTCTATAATTCATTTTTTAAAAATAAAAACAAGGCTATATGTAATAATTTTAAAAATATATAAATTAGAAAATAAAATAATATTATATTTAGCTCCTATTTAGTGGAGATTAAAATCAAATTTTTAGTAAATTTTGATAAAAATTGTTGAGATGTGTGATTAAAAGGTTGTAGGTCCCATAAAATATGTGCTTAAGATTTATTTATCGGCTTTGACTTAATTTAAAATCTAATTTTAATTGCAACCAAACAGGGGCTTAACATAATAGGAAAAGGGTAAAATGAGAAATTTTTGCTAACATGGAGGTTTCTAAATTTTTCAAAAATTATCATAAACCTCGTGTGAAGTTTATGAGATTTACCTTTATTTTTGGATGGCCATGTTTGATTAGTTGCTTGAAAAAGAGATAAGAAATGTAATTTCGCGATAATTTTGACGATATTTAATTATTTACTTGAAAAATGACAATTTGTTAGTTTTTTAATTTTTTTATGTAAATCAGACAGGATGCAAAATTCGCAAAGATTTGTCAGTTTTTCATTAATAAAATTTTATTTCATAGGACTCACGTCAATGTGATGGGGCGGAAAATCTTTAATGCAAACGCAACATTTTCCAAATACTCGAATCAAAATTCCAACTCAAGCAGTCAAGCCACAAAATTTGTCCGCCGCCGGAAGAGATGTGTCCGCCGTCGACTTCCAGTCAAGTTTCCACTGCTCCTGATTGAAAACATATATAGGCCGATATCACGTTATATTAATATCGTTCAAGAATTATTTTTTAATATATATATATATTTTTAAGTTCTAAAACATCGAGATTTTAACTATAAATTTTATTTTATTTTTTTATTCAATAAAAGTCAAGACGAATACGATACTATAACAAAAGATGGGTAAAAAGTAGGTCTATTGGTTGTTCATTTTCTATTCACGTGCCGATATGTTTCTCATTCATTGGTTATGATTATGAAGTCATGCTTAGGAGCGACAAATTGACTCGGCTGACTCGAGGTCCATGGGTCCTTCGCCCCAGTAGAAAGGTTTCGAGACGGATGTACACGTCTCTCCCTAAAACCCGCTAAATAAAACAAAATAATTAAAATAAAAAATAGAATGTTACAGTGGCATTCCCACGAATAATTGGGTCTAGGGTACAGTGTGGATGGGGGCGGGATGGCCTTGATAGACTGCCCAAGCAAGATGTGTCCCATTGCCATCCCCATTTGTGCTTTACACTCTCACTTTGTTTTGAAAATAATTTCTACTTGAAAAAATTGATTTTCAGTCATGGACAATTGTATTTTATAATATCTAGAGTGACAAATCGAAATGGACATAAGATGCTCATTTGCGATGAGGACAGAACTAGAACAAAATTTACTACATGCGTAGTTTTTAAAGAGGTTTTTTATAGTTTACTATGAATGTACTTAGACATAATGATTACTTTATAAAATAATTTATAAATTCAATACTCTCTTATTTCATTTCTTTCACTCCATATATTATATTTAGTAATAAATCTTTACTAATTCCTGACATAAGGATAGTATGTTACTAACAATTTTTCGTGCATCTCACGGGTGAAATACTAGTTTACATTCAAAATTAATTATTATGCCCCGTGTCACAAATGCTTGCTTATTTTATTATTATTATTATGGGTTAGCACATGGTTTAGCTGACTTCGAGAATTGTTTGTTGCTAATCTTTTTTGAATTTTAATTGTCAAAGCAAATCTATATAATATATAAAAGTAGCTGAGTCAACCTCAGTCAATTTTACTGTTTCCCTCCAAAACTCTTGTACTATGTGCAGATTTTAATTAATCATTTATTTATTTATTTATTTTTCCAATTTTTGGGGACTTCAATATTTATCATTTTCACACTACTCATATCTCTCATCCAATAATCAACTTCAAAACCCACTTCAAAAATAGTTGGGCCTTCAATATTTATTTATTATTTTCAAAATCGCTGACGTCTACTTACATTCTTCAATATTTATTGTGTTTATATGACTTCTATTTCCCGCCGTCTAATTACACTGAAAAGTCAGTTTTTTTCTCTTTTTTCGCTTTTTCAAAATTTGTTTGATTTTTTTCCCGTTTTTCAAAATCTGTTTATTCATTTTTGTTTTCTATATCTTTTTTTTTTTTCCATTTCCCGATATACAACATCTTTCATTTCTGTTATATATAATTATTATGAAGATATACACAATAATAAAATATTAGATTAAACGGTTATTTCTTTGAAAAAATGTGTACTGTTTAACATGGCTTCTCCACTCCACCTTCTATTTATCACGTTTTATGATTCAAAATTTCTGGTGCGGTGGTAATACTTATTAGTTATTAATATTACAAACCAATTGAAAATAAAAAATCGTAAATTATTTTTTGAAAAAGTAAAAAGGATTGGGACTACTCTTTTCTTCAAGACCTGTGATATTTTGAGTCGTTGAACATAGATTTGGGTTTCTGACAAAAAAGAAAAAATATTAAAAGAATAATATTGTAGAGAAAGCTTCGAAAACAATATAGAATGCAAAATTATTTTGGACTAATAAGAGGATTTGCTAATAGTCTATTTATATTATGTTCTAGATTTCTCTGTTAGGACTGCAATGTGTTAACTAATGTTGGGCTATTTAGAATAGCTTTGGGTTGGATAGATATGTTAATGGTTTCGACCGTTGAGTGAAGAAAAAACATATTATTTATGGGTCAGTATATATATTTGATGAAATTGTATATCACATTGTATAAAAAATAATAAAAATAATAAATTAGAATTATTATTTTTTTAAAATTTGCTTTTATCGAGAAGTTGTTTTTTATTTTTTATGATATAAGAACGATAATTTGTTTGGTTTTACTTATTTATATCTGGCTTTTTTGTGTCAAAATCTCTCTTTTCATAAAAAAAAAATGTGTTCTTCTAACATTTTCAATGTTACAAATAAAAATTTGTATTCAGTTATACAAATTCAAAGTAAAATGTTCAGTTAAAAATTATGTTAAAATTTTATTACTAGATAATACTCTCTCCATCCTACAAAGATAGTCTACTATTTCTTTTTTGTTTCTTTTTTGTCTGCCTAAAAAAGATAGTCTACTTTATTTTTTAAGAGTAAAATTAATATTTTATATTCCTTTTTGTCCTTAATCTGTGTGAAAATGAGTAGATGACTATCTTTATGGGACGGAAGGAGTACTAAATTATAAATCACATCATACATATAGTTTTTTTTATAAATAATCTTATTTTTAGTTATTTAGTACATCTAAAAATTGGAGCTCTTTTTTATAGCGTATTATAAAATATTTTTATAGATAATTACATTTAATACGTAATTAATTTCTTATAATAATTGTGATATTTTATTGGTCTTAATTTTATGGATAAATATTTGGTTCAGTCATACAGATCTAATGTCAAATTCTCAATTAAAATTATATTTAAAATTTATACACATTTGTATTATTATAAATCACGTTGTATTGAAATTTTTATAACTAAATCCTATTTTTAAGTTATTTATTGCATTATTTCATATACATATTAAAGTTCTTTCCTATATTGCATTATTTATCAAAATTATTTCAATGACAATTACATTTAATTCTTAATTAATTTTTTATTTCAAAAAGTCTCATATCACATTTTTTAACATTAACGATTAACAAATTTAGCTATATTGTTTGAAATGATATAGTTATTAATGGTTTTTGTCCTAACTGTTAATTTTAAAATTTCAAAAAGTAATTAACCATACCAAGATATTCTTTGCTATATTTTAATTCAAATTTTATGATATTTTTTCACAATAATATATAAATTGTCTCTCAATTTACTTAACTAAAAATTGAGATGATCAATACTAAATTATAATTTCAATCAGAAAATTATTACGTTATATAAATATTGAAAACCTAAAATATCATAAATTTAATGCAATATCTTTGTCAACCTCGCAATTATTATTATTATTATTATTATTATTATTATTATTATTATTATTATTATT
Organism: Ligustrum vulgare; assembly: GCA_963555705.1. NCBI lineage: Eukaryota > Viridiplantae > Streptophyta > Magnoliopsida > Lamiales > Oleaceae > Ligustrum > Ligustrum vulgare. The sequence goes on from OY743168.1 coordinate 19,821,790, forward strand.
ATTATTATTATTATTATTATACATGTTGTTTTTCATTATCAATGGTCAAAATATTGAATTTTATCTTTTATATGCATGATCTCTATTATTAACTTTTTCATCTATTATTTGAATGTTCAGAGAATATGAATACTGGAGATCCTACATTTAAGTGTTCATTTTGCAAGGTGAATTTTTGGTTCGAGAAGATAGTGAATAATCGTTACAAAACTTGACGATCATATTCTATAAGGTCAAATTCTATCTGAAAGTAATGCAGGACACAAGTTCTTTATTCCAAAGATATCGTTGAGCCATTCGAATTTTAGGATATTTATTATATATAAAAAAAAAAAAAAAACAATTTTCATTGATGGTGTCATATGTCATGACTATCAATAAGAGTCAGACACAATTATTTTCGCATGTATGACTTCTCCCTAAAAGGTTGATGTTTATACATGAAACTAATAAATGATGAACTTATATCTTATTTGTGAATGTTATTTATTTTGTTTAAGGATTAATTTAATTTCGAATAAGATTATTTTTATTTAAACGTTTCTTCCCGTGCATCGCACGAGATGATTCACTAGTGATAAGAAATAGTAATTGATAAATTTATAGCTGAAATTAATTCCACAGTAGAAAGAATCAAATTATTTAAACGAAATGTCTTACTATTACTTTCACAGGTAAAATCGTGATCAATATTTTACCATGGTGATGTTTATATATATCGATGACTTTTAAAAGCAGCACCCCACGCATTCAACATTATTTACTCAGTAGGCAAATCGATAATTTAACTACAAGAATATTAAATTATTGATTAAAAAATAATTAGGTATAAAATATCTCAATAATAATATTTTCTATTCTAGTGATATTTGAACACTGGTCAAGGTTGCCACACTTAATACACAGTTCCAGTTAAAAGGGTATTAGTAGGGGTGGACGTGGTTTGATTTGGTTATGATTTCAGAAGAATCAAACCAAATCATAAATCGATGTTTTTTTACTAATGGAACAAATTAGTTTTTTTAAAGATATGGAATCAAACCGGAACCAAACTGCTCTGTTCTGGTTTGGTTTGGTTCTAGAACCATTACTTGAATTTTTAAATAATAAATGCAAATTAAAAGTTGTTTATATCTGTTTCTTCATTAGAATCCATCTACATCATTATTAAATAGAAAAAGAAATTTTAGTTAACAAAACAAAAATTTTGAAAAAATAACATGTTATTCTAAGTAAAGAAGAAAAAACTCGCTGACTCATTGAAACTTAGAGAATCGAATATAAAGACCGTTTAAACTTATAGAAATGGGTTACGTTGAAGTTCTGACTCCTATTCTACCGTGATGATGTGTGAGTTAAGGATGAAATTTGCAATTTGAGTTTGTGTTAACTCTTGAGAATTGACGAATTGGTTTGAGGTTTATATATACATAAATTTTAAAAAATAAACATCAATGTCGTCGATGGGGACTGAGGAGTGCAACGATTACTGTGTTATAGGAGTGCAAGTAAAGCAGTGTGAATGCGTATTTATAATTGAAAAGAAGAAAAATGAATTAGAATTAGAATTTAGATTTATTATTTAAAATCTTTCTCTAATAGGAAATGAGATAAATTGTATGGTAAATAACATTTTTGTACATTTCACATTTATAATTTCAGTTTTAAATTTTTTTGTGAGATGAATACCCACTAATTTGAATACACACTAATTTGTAAATATATATATATATATATATAAGTTTGGTTCTTGGTTCTGGTTCTTGAATGAGAACTTGAATCAGAACCGAAACCAAATGGTTCTTGATCTGGTTTGGTTCGGTTATTTTGTCCACCCCTAGGTATTAGAACACCTGTAATTGCCTTTCGGGACGAACCTAGGTAACGGACTGAACACGAGCTGGATTCAATGAGTGCAAATGGTCACTATAAGGATAGGGGGGGGGTTGATTTTGGTCCCAAATTACAAGGTAATAACACACACACACACACACACACAAATCGGATCAGACCGGTCGGTTCGATCGAAAAAATCAGGAATCGACTGAAAAATCGGTCTGATTGACCTCAAAAACCGACTGGTAAAAACCAACAGAAAAACTCGGTTTTCAACCCTTTCAACCGGGAAAATTGAGAACCAGCTGAATTTTTAAATCCGATTTTCAGATTTTTTTTATAATTGTTTTAAGCTACTTTTATGTCTAATTTTATTTTTTAAATGAGTAAATATTAGTTTATTTGTAAAACAACATGTTTTTTTTAGAAAATTTTGTAATTTTTGAAATAATTTTTTATATTTTAATTGAACCGTTTCGATCCGGTCGGACGTTTTGACCCTTGACCCGTTTTCTTTTCTGGTTTGAACTGATTTCGATTTTCTAAACACTGATATATATATATATATATCGAAAAATGCCAGAAGCATATCGGGACTTACCCCCGAGGTGACCCCCTCCATGTGTGGAGGGGGTCACCTCGAGGGTAAGTTCCGAGGTGCTTTTAGTATGGTCCATATATATCGCCTAAAAAGCACAGACGCGTCCTTGAGGTCGGTGTGTTGGTGTCCAACGCGTGTCGGACACCAACACACTTGGGATATGTGTCGGAGTTGCCACGTGGCGTATCGCCATATTCCCAGACTTTTTCAGCCATGGACACGCCTTCCGAACTCCGACACGTCAGAGAAGCAGCTCGAGACTTACCCCCGAGGTGACCAGTGGGTTCCACCCCCTCCATGTGAGGAGGGGGTCACCTCGGGGGTAAGTCCCGAGGTGCTTCTAGCATGGTCCATATATATCGCCTAAGAAGCATAGACACGTCCTTGAGGTCGGTGTGTTGGTATCCGACGCGTGTCGGACACCAACACGCTTGGGATATGTGTCGAAGTTGCCACGTGGCGTATCGCCATATTCCCAGACTTTTTCAGCCATGGACACGCCTTCCGAACTCCGACACGTCAGAGAAGCACCTCGAGACTTACCCCCGAGGTGACCAGTGGGTTCCACCCCCTCCATGTGAGGAGGGGGTCACCTCGGGGGTAAGTCCCGAGGTGCTTCTAGCATGGTCCATATATATCGCCTAAGAAGCATAGACACGTCCTTGAGGTCGGTGTGTTGGTATCCGACGCGTGTCGGACACCAACACGCTTGGGATATGTGTCGGAGTTGCCACGTGGCGTATCGCCATATTCCCAGACTTTTTCAGCCATGGACACGCCTTCCGAACTCCGACACGTCAGAGCAAGAGAAAGGGGAAAAAATTAAAATAAAAAATACTAACCTTTTTCTTGCAATATTTGACTGAAAATTAAATGGGCTCTCTTGATATTGGGGTACTATATAATTTCCATTTATCATAATTTGTCTTCAAATTGCAGGCAACATGGTTTCCGTTGAACGGTTTCCGTTGAACTGAAGCTTTGAAGGTGCGAACTGAAGGGTTGGAGCTGAATGCGTTCTTTTTCTTCTATTGGGCTAAAAGGCCTTTTTTTCGAAATAGAAAAAAAGATAGAACGTGTATATCTTATAAGTTGGTCAAATGGTTGAAAAAGTCTTCATTTCTTTCTAAGGAAGCTTTATATATAATAATAATTTAAAAATAATCAAGCAAACCCACATCTTTTTACACATAACTAGTATTGCACCCATGCGATGCACGGAAGTTGTTATCCACAATATCGATTTTAATGAGTATTTATAAAATTTTAATGCTTATACATAATCAACACATATATAAATGCATAAAAAATAATTTTCTATTTCAATAATTATTAGACTTTAAAAAATAATGTACCTTATTCAAATTATTAAAGACATCTTTGAATAGTAAACATCAATTTATATATTTAAATATTTGAATTTAATGAATAAAATTTTATTTACAAAAATAAGCAGTCAAAATAATATTTTTGAAATTCTCGCAATTATCATGATACGACAATCAAGTAAAGTTAAAAAACACGAAATTGTATCGAAAATTTTATACTCTGTAATCTTTAAAAATTTATTAAAAATTAGTATGGTTAAAAAATATTAATCATTGTATTAATATTATTAACTTAAAAGAAATCAAAGTATTAACTCTTCAATATTAACCTTCTTTCAATAACTTTTTCGATAAATTATTTATAAGTAACACATTTATTCAACTCACTTTTTAATCACATATATTTCTCCAAAATTTTTCTCTACCACACATTTTATTATAATACTAAAACATAAAGAATTTAAAAATTAATTCTATCAGACTATCCTACTTTCATATGTAGTATAGATTTTCACTAGTGCAATGAACTAAAATTGCTATCCGTAATATCGATAAGCATTCATTAAAATTTAATGATTATACATAATCACGCAATGCAAAAGGTATAAAAATAATTTCTCCATTTTCATCGCATATTTAACATTTTTCTCTATTTACATTCAAAAAAACCAATACAATAATTAAAAATACGTGTTTAATTTTAATATACGACAATTGAACAACGTTGAAGATCAAGAAACTATTACATCATATAATCTTTGCACAATTATCAAAATTAAAAATGATTAAAAAATATTAACCATTATTTACCATAATAGTAGACTTATTATATATATAGAGAAATGATCTAGTGCACATTGACGTGCACCATATGTCCAGTGCATGCCCCCCCTCCCCCCCCCCCCCCCATGGGGGGGGCAGTGATTTTTTTTGCACTGGACGTGCACGGTATTGTGCACGTTTACGTGCACTAGATCATTTCTATATATATATAATACAATAAATGCATTTACATCTATTTAGATTTTGCATTTACATTTGACGTATAACTATTTTGTATTCACATTATTCTCGTTTTGCATTCACACTAACCAAACCATATAAGAGATGTGCACTTTAAACGGGAAAACAATAGTTTTTATGACAAGTTACACTTCTACTTTTATTAATATAAAGATAAAAATAAAGATAAAGATTAATTACATAAATTAATTAAATAATTTTTTTTGAAATTGAAAAAATAAAAAATTAATCTTTTTTACACAGAATTAATTACATAAATTAATATTTTCAATTAATTACATAAATTAAAAAATTAATTAATTAACGTGTCGTGTCGCAACTTTTTTCGAAAATCATATATCGACGTGTCCGACACGTACCCGTGTTGGTGCTACTTGGTATATCGCCCTCACAGCTCTCTAGATCCACCCCTGATTGCCTTTAAATAAATCTATTATCTTCTCATATAGACTGGTGTTGTGTGCCTATATAACGTTACTCATTCCTTAAATGTGGGTAGTTGACGAAATAATCAGTCATATTGGTGCTTAAGACTAGTTTATGTAACAGTGAAATGATTTCACCTAATCGTGATAAGAGATTTTCATAAATCATAATTTAAAACTACGAAAGAATAAAGTCCGTTTAACTGACACTGGCGTCTCATAGCAAAATGCCCAAACAAATTCTAATAAAAAAAGAAGTGAAAATGCACCAAATATCACAATGACAGCAATGGTGGAACAAGAACCTCTTCAGAAGGTAACTAATTATTTTGTCATACATAACATAATATCCAATCGACATAGAGCTAAAATTAGTCAATGAAAAAGGTACTTCAGTTCAAAAGCATGCTCATCTTTGCAAGAAATTCATAAAGATTACTCATTGACAATGCCAACATCCAAAGCTAGAGACAAAAAAGTATACATCCATGTCGAACAAAAGAGTATCTATCAGCAAATTGGCGAAGTTCCCCGGCGTGGAGCAAAAGCTCAGTCTCCAAAATGCGTATAGACGAAAATCAGTCCATCCTTCCCTTCAGGATCCTCTCTGTAACTTCAGTTGGCGTGCTGCCATAATATAAAAAGTTCAGCAGAATTCTCAATGAAATTGCACTACAGAAACTCACAACGCCAAAAATTGATCTTGCTTTTTATGTATAACGTGTAGAATGCTCCCAAGGAATAAACTTCTGTGTCAGGAAAAAAGGTAGCTGAGCAATAGAAAAGCGATCATCAAAAGACTTACACGATATAGACATGGCCTCCCCAGCCACTTAAGCAGTCACGGTCTACGGATGACAGGAGTGCTTGCGATATGGTCTCGAACAATTCCTCAGCATCCTGACACATTTAAAGAAAAATAAGTTACACCTCTTACACCATTTGCATCACAAGAATCTCGTGCAAAATAAAAAACAGCAAGGCTGGGATTTTATCTTTTTTATCCTCTCATGGAAAGAAGCTATTATACAATGTACGAGAATTACAACTGACATCACTGATCTACGGTTGTTTTAATAGTCATTAAGATCAATAGATGGCTCATTTCCAGGAAAAAAAAAATTTACATATGGCATCATGTAATCTGATTACAAGATGTGTTGGTTTGGGCTTGATGTCACACTAAAACTTAGGAGAAAATAGCACATAAAAGAGAAGGTTGTTGAAATGGAAATTAAGAACTTGTTTGTTCCTACCTATTTTTTTCAACTTTTCTCTCAAATTTATTTTCGACGATACATTTTTATGGGACCTACTACTTTTCACACTTTTCAATCACTTTTCAACCACACGTTCTATCAAAAACCCAAAATTTCCCAAATTTCCCCAACTACTACCTACACCAAACAAGCACTAAGATGAGCACGGTCATATTTGCACCAGCTATTCTGCTGTCGCTCCTTATGCAAAAGCAAAAGTTATTACAATCTACAACTAATATTCCCTAAACAGCGGAAGATTTGTATCGCAAATATATAAGAAAACCTCTATCGTGAAAAGCCACCAAAATGACATGACGCATTTGTGAAGTTACATGATTGCACTTAGCTTGTCAATATAGGACTGTGCACCAGCTCTTAGCAAATAAAATAATTAAATAGGTTTAACGATATAATCAAGTGAAAAACTGATCAACATTATTCTTACAAAGACAAACTAGGAAAGAAACTACAGCTATGAGACAGAATCAATTGGAACTTGGAAGGTTCCCCATTGGAAGAATATTCCTAGAACATGTTCCTGAAATGTAACAATGTTTTAACGACTGAGAAAACATGCAAAGAAAATAATTTAATTACTGTTGCTTTTGATAAATTTAAAAAAAAAAAAAGGAAAAACCAATTTGATGTTTTCAGGAAAACAAATATTTAAAAACAAATTCCTTTTTTTGAATCACCTTTTTCTGAATGGATTTGTAAAAAGAATTTTTGGAGAACGGGAGGTAAAAAGTAGGAAAAAGTCTTGGGTTTAAGTACAAAATTATTTTATTGGAATAATGTATAGTTAAAAATGAGTTGGAAAAAAAAGAGTTTTAGAGAACCGGCTCATATAGGGATTAACATATTTTATTCTAGATTTATTATTGGGCAAAGTATATAACTACACAATTAAAACTATCACTTTTTAAACCTAACAAACTTAAGGATTTTTTTTTTTATTTTTAAAATCGGGTGTTAATTATTAATTAATAAATATAATATTATATATAATATAATATAAAAACAATGATCACTTAATGTTAAATTAAAACTAATATAATATTAAAAAAACTTAAACAATATTACAATAAATCCCTTCCTGTTAATATTTTAATCACAATTATCTAATAATTAGTCATAATCACCCATAATTGATCGCGAACACTATTCAAGCCACCCACTCTCAACCTTGCCTTTGTCTGTGATAAACCTTTTCTCCTTCCTCCGCTCGCCGCCCCTGAAAACCCCCGTGACCACCGCCATCACAAATCTTCCATCAAATAAAAATTCAATACCACATAAACCGCCACCACTGTCGTCACAAAAAAAAAATTATCACAGAGCACCGCTGCCGCCTGAAAATCAAGTGTCTCGCGCGAAGGTGTTCCTCAGCCTCGCGAATCCAAATCTGGTGTTAGATTGTTGAACAGAGTAGTACTTTAGCCAGAATCTGAAATTTAACCTTCGGTAATGATTCTCTTCTTCGGTCAAAATTACCGCCTGCACCACCTATCGCAAGCCACGACAAGCCACCGTCTGCAACCCACCGCAAGCCACAAAACAACCACCTGCACCACCCACCACACACCAAAACCCAAATCACCGCCTACTTCACAAACCCCGCATATACACCCACACAGGTTCGAATTTATGTGGCGACCCTCGCAGCAATAAAACACCGCAAGCCACCGCTGCACACCAAGTCCAAACCTTAACCCTCACCGCTAGTAGAGGCGGCCTTTGAATTTTACGTAGCCAGTGGGAGGTAATTCGGGAGAGAGATACTCAGACTGACATACGGTAGTTTCTTTTTGGGGAAGAGGTTATTTTTAATTATGTTCAATTACTTAATTATACTCTAATTAGCACCTGAAAATTAGAAAAATTTTGTTTCCTACCATACTTACGAATTGCAACTTTGAGACACAGGGCCTATGTAATTTTCCCTTTATTATTTCCGTAAAAAACAGAATTTCATTAATCATGTAATGAAGATATACATCCATTAACAGGTCAAGCAGACCTCTTAATACCTAGGAAAAACAAATGCAAACACAAATTTGAATCCAAATGACATTCTTCCAAGATCAACCAAGAATAACTAAAGATAAAGGAAAAAGAAACAGTTACCCATGAAGAAGCCATACACGTGTTTATAAAATCTGGTACACAAAAAGCTCTATCTCTATGTCATCACAGAAACAGGGCCACAAGTGTCTTACCTCTTGCACACTAGAAAGTTGGATAGCATCCAAAATTTACTATAAATTTAGCTTCAATAATGATATGGTATGGCATAAAAAAATTGTTATGCACTTCAACTAAGGAAAGAGAAAAGTTAATATTCAGTTGTTAAATGACCAAATTCAGTCGAATCTGCATTATTTAAATTAACCATACTGCCAAAAAAATAAAAATTCTAGAGCTTAGAGAAACCAAACTAAAGAGTATTTGTGAGTTGTTGATATATAAATTAGTTCAACATAACATCTGGATGCTAACATATGCCTTAAAATTTATTAAATAGAAACTGAAAATCTAAAGATTGAATTAAATCATCTATTATAAATGGTTTTCAGAATACAAAAATTCATGTTACTTTGAAGGAAGTTTTGGGGAAGAAGGCAGAAGGGGAAAGGAGAATTTGTTACTCAGCAACAGTCTCAATTGGCTCATGTACTCAGTTACATGACTGGTAAGCTTAAAAAGAATATACATGGTATCTTTATAAAGGTTAAGTTTAAAATCACAACTAAAAGGATAAAATAAATCAGGAAAATGACGAACCATGTCAGGCTTGAACATTGATTCACATGCACCATACAGCGATTCAGAGGCTGTTCCAGCAACAACAAAATCTTTGGCAAGTTCCCTGGCATTCAAAGAAACAAAAATTATATAAACAGAAGTGTATAAATGTATCTCCAAAAACTGCATGTAAAATCTAACAAGATCTGTGACTGTCTGCAATAAGCATTAAGCTGCATGCTAGTTCTAACCCGGGCTATACGCACATAATGACAACGCCTTCTTAAACAGGAATAATATATCAAGGTTCTAATCAATTCAAAAATAGAATATTAGCAAACAATTTAAGACAATAAAATTCAATCAAAAATTTTTTAGATGATGTTGCAACAGAAAATACTGAATTTTTCATGTTTATGCAAATACGAATCAACACTTTTTCCTTAGACACTACACTAAGAACATAAAGAGAAGGTATTTTAAGCACTCAAGTTCATGTGAAAACACTAGATGACTTGTCTTTCAAGAAACTATAAGAATTAAATATATGAAGATGCAAAAAGTCAATTTGGTACAATTCCTAAAATTATGTGATTACAAGAATTAAATAGGACCTTAAAGCATTATATATTTTTTTATATAAGGGTACAGCCTAAAGAGACCAAGAATCCTGATGAAAAAATGAAGAGGGGAGAGAAACTGGACATACTTTGCCCCGATAGAATCCATGGTGCAAATGAAAGGCTTGTCTTCGTCTCCCAATCCAGCAATTACAGGTTGGCAGAAGTATGGACCAAATCTAAACCACAAAAAAAAGAAACCAAGCACGTCATCCTCTCGATAAATGATTAACTGATTTTTAAAACATGTATGAAGTGTGAGATTTCTTCTAATATAATGGCCTGATTAGATCCAAGTGCGCATACACAAAAGGAAGGGGAAAGGAACAAGGAAATAAAGATACAAATTCACTAACATAAGAAGAAAATTATAGAACCAAGTAGTGTCTTCAATTACATCTTCCATAAACTTGCACATCTTATCTCTCCATGATGTAGCCGGCTATGAGTTACTATAATCTCTTATCGCCATTTGCTTCCACATTTAGCAGTAAACCAACCAGTACGATAAGCAATGCATGATTTTTCAAAACAACGGACAGAAAACACAAAAGAAATTGATGCACATACTCGGTGAGTTGGTAGTAGTAGGATTTATCTATTTATGCATGAGTTTGGATATAGAGCAGACCCATATTAATTTTAATCATAAAACAGAAAATCTATAGGCACAATATACGGCAAAGAGCAGAACATTATATGCAAGTTCAGAATGAAACTACAGTGTATATTTGCTCAGAAACAGAGGCTGCTCAACTCCACCTTTAAGTTCCTCAACCCACTGGTAGTGGTATAATCTATTAAATCAAGCTGCAGTTTATGTGAACTTGTACTGCATTTTTACATTCAAGTTCTCACTGTTAAACCCTTTTCTTTTAAAAAAAAAATTATATCAAAGCAACAGCAATTTATTTTTAACTGCACAGCCCTCAAGTGTACCATGATAAGCAGTCCGGTCATGAGTAAATCAGGGATATTCGGAATTTACCAACCTTTTCTCGTAAAGAATAGCAGATACGAGGCTAGCAAAAGTTTCAGGCTTCATGTCCCTCTCTTCTCTAAGCTGATATAACTTGTGACGAAAAACAAGCCGTTGATATCTTCATAGAGTTCCAAAAGGAAAAAGAAATCAGTAATCCCACAAAGTTCATCAAAAATCAATCTAAAACAAAGAAAGAAGCACCAGGAAAGAGTAGATCCTTCACTAAATTCATGATTTAGTTATACTTAAAAGTGGGCATTTAAGTTTTACTTCCTGTTTCAGCAATACTCAATGAAACACAAACATTACCATAATAGTTGAAAACAATTTTCATGCTGCTGGAGAAAGGTTCAATCTTGGGAACTAGAGTATAACCACATCATCTTGCATACAATTCTTCAGAATTGTATCTCTCCCTAATAAGCAAGTGCAATTCACTACATATTTCAGGATGTGTCAACAGTTTTGAACAACACAATGTGTGTCATGTTCATCCTTCGGAGTTTGAAACCGAGAAGAAAAATGTTCTTCTTAGTTTTTTGTCAATATGCATGTACATGTTTTATGCTTCTTGTCTCTCTTCATAAATATACAAAACACATAATTCAAACCACAATTTCTTACCTCCACTTCCTTCCATTTCATTATTATCCAAAGTACTATTACTAATAAACACATGTTTTGTAAAGAAACCTAAAAACTAAATTAGGAGAAATTCTTCATCGTTAAAAAAAGGGAAATTTTGGATTACGAATGATTGAGTAAACAAAGAAGGTGTCTAATAAAATTTCAAAGGAAGGTAATTTTTCTTTTTCCTTCACTATTTTTGTCCTTAATAAATTTCCTCAGCCATCTAGCTAAATGCAAATCATGTCAAAGATATCATAGCTTGCTATAATTGTAACATGTGTATCCACATAAACATCAGTATACAGTGGATGGCGGTTTTGAGCCACAGAGTCAGATACAGCAGGCCACTCAAACTCTGTACCTTTCTCTAATGGTATAACTATGGATGTTATCAATAAAAATTGAGGCGAACTTGCATGTGAAGCTTCAGAATTCTAATGTCCTATACTATATATCAAAGGCCCAGTGCATCTTTACACAAAAAACCCGCGTACATCATGTGTCAATCATTTTACTAAAAGCTGCCTAATATTGATAACCACTATATACATGAGATAAATGAGTAGAACTATAATTGGAAAATAGTATTTACAATGTCTGGGCGTCGGTAGCCAGGCCCGAAAGACCGATGAAGAGCTTGTCGTGGATATTATAAATCTTTTGAAAATCCGTGGCGATGGTCTGCAGCTGCACTCCCAACCGGCGGTCACTAGCGATCGCGAAGCAATTCTTCCCCACCATTGCCACAAGGGCACTCCCATTGTACTCAAAGATCTGAATTTTTTACAGTTCACTTTAATTTCAATCAAATAACAATGAACTCATTAGGGTTTTATACTGTATGCGTAATAATAACAAGAGATTGATATGGGTGTATAGCACTTACCGACATCTCGACTGATATATAGAGCGATACCAAAAATTCGGGCTTCTTAGTGGAAATTATGAATTTGGGAGGGGAATTATAGTTTGTTGGTGGCTTGGGAGAGGGGAAACTTCAATTTACAATCAAAACGAACCGGACCGGTTTGAGGGTGAAGCGATCGGAGCTCTTAGACAGACCGGTTCTGTTTGTGGTTCCGAGTCTTTAGACGCCTTTCATTCATTTGGTAAACCGTTTATAAACATTTCTTTATATTTATTATATATAAATGGCAATGTATTAATATTTAGTTAGTCTTTTTTGTTTGAAAAGTTAAAAATACTAATAGTGTGCGAAAATCTTTGATTAGTCAAAATTATTAACTTTTAGAAAAAAAATCAATAAGATGTTACCATGTGACTAAACATTTTTTTTTTTAACCAAACAGAGGCTTTGAAGGCTTGATTCTCAATTTCTATGTTTCCAAGCCTTGTTAGATCCTCATTTTCAAATCTCTATTTTTCGTACTCATTTTTAACCATATTTACTCAATAAAATATTTTATACATAAATTCAAATTTTTTTACTACTTTTAAACCACACAATCTTAAAAAATTACTATTCAAAAATCAATTTCTTTTCAATAAATAATTATATATATATTTAAAACATTTCTGGGGATGACAATAATACTTACGTACCCAAAATTCGTTGAGTACCCTACACAAATGGGCAGAAATTACCCTACCAAATGGATTGTGGGTAGGGTATGTGTATAAATTTAAAAATCTGACATGGGTATGGGTAGGGTATGAGTATTGTAAAAAAATCAATACCCAACCCATATACCCATTAATTTTTTTTTAAAAAAAAATTATTGTATTTAAATTTTAACAGTATATAGTTTTGGTCCTTTTGGACAAGTAGATTATTTGATATTTGCTTATTTTTTGACAATTGGAGTTTATTTATTTTTGGACAATGGATGTTGTTATATTTTTACTTCATTACCAATGCCAAAAAAATAAAAATTAAAAAAAATATTAAAATTAAAATACGTAACGAGTTTTAAATGGATATAAAAGTATACCTGCACCCTACACACATCCAACCCGCACCCAACCCGCAACTCTTAAGTGGGTATATGGGTAGGGTATGAGTATTATAAATTTCTAGTGGGTAGAGCATAGATTTTCCAAATCTGCCTCATACTCTACCCATTGTCATCTCTAAACCATTCTCTATATTTTAACTACACATTTCTTTTACAAAAAAAAAAAAAAAAAAATCATTTTTCACAAATTATTCAAACAATTTCTCTACTAAACAGGGCGAATATATCTCCACTCCCACTCCATAACAAAGGCACAAAATTTGACTGAACTCACAATACGCGCAAACTAGTTCTGGCCTGCATTGCAGCCATCTGACTCCTACAAAGATATGAGCAATACTTGTGTTATGGCCTAAGATACAAAAAATACTGGCAGTTATAATTTAGGGCATGTTCGGCAGCCATGATTTGAATGGGAAGAAGACAAAAAAATACAAAATTTAATTTACACAATTTCACGTACCATTTTTTAACCAAATATATTTTCTCTCTTCAATTTTTAACCCCACATCTTACCTAGAAAACACAAATAAATCAACCAAATAATTTCAATTTCAATTAGAAGATACTGAACCCGCAAAAATCACTGCCCAATAGATTGATGTTTTTGGTGTTACAAACTTGAATTTCTACATCCAAGTTCTTTGTGATCCATCGTTAATCAGAATTAGGAATTTCTCAAGTAGGATCTAGGAATCTACCGTACTAAATGGATTTTGTTGAAATCCTTACTCTTGAAATGGAGAATCAATGAGAGAGCCAGCATTTTGTTTTCATCGTGCGTTTTTACTGGTGATTACTAATGATCCGTGACATGACATGATTATTGAAGTTCAATAAATATGCAGCACCCGTTCTCAAGTTTAGCACACTTAGGCAATGCTCGAATTAGAAAATAGCTAGGCGAAAGCAATAGAAATGTTAAAATCAGTGATCCAAGATGAAATTGACGAAATATATATATATATATATATATATATATATATATATATATATATATATATTTATATATATATATATATGAAGATGTTATAACCATCGGAGGTCATTATAACATACCCACCCGTCACATGACGGGTGGGTGTTGGATGAAAATTGACTTGAGCGCTTCTAACATATACTAGTGAAAGACTCGTACAATGTACGAGTATCGTTTTGAAATTGAATTTATTTACGTGAACCTAAATCAATCTAAAAAAACCTGAATTTTGTAATTGTGCTTAAAGTAATTGTGATTTAGAGGCAAATATTCATCATTCATTATGGAATTTCTCTATGTATAAAAGAAAAATCATCGAATGCATTTGAAAAAGGGATAATTCATTACAAAGAATCAAACCCATAAAACGAGAGGGGGAAAACTAAGAGAATATTCTTATTAAAGAAAAAAAGAACAAACTGGTGGAATCATGTTCAAGTCAAGAACAGTCCACTATCATCTGAGACTATTTACGTTAGCTAATCCAAGCTCTTCCACTATTATATTTAACAACATAAATCAAGTGCATCACTGATGTTTAACGTCTGAATTCAGTATTTAACCTCTTCCACCTTATTAGCAAGCCTATCGTTGACAAGCTCATCATACCTCAATTTGATGGATGCCCCCAAGTAATTAAAGAACTGGACGTCCAGTTGGAGTCCAAGCCCCACTTCTTATTTTTAGTCGAGTACAACTACAACTATTGGTGTTGATTCATTGTGCTTAGCTGAAGTGGTCATTCATAATTCTCCACAGAGCTATCTTGCGGATTTCTACGTAAGTATACAGAAACAGAAAAAATTGAGTTAATTTATAATTATATGTGATGAATTTATTTTTACTTACAGGTGCAGATTTTTCCATTAAGGTACGAGAATAAAATTTTTCATGACTGATCGATGCACCAAGAGTTCCGGTTGAGTATTTTAAAAGTACATCAGGTCTTGTTATATGGAAAATCAATGATTAGAGATGAATATTCTGTGAGTTTTTGGTTGGGTTCAAAATGTATACATTCAGTAGGAACGAGCTACACATGCAGGCATGAGATGAAGAACATATATCGTTAAAAGGCTAGAAACAAATTTTGGTATTACTTGAATGTAATAAAGTATGTGAATACGAGTCACAATGCAAAATAATAAAAATCGTACCTTTTGTTCATCCTAATGGACCTCAAATTCATCCACAGCTCTTACCAATATTCCTTCAACCTAGAATTAGCCAAACAAAGCTTGACCACCCTTAGCTCAATTTTACACCAATGTTTAAGTCTTGACTATGCACAAAAATGTATTTAAAAGATGAACCTGAGTGTAGTTTAAGGGATTCTTTTGCAACTCGGTTATGTACAACTCAATGTTTTTCTTGGAATCCCGCACAAGTTGGGCCTCGGTCTTCTCTCCCAAAACGACGTATTTACTTTCCTTTTAGGACTTATGAAGTTACCAAAACGATAATTAATGAACAAAACTTCGCCCATTGAAAAAATAAAAATAAAAAATAGAAGTTTACTGTATCAACGAAATTATAATATACCAGAATTTAATTTATGAGGAGCCTTGCTTATCTTGATAGATATTGAATTAATCCTACTATAGATAGGGGTGGGCATTACCCAACCGAAACTGCCGAACCCGACCCGATCGGGTTGGATCAGTTTTTATCAAAATTGGGTTGGACAGTTGGGTTCGAGTTTTTTGTAAATTTTTTTGTTCGGGTTGGGTTGGGTAAAAAACCCGACACAACTCAACCCAACAAGAATTTTATAAAATTAGGCCCATTTAAATTTTGAAATATCAAAAATCCAACTAAAGCTCCCAAAATCCTTCCCAATCCAAAATGAAACCTAACCTAATGAATATATTTGAATTAAAATGCCGTTTCCCAAAATCATTCATAGAATCTGTAAACTTGCATAAATAATTAAATATAGATTTTGTTTAAATTAAAATGCTATTTTTATCAATTTGGGCCAAAGCCCAACCCGATTTAAACAAACATTTGGGTTGGGTTCATTTTCCCCCCAAACCCGACCCGACCGAACCCATGCCCACCCCAACCCCTAACTACAGAGCTCTTTGTCAGAAGAAAATGTAACAATAACATTCTTCTTCATATCAACACCTAAAACATCAAAACATGAGGAAACACAAGTACCAGAAAAGTAAATTCTATCACCGAAGATGAAAAATATATGTTGAACTGGAAGCATGCAATTAGCTCATTGAAAATACCAGTTTATCATGAATAAAATATGTCTAAGATTATTTGTAGCCAATCAGAAATAAAATATCTCCGATTAGCTATGTGCTTTACAATTTAACCTCATCAAGTGGTCTGAATTATGGAAAATTGGGTTGAGGTCTACAAGGTGCAAGCACATGTAGTTTTCAAGCCAAACCTAAGGCAGTTGTGTGTGATTATACCAAGATTCACATATTTAATACATGCATGAAAAAAAAGTTATGGCTAAATTTGGAAAGGAAACAACTTAGCAAACATCTATTGAAATAGTTAAATGATGAGATCCCATATATTTTGGCTACATAAGAAAAAAATTAATTGAAATGAACAAAGTTGCCATGGAAGAACAATAATGAATGCAGATACCTTCAACACAAGGAGAAGGAGGCAAAAGCTCCTCTGTTTCCGTATTCTCATATCTCCTTATAATTGTATCAATGGCATCACCAACCCAATCGTATGTAGTCTCAAGATCCGTATATTCAGCTTACCAAATGAAGAATGTGCAAATTGAGCAAAAAAATATCAAGAGATTAAACCCATAAAAAAAATTAAAAATTAAAAACCTCAGAATTAGCTTTGGAGTACATGATTTCCTTAGCTTTCAATAACACAGCAGGAAGCTTCTCTTGCCATTCTTTATTCTTCTTAGTTGCAGGGCAGTGATTCTCGTTAATAAGCCTAGCTACTCTTGCCATTCTTTATTCTTCTTATTTGCAGGGCAGTGATTCTCGTTAACAAGCCTAGTCAAATAGTAAACATTTAACAAATTTCACTTAAAACAAGAAAATAAATTCAAGAAACATAAAAGTTGTTAACTGAAAATGTCTAATAATTGAACCTCTCATGGGTTGGTGCTTATGATTGTGCCAAGCTCTTCTCAAATATTCATATGGTCTGAGACCTGGCCTTGGCATCTTCCTTCACCTACTGAAAAACTCCACATATGTTTGTACCTCATTATATGGAAGAAAGTGAAATCAGCTTTACATATAAATCAATTTGGCACAAATTCACACTAACCCCTAATCAACACCCACCTCAAAATACAACAAAATATTATTGCAAGATAAACCAGGAAATCTTATCAAACAAGAAACAGAAAAATTCAAATTAGTAATTCACAACAGTTGGCCAAATCTCCAAGCAAATCTACATGAGTATAAATCATAAAACAATTCACTTGACAATAAATAAGAGAAGTAGAAAAAAGGAAGATTGATGAAAATCTTTACTTTCTTTCTTGGCTTCCAAGTGAAGCCTATCCAGCTTCAATTTTTCTTTAAATGCGTGTTTTGCATTATTATACCGTGTCATAAAGAATATAAATCAATTAAAGGCCTATAATTTATCAAAAAAAAAAAATCATAGCAAATGAAAACATTGTTGCTTTTAATTCAACTATCAATGAATAGGATGGCAAATCAAATCACATGAACTTTGAATTAACCTAGAGAAAAATTCTTCACCAAAGTGAATATCAAGAACATGATTAAGAACCCTGGTTTATGCACCAACAAACATTAAAATAAATCATTTAGAGAAGTAGTAGGCTCACCATCCAGATCGTGCAGCATGCTGAACAAGGGAAATGCTGAAAGGAGAGTATCCAAAGAATACATAAGAAATATCATTTGGACTCTTCATTGATAAATCCAACAGTTTGATGAGGAGTGGAGCACTAAATTTTATAGTTCAATAGTTAGATAAATCATAACAGTGCTTCTATACAATTGGATGTCTTTGAAAAGTATAAAAATACATGTTCTTTACGTTAAGTAAAATAGATGATCCTTCAGTTGTTCTCTCACAATGGAGCCAGAGCCAGCACTATATAATTTAAAAGCAATTTGTTAAAGGCTATGGTATACAAACTCTCTATCCTTAACTACCAAAACTTTTAAAACATTAACTAATGAAATCATGCTTTCTATTAAGGGATATATTATCTGAGGATAAAGCTCATCAAAAATTACTTCACCCTCTCAACTTTTTTGGATACAGAGGACTAAGTCCATATACAAAGTAATGTCCATAGTTATTCCTAGCTAAGGCTCAACTAGGGATGGCAAAATGGCTTGTCGGCTCGAGCCGCTCGGGCTCGGCTCGAAAAAAGATCGGGCTAAGCTCGGCTCGCGGCTCGAGATTTCGAGCCAAAGCTCGAGCCAAGCTTTTTTTTGAGAGACGGGCTTTGGCTCGGCTCGGCTCGAGTAAAAAAAAAAAGCCCGCTAAAAAAGCTCAATGAGAGCTTGAACAATTAATTTCGACCACGAGTTCGGCTCAACTTGCTATATATACAAACTTTTCAATAAAAAATTTATGAATTTTTGCTATAAAAATAAGAGAAAAAGTAAAAGCTCGGGACTTGGCTCGGTTCAGCTCGGAAAAAGTTCGAGCTAAAGCTCGAGTCGAGCCTTATTTTTGGGGGACGAGCTTTAGCTCGACTCGGCTCGGGCCAAAAAAAGCTCGACCCCAAAAAGTTCGAGCCAAGTTCGAGCTTTGATCTTCGGCTCGTTGACACTCCTAGGCTCAACCTAGACTAATCAGGTTGTTTAGAGGAGTTTAGCGACACGATTTACTAAAAGAAAAAATCAAAAGTTCACAGTGAATAATACTAAGCATATGAGAAGTAGACCATAACTAAGTCTAAACATAATCGTGCAATACATAGTAACCCAATATAAAAACATTGATCTTCATATTTTTCTTATAATTTATATTTTCTTCATGAAGACTTTAAAGTACGGGCTTAATGAGACTTCTTCGAGACCACAATGGAGAAAAAAATACAGTTCAATACCTAAAAGTCAGTGGTAAGCCAAACATCCTTCCCTGCACCAAAAATCCATAAAAGAACTATTTAAGAGATGCCCATAACTCGTTTATACTCAAAAAAGGAACTCCCACCCGTAAACATCACAAACGATTTATACAACAACAAAAAAACATACAGAAGATCACATAACGAAAATATTAACAGAATAAATCAAACACCTAAGAATAGAGAGCTAAAAAAATAGGATAAATACATAAAAAGAATATGAAATTGCACATACTTGAGGTCGTCAATTTCCAATTTATGTGGAAGTCCTTTTTTTTTTTGGGTAAAACTTTACCGAAGTTCGAACAAAAATTGGAAGAAACTTACAGAAGAAGAGTAAAATGAAGACCTAAGGATTCTAATTTTAATTCACGATTTCTTTCATTTTGCCTCATCAATTGTGAACAAATTTAAGCCAATCAAGAATTTTTACCGCTAGAGATATTTTGTTCCAATTGGTTTGGTAGAGATATTTTGTTCCAATTGGTTTGCGGCTGGACTTGCAAATTGGTTTAAATCAAAATGAAAGAAATTTTGTGCCTAAAATCAGTTTACCTCAATAGTGAAAAACAAGTCTCTATTTGAAAGCAAAAAGATGACCTTCTTTTGCAGATCTTCTTCTTCTTACGAGAGCGAAAGGGACATTCTTTTGTAGATTGTCGTCTACTTACATCCTAACAGTCTGGATGGGAAATCTAAGGAAGAAAATATCGAGCAACCATCATAAATAAGATCGAACAATCACCGTCGGCTTTATATTTAGATTTGTAGTCGCTACAAACCACCAGTGGAAGGAGGAGGAAAAATCTATCTGAAATACCAAAAGACTACTTGGCGTCGAGAGAGAAAAGATTTGTCAAATGAAGAGGGAAAAGCGCTTAGTACTGGGAACCAAATAATGAATAGCATAGAAAATACGAGGGGGACAAAAAATGAATAGTATTTGATTATTCCCTCTTTTAAGAGAGGGTGATATACCTATAAAAAATGTAATTATGCCCACTTGGGGGAATTTTAACATTTCTATAGGTATATATGTTAGAAGTTTGCACTTATATTCTGAAGGTTTTTGAAATTTGATAGTTTATGTTTACAAGTACGATGACAATTATCAAGTAGAAAAAAATGAAATTTGACCAAGTCAAGACAATATTGATAGAATGAAAAACATTTGCCTGATATGAGTAAATTAACAATCCCAAAGAGCATTTTCATTCCATCATTTATATGCATTAGATCAACAAGAACTTGCAATAGCAGGCCTATAAAATCAAAGATCAAATAAAGACTCACTCAAACTCAACAAACGATCACGAAAATGAAGCAAAGAACAAAATTTTCTAGAGATGGAACTTCCAAGTTTAGAGTGAAGATATAATAAAGATTAATACCCAGTACAAAGGTAAGAAAATATGTCGTAAATACTTGAGCATACAACACTTTAAACCTCACTTTTCCTTTGCTTCTTTGATTTTTTCTTGTCAGAATGCTCCAAGGATCCAGTCGAGGTAACTGCACTAGAGACTCTACCCGAATCTTGGGCAGACTGACCAGAGGACTTACTCGGCTCATCAACACGTCTTCTCTTTGGAGGCTTTGGAGACTCCCCAGGGCCAGACATGGGACTCTTGTTTTTGCTAGTTGGCTCGGAGGAAACATGACCACTCATTATTTGAGAGCTTCTTTGCCTAGAACTTCGAGAAGGAGTTGCAAAGTGACGACCCGATATTGTTGAAGTAGGTGCAGAAGACCTCTGAGACATCTCTTTTGAGTTAATGCTATTGGGCTTTTGAAGTTCACTAGGCTCCGGGTAATGGACAAGAGATACACGCCTTGAGATCTTCCCAGCTGAAATACAATGCATCAATGGAAAATGAAACCAATTTACGATGTTCATCTCATCACAACATTAAGGAGAATTTTGTAAATAAGATCATATCCAAAATTGTAAATGTAAAGGAGACAACTCAATAACTTCTGCGCAATAAATGACAGAAATGCATATGATTTTCACTTGAAAGTCCAAAGTCTTTTCTCTGTTGTGAAAAAAATAAAATTAGAAACAAATTGAAAGGCAAATTTGTATTGTAAGTTGCACAAAAGGTTCGAGGTGGCCAGACAATAGCATTCATTCATTCGTGACATTATCAGGTTGTGCATCATTAACATTACACAGCCTGCAGTCCATTAATTAGGCATGTCATGTTATAGGATCTGTTCGGCGGCTTGTGGAGAGAATTAGAATTATTTGGTTGATTTAATTGTATTTTCTAGGTAAGATGAGAGGTTAAAAATTAGTTTAGGAAATTGTGTAATTGGAGAGAGAAAATATGGATGGTTAAAAAGTGATTTGGGAAATTGTGTAAATTAAATTTGTTGTCTTTTTTGTCTTTTAGTGTATTAATTTGTCAAATTAAATTACTACCGAACGGTCCCATAATGTACACGCTAACAGATTCAGACGCAATATTACATCTTCACTTTTTTTGCAACTAGTATTCAACCATGTGCTTCGCACGTCTTATGCACGCAATAAAAGATATTATACTTTGTATCTCCTATGTAATGAAGTATAAAATGAAAATTATTAAAATTATCATATTATACGAATATAATTATAACTCATTGAATATAAAATATAATAAATAATACGTTATTATTTATGATATCTAGTATTAAGGTATATTAAGGAGTATTAACACTAAATCGTGTTAGGTAGAATATTTTTAAACTCTTATGATCGTGTTAAATTAATTAGTATTGCTAATTTTAACTTTAGTAGTGAAAATAATCATTCATATGAAAATTACTCGATTACTTATTTATTAACTTATGAGTAAATTTTGTAATAGACATTTTCAATTTTTCTCAATTATTAAGTGTACATCATGTCATGACATTTATGTAGTAAAACGAAAATTTGAGAAGACGTTGAAAATGTGTTTGAACCATAGAAATATTTTCATTTTTTTGTCAAATTTGAGCAAGCGAGATTTCTTTCTCATTTGATAAGGATTTAAATCAGATTTTTATTAAATTTTGATTTTGGAACATAACCTAGTGGTTAGCCCAAAGGGTAATAGCCACTCTTACAATGCGAATAACATGGTTCGAGTCCCCACTTGGTAGAATTGGTGTTTTTTAATTTTTCATTGCATTCTTTTCCTTGAAAAAAAAAAAAAAAAACTCACTCCATTATGAAAACTATTTTTCTTTTAATTCTCTTTTATTTATTCAATTCTCCAAATATTTATATTTCATTGTTAGTTTAATAATTTTAGAATCATTTTTTATGGGATAAAGACTTAAAATTATTAAATATTTAAAGTTTTAAAATAAATTATAGTATCACTAATATAATTAACAACTATTAATCTATATTTTCTTTGAATTAATAATTCTAGAATAAAAACAATTATTACTATAATGTTTTATATCCTGTGTATATTTAATTTTTATGTAAAAAATCTAAATTAAAAAAATTCATTATTGCTCTCAAAATTTCTATTGTTTGAATTTTTTTTTTTCAATAATATTTAATACACCGGGTCAAACATGGGTCGACCCACTGACCCTTTCGTTTTTTCGAGTCGATACCTCAGCCAGGTTTAAAAACATACAAGTGAAAATTGAATACTTATTTATTTATAAATATGTTTTAATAACTTACCTCTTATCGTGCTTAATTAAAATAATAAAAAATTATTTTCTTCAAAGTGACCCTAATGTTCGCGTCCAAATAAATAACTCTATAATTTTTATTTTTATTATTCAAAAAGATATTGGTTTTAAAATGTATTTATTTTAACATAAATCGTAGTATACCAATTATTCATCATATTGATTATTTTAATCCTCTCTATACTATTTTAACATAAATCGTAGTGTACCAATTATTCAACATGTTTATTATTTTAACCCTCTCTATACTATTTCTATTGTGAGATTATATTAATTCTGTTATAATATTATTGGAATCTTGTATTGTATAAAAAAACACGTCTATATTTGATTTACGTTATAAACTTTAACGATTCAGTTTTAGAACTGTATAAACATATGTATTGAATTAAAACGTGCTATAAGATTGAAAATAGTTATCAATAAACACATTTTTATATGCATTGAATATAAATACCTTATATTGAAAATTGAATTTATTGTTTAATTAAATCAAAATCATTCGAAAAGCCATTCAACATTTATTTATATAGAAATATAATTTTTTTAATTAAGGGTAGTATACACTTAAGAGAATAGAAGTAAGGACATAATTGACAATTAAAAGATTTCTACACATCTATGCATTTATATATTAGTGATATAATTAGCACGCATATTTATTTGCTTCAGTTAACAATCATAAGAACCCAAAAAATCAACTTACAAGAAGTCTAATCTATTAAAATCATGTTTTATTAACACTTTGCAGATGACATTTGAATCGCAGTTCGTGTACTTTGCGGTCCGCTAGGTTATATTCCAGTTGCAACTTCTATTATATCTTGTCATGATCATGTCGGTCGGTAATGGTTCCAACACAGACACGAAAAGATAACCATATGGATAAATCAAGTCAACAAGTTTACAACATGAAAACAACTAGTTCTTAAAATTGAACTACTAACATCATGCTGGCTACAGATTCTATTTTTTTTTAAAAATATTGTCCACAGTTCAGTTCAGGCACACAATGCCAAGAATCATTCTCAGGTATTTGCAGACAATTGGGCATCGGCGGCCTTAACTCATGTTCATATTAGAATGATGGATAAGGATATGAAAGAAACGTAGAAAGTTGATAAAGGCACTAAAACTTCAAATTTATGAATTATATCAACTTTTATTACTTTACCTAGTTTTTTACTGACTTCTACATCTTAGTTTATTTTATCAAATCCATAACAACTTGATCATGTTACCTCGTGTTTGTATCTGGAAAGAACTTGTACCAGTACAAGTGATTTCCAACTAGTAATTGCATGCCCAAATCGCTAATATACTAATAGCTAACATGACAATACTCATTATTACTATAAATTAATCACAATTATAAAAGCAACAACCAAGAAAGCTACATAAAGCACGACAAGAAAACTCAAAAATGAGTACCAATTTTTGACTCTGATGCCGAAGATAAGAAAACCATTGCCTCAGGATCCTGGGATTTGAAACTAACCACGTCATAGGATTTTCCTGTCACCAGAAAACAATGCTAAAACAGTGAAAAAATAACTAAATTATATTGCACATAGGAAAATATGGCCGCGGTTAACCCAAATTACCAGAAGAACCTTCAAAACTGCCCAAATGTCCATCATGGTGAAGCTTCAATGACAATTCTTTCCCGTCAAAATCAGAAGCCTGTATTACATAGCAGGACAATCTTGAAAACAAAAAATTAAGAAGTCAATTAAAGACAAAATCTTTTGTTCAGTATGGTTGTTACAATGAGCAAGATTTGTTTTAAGGGAAAGAACGCAAATACACACAGAAAATTCAGTTTTTCCACCATTACAGGAATCAAATAGAAAAGGAAAACATAGAGGAAAAGTCTAAACATGTTTGGTTTCAGAAGACAACGTGATAAAAATGTACATAAGAAGACCATGAAGGAAATTTTTTAGAAACTGAACATTAGTTTTGATATTCAACTGATTTTGTGGGTACATCTTTTACTTTGGTAGGAATAAAAGAGTAGCCGATAGACATCGGTTAGTTTTTCATCCACCTCCTTGTTCAAGATAAACACAATCTTCCACCAGACCCAGAGACGTTGATTGTTTCCACTTTTTGAAACAAGTTTAATTGAATAATAAAAAATACAATTTGATACGAGTAGATAATGAACACGATGCAAGTAAAAAGATTTTTTACTTGATTAATGGGCCACTGAATGAGCCATAGCTCTGTTGAGTCGGTTAAATTGAGTTCGACAAGTGGATCTTTTTTATCCTCCTCGAAATCAGGTGGTAGTTTGTAACCTGCTTCACTGGAAACATCCATGGTTTCCTAAAATTCAGCTATGTAACCAGTAAAATAGAAGAAAGGGAAACAGATGTATTAATTATTTTTCCATCATTCCATGTATATTAACAACAAAATCTTCTAAAAGGCACAACCACTACCTTCCAAGTTTGTTGATGAAGATGTTGAGTAGAAATAACTGCAACGCGAGATAATTTGGTGCCAACGGGTGATGAATATGTCTCCCTTCTGCCACTCCACACGAAATTGTTCCCAATTTATAGAGTAATACCGAAGAAGAAACCCCAGCCGCTTGTCGCCCTTTGCTTTATGGCCACAGGCAAGGGTTACAGAAATTATTAACACATATAAGAGCATTTATGGTGGTAGGGGAAGGAAAGGGGGCGGGAAAGTTAGTGAGTTCAGCTTTCGACTCGTTAAAAGGCTCGATTCGACTCATGAAAAAATAGACTTAACCTTGGTCACGAAAAAAATTTGAGTGTTGGATAGTTCGAGTTCGGCTCGTGAAACTCGTGGGATCGGCTCGTAAAAGTCTAACAAGTAGCGAAATTGGCCAGCTCGAGTGTCCGACTCGTGTCCAGCTCGTACATTTGTATTCGTTTTCATGCGTTTTTTTTAACTTTTTTATGTTTATAAATTGTAATGATTGGATTAAAAAAATTATAAACAACAAAAAACACATAACAATATTATGTTATTATTATAGGTTTTAAGTTTTAAATTCTTAATCGAGTCCGGACTTTACGAGAATGTTGCAATATTACAAGAATGTTACATTTTAAACATAAATTGAATGTTACAAATATCACATAATATAATAATATATCTCAATATTCAATTCAATTTTCTATTTTAACTCTTTTAACTTTTAAGTCTTTCAAATATAAATTTAAAAAAAAAATGACGTCACGGGCTTGGGCTGGCTCGTGAGCCAATGGGCTCACGAGTCGGACTTGGACGTCTCATGTGGGAAATGAGCCGACTTGGTTCAGCTCGTTTCCCATACGAATTTCTTAGGTTCGACTCATGGATCAGACCAAACTCAAGGTAAAGGGTCGAGCCGAGCTGACTAGGCCCGTTTGACACCCCACACCCTTTATGGTGGTCATTGGGTGCCAGTCAGACCTAATAGGGGGAGATATGTGCCTCCAGTGGGTACTATAATTCCTACCCTAAACATTATCAAATATAGAAAAAATGAATTTTACATTTTCATTGATATTTTTTAACAATTTGTAATATAGTCTCTGTTTGTTGGAGACTAAAAATAAGATTTTTAGTAAATTTTGATAAAAGTTGATAAGATATGTGGTTGAATAGTTGTGAGTGCCATGAAATATATAGTTGAGATTAATTGTTGACTTTAACTCAGATTAAAATCTAAGTTTTAATTAATACCAAATAGGAGCATATTATTAAATATATTGTAAGCATTATGAGGAAATTCTATTATCTTAAAAGCAATAATTCTTTTTTATGCATTATCCAAAGTGGTCTATGTAGTTGTAGCTATGTAACATTTTTTATTAATTCCTCCCAATAGATAATAGATCCGAAATAAAGGAAATAATATCACCATGTTTATGTAAATCAGCTATAGATTATTTCTCAGACTCAACAAAATATTCTAAAGCGTCATAACGAAGAGTGTTTCTACTAATTTCAACGTCACTCTTTGACGTAAGTTGTGAAGTGTTGGTTATTCACTGTGCTTAGCGGCAACTCCACATCGACAATGTTCACCATTCCAACCCTGAGTTTCTTCTTTAGAATACATCGATGTGCTTAGTGTAGATGTAGAACCCGTACTCGAAGTACCAAATTGCAATTGAGTTTGTTTTCCTTCAACATGATCACGTTTGATCACACAATTGTGATATTGATGGTTGATGTGGGTAGTACTTTGTACCCTTTTGTCATTCCAAATGTTATGTACAATATTTGCACACTACTTTATATTATTGATTTACGTCAGTTTTACGACCCGTTCGAACTAATTTAAAATGATCACTACACTTTGTAGTTTTTTTTTTTTTACCTTTTTGCTTCCTTCTTGCATTGAGAATATCAAGTACATCTTCGAGGACTTCAACATTTTCTTCAATGTCATCTAAATCAATTGTATGACTACCTCCTACATCATCATTATCTTCTAAAATGAGAACTTCATTGAGAATGACAAATTCATCGTGAAAGTGAGATTGTGATTTATTTATGATTGCCCGTTGAAACATTCTCAACAAATTGACGAACATCCACTTGTTTATATGTTGAAACTTGAATAAAAGAAGAAGTGTGATTGTCGTATGAGATAATAAAAAATGAAATATGTAATTGTAGTATGTAAAGATAAAATGTGTATTGTGTAGTAATAGAGAATTAAATTGAAATATATAAATTGAGAATTGAATTAGATTATAATAGAAGAGAGTAGAGAGCCGATAATTGTAGAGATATGTGTGAAATTGAAATGAAAAAAATGTTTTATTTATGGATGAAAACTGAAAAAATAGACGTTTGTGATCGTGGGGGACCTCAATGGTCACTTTTAAAGAATGTGACCTTTTCATCGCATTTTTGAGCCGACGATGACTTGTTACAACGAACCACGAGCTAGGCTCGTTTTTCTTTTACTCTAATTGGCTCGTGCTCTTTTCTACGAGCCCTAGCAACTCGTGCGTTGAGCTTTGGCAAGCCACTTGACCTATTTGTCATCTCTACCAACAACATCATTTTCAGACCAATCCTAAGATGATCGATTCCACCAATGATCACTCAACCTCATACTAAGTGTCACTTTGATCATCCAATTAATTTTGTTTCAATATTGTCACCCAACTTTATATAAATTATAAAGTAGAAGTGGTGTTTGAAATAATGTCATATAAAGTTGGGTTGAAACAAAATCAAATTGGATAGCGAAAATGACACTAGTATGAAATTGGATGTCCCTTGATGTAATTAAAGTGACACTCATTATTGAGTTGGATGGCCATTGATGGAATTAACCCTCACGTCGACTACTTTGTGGTGCAAATTAATCCATATATTCCTTAGAGCATCCGCATTGGATGCGTTAAAGTAGATGTTAGTAGAATAAGTTAGAAATGAATTGAATTATCATCGATAAAAAATATACTTTTTTATTGATTTCATATTATATGATTTAATGATATCTTCAAAATGAGTACCATATTAATCTATAAACTTTTTTATTTTAAAAATAAATATTTATCATATTCTTAGACTTAAAAATTAAAACATTTATTGTGGCAACAATGAATGTGTTAACTTTAACATGTATATGTGTCATTTAACATCAATTTTTTGCCTCTAAATTTAACACATTCAATGCGGATGCTCTTAGCCTATGTTTTTCTGTCATTTTTTCAAACATTTTCTTTTTAATACTTATTTTTAGCCATACGTTCATACAATAAAAATATTTTACACATAAATCTAAAGTTTTTATCTACTTTTTAATTACACATTCTTCAAAAAATCATTATTCAAAATATTAATTTCTCTCTATAGGGTAAATATATTGTCACCACAAATTTTAAATACTGCACCACATTTTAATCACACTATATTTTAAGCCCATGTTTGGCCCCATTTTTTGAAAACCAAATTTATTCAACACTAAATCTCAACCTCCATCTTAATCAAGCTTAATATTTTGACTTTTCAAACATTTTTTAACCACACATTCTCCCAAAAATACTATTCAAAACCACATTTTTTTTCAATAGATACACCACAACAAATTTACAATCATAAGCCTAACCCAATAAAAAAAGAAAACAAAATCAAATTATCGTTGGCTTCATCTTTTCATCAATAATGCTAGTTGTACAATTGTGCTTGACAATACAATTGACAATTCCATCTAAATGTTTGAAATGCCCTTTAACTTAAGCACAGTTTCCTACCATACCAGCATTCCTCCAATTCGGAATTCATATGCCCCGACTCAGTCCATCTTGTACAATTAGACAACAAAATCCTCTCTTCCCATACCCGACGAAATCGAAGCCCCATTGCTCCCATACTTGACGAAATCGAAGCACCCGGTGTGATTTCTTCAAAGATCTACTGGTTCGCTGGTTTAGTGGTAGTGCCAAAGGTGTCGAAGGAGACGGAGACGATGGTCGACATTCTTGTGCAGTTTTCCACTCTGAAACCGTAGCTGTTAAGTTGAAATGAAGTTTAGGAACTCCATTGACCATCTGGTGTGGTTTTCAGGTTTTGATTTCTTGTTGGTTTGTAATAGGTGTTAACCGAACATAGGTATGGGAAGTTTACTTTGGTTCTATTTTCTATAAGCTTCATGTAGATGAAGCTGTAATCAATGGTAGTTGACAAATTTAAGCTTTAGTTCTTCCTGGTTTGTTGGTATAATTTTGTATAGAAGTTGAATCTTAGCTGTTGTAACCAATTAAAACTTCAGTTCTTCCTAAGCATATTCACATGTTTTGTTTCCATGACCAATACGTGTTATTTTATTTATATTGAAATGTTCCTGATCATTTAGAGCTTTATATTTTAAATTGAAAGTTATATTAGAGTTCAAGTAATTCAAAAAAGGCCTCTTTGTTTAAAAGGCATGGTCAAACAAATGTTTCATTTAAAAAGACCCCTTTCATAATTTATTAGTTCAATAGCCTCTTAGTTGGAAAAAATAAGAAAATGATTTATACAATTACCCAAATGTCCTTGCCAAACAAAACCTAATTTTTTTCCCTGGTTCATTTCACGTTCGCCATCTCAGTTGATTTCCTCTGCAAAAGTGGCTTCTTCTCCAATCAAGTTCATGCCCTTCTTCTCTGTGCTCTTCCTTTTCTTCAAAATCAGTTCCTTCATATTCTTTTTCTCCAAAAATGGACATTGTACTCCATTTTATCCAAACCCACATTTTATTTAGTGTATTGAAAATCCATTTTCCAACATTAATATTGAGTATTTGGAGAAAAAGAGAAGGTAATGTTGAATTTAAACACTTTTTAACCATTTTAGTTAAACAATATCTGAATCAATTCATGCTGATGTAATTTTGCTGATTTGCTCTTAATCCGCGCGTAACGAGTTCGAAATCGTTTTGGATATATTGATGTCGTTATTATTAATCTGTTCTTGTTTTTAACTATTTTTGATAGTTGAAGTAATTTATATGTTGGTAAATACAAGCTTCTCATGATATCTAAATTTGGGACAATAACTGGAGCATGTTCTTTACATTTGTGTTTCATAGCAGTTAGATATTGCATGTTATACATAAAAATGCTATGTTGAATTGCAGTTATGGGCAATGTGGATATGGTATGAATATCAACATGTTACTAGTTGAGTTTGAGTAGAATCTCGAATGTTTGTAGATATGAAAATATGTGGGGAATGCAAGAGGGAGAACATTGCATATTCTTGTTTCGAGGACAATTTCATATGTGAAATTACATGACACAGTGAAACAGCTGCTGAACATTGATTTAAGGATACATGAAATGGAGATGACATGTCATGTTCCAATAATCAGTCCACTTGTACGAGCTTAGGAGCTACGGATTAGCAATAATGTGTGGAGTGACAAGCTTCTTTTGATATTATAATTTCATTTTCATTTGCTCTTTTGTTATTGTATTTGTTGTATTGAAACGATGTTAAATTCAATTTATGTTGTTATGAATTTGTGTTCAATGATCATGTACAGGATTTAAATGATAGCTATAACGTTCCAATTATGAATGTATCACACTGTGTTTAATTAAAGTACCATATATGATGGTATCTACAAGCTTCTCGTGATATTTAAAGTGCAACATCATTTGAGAACATTTCTCGTTACATATGTGTTTCATTAACTGTTAGAGTTTGTCTCGTTTTCTTAAAAAAGTTATGTTGAATTGCAGTTATGTACAACGCCAGGTTACTGAATGATTTGCTTGAGAGTTCAACATCGTTCCACTTGATAAGAACTTGAAGTACATTGAATTTCTCCAAGGAAATATGGACGTGAATGCAATCGCTTGAAATGCGTACCAATGTAGAGGAAGAAATTGACCGTGAAGTTATTGGCATGGAACTTCGAGCCTTAGTTTGTATTGATGAATCTGGATTTTGTTTGTCTAGTTAAGAATCTTTTTGTGTTGTTGTTTATATGTGGAGGAAGAAATTGACAATGGAGTTATTGGCATGGAACTTCGAGCCTTAGTTTGTAGTGATGAATCTGGATTTTGTTTATCTAATTAAGAATCTTTTTGTGTAGTTGTTTATTTGTTTGGTTTGTATTAGGAACTATGTTTATCAATTTTTGTTGGAATAAGAATGATTGATTTTTAGCAGAATGTTATTCATTTGATTTTAAACTATAACGAGGTTTAATTCGTTAATTTGCACACATAACGACTTTAACGTCGTTCCCGTCTAAAAAAAATAGTAACGAGGTATAAATCGTTACTTCATAAACATTACGTGTTCAACATCGTTCCTTTTGAAAAAACATTACTGCTTTATATCTGTCCATAACGAGGTTGAACTCGTTACTGTGTACAAGTAACGACTTAAATGTCGTTATAGTTACTGCTTTGAAGTCGTTCGTAACGATATTAATGTCGTTACAGTTGAAAATATCTTACTGCTTTACTGTTGTTTATAACGACATTGAAATCGTTACTTCATAAAAATAACGACATAAATGTCGTTACATATATTTACGGATATGCCCTCGTCATCCAAAATTCCCAACAGTCAACAAAGTCGCACTAACTTTTCAAAAACGATGTTTAAATCGTTGTAACGACTTCAAATCCGTTATCGTTTGGAAGATCGTTTCATTGTAATCGTAACAACATTGAGCTCGTTTGTGTAGAAAATAGCCTAAAACGATGTGGAACTCGTTACTGTTTCTGTTGAACGAGTTCGAGATCGTTATGTTTCAGGCTCAGAAAGTCACGTAACGATAATTATATCGTTTGTTTACAAATTTGACGACATTAAGATCGTTCCAGTGTACTATATTACCAAAACAATGTCAATGTCGTTTTTTCGATAACAAAACGATATTGGAATCGTTATGTTCATAGCCGAATAAATATCATAACGAGTTAAATGTCGTTTTTTCGTAAGTTTGGCGAACTCTATATCGTTTCAGTATAAATTATTACTATAACGTCGTTTGTATCGTTTCTTCAATCGCAACACGACATGTATATCGTTATGACTCAAATCGTCGATCCGATCATTTTTTTTTGTCCGAAGTGCCTCCAATAGACGTAATCTAACAAAAATGGGTCATAAAAAGTGATTCAAACACTTTGTAAATCGACATGATTAGAAAGATAGGATCAATATGAGATGAAGTTCCTTTAGTTATCTATTACCTTGGAACTTCTACACTTGGGAGAAATGATTATATCTTTCTAATTATGTCGATTTACAAAGTATTTGAATCACCTTTTACGATCCATTTTTTTTAGATTACGCATGTTGGAAGCATTTCGGATGGTAAAGAACGATCGAATCATCGATTTCATCCATAACGACACACAAGTCGTGTTCCACATGAAGAAACGATATCTAAGCCGTTATAGTTATAATTTACACTGGAACGAGATGCATTTCGTTAATTTAATACTATAACGATATGGAAGACGTTATGATGGTTTGTCGATTTTTGACAAAACGATTTTAATATCGTTATGTTTGCAAAGAAACGATGTAAAAATCGTTTTAGCTAACATTTCAACTATAACGATCTTGATGTCGTTCAATTTGTACAGAAACGACATAATCGTCGTTATGTGATTTTCATATGCTGAATTAGAACGTTATTTAACTCGTTATATGTAAAATGAAACGACATATATATCGTTTTAATTTTATTTTCAACTCCAACGATCTCAAAATCGTTATTATTACATTGGAACGATTTATCAAATGATCACGATTTTGAAATCGTTACAACGACTTAAACATCGTTACGATAAAATTTGTGCAAGTTTGTTGATTGTTTGGATTTATGGACGACGAGGGCATTATTATAAATATGTCGTAACGACATAAACCTCGTTATGTGTAAAAAGTAACGACTTCAATGTCGTTATGAATAGATCTGAAGCAGTAACTATAACGACATTTAACTCGTTATGTATACAAAGTAACGATTTAGACCTCGTTATGAATAGATTTGAAGTAGTACATTGAATTCGTTATGCATACACAATAACGACTTCAATCTCGTTACTACATTTTTTCAACTATAACGACATTGAACTTGTTACATGTGCAAAGTAATGATTTAGACATCGAAACAGTTCTCATATCGTTATGAGTTCCATTACAAGGTACCTATGGCGACAAAAACTCATCTATAGCAATACATAGCACATTTTTTCAAATGACTTTTTAACCACATAAATTTCTCAAACCACTTTTGAACCACATAATATACCTCGAAATTATCACATTCCTTGTTTATAAGCAAAAATTATTTATCAAACAGAGGCTTGATTTTCAAGATAAAAATCTACACATACGGGTGAGTTTGCATATTATTTAGTGCATTTGTGTTGTGTGAATTTGAATTTTTTTCCCTTATTTTCGGTCTCTTTAAAAAAAAAATTTGGGGGCGCTATCCCCAAAGCCCCAAAATATTCATCGCAAAAAATACACGTTCATCTCTGTGTCTTACTATTACTAATTGTCTGCGTCCAACACTGCTTATATATTTACTAGATATTAAATTTTCAATTCCTTGCAATATTAAATTTAAAATATTTTTGGAATATAATATATATTTATTAGCTATAATTCATTACATAAATTATTATTGATTCAAGTGGTTGAGTTTTTAAAATATTCATGGTTCAATTCCTTGCAACTTTATATTTATGGGAAATGAAATACAATTTTTTAGAATACAATATATATAGGTTAGAGATAATTTGAACACATAATGTTGTTGGTTGAAATGGTTGAGTTCTCAAAGTTTTACCTATAGGTGTAGGGTTCGAATCTTTGCACACCTAGAAGAAGGAAATATATTTTTTAGTTTTTCCATCAAGGATAAAAAGGTCATTTGATACTTTAAAATATTTTTCCTTTTTTTTTATATTCTTATTTTAGTCAAGGGGTTAGTTGGACAAAAGTTTTGTGAGTGAGGGTTATCCCAGTTAATTCCCCTTCAAAAAATCGGTTGGAAATTTTATTGTTGGAATCTGCCTTGAATGGGATAGTATTTGGACGTGGCTTCATATGTTTGAGCAATTGATTATGTATTGTTCACATCTTTGAACTTACCAAGGGAAGACATTGTTGGTTTCCAGTGCGGTGGGAAGGCTGTCACTCGTCGGAATTTATTGAGGGGAACCACATGGAAATGTTCTGAAGTCTGCGCAAACCCAAGGAAATGTCTTCCTCCTCTTCTTCGGCGCCAGAGATGTTACTAGCTCCGGCGGTGTGGGTCGGCGGCACCGAATCAATGGCAGAGGATTGGGTCTTTTTTTTTTTTTTTTTTTGAGCTACGGGGTAACTTGCAAGGAAAGGGAAAGCACACTGATCTAAAATGGGAGGTGACAGGCAGCAATTGATTTTTTAGTTTTAAAAATATCACGATATTCTCACTCCAAAATCTCGCGAGAATATGGAATTGTCAATTGCATTGTCAAGCACAATTGTACAACTATCATGATTGTCTTTTCATTACCATTTTCATCCCCACCCATTCTTCCTCAACTAATTTCCTCCACTTATTCTGCCACCATTCAAAAGATGTCAAATTGTTAAAACTTAAAACTATATTATCATCAAGTCAACTCCAATTTGACGATCTTGATTCAAGTCCTACCCTCATCAATGACGATAGCCGCTCGACGAATTCAAATCAATTCGAGGTGCCCATATTTCGACTCTCCTAAGGGAATCGGTTGGTTACATGATTGAAATATGGATTGCAACTTGGAACTTCTCCCTCTTGAATTTGCGGATTTATATTATTGGAAAATTGAGAGTGTAAATACTGATGGGCCGACTATGTTGGTGAAATTAATGGTGAAACACGCACACACATTATTTGTTTTCCTTTCTCCATAGGGTAATGATACACTCCCCTCGGGAGTGACCAGTGCCCCTACTGCCCTCTATGTGAGAGGGCGGTTAAGCTAGAGGTCACTCTGAGAGGAGTCCATCATCTTTCTTCTCCATAAGGTAGATAATAGGAAAACAGGAGAAAAGAAGGAATATAATGGGAAGGACGACATGGCGTGCTTAAGAATTAGAGAAGAAACTAGTGGTTATCTTAATCTGAATCTATATATCTTCTATATATCTATATAAAAACAAAGTATTTACTAAAAATAACAAACACACACTTTCCCGCCAAAATGCACTTGCTAAATTCGGAAAGGTTTTGCCAAAAACAAAAAAAATAAAAAAATAAATGAAAAATGAGTGCATTTTGGAAAGTGTAATGATTGCAAATTTAAATTACAATTTTGAGCCATACATGCATTTTGATGTGTTCCGGACCCTCGACAATCGGAGTCATAGCAGGCTTGACGGAAAAAATTAAATATTCAAGCCAAATAAAAGTGCAATTCAGTCAACCATGTCGGAATTAGATGCATAATATGTGTTTTTCGACTGATTTTATGGTCAAATTTCATCATTTTGGGTTTCAAAACAGCAAGTCAATTATGCAGACGGAAATTAGGGTTTTTGCGTATTTTTAGGTTAAATTTTGTTTTTAATTATTTGTTTGCCTGTTTTAGAATTTTAGTCTAATTAGAATTCTATTTTGAGTCAATTAGCGGCTATGTTATTTTACTTATTTATATTCCTTTCCATTCATTGTAATTCAGACTTTGATTATTGAATAAAAAGAGATTGAATGTTTTTCAATTGTTTAATGTGTGGATTCACATTACAAACCCGAACTTATCGAGATTGATTATCTTGTGGCGTTCATCCAGAACTTATCAAATATTCCCGAGAGTATTTTGGCGTTCAAAATCAGAGACTTATCAAGGAGATTGGGCAAATCCTTGTGGCGTTTCTAAAGTCGTGGTTCTTTATTCCGCATCGTCGAGCCATCGTGTCGTGAATATCGGGTCATGATTCATCCGTCCAACCACGACCTGAGTTCGGAACTTTCCGGCATTGCTTCTGCTCTTCGAACCTCATCATCTGGTATCAGAGCTGGACTCTGAATTCAGGTTTTTTCTATCCAGTTTGATTTTTATGTTTATCATCGAGTCCCATAAAAATCATCCATATCTTGTTGTTGAGTCTTTATTTTCTTGAGTGTTCTTCGTGCCAGTAATTTTTTTCCAGTTTGATCCATATAAAAATTCAAAAGTGTTTGTTTTATTCGATTCTTATCCAAATCCTGTTCCGTTTGTTTTGTTGCGTTCGTGTCGAATTTTCGGATTTATTAAAAAAAAATTATTTAATTCCGAAAATTCATTATTCAAAAAAAAAGAGTTATTCCAAATTCAAGAACCACTTTCTTGAGTTTCTTTAAAATTCTTGATATTCATTTCCTTCCAGGTCAATAAAAGTCGTTCTTACTATTTGATGTCTAAATCCTCTTCATTCTTGAATTTTTTTTAACGCCACATAAGGAATGGAATATGATCCGGGCTTTTTATTCCAAACTAGATATTATGTGGATCATAAGGGGTGTAGTTTGGCGATTGATGGAAAGTGCTTTACTAATTTCGTTAGTAGCACCGTGGTTGAAAAATTAGGATTGGCCCTAGAACCACACTATAAACATTATAGGATGACGTGGATGAGGGAGTTTGGGAATTTCAAAGTAACCAAACAAGTTCTAGTGCCTATTGCCCAGGGAAGGTATAGTGAGGATGTATGGTGTGATGTAGTGCCATTAAAATCTTATCATATTTTATTGGGAAAACCATGGAGACATAGGAGGGAGGTTGTTTATGATAAGAGTATGCACATATACCAATTCCTTAAGAAAGGGAAAACATGCGTACTATATGGGTTGACATTAGAGGAAGCACTAGAAGATTCACGGAGGGTAAGGAAGGAGAGTGAAAAGTGGTATAATAGGAGGCATCACGGGGATAAGGATATTGATAAGAAGGAGGGAGAGTTGAAATTAAAAACAAATAAACAAACTCCAAAATTTGATGAGGAGAAGGTGGAATTGGGAGTTGAGGTTGAAGTTCAAGATTTGAGCGATGAATTGGAAGATCCACATTTGGGTAGCAATTAGGTAGTGCACGAGCATGGTGATAAAAGTGTGGAGTTAGGAGATGTGGTTGAGTTTGAAGATAAAAAAATTGAACAAGAAGTTGCAAAAGAGAAAAGAGGCGAAGAGAAGAACCTCGCGGTTCAAGAAGTGGAGTTGGTGGTGGTTTTTCATGAATACAAGGATCCATATCTTGTATCTCATGAAGCTAACACGTCCCTCCCCATTTTGTTTAAATCTTTTTTGCAGGTTAATTATGATTGGAAGCTTCAACCACACTACGAATGGCAAAGGAAGTTCAAGCTCCATCTCTTCCATGTTTTCCAATCAAAGGAGCATAATTTATTGAACTCATGGCATTGAAGCAATAATTTTCCGTTTGATCCAGGAGGTGAAGTGAAACAACAGGAACAAAGTTATGATTCGGGACGAATCATCCTAAAGAAGGAGGGTATGATGTGTTCCGGACCCTCGACAATCGGAGTCATAGCAGGCTTGACGGAAAAAGTTAAATATTCAAGCCAAATAAAAGTGCAATCCAGTCAACCATGTCGGAATTAGATGCATAATATGTGTTTTTCGAGTACAAATGGACCACTAAGCAAAACTCATGGGCTAAAACCCTTGAGCCGACTGATTTTATGGCCAAATTCCATCATTTGGGGTTTCAAAACAACAAGTCAATTATGCAGATAGAAATTAGGGTTTTTGCGCATTTTTAGGTTAAATTTTGTTTTTAATTATTTGTTTGCCTATTTTAGAATTTTATTCTAATTAGAATTCTATTTTGAGTCAATTAGCGGCTAGGTTATTTTACTTATTTATATTCCTTTCCATTCATTGTAATTCAGACTTTTATTATTGAATAAAAAGAGATTGAATGTTTTTCAATTGTTTAATGTGTGGATTCACATTACAAATCCGAACTTATCAAGATTGATTATCTTGTGGCGTTCATCCAGAACTTATCAAATATTCGCGAGCGTATTTGTGGTGTTCAAAACCAGAGACTTATCAAGGAGATTAGGCAAATTCTTGTGGCGTTTCGAAAGTCGTGGTTCTTTATTCCGCATCGTCGAGTCATCGCGTCGTGAATATCGGGTCATGATTCATCCATCCAACCACAACCTGAGTTCGGAACTTTCCGGCATTTCCTCCGCGCTTCGAACCTCATCACATTTGTTCCCAAATAAAAAAAATAAAAAAACATTTTTAGCATTGTTAAATTATATAAAAAATAATGGTAGTTAAAATTTTTTGTTTAAAAACAAAGAATGTAATGTTTTCGAGGTAAAAATTAGTGATTGAAAAGTGGAAAAAAAATATGTGTGATTAAAAAGTAATTTAAAAGCTAGTTGTTTGAAAATATTTTGTCAAAAAGAGATGTTTCGTTCCAATTTCAAAAAAGGACAACTTAAAATTGTCTATAATCTTATTATGAATCTTAACTTCATTTATTTTTTTGTGAAAAATCTATATATCTATATCTATAAAAACAAAGTCTTTACTAAAAATAACACACACACACACTTTCCTACCAAAATGTACTTGCTAAATTTGGAAAGGTTTTACCAAAAACACAAAAATTAAAAAATAAATGAAAAATGATAGTATTTTTGAAAGCATATTGATTACAAATTTGAATTATACTTTTGAGCACTACATGCACTTATTCCCAAATAAAAAAAAAAAATCATTTTTAGCACTGTTAAATTATATAAAAAATAATGGTAGTTAAATTTTTTTGTTTAAAAACAAAGAATATGATGTTTTCGAGGTAAAAATTAGTGATTGAAAAGTGGAGAGAAAAATATCTGTGATTAAAAAGTAGTTTTAAAGCGAGTTTTTAAAAATATTTTGTCAAACAGAGATGTTTCGTTCCAATTTCAAAAAAGGACAATTTAAAATTGTTTATAATCTTATTATGAATCTTAATTTTTTTTTTTTTTTTGTGAAAAATGTATATTTTATTATATATATATAAACAAAGTCTTTACTAAAAATAACACACACACACTTTCCAACCAAAATGCATTTGCCAAAAATGCAAAAAATTAAAAAAAAAATAAAAATGATTACATTTTGGAAAGTGTATTGAATGCAAATTTGAATTACATTTTTTAGCACTACATGCATTTGTTCCCAAATAAAATAAAATAAAAATTAAAAAAATTCTTTTTTAGCATTGTTAAATTATACTTTTGAGCACTATATGCATTTGTTCTCAAATAAAAAAAAAATAAAAATAACAATTTTTAGCACTGTTAAATTACATAAAAAAATAATGGTAGTTAATTTTTTTTGTTTAAAAACAAAGAATGTGTGTTTTGGAGGTAAAAATTAGTGATTAAAAAGTGGAGAGAAAATATATGTGATTAAAAAGTAGTTTAAAAGTGAGTTGTTTAAAAATATTTTGTCAAATAGAGATTCTTCGTTTCAATTTCAAAAAAGGACAATTTAAAATTGTCTATAATCTTATTATGAATCTTAACTTCATTTTTTTTTTTTTTTTGTGAAAAATGTGAAAAAAATTACATCAAAAACATCATAAGTCTAATTTAAAAAATAAATAGATAATTCTTTATTGCTATAAAAAATTATTCAAGATCCGTAATTCAGAAATTTTGTTAAATTAATTAAAAAAATTATTCAAAAATATTCTGCTTAATCATAGTGTAACTAATTCGGTAAAGTAACATTACATTATTTCTAAAGATATAAAATTATATTATAAAATGTGTTGAAAAATATTTAAATAATCCGAAAATATTTTAGTTTAAAGAACGAAAAATGTTTTAGTTTAAAGAACTTAAAAACATTCCTTATATTGTGTATTTTTTTTATAAGTTTTCCAATTAGATTATATAAAAAATAAAAAAAATTAACTGACTAATTCAAAAAAATTCTTTCAAATCGAATAATTTTATACTTGATTGAATATAATTTTCCGTCATATGTAAGGACAATTAAAAAGAGTTAGAAGTAATCACTCTCGCATGTTTGAATGTATTTGAAAAATCCTATAGGTAACTATCAGTATTAAATTATGTTTAAGCATGTGTTCGATAAACTTGCAAAAATGGTTTATAAACCATTTTATAACCCACTTTTTTAATCATACACATTATTGTATTATTTTGAAGTGAGAACTATGTAATATAGGTGTCAAATCGAAGATCTTAACAAGAAGTTTAATACAATATAACAAGTGAGAGCAAACTGTAAAAACATTGTCCGTAAAATCGTCCAAAGATCAAATGTCAAAGTTTTACCTTTTACTTCATTTTAAATTATATCATTTAAGTTATATAATACTTCGTATTCAGAAAACCTGAAATGGTTCGACCTGAAAGGGGCAACAGATCAAGGGTCAGAGATTGAATCGGGTTGAACCGGGGTCGAATTGATTTTAATTAAAAAATAAATAATTATTTCAAAGATCAGAAAATTCTCTAAACAAAATTATTTTAGAAATAAAACAACATTTACTCATTTGGAGTAAAATTAAATAAACAAAAAAATATAACAACAATATTCTTACCAATTCAAAGCAAATATAGATTTGTGGTTGTAAATAATTTAATATATATTAAAAAAAGATAAAAATAACTTAATTGAAAAAAGAAAGTTTAACAAACAAATAAATAGAAAATAAATTTTTTTTTTTTTGAAGAGACAAACAATTTTAAAAAGAAAAGAAAATCTTATAATGATCATAATTTCTTATTTTTTATTAGTTTTGTAAATGTTGCATTTCCTATTGTGATTACTTTTTTTTTTTTTAAGTTTTGAATTCGTTAATATTTTATATTAAAATGTTATTGTACTATTTTTTATTTGATATGATTATATAATTAATATATTTTCATAAACTTTGATCAAAATTACTATCAAAACTATATTCCCGTGCATCGCAAGGTGAAAATATTAGTATATATAATAACAACATAGCCGTCACAGACATCTGCACATAGTTTCCCGTCATTTTTACTTGCTATTTTAGGAAACTTTGTAATTTTATTAATTATTTTAATAACTTAATTAGGAAAATTCAATTAATGCAAAATTAATTATAGGTGACATGTAATAAATGATCTATTAATTTGTAAAAAATATAACATTTATGAAAAGGTCAAATGTATATTATTTGTATTCTTTTGATGATTATTGTAATATTTTGAAGTAAAAATATATATATAATATGGGTGTCAAATTCAAGATCTTAACGAGAAGTTTAATACAAGTTAACAAATGAGAGCAAACTCTAAATATATCATTCGTAAAATTGTTTCAAATAATAAAGGTAAAAGTTTTACTTATACTTTTTACTTTTTCCAATATCTAATCTTTTTAATTTATCTCATTTAAATCACAGAATGATATCTATCCTTCTTACCTAAACTCAATTTGACATAAATGACTAATTTCAAATCTTTTTCTTATCAAATTAAAAGAAATAATAGATATCCGATATTTTTAAGTAAATTCAATTAAATCATTTTAATTTCTTCAACTTTAGGTTTCGATAAACTCTTTGGTAATTTTGAAATTAATTTTATAAATTTACTCATTTTGTTCATTTATCTATTTTTTTAAATTTATAAATTTAAAATAACATCAATTTGTAAAAAATATATACTACGGACTTTAACAATTAATTCATTGAATTCTATAGAAAATAAAAATATAGGGTTTTAGCAAACTTATTCTATTTAAAAGTAAAATATGGTCAATACATTTATTTAACATGCACAAAAAATAGTTTTTTTTTTTTTTTTTTTTTTTTTTTTTTTTTTTTTTTTGTAATATGACAATTTGTAATACTTGGTGAAAAATAAAATGTCACGTTGCGTTAGAAACAATTGAATATGAGTATGGTTGACAGAGACTAAAGAAATAGTTTTAAATGTGTGATTGAAAGTGAAATAAAGTAGTATAAAAAAATAAAATAATTGTCAAATCAATCAATTGAGTGGCTGAAAATTAAAATTGAAAATTGATTTTTTTTTATATAGAATGTGCGGTTAAAAAAAAATGTGCAATTGTGAAAAGTTAGTTTTTAAATAATATGTGGTTGTTATAAATCATAATTAAAAAAAAAATTATTTTTGAATAAAGAATTTCTATATGAATAAATAAACTTAGAAAACTAGAGAATGAACAATTAACTATTAAAAAAAACATGCAAGTCATAACTTTATTTATTTATTTATTTATTTTTTGGTATTTTGATTGTATATTGAATACACAATTTATGCATTAAAGTAAGAAATCTTATAAGGAGAAATGAAATTACAAATTATTCACAATTTGCGTATGCAAGTTATTTTTTATTTTTTGTTCATTGTATTACTTTTGTTGGGTATTGTAATTTTTATAACTTATTCAATAAAAAAATTTCAATTATATATTCCGTGCATCGCACGGGTATGATTACTAGTTTATGTAATTTCATTTATGTCTAATTTTGTAAATAAAAAATGTAATTAAATTTTCGGTGACAATATAGTCACTCCTCTCTATAATCTCCATCAAACAACTCACTAAGATAATATCTCGTAATAGAGAAGAAAATGGCACTCTAGATAGTTGCTCTTTTCTGCTTCCTTGTGTTCATCTTTTATCCAAAGGATTCTATAGTTCAAGATCTCCAAAATAGCTACCTCCCTC
The DNA here is from genome assembly GCA_963555705.1 of Ligustrum vulgare. NCBI lineage: Eukaryota > Viridiplantae > Streptophyta > Magnoliopsida > Lamiales > Oleaceae > Ligustrum > Ligustrum vulgare. The sequence goes on from OY743168.1 coordinate 19,865,137, forward strand.
TCCGTCATGGTTTTCGATCATCGGAAACCTTCACCAGTTGGGTTTACACCCCCATCGCACTCTCCAACTGCTATCTAATCGCTATGGTCCGCTTTTCTTACTTAACCTCGACAACATTCCGGTGTTTGTAGTCTCCTATGCTGACGCAGCGCGTATGATCATGAAAGATCATGATTTGATTTTCTCAAATAGGTTATTTGTCACAGAGGCCCGCCTAGGTATGTCAACGAGCCGAGCCGCGAGCCGAACATTAAGGCTCGAGCTTTTTAGGGTCAAACTTTTTTTGGCCCGAGCCGAGCCGAGCCAAAGCTCGACCAAAATTTTGAGGCTCGGCTCGAGCTCTTCGAGTCGGGCCGCGCCCCCCCCTTTTTTTTTTTTAAAAAAAGTCAAATACGGCGAATGAATTGTAATTATGTATGCAATAAATGTAGTTAAAATATCAAACATAAGATTTAATAAAAATGTAAATGTAGATTTCGTAAAGACTAAAGTCCATCTATACTAAATTACTAATTGTTTTATATATATTCAATAAATGTTACAAGTTACAACCCTCCTCCTTTTTCTGGGCTTGGGACCAGCTATGATCAACATAGGCGGAGTTAAAAATTGTACATGAATAAAAAATTTCGTGTACAATTTTTTAAAAAACTTAATAATTTAAATTACACAAAATAATTTTTAAAAACTTACAATTTCTTCTATCTTAAATATTGCTCCAAGTCCTCGACCATGATGCTATCAACTTTATCTTGAAGTCGTAAATCTGCACATTTCCAATCCTTCAAGCATACAAGAGCTTCTAATATGTGTTCCTTCAGTCTTGATCGTTCGTCTGACAAAATCTTACCACTTAAACTAAATGCAGCCTCCGATGCCATAGTGGACACCGGATGTGTTAGTAAATCACGTGCAATTTTTGCTACAACTGGATATTGTCTTTCATTACACCTCCACCAAGTTAAAACATCAAAATTCTCTAATTCTTGTGGTGTTAAAACACTGCGAACGTCCACACACACGTACCTAGCTAATTCAGATGGAATTTCAACGTTTGTACCACCTATCGATCTAGATGTGTTTCCACTGCAACTAATTGAGGGAGCACTTGCATTTGTGTTAATAAAGTCCCATAAAGAATTAGAATGCATTGGAGTACTTTGGGAAACATTAGTTTGGGAACTAGAACTGCATTGATCTTTTTTTGCAGTATAATAATTGTACATTTCACATAATAAAGATTTCGTATTAACATGTGATAATTCTATATTAAAATTTTGTGAAATTCCCTTTATAATAGCTTTAGTGCCCATTAAGTTTAATCGATGATCCATCACCGATGCTAAAATAAATAAAGAAGGTAATTCTTCTCAATATTTGCAAAATTTTAACTCCATGGAGCTGACTACATCATTAAAAATTGGCAGATTCCTATATTGATTGAATATTTGTGCAAAATGAAAAAAGTGTTATAAAACAAGTGAAGATGTTGGGTAATAAACACCACTGCATGCATTTGTGGCATCATAAAAGGCTTTTAAAAATATTTTTACACAGAATGCAATTTTCCATTCCCAATCTTCTAAATTATGGTCAGATCCATACGTATGTCTACCATTATAATATATTGAAATAATTTTATCATAATTTTTGCATAAGTGTAACATAAGGTATGTAGAGTTCCATCTATGTGATACATCTGTAGCAAATGAATGTTCTTCTAAACTATACTCCGCACACAAACTATTAAATGCTTGTTTTCTTGATGGTGATACATTTATGAAATTTATTACTTGTCTAATTTTATCTAAGGATTTTTCAATATGTTTTAAACCACTTTTAACAATTAAGTTGATAATGTGACAAACACAACGTTGGTGAAAAAATAAACTATCAAATGCAGGGTTAAAATCAGAAACAAATTTATCAATAACAACCTTATTAACGCTAGCATTATCAAAAGTAAAACTACGAATCATATCTTGCATTCTGAATTCTTGTATAATCCCTTTTAAAGCTAAATATATGTTAGCGGCATTATGAGGATATTCCACTAATCTAAATGCAATAATTTTTTTGTGTAAAATCCAAAGATTGTCAATGTAATGAGCTGTGGCAGCAATATAACCTTTTTTGTTACCACCGGTCCATAAATCAGATGTAAACGAAATAATAGTATCATATGTTTTTAAGGCTTTAATGGTAGTTTATTTCTTTTTGTAATATAATTTTACGGTGTCTGCACGAAGTGTATTTCTACAGTAAGGAGTATACCTGGGTTGAAGATAATTCTGTACAAGTCGGGTGAAGTGAATAGAGTCAATTAAAGAAAGTGGCATCTCAGCGACCGCCACATATGCAACCATACCTTCACGAAATCTTTCTTGCGAATACAAAAAGGTTGAAAGATTAGAACCAGAGCTCTAGAACCACCATAAACAAGCTGGGACTGTGTTGGGTCAGCAACCAGTTTTGCTTTACACGTCCTTGCTATGTGCGGGTTCAAATGTGACGTGCTTGACCCGGGCTTCCAGCTCATTTCCTTACCACAGTAATTGCAGCACGCTTTCCATATATCAACTCCATTTTCAACACCAATTTTTTTTCTTGTCATATGTTTCCAGCAATCCGATGACTCTTTTTTAACTCGCTTGATTTCAACAACTTCCTCCTCTTTGATATCATCCAAGTCAATGGGAGCATTTTCGGAGGCATCGATATGAGAGGGAGTACTAGAACTACCCCTGAATTGGTTAACTTCATCGCTGTTAAACTCCATATGTATTGTAGTGTACACTATAGTTTCAAATTTGAAAGTTGAAACCGAGAGAAATATTATCATAAGAATTGAAGAATATAGAGAAATAGAGAATTGAATAGAAATTATAGCAAACAAATGAATATTATGACAAAATGAAAAAACTTGTAACTTGTAAGTGAACTGTGAATTTACAAACAAAATGCGACCTATTTATAGAAAAAAAATATGGGAAAACAAAAAAAATTCAAATTTCAAATTTTCATAAAAAAAAATCTGTATCATTCAAATACATTATACAGATCAAAAAGCAGTCCGTTGGACCGCTGCAACGCATGTTGCAGGCAGCTGCTTTAGCTGCCAGCTAAAGCAGTTGCTAGCAGCACAGTTGCCTGCAAATTGCAGGCAGCTATGTAGCTGCCTGCAATTTGCAGGCAGCAACACGGGCCGACCCATGTGGCTCGGTGGGCCACACGGGCCGGCCCCGGCTCGAGCCCACTGAGCATTTTTGGGCTCGGCTCGAGCTTCGGCTCGGTCCTACAAGCCTCGAGCCGAGCTTAGTCCGAGATTTTAACGAGACGAGCCCGAGCTACCTGAGTCAACGAGCCGTTTTGACACGCCTAGGCCCACCAGACAAAGCAAGAGAAACGAAGTTGGTTCAGTGGCTGAAGAAGGGAAGAAGGAGCAAAGGGCACAACAACGGCCATAACTGAATTTTGAATGAGGAAACGTCATCGTTTTGCAGTAGAGTCTCTTTTAAAGGTTTAATAAACGCGTTATAGCGCTTAGAGGATAGGAACACGAGTTCAAGTCACGGTTTAAGGCTAAATTCTATTGCAGTATTAGTCAGTTGGTTAATTTCAGCATTTTCTTCTTTTCTCTTCTGTAAAATCTTCTTCTAATCTTTTTCAATGTTCATCTGATTCTCACCTTAATTCTTGTAATTGGATTTGAATTCAATATATATTGTAGCTGGGTTGTTAATTGCCCACCTGAATTGGCTGGTTTGTGGTGTTGGATAATTTGAATTGGCGTGAGTTGGGTTAGTTTGTGACATTGGTATCAAAGCAGCTCCGATCCGTCTGGGATTATGGAAACTCGAGCCAAGGTGATGGAGGAAACTATTAAGAGGCTGGAACAAGAGAAGCGTGCATTGGAAGGTTTAGTGTTCAGCTTAAAGGAGTCAGTGGATGAATTGAGTGAAAAATGTGCAGGATCTGAGGAGAAAATAGAATCACAGTTCACAAAAGTTAGTGAGAATTTGGGATCTAGGCTGATTCAATCTGATAAGAAGATAGATGACATGGTGAAGACATTCTGTCAACAGATGGCAGATATGAAGGCATTGATTGAAACCGGCTTGGTACCCAGGTTTCAATATACTGGATCCAGCAGCCAAGGGAAAGAGAAGACAGAGATAACCAGTATGCTCTGCCTTGCTGGAAATGGACTGCTACCTATGCCTACAGGTAACACCTATCAATTTGCAAGTATGGCTAATGATAGAGTACATGACTGGTTACCCAAAATAGATTTTCATTATTTCAATGGGGAAGGGCCTAGGGAATGGGTAAGGAAGGCCCAAAAATACTTTCAGATCCATAATGTGAGGGAAGAAGTAAAAGTGGGGATTGCTGAGATGTATTTGCAGGGAAAAGTTGATATATGGTTCATAGTTTTTCTGTCAGTCATCCAAATGCCACGTGGGAGGTGTTTGCAGCTGAGATTTGTAAGAGGTTTGCAGAGAGTGCAGGAGAGGAAGTGATGGAAATCTTTTGTAAAATCAAGCAGAAGGGATGTGTGGGTGAATATCAAGAATTGTTTGAAGAGTTTGATGGTGTTATTGCCATTAGCCCCAGAGAGTTACTATATCTCCGTATTTACTAGTGGATTAAGGGATGAAATTAGATCGATGGTGAAGATGATGAAACCTGATACACTATCCCAAGCCTTTGAAATAGCCCTCCTACAAGAAACAACTATCCAAGCACTCACCAAGAACACTAAACCACAAAAGCCACTTTCCTTCACCAAAAATACTTACCTTCCACAGAAAACCAACCACAACCAAAATCCAATCCAAAACCAACCAAATCGAGTTTCTACCCCACACCAAACTAACCAAAACCCAAATTACAAAACTATTTCGCATGCTGATATCCAAACCAAACGAAATTTGGGGCTATATTTCAGATGTGATGAGAAGTATGCGCCAGGACATGTGTGTAAGAACAGGGTATTAAACTACATTGTGGTGGAGGATGGTGAAATGGAGGAAAAAGGAAGAAGTATGTCTCATGGGTGAGGAAGATACTGAAGAATTCATGCAAATTTCGGTACATGTCTTATTGGGTAACACTAAGCACAAAACCATTAGAATACCGAGGAAGGTGAAGGGGAGAAGGATTTCTATTCTTATAGATAGTGGAAGTACCCCAACTTTATGGATGAGAGGCTGGTAAAGGTCTTGGGCTATGAAAGTTAGAAGAGTAAACCCATGACTGTTATGGTAGCAAACGGGCAAAAGTTAGAGAGCAGGTATATGAGTCAACCTTTATGTTGGTCAATGCAGGATTATGAGCTCCAGTTCAGGTTTAGAACCCTCAGCTAAAGGGAAGTGATCTGGTTCTAGGAATTAACTGGCTCAGTCAATTTGGACCAATGATTTGTGATTTTAGAGAGGGATATATCAGTTTTAATTATAAGGATTGGAGGGTCACCCTAAGAAGTGAAGATGAACTTAACCTCTGCATGATGACAATGGAACAGATGGATGACTGGTTACAGAAATAGGAATGTGGGATGGTTGCTCAATTATGTTCAATTACTAAGGAAGAATTAATTGCCATACCTGAAGAAATCCATCCGGTTATCACAGACTTTGAAGATGTTTTCAAAGCTCCTACTGGACTACCACCAAGAAGAAATCATGAGCATGCCATTGTATTGAAAGAAGGGGCTCATCCCTATAAATTGAGACCTTACCGATGCTCATATGTCCAAAAGGCAGAGATTGAGAAGTTGATCAAGGAAATGATGGAGTCTGGAATCATTAGACCCAGTAACAATTCCTTTGCCTCCCCAGTCTTATTCGTTAAGAAGAAGGATAGGAGTTGGAGATTTTGTGTTGACTTTAGACAGCTGAATAATCTCACAGTTGAGGACAAGTATCCTGCACCAAGGATTGATGAACTCTTGAATGAGTTGTTTGGGGCCATGTATTTCTCAAAAATTGATCTTAGAGCGGGATACCATCAAATCAGGGTGGAAGAAGGGGACATCCATAAAACAGCTTTTAGGATGCACCAAGGGCTCTATGAGTTCATAGTTATGCCTTTTGGCCTAACTAATGCACCAGCCACGTTCCAAAGTCTTATGAATAAGGTTTTTGCTGAGTACTTGAGGAAGTTTGTCTTGGTATTCTTTGATGATATCCTCTTTTATAGCCGGAGTATGCATGAACATTGTCACCATCTGAGGGTAGTCTTAGGAGTCTTAAGGGAGCAACAACTCTTGCCAAGATCAGTAAGTGTGCCTTTGGCCAGACTAGCATTGAATATTGGGACACATAATCAGCTATGATGGAGTAGCGGATGATCCTCAAAAGATTAAAGCTATGAAATCTTGGCCTGTACCTAAGAACTCGAAACAGTTAAGGGGGTTCCTTGGGTTGACAGGATATTACAGAAAGTTTGTGAGAGGCTATGGAACTATAGCTAAGGCTCTTACAAAATTATTGAAAAAAGATGCTTTTGAGTGGAATGATACGGCTGAATTAGCCTTTCAACAGTTGAAAGAAGCTATGTGCTCTACTCCAATATTAGCTATGCCTGACTTCAGTTAGCCATTTATCATAGAAACTGAAACTTGCTATGGGGGAGTAGGGGTTGTCCTAATGCAACAGAGGCAGCCACTTGCCTATCTTAGTAAGACCATAAGTACTGGGAGGTTGGGTTTATCTATATACGAGAAGGAACTCTTAGCCTTAGTGACTATGGTAACTAAATGGAGGCACTACCTAGAAGGTCATCACTTCATTTTGAAAACGGATCACCAGTCCTTGAAGTTCTTGTTGGAGCAAAAAATTACCACCCCACTATAGCAGAAGTGGCTGACTAAACTCATGGGGGTTAGATTATGAAATACAGTACAAAAAGGGGACGGAAAACTTAGTGGCTGATCCCTTATCCAGAAGGGGAGAAAACGAAGGAGAGTGTGCAGCTATATCTACAATGGTTCCCATGTGGATTCAAGAAGTGATCAGCAGTTACGAGGGAGATTCCTCTGCCCAAGCCATCATACATGCCTTATCTATTGACCCCCAGGCAAAAGACAATTATAGCTACCAAAATGGTATTCTAAAATATGGGCAAAGGATATACATTGGAAGTGGCAATAGCATTAGGCGGAAACTGGTCCAAAATATTTATAGCTCCCAATAGGGGGGTCATTCTGGTATTCAAACCAGCATTTATAGAGCTAAACAACATTTTTTTGGCCAGGAATGACCAAGGAAATTAAGATGGAAGTCTTATAATGCGAAGTATGCCAAAGTGTAAGGGTAAAAACGTTTCTTACCCGAGCTTGTTGCAACCTTTGCCTGAACCTGCTTATTCTTGGAATCATATCTCCATGGACTTTGTGGAGGGGTTACCCAATTCAAATGGGAAGTCAGTCATTATGGTGGTCATTGATAGGTTCACTAAATACGGGCATTTCATTGCTGTCCAACATCCTTACACTGCCACTAAAATAGCCCAGCTATTCTTGGATCATATCAGCAAGCTTCATGGTTTACCTCAGAGCATAGTGTCTGACCGCGACAAAATATTTAATAGTTCTTTTTGGCAGGAGCTTTTCAGGCTATTAGGAGTCGATTTACTCCTAAGCACAGCCTACCACCCTCAAACGACGGGCAGACAGAGCGATTGAATCAATGTTTGGAATCCTACCTCAGGTGCATGACATACACAAAGCCTAAGTCTTGGAGCAAGTGGCTACCTTTGGCTGAATGGTGGTATAACACCACTTATCATACAGCCATACAAAGAACACCTTTTGAGGCTCTCTACGAAAGTCCACCTCCTTAATTAGCCTTAGGGCCATACCAGCAGACTAAGGTGGCTTCAATTGAAGAGTTATTACAGAAAAGGTATGAAATGGACAAGAAGCTGAAAGAAAGCTTAGCTCAAGCTAGATCCCGATTGAAGTTGTATGCTGATCAAAAAAGGACTGACAGGGAGTTTTTTTTGGGAGATGGGGTCTATCTAAAACTCCATCCCTATCAGCAGCAGTCCCTGGCTAAAAGATTTAATCAGAAGCTCAGTGCCAAATATTTTGGTCCCTATGAATTAGCGGAAAAGATAGGAAAGGTAGCCTACAGGCTGGCTCTCCCAGAACAGTCAAGAATCCACCCGGTTTTCCATGTTTCATCGTTGAAGAAAAAACGGGGAAGTTGATAAGTGTTATATTAACGTTTATTTGATGCACTTATATCCTTGAATACCCAATAATGTGATTCTATCAAAGTATTATTAATGCATTTTATATTTTATATTGTATAGGATCATAAAAGAAGATAAAAGAAGAAAAAAGGACCAAAATGCACTCAAAATTGAAGATTGGGGACTTAGATGCAAAATTGGTTACGGCCGTAAGGTTACATATTCACGGCCGTAAAAGTGGTAACCGTGTTAAGACAAATCAGCAGAAACACATTCACGGCCGTAAATCAGAATTTACGGCCGTAACCTTCAAAGGGTGAAAAATGCGCAGAAACATAATTACGGCCGTAAATGGACAAGTCACGGCTGTAACTTCAATTTGTGAGAAATATGCAGAAACTCAATTACGGCCGTAAAGGAAATGTTACGGACGTAACTATTTCAGTCAAAAATTTTCATATTTCAATTCTTTCCATAATTTTGGGATTTCTTGAGCCCAAAGCTAGGGCACGAAATTGAGGCTATAAAAAGAGAATTTCATGACAAGAAAAAGAGACTTTTATTATTTTTGAAAGAGGCTACACATTGAGGAAAATTGAGAGAAAAATATAGAGCATTCTTTGGAGATTTTCAAGCGCAAGAATATCAACAACAATGGAATTCATGAAACAACTTGAAGAATCTACCACAATCATGCTAGGCTAAATTCCATATCTTTTTCAAAGGGGAAGTTGTGTCAATTTAATTATGTTATTTTCTTTTCCTACAAATTAGTAGCGTGAATTTATTCCTTTATTTCAATTGTTGGATTATTATGTTTTGAATGTTCAATTGAGTTTATTTGATTAATAGTTTAATTTGGCCAATTGGATTATTGATCTTTGGATTCATGAATATGCTATGTTTAGATTCTTGATCCGTAATTGTCATTGAGTCTTTACTTTAGTAGCAAATAAATCTCGTGCAGGTTTAGTAATAATTCAACTTGGATTGATTAATTCGAGCTTGTGTAATTAACGATCCAATTCAATCTATTCTTCTAGATTTTAATACTAGTCGTGTATTAAATCCTAAGAGCTTATTTAGGATTGTCCGTGGCTAGAATTGGTTCGAAGAACTTGTTTTGAATCAATACACATAAGGAAGAATTTAGATAATCAGAGCTTGTTGATTATTTATGATTGATAATTGAATGGGGATATAAACATGTTACAAGGAAAAGTATAACATTAATTGAGGGCACAACCGAACCCGAGAACAAGATTTCTTCTCATATTAATTCTCTAGTCATATTTAATTATTTATTTTATGCATAGTTTTCATTCAAGCAATTCAAACAACAAAACCCCCCATTCCATTCTAATTGATCGAACAACTAAAATTAGTTTCCGTTCCTCGTGGGATCGACCCTTACTCTCATTACTACATTATTAATTAATATTTAGCGAGTAAGGAATTATTTATTATTTTGGTGCATTGCGACACGCATCAGAAGTAAACAAGTACATGTAGGGGAGTTACCTATCATTGAGCTTCCAAGTAAGGAGTTACAACCAGAATAAGTCATCCAATATAAAGAAGTTCAGAAAAGGAGAGGGAAACAGGTGAAATGGTTGATCAAATGGAAAGACAAAGATATGGAAGAGGCAACTTGGGAATTACCAGAGGAAGTCTTACGGAAATTCCCTTAATTTGAACCTTGGGGACAAGGTTCTTCTATGGGGGATGGATGTCACAGAGGCCCACCAGACAAAGTAAGAGAAACGAAGCTGGTTCAGTGGCTGAAGAAGGGAAGAAGGAGCAACAGGGCGCAGCAACTGCCATAACTGAATTTTGAATAAGGAAACGTCATCATTTTGCAGTGGAGTCTCTTTTAAAGGTTTAATAAACGCGTTATAGCGCTTAAAGGATAGGAACAGGAGTTCAAGTCATGGTTAAAGGCTGAATTCTGTTGCATTATTAGTCAGTTGGTTAATTTCAGCATTTTCTTCTTTTCTCTTTTATGAAATCTTCTTCTCATCTCTTTCAATGTTCATCTAATTCTCACCTTAATTCTTGTAATTGGATTCGAATTCAATATATTACAGCTGGGTTGTTAATTGCCCACCTGAATTGGCTGGTTTGTGGTGTTGGATAATTTGAATTGGCATGAGTTGGGTTAGTTTGTGACATTATTAAAGAAGGATAAATATATTGATTCATGATTTTTTCTAATCTATGGATAAAAGCCTGTGTTGTAAAGAAACCAAATCTTGCACGTGTTGGCATCAAAGTTTCTTTCTCTTTCACTGAAACTGCTTAAAAGACTGCAGTCTTCTTGACCAAAGAGGATAACATAGTACCATACTGAATGAATCATGCTGTCTAAATACTTAAGCTACTAGAGAATTGATAGATTTATACGTCTTCTTCAACAGGCCAAAATCAAGCAGGGCGGAGAAATTTACATATGGCGCTAAGGACATAGCTTTTGCTCCATATGGTGAATACTGGAGGCAAGTGAGAAGCATATGCCTGTTCAATCTTTTGGTCGTGTAAGACAAGAAGAAACAAACCTGATGGTTGAGAAAATCAGACAATCGTGTTCTTCATCTTCCTCGATCAACTTAACCGAACTATTAGTGTTGCTTACGAACGATAGAGTGTGCAAGGTGGCATTGGGAAGGAAATATTGTAGTGGGGAAGAAGGAAATAAGTTCAAGTGGTTGTTAAGGGAGTGTGCGGACTCATCAACTAGTTTCTGTGTAGGGGATTACATTCCGTGTCTTGCTTGTATTAGTGAGATCAATGGTTTTGATGCCAAATTGGATAAAATTGCTAAAGTGTTTGATGAATTTTTGGAGGCCATAGTTGAAGAACATAGGGAACGTATGGAGGGAGGGGTTGTAGGTGAAAATTTAGAGAATCAAATAAAATGAATTCAAACCGAAGTCCCGTGTTTACACGGTTTTCTTTGAAAATTTAAGTTGTCTAAATTTTATAAACAGACTGTCACAGATGTGTCTGGACAGTAACCAGTTAACAGTAAATTTGTTAAGTTCTGTTTAGCACAGTACCAGGTGAATCTTGCTTAGGCAGATTCGTCTGGATAGTAAAACATAAAGAATCAGAATAAATTGTGCGGAATTATAAATGGACAATAACACAATAATTTGAGCTTAACGTGGGAAAAACCCTAATAGGGAAAACCCACGGTTCGCATCCTGCGAACAAAATCAATCACTATATAAGGAAATAGTTTATAAAGATCAATTTAAACTATCGGATAAATCTACGCATAGACTTTATCAAACATCCAAGAAATAGATCACTCTCTGATCCTTCTGTGGCATGTAATGTGAGCTGGCGTCCCACCACTCTTCAGTAGTTTTCTTTGAATCTGCAACACCTTTTCAGCAACCTCGAACTCCCGTTCGAACACGATCCAAACCTCCCGTTTGATCTTCACGCTGAAATACTTTCCTTCTCTCAGTGATTGAATCCTCCTCCCGGAGTTTTGAAGTCACCACACGAATGAAGCTTTAATTATTGGCACAATACAAAAATATAGCTTCAAGACTTCTTTTAGTGGACGTGTAATATTGTAAGCACCACACGGATTTGTTGTGTTTTCACGTCTCACAGAAAACGTCCTGTTTCCTTCTCTTTATAGTGCAATTAGGTTTACTTGGTTCCCAAGTTTCCTTATTGCACAAGATCTCTACAACCTGCAAAACATGGTAGAGATAATTACTAAAAGGTAAGAGAAATATTCTTACTAAATCTTACCATAACCAAGATATAGATAAATCATGTAAGATCTTACCATAAGTTAATCAATCACGTGATTAACATAAACTTGGACTTCATATTTTCGGCCCTATCAAGAATTTTCCCTAGATAGATTTTCGTCCAACAAATCTTACCATATGCAAAGATAAGAATGAAATATTCTTGACCATATCAAGAAGATGCTTACCATATTTTGGATACCTTGACAATCACAATATATTATCAAGAATTTTACCAAAATAACAAGATCAAGATTTCAAGATATTTTCGAGATTATGATCAAATATTTTCGGCCAATCAGAATATTTTACCAAGACTTAAAATATAATCAAAATACTTATAAGTGATAAAGATATAATTTCAAGCCAAGTAAACTATTATCACAATTCTTATCACAAACGATAAGTGATAGACTTCTACCATTATCACAATACTTATCATATAAGACAAGCAACAAACATTATCTCCAAAATATTATCACAATATATCTTGTCATTATCATAGAAGATAAGCAACAAATATTATCACAATATATAGGAGATAAAGACAATATTACGTTCAAGAAATATTTAAGTAATTTAATTAAACTTAATAAATTACTAAATAAAAATATTTAGTAATAAAATAAATTCATTAAATTACAAACATGTAGAAAAATAGAAAATGCCAATAAATATAACTTAAAATAAGTTAACATCCTTAAATCGAATTCTCCGCCTCACCGGAGTGCAAGAGGTTTTGATCGGTATTCGATTTTTAGGATAAAATCGGTTGTCGGTTCACGCTGCACAACGTTAACCGCCTACGAACTAGCTGTGATTATACTCTCTCAAACAGAAAAGTAATATAGGAAGAAAAGAGCAAAATGAAGCTTGAACTAGAGAGAAATTCTGTAATTTTTTCACAGGTTTTTGAATGGCTGGAAACCTCAATTTATACCCAAGAGGCTGCCTCCTTATTAAATGGAATTGAATTGACCAGGTTCAATTCCAATTAAATGGCAGCAATAATTTTCATTCAATCCAAAAGTGAAACTGGCGAAGTTAGAAACTGATGGGTTTGAAAGTAATAATCAGTTTTTCCAACAATCCCCCACATGATTAAAAACTTGCAAAACAGAGACTCAAGAGAGAAATAGAGAGTAAAACGAATCAATCCTGCATAGGATAGGTAGCATTTAGCTTTGAACCTTCCCTTGTGAAGCCTATCGGGTATTACTAGCAAACCAGTGGTTCTGATGCCTTGAACTGTTTCACCATTTGTGTAAACCAAGACAATAGACCTCACACAGGACCATTATAGACACAGCGTAGATCTCAAAGTTGTATTCGTTTTGGACATAAACACGTCGCCTAGTTCTGCAAGTGTTTGTTCAAGGATGTAGCCTTTCCAATCCTTATAGAAGTGGCCCCACTTCACACTCACATAGGTGACCTCTTAATTCAGCGTTTCACCACCACGCTTAAGAGTCATTAAAAGCATAGCTTAACCTACATCTTTCAATCACTGTGGACACCATAGGAACGATTAGAAGGAGAACCTTCTTAGTGATTTACACAGGTTTACATGGTTTAGTTGTCCCTTTGAACCTAGATCCTGGGATCTCCATTCAGCTAGGTTGAGTTTCCATCATGACACCTTTCAACGTCATAGGCTGCAAGCTCATTCCCCTCGATGCTTTGACAACTAGCTCACGTGTTAACTCTTTGGTTAGCGGATCTACAATATTATCCTTTGACTTCACATAGTCTAGAGTGATAATGCCTTGTGAGAGTAGTTGTCGAATGGTATTATGTCGTCTTCAAATATGTCGAGACTTACCATTATACATATTGCTCTGTGCCTTGCCAATTGCTGATTGATTATCACAATAAACGTAAATTGCAGGCACATGCTTTGACCATCTTGGAATATCCTCAATAAATTGCCAAAGCCACTCTGCTTCCTCAGCTGCTTTATCCAACGCGATAAAATCTGATTCCATTGTAGATCTTGCGATGCAAGTTTGTTTGGACGATTTCCAAGAGACAGCTGCACCACCAAGAGTGAAGACATATCTACTTCTAGACTTTGAGTCTGATATATCTGATACCGATTTGCATCAGCATACCCTTCAATTATAGCAGGGTACCTAGAATAATGCAATCCAAAATCACGAGTGTACCTCAAATAATGTAACACCCTGAAAATGGCTTTCCAGTGGATAGAACCTGGGTTACTCGTGTAGCGACTTAATCTGCTAACTGAGTATGCTATGTCCGGTCTCGTACAAGTCATTAAATACATTAAACTCTCTATTATCTGAGAATATTCTAACTGTGACACGCTGATAAGTGTGCATTTTACACACTTATTGTGCTTTTAAATAGACAATTTAATTGGTAAATTGAGCAAATATCTACTTATATATTGCGTTTATCTTGTACAATTAGGTACAACCTCAATTGGAAAGCAAATGGATAAGATTGGAGTGAAATCGGGCTAAAAGAGGAGCAAATTTGATGTCCAAGGACCTAATCGAAAGAAATCAAAAGTTTGAGGACTTAAGTGCAACATCTCAGAAAGTTGGAGGACTAAAGATGCAAATATTTCAGGGGCATATTTGTAATAAAAGTCAAAATGTGAGGACTAAATTGAAGAAGACCAAAAGTTGGAGGATCTGGATGGCAATTAATTGAAGGACCAGACCACAAACACTCACTCGGGTGAACCACGCGATCGCGTGGTTAGACCAGGTCGCGTTCGCGAAGTCAACCTATAATCCAACCCGAGAGATTTCAGCTTAGCCACGCGATCGCGAGGCACTCAGCCACGCGATCGCGTAGGCGACTTTCTGGCCAATTCCGGATTTTATTTTCTGTTTTTTTTATTTTGAGTTAAGGGTGTGTTTGGCTCGTAAGGGGCACGTTTTTGGACCTTTTTTAGGTCAGATTTTTGGGGGTATATATACCCCCACTTCTCACTTCACAAGAATCCCCAATTTCTTGACAAAAAACCCTAGCCTCCTTCCTCCTTTTCTCTCTTTCTTTCTCTTCTTCTTTTCTTTTCTTTTCTTTTTCTTTTCTTTGTTTTTGATTTAGTTTGTAATTTAGTTGTAGTTAGTTTTGTTTACATGTTGCTAGTCACCATTGAAGCAAGGAAGCAAGAAGTGAGGTGAAGATTCAAAACAAAGTTCAAGGGATTTTAGGGCAAAAAACTCAAGGGAAGTGATTTATATCATTATCTTGTATTTTTAATCTTTGATTTCTATATTTTGTGATGTATTTTTGTAAACCTCAACTTTTGTGCAATATTTATATAATGGGCTAGTTATTTTATGTTGGGATGATTGATGTAGCTTAACTTAGTTTAAGTAATTTTAATGTTTGTTTATTAATGTTGAGCTTATTTCATGTGTGTTTGTTGTTGAGATTATTCAATGTGTTTGATTGATCACCAAATATGTATTTTGTGAAGTGTATGATAATCGAGAGATATTATGCATTTTAGACCAAATAACAAATACTCTAGGTTCTTGTTAAGGATAGAGATATACCTTAAACCCTAGATGATCCATTGAGCTATTTTCACAAAGAGTTAATGCAATTGATTGGGCCTTAATCGACATAGAGATATAGTAGGTTAGACCAATTGATTAGGGTTGATTTCACTCGAGAGAGGCAATTAACTAAGCTTGGAAAATCGGGTCTAACATTGTAAATGAGTAATTTATTAATTTGCATGTCTTGAGAAATTACTTAAGCAAGAGTTAAGTGAAATCATGAATCCCAACTATTTTATCTTCCATTTTCCTTATTTTAATTCGGTTTAGAATTAGTTTCGTTAATTTAGAATTTTCCAAAAATCCATCTTTTTAATTGTGTGTTTCTCTTTGTTGTTAGAATTAAATTAATTAAAGTTGTATAATCTAGAGTATACATTCCTCGTGGGATCGACAACCCGGACTCAAAAAGTCCACTTTATTACTTGTACGCGACCCTGCGCTTGCGGTACACTATTTTGAGCGAACAAGTTTTTGGCGCCGTTGCCGGGGAATATTTTTACTTTGATTATTACTTTAGTTAATTTTAATTTTAACAATTTGTAATTATTTTTGTTTTATATTTTATTTTGTTATCTTTGGTTAACCACCACAATTCTAATCTTTCTTGTATTTGGTTTTCTTTCTATGCATATTTGATTTTTACATTGGCAAAATAGGAAGCAATTGCATTGAACAATCTCAACATGGGTGATGAATACATGCTTGAAGAATATTCAAGTTGTGAAATTTGTTACAAGATGCATTGTAATGGACAATGTTTGTTTTCGGGGAATGATTTGATTACGTCAAAGCTTATTAAGTTTAGACAATATTTGAAATGCCGAAAACAAGCAATTGATACATTAGATGCGAGTTACATGCTCTTGGGAGATTGTGTACCGGATGATTGGGATGAGGACATCACTCTTGTGGGAGATGGTCCTCCATTATTGAATGAGAATGTACTTGCAAAGTATTACAATAAGCTTGCCAATTTGGATGAAGATGATATGCTTATGGGGGATGCCATGTATTGGGAAGGATTCCAAATGTGGGGGTATAACCCACTCTTGGGAATTAATAGGAAAAACTTGCCGTTGCCCATGGATTCAACTTTTGGATCGGTCATTCAATCTAAGAATGATGATTTAATCACAAAAGAATCACTTGGAGAAGTGGCAATTAATGAGGAAGAGATCAAATCAAATTCTCTCAACTTCATTGATTGTCCAATAATAGAATTTGTGATTAAGCCACTTGAGGAGGAGCAAGTCTACATTGTTGAGTTCGAATTGGATGGAATAGGCAAGTCCCATGACATTGGAAGGGACAAGGTGCAAGTATTTCGAATCAATGAAGAGTGGGGAAAAGCCAAAAGAAGCAAAATGAGCAAGACATCAAAAGCTATATTTAGAGTGCCATGAAGAGCTTATGCGGAGAGTCGAGCTAATGACTCTAAAATAAGCGCTTAATGGGAGGCAACCCATTCTCTATCCTTTACTTGCTTTATTTTTTATTTTTGCATATTATTTACTTTCTTGCAAATAAGTTGGTTAGGCCAAGTCTCTATCTTCTACATGTATTTTCCTCGAGATGGGTAGTGTGAAATAGCTCAAATGCATTCTCATTTAATTCTAGCATATACTCATATCAAATTTTCAAAGTCAAATATTTGCTTAAAACTCATTTTTAAATCACTTGGTTCATATTGTCTTATATCTTCAAGTGTGATTTAATATTGATGTGGATGGGCAAATTGTATTGGATTTATGAGTTAGAATTGAGATGTTGAATGTGATTTAAATTTTTGGGTCATTCATCATTTAATATCTACTCTTTTCTTGTGTTTTCATAGGATGCTCACAAGGTGTTCGATGAAATGCCTCATTGGAGAAATTTGTGTTCAATTGATTGGATGCTTCAACACAAGTTTGGGGGTGGATTGGTGGTGCTTGCAATGAGATTTTCACATGCCCAAGACTACTTATGAGTGCCCCTACCACTTCTTGGGATGTCTAGTAACTTCTTTCCTCTTACTTTGATTTTATTTTACACATTGAGGACAATGTGCATTTCAAGTTTGGGGGTGATTTCCTATTGTGTATTGACATGTTAGATAGCCATGCCGGCCAGGATTACTTAGATGTTTAAAATTGTTATTGATTCATGATTTATGACCAATATGCTACTTGTGTCTACTTTTATAAAATGCTTATCCATGCAAGATCATATTTATCTTGAGCACAATAGTCATGATTGATTGTTGGTGAAGTTTGGGAATTGTTGAAGGGTGAAGAGGTTAATGGAGTAGAAGAATTAGGTTGTGAGCTTGTATTTTTAATTTTTATCAACCTATCAAATGTTTTCCAAAACTCTAAATCTCTTGATCCTATTGTAAGACAAGTTTGGGGGTGGTCGACCCGGTGAAGGAGACGGTCTAGACGTGTGGTGATTCCATGCATGTTGGAAATAAATTTTGTGTGGAGTGTATTTCGCCAAGTATAAGCTAAGTAATGACTGTATGCTAAAGTTCTAAGCCCATTTTAATTTTTGCATTGCATTGCCCTATCTCGAAGCCTTTTTGACTCGAGTAATTAAGCCCGTAGGAGTATCTTGAAACTTGGTGCCTTAAGTTTGAAACTTGGGAGTCACCGGCCGAAAGCTCGCTACATGGGTCAATTAGAAAGCTTAATGAGTAGGGTACTCACACACACACTTAAAAAAAAAAAAAACTTCATTATTGCATTTGCTTAATAAGTCTACCTCACTTCGTAGCCTTTTTGACTCGAGTTATTAAGTCCGTAGGGGTATTTTGAAACCTGGTACCCTTTGATCTTAAAACAATCGGGGAGTTGCCGACCTAAATCTCGCTACATGGGTCAATTAGAAAGCTTAAGGGAGTGGGGAAGACACGAGCATTCATCACGTTAGTTCTTAGAAATCATGCATTTGTACTCGCATTAGGGCTTTTAGATGAATAGTGGGTTTGAATTGCTTGGTATAAACTTGAATGTCGAAGCACTCATTAGTGGAGAGTCACCGCATTTCTAGGTTGTCGAGATTGTCGGTAAAACGCACCCAAACTAGAGTGGAAAAAGAAAAGAGTGATTTGAGAGTACCCTCTAGAATTGCATCCCGGGAGAAGAAAGAAAAATATGTATTGGGGGATGAATGTCACGAGTGGGAAAGAAAAAGAATTGACCACTAATGGTGGGTAATTTTGACTTGAAACATCTTTACTCATCAACATTCTCGAAACTTAATTGACAATTGAAAGTGACTTTGCACACACACCGATCGAACATCGGATAAGCTAAACTTCTTTTTGGTAGCATTATTTGGAATCATACTTTTGAATTGATATTACAATTTTGCACTCATGAGTAATTTGCAAGTTATCTAACATTGTTGATCTATATTTCACGTTACTTGATTGCACTAGTAGATAATTTTGCTCGAGACGAGCAAAAGCTCAAGTTTGGGGGTGTGATAAGTGTGCATTTACACACTTATTGTGCTTTTAAATAGACAATTTAATTGGAAAATTGAGCAAATATCTACTTATATATTGCGTTTATCTTGTACAATTAGGTACAACTTCAATTGAAAAGCAAATGGACAAGATTGGAGTGAAATCGGGCTAAAAGAGGAGCAAATTTGATGTCCAAGGACCTAATCGAAAGAAATCAAAAGTTTGGGGACTTAAGTGCAACATCTCAGAAAGTTGGAGGACTAAAGATGCAAATATTTCAGGGGCATATTTGTAATAAAAGTCAAAATGTGAGGACTAAATTGAAGAAGACCAAAAGTTGGAGGACCTGGATGGCAATTAATTGAAGGACCAGACCACAAACACTCACTCGGGTGAACCACGCGATCGCGTGGTTTGATCAGGTCGCGTTCGCGAAGTCAACCTATAATCCAACCCGAGAGATTTCAGCTTAGCCACGCGATCGCGAGGCACTCAGCCACGCGATCGCGTAGGCGACTTTCTGGCCAATTCCGGATTTTATTTTCTGTTTTTTTATTTTGAGTTAAGGGCGTGTTTGGCTCGTAAGGGGCGCGTTTTTGGACCTTTTTTAGGTCAGATTTTTGGGGGTATATATACCCCCACTTCTCACTTCACAAGAATCCCCAATTTCTTGACAAAAAACCCTAGCCCCCTTCCTCCTTTTCTCTCTTTCTTTCTCTTCTTCTTTTCTTTTCTTTTCTTTTTCTTTTCTTTGTTTTTGATTTAGTTTGTAATTTAGTTGTAGTTAGTTTTGTTTACATGTTGCTAGTCACCATTGAAGCAAGGAAGCAAGAAGTGAGGTGAAGATTCAAAACAAAGTTCAAGGGATTTTAGGGCAAAAAACTCAAGGGAAGTGATTTATATCATTATCTTGTATTTTTAATCTTTGATTTCTATATTTTGTGATGTATTTTTGTAAACCTCAACTTTTGTGCAATATTTATATAATGGGCTAGTTATTTTATGTTGGGATGATTGATGTAGCTTAACTTAGTTTAAGTAATTTTAATGTTTGTTTATTAATGTTGAGCTTATTTCATGTGTGTTTGTTGTTGAGATTATTCAATGTGTTTGATTGATCACCAAATATGTATTTTGTGAAGTGTATGATAATCGAGAGATATTATGCATTTTAGACCAAATAACAAATGCTCTAGGTTCTTGTTAAGGATAGAGATATACCTTAAACCCTAGATGATCCATTGAGCTATTTTCACAAAGAGTTAATGCAATTGATTGGGCCTTAATCGACATAGAGATATAGTAGGTTAGACCAATTGATTAGGGTTGATTTCACTCGAGAGAGGCAATTAACTAAGCTTGGAAAATCGGGTCTAACATTGTAAATGAGTAATTTATTAATTTGCATGTCTTGAGAAATTACTTAAGCAAGAGTTAAGTGAAATCATGAATCCCAACTATTTTATCTTCCATTTTCCTTATTTTAATTCGGTTTAGAATTAGTTTCGTTAATTTAGAATTTTCCAAAAATCCATCTTTTTAATTGTGTGTTTCTCTTTGTTGTTAGAATTAAATTAATTAAAGTTGTATAATCTAGAGTATACATTCCTCGTGGGATCGACAACCCGGACTCAAAAAGTCCACTTTATTACTTGTACGCGACCCTGCGCTTGCGGTACACTATTTTGAGCGAACACACGCCGACACCAGTATTCTTGGATAAATGGAGACTCAAATCCACTGGAGTCCTAGCCACAGTGGTATCTGACTTGTTGAACATGTCTAGTATCTTATCAATATAATGAGATTGAGTTAACATAAGTCCATTCGATGTTCAAGAGATTTTTACTCCCAAAATGACATCCGCGAGACCCATATCTTTCATGTCAAACTTTGAGTTCAACATATTCTTAGTGGCTTTGATGATCTTATCAGAGCTGCCAACAATGAGCATGTCATCGACATACAGACACAATATGACATATCCATCATTAGTGTCCTTAACATATACATACTTGTCGCACTCGTTGATTCTAAAGCCACTAGAAAGCATAGCATTACCAAACTTCTCATGTCATTGCTTCGGTGCTTGCTTTAAACCATAAAGCGATTTAACCAGTCTACAGACTTTCCTTTCTTGACCTGGAGTCGAAAACCCATCTGGTTGCTCCATGTAGATTTCTTCATTCAAATCTCCATTTAGGAAAGCCGTTTTTACATCCATCTGATGTATTTCCAAATTTCGCAAGGCTGCAATAGCAATTATCATCCGGATGGATGTTATTCTCGACATAGGAGAATAAGTATCAAAGTAATCTAAGCCTTCTTTTTGCTTATAACCTTTGATTACCCGAGCTTTAAATTTATCAACGGAACCATCCGATTTCATCTTCTTTTTGAAGATCCACTTATAGCCCAAAGGCTTACAGCTCGGTGGAAGATCTACTAATTCCCAGGTATGATTCTGTAGGATAGAATCAATTTCACTCTTGATGGATTCTTTCCACAGATGACCATCGGGAGAAGATATAACTTCTTTATAGCTTTGAGGATCGTTCT
The DNA here is from genome assembly GCA_963555705.1 of Ligustrum vulgare. Taxonomy (NCBI): domain Eukaryota; kingdom Viridiplantae; phylum Streptophyta; class Magnoliopsida; order Lamiales; family Oleaceae; genus Ligustrum; species Ligustrum vulgare. The sequence goes on from OY743168.1 coordinate 19,886,664, forward strand.
CCATCAAATATGTGAGAAAATCAGGGCCAAAAGTCTTAGAAGTTTTGGTCCTTTTACTCCGTCTAGGCTCATCCTCACCTTCTTCAACTAGATTTTTACTGCTGCCAGAAGCAGAAGATTCCATAGTCCGTTTAATGGGAGTTAATTGTTTAGGAGATTTACAAGGAAATATATTCTCGAAGAATTGTGCATTCCTAGACTCCATGATAGTGTTCGGATCAATATCAGGTACATTCGAATAATGCACAAGAAACCTATATGCACTACTATTTTGTGCATAACCAATGAACACATAGTCAACTGTCTTAGGTCCAATCTTGACCTTCTTAGGAGGAGGCAGTGCGACCTTCGCAAGACACCCCCACATTCATAAGTATTTGTACGAAGGTGTTTGACCTGTCCAAAGTTCATACGGAGTCTTATCCATATTCTTTCTTAACACTTTATTCAAAATGTAATTCGTAGAAAGAATAGCTTCTCGCCACATGTTCTGTGCTAATCTAGAACTAATCAACATAGCATTCATCATTTCTTTCAATGTTCGATTCTTACGCTCAGCGATTCCATTTTGCTGAGGTGAATAAGGTGCAGTGGTTTGGTGAATTATTCCATGTTTAGCACAAAATTCACCAAATGGTGATTCATATTCACCACCACGATCACTTCGCAACACCTTTATTTTCTTGCTAAGTTGATTTTCAACTTCATTCTTATAAAGAATAAATTTAGCTTTGTCTTTACTTTTAAGTAAGTACACATAACAATATCTCGTGCTATTATCGACAAAAGTAATAAAGTACTTATTTTCGCCTCTTGGTTGGACAAATTTCAAGTCACAAACATCACCGTGGACTAGTCCCAATGACTCGGTACTTCTTTCAATACTATGAAACGAAGACCTTGTAAGTTTTGCCTCAACGCAGGTTTCACATTTATGATTCGAATCAATTTGAAACATAGGAAAGTAGTTTAGTTTGCTTAGTCTACGTAATGCATTGTAATTTACGTGACCTAATCTACAATGCCACATATTAGGAGACTCAAGCAAGTAAAAAGAAGGAGTTTTCTCGTTATTCATAACAGTTGGGGTTGCAGCAATTACATTTAATTTAAATAGGCCATCAGTCATATAGTCTTTCCCAACATAAACTCCTATCTTGGTAATTACCAACTTATCCGCCTCAATGACCATGCGGAAACCATTCTTGCTCAGAAGAGACCCAGAAACCAGATTCTTGCGAATCTCTGGCACATACAGCACATTGGTTAGAGTAAGCTCTCTACCAAAGGCCATCTTTAGGATCACCTTGCCTTTACCAAGTACTTCAGATGTTGCGGAGTTTCCCATGAACAGCTTTTCACCATTTATAACTGGTGCAAAAGTAGTGAACATGCTCCTGTTGGAGCAGACATGGCATGTGGCCTCAGTGTCCAGCCACCACTCCTTTGGGTTAGATCCCACCAAGTTAATCTCACTAAATACCACTGTAAGGTTTAGGTCAGACATGTCATCTGAGAGATGATCTCTCTCATTTCCAACCATATTAGCTTGAGGACGCTGCTTGTTATCCCTCCGAGGCTGGCGGTAGTCTGCTGATTGGTGCCCAACTTTATCACAATTGAAGCACTTTCCATTGAACTGGAACTTGGCCTTCTTTCCTACCCCGCCGGTAGGCTTCAACTGAGACCCTTCATGGCCTGTTTTTTATCATTTTGATTCCCATTACCCTGCTTGGCTTTAGAAGATTGACCTTTCTTGGTACCAGAGCTCTGGCCATGCTCCAATACATTAGCCTTCTCAGAGTAAGAATTCTCCGATTTACGTTTAGCCAATTAGTTATCCTCCTCAATACGCAGCTTGATAATTAAATCCTCAAAGGACATCTCTTTCCTCTTATGCTGCAAATAGCTTTTGAAAGCTTTCCATTGAGGAGGTAGCTTGTGAATAACAGTAGCCACTTGTAGAGATTATGACATAGTCAAACCCTCAACATGCATTTCTTGCAAAAGTACTTGGTACTCCTGCACTTGGCTCACCACTGAACGTGAATCCACCATTTTGAAGTCCATGCACCGACTGGCTAGGAATTTCTTAGACCTAGCATCCTCGGTCTTGTACTTCTTTTCTAAGGACTCCCAAAGCTCCTTAGCAGATACACGTGATACAGAGAATTCTGTAGGCCATCCAGGACATAGTTGTGGCACAGAAAATCAGCACTTTTCCATGCATCCCAAGCCGCACGCCTATGCAAATCAGTGTCATTTTCAGCCATGACAGGGGCATCCTCGGTGAGGAATCGTGCAAGGACCAAAGTTGTAAGATAAAAAATCATCTTATTCTGCCATGTCTTAAAATCAGTCCCCACAAACTTATCCGGTCGAATCGCATGATTCACTAGAAATGAAGTGGGAAACGATGTCAAAGGTATCGAGACCGAAAGCCCTAGGTACTGGCAAAGGTATAGTGCCAAATTGGATTTCCGAGGCCGCAGCCATAGGCAAAGTGGGGTTCACTCCAACATGAGGAATACCACCACCAATTGTCCCATCAACGGGAGGAACGCCAGTCGAGGTCTCAACAGGGTTAACCGCAATTATTGCAGGATTTGGTACACCGGTACTAACAATGTTGCTTCCATTGTTCACATCATCATTTCCATGAGAAGCCATTGAACCTTAAAGAACGACAACAATAGATTTAGAATAATTATGAAGTTGTAAACTAGAAATAGATTCAAGATCTATATTATCTGTCCGAAACAGATTAACCACAAGATTAAAATATATGATCAATTTATTTGGTCAAATAATTAACAAATTTGCAATCATTTAACCACTGTTCGGCAACTATCCTTAAAAAAATGGTTTTTTGTTGTTTTTTAGGTAGATGGATGGTTAAAAATTGGAGAGAGAAAATATGTAGGGTTAGAGATTGATTTGGAGAATTGTGTAATTTAAAAATTGGTTTAAAAACCATAATCATTACTTTAAGGAACGGAGGCTTAAAATTAATGACAAATCCTTAGTCAATCATGAAAGTAATCATACATCAAAGATGATGCAATTATTTGATTATTATAAAATGATTTAACCTATCATTACCAAATGATGATAAATCATGCAAAACCACTATCATAACACGCAAAACTGTAAACCACCTTTTAGAATCTTGTAGAGAGAGAGAGAGAGAGAGAGAGAGAGAGAGAGAGAGAGAGAGAGAGAGAGACTATTATAACATGCAAAGATCACTAAGCCTCTGTTTGGCAAAAGCCAAAAAAACAAGTTTTTAAACATCACAATTTCCCAAATCATCTTTTAACCACACATATTTTCTCTCCACTTTTCAACCACACATCTTACCTAGAAAACATAAAAAAAACATGTTTTTAAATATCAAAATTTTAACAAACAAAGGCTAAAAATTCATGCAGGTAAATGATTATCCATACAGACACAAATACAAAACCATGGACACAACTTTCTAAAGTGATTCATGCAGACACTGTAGACCATGCAAATATAAAAACCATGCAAACCATATTTTTTCATGCAGACTTCAATCACATGAAGAAACCAATGCAAAACCAGACAGAGGAAAACCCACGCTGGGAAAAAATCCAGTAGACCAATTTTTATTTTTTATTTTGATTTTTTTCCTTTTCAAGACACAGCCCCAGTAGTCAACCTTGATGTGAATTATGTAAACAGTAAACCAAAAAAACTTTACAGAACTGTTGGGTTTTTTGATATCCAATAAATCTGGGCGATGATGTAAAACAGTTGTGGGAATAATATCAACACCTCGATGGATAGTTCGGTTCGATAACAACTCGGGATCACTTGATGATGTGTTCCGGACCCTCGACAATCGGAGTCATAGCAGGCTTGACGGAAAAAATTAAATATTCAAGCCAAATAAAAGTGCAATCCAGTCAACCATGTCGGAATTAGATGCATAATATATGTTTTTCGAGTAGAAATGGACCACTAAGCAAAACTCATGGGTTATAGCCCTTGAGCCGACTGATTTTATGGCCAAATTCCATCATTTGGGGCTTCAAAACAACAAGTCAATTATGCATACAGAAATTAGGGTTTTTGCATATTTTTAGGTTAAATTTTGTTTTTAATTATTTGTTTACCTATTTTAGAATTTTAGTCTAATTAGAATTCTATTTTGAGTCAATTAGCGGCTAGGTTATTTTACTTATTTATATTCCTTTCCATTCATTGTAATTCAGACTTGAGACTTTGATTATTGAATAAACATTTTGAGTGTTTTACTCGTTAAAAGATGGATTCCTTTTATTCTCCAAGAACTTATCAAGATTTCAATTCTTGTGGTGTTCAAAACCCGAACTTATCAAAGATTAACTATCTTTGTGGCGTTCAAAACCAGAAACTCATCAGGGAAATTGGGCAAATCCTTGTGGCGTTTCGAAAGTCGTGGTTCTTTATTCCGCATCATCGAGCCATCGCATCGTGAATATCGAGTCATGATTCATCCGTCCAACCACAACCTGAGTTTGGAACTTTTCGGCGTTTCTTCCGCGCTTCGAATCTCATCACTTGAAGTGACTTAATTGGTAGTTGCTCGTGGTCCACTTGAAACGCCCAATTGTGGTGGTTATGGGCATGGACTTTGAACTTGGGCTTGGGTTTTTGGAGGATTGGCCCAACTTGTGACCTAGCCCAACATGTTATATATATCCCATCTCTTGCAGTTGAGAAGTGCAGAGGTTGTGTCATTTGAAATGGGTGAGAGGGAAAAAGAGCGAGCAACCGTTCTTGGAGTTCTAGCTTGGTAGTTCTCCATTGTTGCTCTTGTTCTTGTTCTTCCCATATTGGAGCAACCAAGAGTAGTGGTTGTTGAGTTGAAGTAGAAGTCGAGGTGTCGATTTGGAGAGCTTACTGAACCCGGAGGTGTATCGAACACACAACCACAATTTAAACATGGTATCAAAGCTATTGGAGTGATTTTGGGCAAAATATTTGGTCGAAAGGAGCCAAAATGGAGTAAAAATCGGGCAGAAACGAGGAACAAAAAATCGGGACAGATTTTTGTCAAAACTGCCAGAACTTCAAACCTCATTTCCGGCCAAACCAGAAGTCGGTTGGAAGATCCGAGAACACCGATGGACTCAGCGTGTCGAGGAGAACGTTCGACCAAAATTTGAGCAAATTCCGGCAGCTAGAACAGTAGAAAAACCGAGAGAAAGTTTGGGTCCGAAACTGTCCAAAAACAGAAATTTGACGGGACTGAAAAACCAAGATTCCGGCATATCCAGATCTCCAATCGACGATCGGCCACCGCCATTAGAACGGGCTTATCGAGGAGAAGACTCGCCTGAAATTTGGAGGCGATCCGACGGCTGAAACGAAAGATATTGGCCGGAGAAGAAGAGGCTAGCGGACTGAAAAATGCTGATTCCGGCCAAATGGTTGATCTTTTGGAGAAACGGAGACCACATGCTTGATCAGGACGTCGAGTCGCACATTCTGGCGATGGGTTGTTTTTCCGACCGCCGGCGGCGGCGTGTGAGATCATTTTCCGGTGATGACGTCTGAAGACAGTCTGTTACTCTCGTTGAGGTGGAGCTGTTGGCGCTGACGGATTTTAGTTTGGAGTTTTGTACTGAAAGTTGGACGATTTTGCCCCTGTGGTCGTTTGGTCGACGCGTGATTCGTGTGCTGCAACTTTCGGTGGAGGCTTTAGGGTGTATGGTGGTGTCCCTAAAGTGATGAAGTTCGCTTGTCTCCTAATTTACGGACTCAGAAAAGTCCGCTCTGGTAAATTGGCTGAAACCTTTATTTATCTCACTAGCGGATCATCGTGTGGGGTGATCATTAGGATTGGGGTTGCCATTGCTTGGTAACCATTACTTGTTGATAGACCTAGGAATTATTTGCTTAATTTGTGCCATATATTCTGTTTGAATTTTGATATTTTATTTTCTGTATGGATTTAATATATGCGCTTTAGATGTTTTGTTGTCATTTAGATATGCCTGTGACCTTAGGAAGTATGACTGGCTGGATTCTTTATGATGTGTGCCTATAATTTACTTGTGGTCATTGCATTTGTTGCGTGTCATGTTTGTGCATTTTTGGGTAAGATGACAACACTTGGGTTTTCTTGATGGCATGGTGATCTAGTTTGGTGGAGCGTGATATGGCAAGGTTTTGGGTCTAGTTAGTGCGGTAGGTAAATGTGATATAAGAGTGGATGGTGCTGGGAGATAGGTGAGGCGAACAGTACCACTGGATCTAGGAAAGATCCGAGCGAGGCTTATTGGGGATAAGTGCTCGATGTAGCTGCATGGGCATCTGTGTGATCCTTTTTGCATGTGTGTGATTACTTAATTCGATGCATTGTTTTGTGTAGCATTTCAACTTGTTTGATATGTATTACTTTGCATGAATTTGTGTGTAATCATTTTTTACTAAGTGTAATGTGTTGGCATGCATAGTGGGTTTGTGATGTCTTAGTAACGAGTATGAGTATGTCTAATGGTAATGTGTGGAGTAGATGCCTGATAGTGCATTGATGATATGTACGGGGGGTGAGTGTGACATTTGAATGTCCTGTAAATCTTCTATCTGAAAATCCTAGGCGGGTGGAGTGTTAGAGATACTTAGATCACTTCTATTAGGTGGAGACCCATTATCCCCTTAGGTTGAGAGAAGTGAGGTGTTAATAAAGGAGCATCCCATAGATTTAGGATTTATTCTTGTTTACCAGTTAGGCCTGTGTGGTGATCAATCTAGTGAGCATAGTTGGCGGTGTGTGTGATATGTGTTCTCGAGGAGAGAGATACACAGAATGAGATAGGATAATTGTGTGAGATCTTTTCATGGGGTCATTTATGCATTGTGGTGTATATGTGTTGGCCGTAGTGTTTGATTAACTTTGTGTTAGTCTTATGTTCTTTGTGAGCATGTTTGAAAAGATTTCTGTATTATCTTATGGTTATATTTGTCATCTCATGTTGTATATTCTTGATTGATTACTGTGATTATCTGTCTTCTGCTTGGATATTTTTGACCTTAGTCCTAGCAAGTAAATGGAGCAGGTATGGTGTGTGTTTCGAGTGCAAGACACGAGGTAAGGTCCGTGATTCCAATTTTGTTTTAATTACCTTGATTGGGCAAGTATAAACATTGTGTTGTTTTTCTTGCAGGTTGATTAGGTATCAAGGTGGAGATTTGTTGGGTTTTTTTATACCCAATAAATCCGGGCGATGATGTAAAACAGTTGTGGGAATAATATCGACACCTCGATGGATAGTTCGGTTCGATAACAACTCGAAATCACTTGAAGTGACTTAATTGATAGTTGCTCGTGGTCCACTTGAAAGGCCCAATTGTGGTGGTTATGGGCATGGACTTTGAACTTGGGCTTGGGTTTTTGGAGGATTGACCCAACTTGTGACCTAGCCCAACATGTTATATATATCCCATCTCTTGCAGTTGAGAAGTGGAGAGGTTGTGACATTTGAAATGGGTGAGAGGGAAAAAGAGAGAGCAACCGTTCTTGGAGTTCTAGCTTGGTAGTTCTCCATTGTTGCTCTTGTTCTTGTTCTTGTTCTTCCCATATTGGAGCAACTAAGAGTAGTTTTTGTTGAGTTGAAGTCGAAGTCGAGGTGTCGATTTGGAGAGCTTACTGAGCCCGGAGGTGTATCGAAGACCAAACCACAATTTCAACAAGAACCTAGGGGAAAAAAAACGTAAACTGATAGAAAAATATAATTCTCTAAAATCCAAGAACCGTTTTTTTTTCCCTCCAATGACACGAGTATAAATCTTAATGCAATCTTATTCAATTAGTTAACAGAAACTGATGAAAAAGGTAAACATGAACAAATGGAAAAATAAATAGAAACTCATGAACAAGGGAAAACTGATGAACAAAAAAAATGATTTTCTAAATTTCCCAAAAAAGATTCAATTTAAGCTTGTAGGTGAAAATTTAGAGAATCAAATAAAATGAATTCAAACCGAAATCCCGTGTTTACACGGTTTCCTTAAATCAAATTCGCCGCCTCACCGGAGTGCAAGAGATTTTGATCGGTATTCGATTCCCAGGATAAAATCGGTTGTCGGTTCACGCTGCACAACGTTAACCGCCTACGAACTAACTGTGATTATACTCTCTCAAAGAGAAAAGTAATATAGGAAGAAAAGAGCAAAATGAAGCTTGAACTAGATAGAAAATTTGTAATTTTTTCACAGGTTTTTGAACGGCTGGAAACCTTAATTTATATCCAAGAGGCTGCCTCCTTATTAAATGGAATTGAATTGATCAGGTTCAATTCCAATTAAATGGTAGCAATAATTTTCATTCAATCCAAAAGTGAAACTGATGAAACTGGCAAAATTAGAAACTGATGGGTTTGAAAGTAATAATCAATTTTTCCAACAGGGTTAAATTATGATGAAACCGAAGGGTCGGATTTTGTGCACTTATTGCTTCAAGTTCAGAAAGAAAATCAGGCTGGTTTTCGACTGAAACTGATACAATCAAAGCTATTATCATGGTAAGAATTGACTCGAGCCTAGGTTGTATAGACACTCTGTCGGAGCCAGTATATTAGTGTCCGACACACTTTCCGACACGTGTCGGAACTACATCTTGGCATCGATCAAAATGAAAAGTGAACGAGAAAAACGTCGGCAATTAAAATAATGATAAATCAGACATAAAATTGTTTTTATTTGATATGCTCATTTTGATGCAACAAATATACAATACGTTGTTTTTGTATTATACTAAAATTATAATAAATTAAAAAAAGTTAATTTGTGCACCCCAACGTGTCGCGTCTTAACTTTTTTGAAAAATCACGTGTCATGTGTCCGTACAACCCTGACTCGCGCTAAACTTTTAATTCGATTTGAATTTCAGTTTAGAGATCTCTATTTCTTTCTGACAGGATATGTATTTTCTGCTGGAATGGATACAACATCCATTGCTTTGGAATGGAGTGTGGCAGAGCTTTTAAGGTACCCTAAAATCCTGGAGAAATTACAAAATGAGGTCAGAGAAGTTGTGGGAAAGAAGTTGGACATAACAGAAGAAGATTTGGAGAAAATGCCTTAAGTTGGACATAACAGAAGAAGATTTGGAGAAAATGCCTTACTTGAGGGCTGGGATTAAAGATAGTCTACGACATCATGCTCCCTCCCCATTGCTGGTTCCTCGAGAATCAACCCAATACACGAAACTCATGAGCTATAACATTGCAGCAGGCACACAGGTGCTTGTCAATGCTTAGGCAATTCGGAAGAGACCCGTACTGTGGGAAAACCCTGAAGAATTTTGTCCAGAAAGGTTCTTTGAAATGGACATAGACTTCAAAGGGCTTAACTTCGAGTTCATACCATTTGGTGCTGGTCGGAGAGGTTGCCCTGGTGCTACATTTTCCACGGCTGTTAATGAACTTGCATTGGCGAACTTAGTGCACAGATTCAACTGAGCATTGCCTGACGGTGATATGGACATGACTGAAGGCACTGGACTCACCGTTCGTAAAAAAATTCATGTTCTTGCAGTTGCCACTCTAAACCTTGTTAATGCCTAACATGTTCTGTTGGGGTGTATGCACATTATACTATGGTTTATATGAATATGCGAAAAAGTGTTGTGATCACCTGTGATAATATAAGTTAGGTACTTACATTGACAAGTACAATGTGATATAATTTATATTTTGATCATTAAACCATCAATGTATAAAGGTTGACATCTTGTACTGAAAGATTATAATATTGATTATATTTTACAATTTTTACTATTCAGGACCGTTAGGTAAATATGTTACCAAATTAACCCCTTTTGGCGATGATGAAAAATCGAGGTCTGTTTTTTATCTTCAGGATTTTTATAAGCCAATATTGAAGAATATTGTAGTACACACCACAATTGTTTGTAGCCCACTTGGTTGGGTATTTTGAGGGAGTTAACCCAATTGGGATTGGTGCTCGATACCCGACTTTGGAGATAATGTTGAAAAAGAGATAAAACTGAACAAACTCTTATCATTATCTATTATATATGTTCGGTTCTTGTTATTATCAAGATAAATCTTTTATCTCTTTTTGATAAGCCTCATCCTTTCCCCTTGATCTCCTCCATTCCGTTAAGCTTCATCTGTGGGATGAACTTTGTCTATAAATAGCTGAGTTCAAGCCATGAACTGTGTGTGCCTTCTGTGTGAATTTCAAGTGCTTCCTTCGTGGTTATTCCTTAGCATTCAGAACCTGTGCTCTTCGTGACCTTCGTGGGCTGCCCTTCTTTGTGATCGATTTCGGTTTGTGATTACCCGTACTTCCTTCGTGGTTGTACAAATCTCCAAATAGTGGTGTTGCACTTGTGGTGGTGGATTGATTTTCTGAGCCAAAAAAAAACAAAAATGGGAAAAATCATTTGCTAAACTAGTTTCTTTCATTTCATTTTAGTTTGATTTTTCTTGGTTTTAATTTGATCTAATCCTTGCATTTGTTGCATTGCAGGTCCAATTGAAGCCTACAATTGGTATCAGAGCCAGGTTGGTGAAGTTTTTTGGTCCAGAAAATCAGTATTTTCGAAGAGCAGGGAGCGACGAGTTCGAGAATTTCGAACTGTTTTTCTTAGATTCCGGCCAAACCAGCGACCAGTTGGTGAAACGGTGACCACCTCCTTACTCAGCAGGTCGAGGCGGTTTCGGGTGTGTGTAGGGCTGGGCAAAAATCGACCCAACCCGATCAACCCGCCCAAACCGACCCAACCCGATCGGTTTGGGTCGGTTTTTCATGAAAATTGGGTTGGGTTGGGTTTTTTTTTTTTTAAATTTTCGGGTTGGGTCGGGTTGCGGGTTGGGTGAACAACCCGACCCAACCCAACCCAACAAAAAAAAAGACGTTTTTTTTTTTTTTTTTTTTTTAAAGTAATGAAACTTGACTTATTTAAATATTGATTGAACATATTTTAATTTTATTAGCAAGTGTTCAATTTATTGTATTTTTGGTTATTGTAGTGTACATAATTGATTTTGAATTAAAGATAGATTCTTGAGTGTTTTTTTTTTTTTTCAAAAATTTTACTAATTGGGCCAAAGCCCAAACCGACCAACCCGACCGAAATTTGGTGGGTTGGGTTGGGTTGGGTTTGAATTCGTAATTGGGTTGGGTTGGGTTGATTTTTTATCAACCCGACCGTGGTGGGTTGGGTTCGGGTTGGGCAAAAAACCGACCCAACCCGACCGACGCCCACCCCTAGGTGTGTGGCGCGTGATTTTCCGGCAGTGGTCCGGCGGCGGCACGTGGTTTTTTCCGGCAATTTTTTTTTTCTCAGAATCTTTATTTTACTATTTCTAACAACTATGTGCTGTTAGTTTTGTGAATTACTGTTTCAGCAGTTAAGTTTGGACAGAATTGCCTTGGTGGTGTAAAAATCAAATTGGGATGAAAAGCTTCCAAAACCCTAGGATTTGAAAAAATAACTCTAGGGACTCGCATCTCTCGATATACGAACACAGACAGTCCGCTCTAGTAAATTGCCTGGAACTCTTTTAATTTTATCGTACTAGCAGACCATCGTGTGGGGTGGTCAATAGGATTGGGGGCTGCCATTGCTTGGTAGCCATTGCTTAGAACCTAGGACTACGTGTTTTATCTGAGTTCTTTAAATTTCTATGTGAAATTATTGTCATATTCTTTGATTGTTGAATTCTGTTGTTTTTTAGTTATCTCTTATTTACCTAGACTTTGTCCCAGACTCTTATTCTAGTTTCTTCCCTTGACCTAAGAACTTGATTCTCACGGAATCCTGGGGTTCTAGAATAGCGTATATTTGTGAAATCATAGGAATATTGTTCTTGGTTACTTTGTGTAATCTGTGTGTCCTTTGGTCTTTTACATTCTTGAATTTGTGTTTTGTGCATTTTTTGGTAAAATGTCTGCGCATCATTTTGAGATGGGGGTCTTTAACGGTAAGGGGGATTTTTCAATCTGGCAACAAAAGATGAAAGGTATCCTTGTTCAACAAAAAGTTTCAAAGGCTATTGATAACACTTTTCCTTTAAATTTGACTGCGGACGAGATAAAGGACTTAGATGACTTGGCATACACTTCTATAATTTTACATTTGTCTGATGCTGTTTTACGAAAAGTTGGTAAATTGGACTCCACTAAAGAACTTTGAGATAAGTTGGAGGAACTTTATGTGTTAAAATCTACTCCTAATAAACTTTTTCTGCTTGAAATTTTTTTCAGCTTTAAAATTGATTCTTTTAAAGACTTAGATGACAGTTTAGATGTCTTCAATAAACTTGTGCAAGATATCGTTAATTGTGGCGAAAAAGTTCCTGAAGAATATAAAGCTGTTATTTTGTTAAATGTTGTTCCTGATAATTATAAAGAGGTTAAAAGTGCCATTAAATACGGGAGAGAGACTTTAACTACTGAAATTGTCATCGAATCGTTAAGGAGTAAAGAATTGGAGTTAAAAGTTGAGAAAATTGAAAGAAAAAGTGGCGAGGTCCATATGATGAGAGGTAGGTCTCAATCTAGGACACATGATAACCAAAGTGGACATGCATCTAGTAGTAAAAAGAAAGGTAGAAGTCGGTCCAGGTCAAAAGGTAAAACAAATGGTAGAAAATGCTATGGGTGTGGTAAACTTGGACATTTTATTAAATATTGTTATATTGAGAAAAATAAGCGTGATGAGGCAAATGTTATTACTTCACCTGACAATGAACTTTGTGAAGTCTATGTGTTATTGAGTTCTGAACCTACTGAAGTAAATATGACTTTGAAATCACACTTGCATGAATGGATACTTGATTCCGGTGCATCATTTCATGTTTCATCTCATAAGAATTGGTTTGAAAATATGCAAGAATCTGAAAGTGGTCATGCTATTCTTTGTAATAACCATGCTTATAAAATTGCTGGGATTGGTGATATCACTTTAAATTTTGATATTGGCTATGTGCTCAAATTATGTGGAGTAAGATATATTCCTGAAATGGCTAGAAATCTTATTTCAATAGGAACTTTAGAATCAGAGGGTTTTTTCTGGTAAAATTGGAAACAGCATGTTAAAAATGACTAAGGGTGTCATGATCACGTGTAAAGGTATCAGAAGAAATGTTATTTATGTGACAATTGCTTAAGTGATTAATTCCTCTATTAATTCTGCCAACACTGATGAAACAAACAAGTGGCACAATAGATTAGCTCATGTAAGCATTAAAGGACTTAAATTGCTTAATGAAAAAGGTGTGTTTGGAAAAGATTGTGTATCTGACATGCCATTCTGTGATCACTGTGTGCTTGGTAAACATCATAAGTTATCTTTCTCATCTATTGTGCTTGATGATTTTTCTCGAAAAGTTTGGGTTTATCTGTTGAAAGATAAAATTGAGACCTTTAAGAAATTTAAAATTTGGAAACTGCAAGTTGAAAATCAATCTGGCAAGAAGATAAAATATCTAAGAACTGATAATGGCCTTGAATTTTGTAATAATGATTTTGATGATATGTGTAAGGAAAGTGGAATTACCAGACATAAAATTGCTCCATATACGCCTCAACAAAATGGGGTTGCTGAACGTATGAATCGTACTATACTTGATAAAGTTAGATGTATGATGTTGAGTTCTGGTATTCCTAAATATTTTTGGGGTGAAGCTGTTGTTACTGCATGTTATCTGATTAATTTGACACCTTCTAGTGCATTAAATGGTGATACTCCGCATGAAAAATGGTATGGTAAATGTGCTGACTATACTTTGTTGAGAACTTTTGACTGTACTGCTTTCTCTCATCAAAATGAGGGGAAACTAGAACTTAGAGTTAGGAAATGTGTTTTCTTAGGGTATCCTGAAGGAGTTAAGGGATATAGGCTTTGGGATAGAAGTCAAACTGGAGTTAAAATCATCATAAGTCATGATGTTACATTTAATGAAATTGAGATGCCGTGTCTAAAATTAGAGAGTGACATTGTGAGAGAAAAACAACAAGAAAATACTAGTGGCGAATCCAAAGAGGATTTGGAGACTGTGAGTGTTGAAATCCCCACTACACAAATTGAGGTGGAGCATCAAAATCTTGAGGTAGAAAACAATCAGGATGAGAATGTTGGGAGTAATGAGGTTGTAGAGGAACATCAAGTAGAACAAAACCCTTTATCTGATTATCAGTTAGCTAGAGACCGAGTGAGGAGAACACATAGGGTGCCTCAAAGGTTAGAGTCTGATTTTGAGTTAGCTTATGCTAGTTATCAAGAATTAGTTGATAGGGAGCCGAATACTTTTGAAGAAGCTTTAGAGAGTAAACAAGCTGAGAATTGGGTGAAAGCGATGAATGAAGAGATGAGTTCCCTCGATAAAAATCAAACATGGGAGTTAGTCTCAAGACCTAAAAACAAGTCTATTGTTGGGTGCAAATGGGTTTTTAGAGTTAAGGAGGGAAATACTTTGGGAGAGCCTTTAAGGTTTAAGGCTAGACTCGTGACTAAAGGTTACACACAAAAGGAAGGGGTAGACTATAATGAAATCTTTTCTCTTGTTGTTAAATATACCACTATTAGGACTATGCTTGCATTAGTTGCGCATTTTAATTGGGAACTTGAACAACTTGATGTTAAAACTGCTTTTTTGCATGGTGAACTTGATGAAGAGATTTTTATGGATCAACCAAAAGGTTTTGAAAATAAACTAAAACCGAATAATGTGTGTTTTCTTAAACGCTCTCTTTATGGTTTAAAATAATCTCCTAGACAATGGTACAAACGTTTTGATTCTTTTGTCCAAACTATTGGTTTTAAAAGGAGTGAATTTGATCATTGCTTGTATTATCAACAGGGGAGTGCAAATAATAACTGTGTGTTCTTATTATTATATGTTGATGATATGTTGCTTGTTGGCCCTAACTTGAAATTATTGAATGAAATAAAAACCACGTTGGGTAATGAATTTGACATGAAAGACCTAGGTAATGCTAAAAGAATCTTAGGCGTGGAAATTGAAAGAGATAGGTCAAATTTAATTCTATTTCTGCATCAGACTCCGTATATTATGAAGATTTTGAGAAAATTTGGCATGATTGATTGTAAACCTGTTACTTTGCCTTTAGCCAATCATTTTGTCTTATCAAAGGAACAATCACATGCTAATGAAGAAGAAGAAGAATATATGAAGAAAATTCCATATTCTAATGCCATTGGATCTGTGATGTATTTAATGGTGTGTACTAGACATGACTTAGCTTTTGCTGTTAGTACATTTAGCAGGTACATGTCTAATCCTGGTCCCAATCATTGGGAAGTGGTAACTATCTGCAAGTGCACGGGTTGTGCAAGTAATAAAGTGGACGTGAGTCCAAGTATCGATCCCATAGAGATTGTGTTAAATTGTATTTTAGATTACTACCTTAACCGGAACTAGAGATTTGCTTTGATTTGAGAATTTTGATTTTGAAAACTAAAATAAAGATTAAACTAAAAAATTGACAAATTTGATTTTAAACGAATGAAAATAAATGCGTTAGAATTATGAATCCATTTTGACTCTATCATCCATATCTTAACCAATTATTTAAATACAATTCACGGGTTTTGAAATCCATATTCCTAATATTGTTAAAACTTCCTTTCGGACAAGCAATAACGTCTATTCCTACACACGACCCAACTATATTTCTATATTGAATACGAATGTGCAAGAAAGCATTAAAAGAACTATGAATATTATAACAGATAACACAAAGTATAGGGGTATATTTCTATCCCCTATCGGACTTTGTGGCAATCGAAATAAGTCTAATGAAATCCTAATCTTTCAAACTTAAGAAATCACAACCTAAAATCATACAACTAGTGATCAAGTAATTGCATGATAGAAAAAGCATAATTTAATTGCTCAAAATCATGAATTGCATAAATTAAATAATAGAATAAATTATGGAGTCAAGAAATCAAAACTTCATCACAATTCCAACACAATTAACCTAGCCTAGAAACATACTAGAAAATAAATAACAAGAGATATGAAAAGATGTAACCCAATTCATCTCCTTGCAATTGTATCTTCAATCTTGATCGTGGCGTGGTTTGGATCCCTCGGCACTTCGACAGCGTTTTGGCATGAATTTAGCAAGTTGGGAACCCCTAATCTCGAGCCTTAAGTCAGGTATATATATAGATTTTCCCGAGAATTAGGTTAATTGAGGAGAAAACTGCTGAATTCCGTGCAAAAAGCCCAGTTGCGGCCCAGTCGGGACTACCGTGAGACCGCACGGTTCAAAAACACGCAATCGCAGCCTCGAAAAGCCAATCTTCAGTTGCTGAATTTTTTGTCCGTGCGACTGCACAGTTATAGCACCGTGCGACCGCACGGTTAAACAGTTTAAGGCAATTTCTGACTTTTAAATGTTACAAGTTGGTCCCTGTCTTTTAATTGCACAGCAAGTCCTCCAACTTCTAATTGTTACAATTTAGCCCCTGAACTTCTGATTTCTTCCAAATTCGATTTTTTTCTTCAAATTAACCATTTGATTGACTGCATCAATTCTTGATTTTCTACTTTGACCCTTTTTACATCCAATTGCTCAATTTTAGCTTCGGTTCCTTTGTTTTCTCGACTTTGAGATTATTTCTGAAATGTAAACAAATAACACAAAATAAATAGCAAATATTCTAAAACAAACATATAAAATCATACTTTTAGGATAGAAATAATTGTATAAAATACACTTATCAGGAAGCTTTAAAATGACTGTTTAGATATTTGAAAGAAACTTGTAATGTTGGACTGGTATATAAGTTTAGTACTGAAGGATTAAAATTGAAAGGATTTACTGATGCTAATTATGCTGGTGATAGAGATAACAGGAAATCAACTTCTTCCTATTTGTTTACTTTGTGTAATTCATGTGTTAGTTGGAAATCACAACTCCAGCACATTGTTACATTGTCCACTACTGAATCTGAATATATTGCTGCTACTGAAGCCTTTAAAGAGTCTTTGTGGTTTAAAGGTCTATTAAATGAACTATGTATTCTTGATGGTAATGTGACAGTATATTCTGATAGTCAATCTGCTATTCATCTGTGTAAAAATCCTGTCTTTCATGAACGTACAAAACATATTGATGTCAGATTACATTTTATTAGAGATATGGTTTCTCAAGAACTGGACTTGAGAAAGTTCTTTCAGAATACAACCCTACAGATATGGGCACTAAGGTGCTTCCTTTGGCAAAATTTAAAAGCTGTCTTAGTCTTCTAAATATTGGTATAGGTATGTAAGTTTCTTTTGTGCTATTATTTTTCTTTGTTAAGTTTACAGGTTAATTTGGTAACAAGGTGGAGGTTTGTTAGGTAAATGTGTTACCAAATTAACCCCCTTTGGCGATGATGAAAAATCGATGTCCGTTTTTTATCTTCAGGATTTTTATAAGCCAATATTGAAGAATATTGTAGTCCACACTACAATTGTTTGTAGTCCACTTGGTTGGGTATTTTGAGGGAGTCAACCAAATTGGGATTGGTGCTCGATACCCAACTTTGGAGATAATGTTGGAAAAGAGATAAAACCGAACAAACTCTTATCATTATCTATTATCTATTTTCGGTTCTTGTTATTATCAAGATAAATCTTTTATCTCTTTTTGATAAGCCTCATCATTTCCCCTTGATCTCCTCCATTCCGTTAAACTTCATCTGTGGGATGAACTCTGTCTATAAATAGCCGAGTTCAGGCCATGTACTGGGTGTGTCTTCTGTGTGAATTTCAAGTGCTTCCTTCGTGGTTATTCCTTAGCATTCAGAACCTGTGCTCTTCGTGACCTTCGTGAGCTGCCCTTCTTTGTGATCTGTTTCGGTTTGTGATTACCCGTACTTCCTTCGTGGTTGTACAAATCTCCAAATAGTGGTGTTGCACTTGTGGTGGTGGATTGATTTTCTGAACCAAAAAAACAAAAATGGGAAAAATCATTTTCTAAACTAGTTTCTTTCATTTCATTTTAGTTTGATTTTTCTTGATTTTAATTTGATCTAATCCTTGCATTTGTTGCATTACAGGTCCAATTGAAGCCTACAAGGACGTTTGCAATTTGTTCTTATCACAAAAATAATTCAATGGTGACACGTGTCAAATCTGATTCTATGGCAAGACTATGTAGAGAATTAAATTACACTTCATCTTCCAATTTTTATTTTTTTTTTTTTAATCTAAATCTATGGACAAGAATTATTTATCTTTTCGTGAGTATAATGGTTCTTTGATTAAACAATGAGTAAGAGAAATTTAATGGACCAAATATCTCGATCAGAAGAGATCTTAAGAACGAATGAAGTAGATAACACGAATTTGTGTCAATAACTTTCGTCATGAAAAGGGTTCGAGTGAATGTTTAAGTATTTTGTGTCGAGCGATTATAAATTTGAGTTCGGTGTTTGGCTAAACTCTGATATTTGTGATTGGTTTGCAAGACCATTGAAGAATATAGAACTTAAGTTACTGAGAATAATTAGAGGGCAAAACATACCTAATCACTAGGTCTCGGATATTAGACATACGGTGCAAATATTTAAAATTCAAGGACTACATGTACGATCAAACTGATTATGGCTAACTAAACTTGGATTAAAACTTTATGCTTATTATACATGCACTATGCGGGCTGAATTCAGCAGGGGAAAAGGAGAGAGAATTGAAAGTTTATTTTCTTGTTTTCTTGGTCCGCTTAGTATAGAATTGAGTTCTTGATTTAATTGAAAAGGCCGTCATATGTCGATGTACTAAAGAATACCATAGAAGACTTGAAATGACAAGTTCCTTGAAATGAAATTGATACGATTCGAGACACGCGGAATTAAACGTCGAAAAGTTCTGAACCAGGTTTGTTACGGATGGTGGAATCTTGACCCGAAAATCACGACGCGAGATCGACGATGCGAATTGAAGAACCAAGACTTTCGAAACGCCACAAGGATCTGTCCAACTTCCTTGATAAGTTTCTGGTTTTGAACGCCACAAATATTCTCGCGAATATTTGATAAGTTCGGGATGAACGCCACAAGATGATAATCTTGATAAGTTCTATGAAATATAGGAATCCACCTATAATTTTATTGAATCACTCAATAAATTGTTTAATCAAATCAAAACTGTTTGTTACAATGAATAAAAAGCATATAAATAATGAAAAATAACCTAAAAATTAGGGTTGACGCTAATGGGCTCAAAATAGAGTCCTAATAAACCTAAAACTGAAATTAATAAACAAAACGTGTAAAACTACTCCGATTTCAACCGCGCGATCGCGTGGTTATACCTGAAACTCTCGGGTTGTTTTTCGATGCAATGGCGCGATCGCGCCGCACAACGGGGCGCGATCACGTGGTTCAACTCTGGCTGGTTCTTTTTGATAGGGTTTGATCTTCAAAGCTCGTCGAATCTGGTGAATTCTTGTTTTGACTTGAATATTTAAATTTTCCCGTCAAGCTATCTATGATTCGTATTATCATGGTTCTGGATCACATCAAAAATTAAAAGATGAAAGCTCCTGATCTATAAAGTTGGAAGTTCGTGGTTTGAATTCAAGAATGTGATTATCGAATTGGGTAAATTCTAAATCCATCTTTCTTAATTATAACATGGTACTCGTATAAATAACATATGTCGTATGCCCTATGAACGGTCAAATGAACCACTTTGTAATAGAGTGACTATGATTGAATTATGTCAGGATCGATCACATCATAAATAATCACGATATACGATCGATCATTTTATCCAATCAATTATTGACATGCACCTCACTCCGTGATGGCTGGTATCACTCCATATTAGCTAGATATCACTCCGTGATGGGCTACTATTACTTCGTAATAAGCAGTACAAAAAGCTAAGCCTATAAATACTTCACACCTTAAGAGTTTGAGGTATATATGTTTTCCTAGATATTACAACTATTTATTTTATATTTGCAACTATTCTCCACACATATAAACTGATTATCGTGCCGAAGTGAAATCTGAGGGAAGGCCCCGTATTTTTTAGGTATCAAGCATCGAAGTTCACTTGAAGGTCTCCACCTTGTCATAGTAATAATCTGAAACAGAGGTGTCGAAACGGATTGACTGACCATACCCGTGAAAATTGGTCCGAATCGACCCAAGATCGCATGTCGAACCGTGACCCATACAGGCGGTTCACGGGTCAAGAAAGTGTGAATCACAGGTTTCGTAGGTCAAATCTTCGAGGGCCGTGACTAACTCGCTGGCCCGTGAAATAATTAAAAAAAAAACTATTTTATTAAAATATCGTAACATTGAAAATCTCTATTCTCCTACAAACTAGAAACTCTAGTACAACTTCTAAAGCTAAATCTTTTTTTCTCTCTCTCTTTAATAGCTAAGAAATGTAATATTATTTGATAATAGTAATTAGAAGTGCATTTAGCATTTTTAATTGTTATTTGTTTATGTTTTATTTAAATTTGCAAATTTAGAAGTAATTCATGTAACATAAATAAAATTTAAATATAAATTTAAATTCGATGTAAACATTTTATGATATAAATATCAATTTATCATTTTGTTCATTTCGTATTTAAAAATTTTAAAAAAATATTATAAATATGAAAAATTCTATATTTTTATTCATACGAGCCAAATTATAACGAACCGCGACCAGCATAGGCTCAACCCGGATGAGTCAGCAGGCGAGCCTGGGTTGTAGTTCAAAAATTGTGGGCCAACCTGGAACTGATCCGGAACCCGCAG
The DNA here is from genome assembly GCA_963555705.1 of Ligustrum vulgare. Taxonomy (NCBI): domain Eukaryota; kingdom Viridiplantae; phylum Streptophyta; class Magnoliopsida; order Lamiales; family Oleaceae; genus Ligustrum; species Ligustrum vulgare. The sequence goes on from OY743168.1 coordinate 19,907,440, forward strand.
CGGATGGAATTTTTTCAGCGGGCCGTTTTCGAGCTCATATGTTGGCCCACCCAAATAGACACATCTAATATCAGATCATACTGCATCAATTGGAGTTCGGCTTTGCGAGTTCGAAGTGATGATTGGATGTCCTATAGGTCCCATGAGGGATCCTTATAGATGACAAGTGGGGTCCTTATAGATGACTTATCATGCCCACGTAAGCATGATTGTAACAGGTATCAACAATAAATTGAAACAATAACAAAATCACAAGTTATTTACTCTATTTCTCTTTAGTTTTATTGAGTAATAGTATCCTAAGCTTCCACAATGGATGAGTTAAAGTACTTGTTAGTATCACGTGTTAACTAATAGGTAATTTTATGTGTACATTGGACATATTAACTTGTTTGTTAAAGGATTGTTAACTTGTTTGTTAAATGAATCTTTTTAAGTTCTTGTTAACTTGTTTGTTAAAGTTAAAAAATATTTTAACTGATGACATGACAAGTAAGAGAGAGAAACAAGAAAGAGAAAAATTTAATAGGTATATTTTTTTTATGTTTTTGCTAACCTAGTTCATAGTTTCTTTTTATTATAAAAACGATAAGTTGATTTCTTTACCAATAAGTTTTGATTTTCTCCATTTTATTTATTTATTTTTTGTATTATGTATTTTATTTCCTTCTTCAATGAACGTTTGTTTGTTCGTGAATTAAATAAAATAAATCTATAACTATATACTATACTATCTGTAAAATGGTTAGCTAAAGAAAATATTTTTTTATCATAATATTCTCAATAATAATTTATAATAATTGTTGAGACCGTGTCCAAAATGAGCCCAATGAATCGCCAATAAAGGCCCAACGGGCCTTAGCCTACGACGAGGCCTTAGGGTTTTATTTTGGTTCGACTGTCGAGGTGGAACATCACATGAACTCTCTCTATCCGAACTGGTTTATAGCAAGCTGAGGTGTCCTGTGGTAACACCTCGAATATGTGATGGGACAACTGATAGTGTTAGAAGTATGTAACTTTCCCCTGTTGACTGTGGCTTGACAAGACGTTGCCTTTATAAAAGATATGACAGACGTCCATTCCCTACCGAAAGTAGCAATGATTACTTCCAAGAAATTGGTTTACCTCTCCAACGGCTAGGGCGAAGACACGTATAAAGCTCACCGCATGTCACTACCTAAAATGATAACTTCTCCTATATATAGAGCACACTTGCCTCCAAAGAAAAGGTTGGTAATCCAATACTCTAACGCAATATTTTATTCTCACTCCCTTTTCTCTCTTTTACACACTTATATCTCCCTTACCCAATTTATATTTGCTTGATATGAGCACTGACTTAGGCATCTTAGTGCAAACAAGAGCCACCTCAGCCCCCTTTGCAAGCTGATTGTTTGTCCTAGTGTGCAGGAGGTCCACGCGTTCAAGAGGGAGGAGCTGAGACGTGTTGGTCTAAGGTCCTACCAGATTTTGTGGTCAACATTTTGGCGCCGTCTGTGGGAAACCACACTTCTAACCAAGAAATTACGTGGCAAAAAGCTACGCAAAACCTTGGAAAAAGGCGGATAACCTCTTGGAAAAGAGTGAAGAACTGAGCGAAACCTTGAAAAAGGTTTAAAATTTTGAAATATAAGTTTACTAAACCTTGAAAAAGGCTTAAAACTTTGAAATATAAGTTTGTTAACCTTGAAAAAGGCTCAAAGCTTTGAAATATAAGTTCACTATAGACATGAATGAAAGTGATAACGATGTTAACCCTCGAAGAAAAAGAGGGGAACAACACAGTGAGGAGGAGGCTCCCAAAAGACCTTTTGAGGACATAGATGAGGGGGTGGCCCAACCTAACCCTCCACGCTAGCATCGGAATCGTCGCATGCTGCGAGATATGATGCGTATGGCAGCCCAGATGTTGGAAATGCAAAAGCAGCAGATAGAACAAACCGCTGCGATGAATGCTTATATGGCTAGGGGATACGTTGTAAAAAAACCCATTGTGCTCCCGCAATACTCACAGCCACATTACTTACCATTTGATGTGGCCACTGCCTCGTATTATTACCAGGATCCACAGGCATACGTCGAGGTGGAATCTGTTCCTTGCGACAAAGAAGACCCGGTGCATGAAGCACCAAGAGAACAAAGTCAATCACCTATTAACCATAGGGAGGCTTCACCCTCAAAGTCTGGCAGCGTTTTTAGCTGAATAGGGGGACTATTTAGGGGCAAACGAGGAGGCTGAACTAATCAAAGTCGGCATAATGCGACTGTACCTAGAAATAGGTGGGAGAGACGGGCTGAAGAAGCCCTTTCGCGGAGCCAAATGCTTAAAGATATATATGATGTAGGGGCGGAAAAATGGAGCCCCACGCATGAGCCTAGAAATAGGCGGGAGAGAAGAGCAGATGCAGCCCGGACTCTAACCCAGGGTGGCCCCCCGACCTTTCAAGGGCTAAATTACGATCGAGTTTTTCTACCACGGGGGCAGGATTACCTTCAGCCGCTCTATGACCAATATCATGACGTGATGAATTTCGACCATGGTGAGAACAGTGAATTACCGTCATAAGAGCTGGATGATGAAGAGGAAATAAGCCCCTTTACGGAGGGCATCCGAAAGTTCCCGGTGCCCCATGACTTTGAAATGCCAGAAATAACAAAATACTCTGGCAGAGGTGATCCTGATGATCACCTGTTAAATTATCGCGCCAGTATGGAAATACCCGGAGCCACCTCGACGCTGAAGTGCAAATCCTTCGCTTTAACACTTGAGGGAAGTGCAATACGGTGGTATAAAAAACTCCCACCTTGTAGCATCCACAGTTGGAGAGACTTGAAGGCAGCTTTTAAAAATGGTTTTGTTTCCTCCAGGCCCGGCCAGCTCCCACTCCAACGCCTTCAGGATTTAAGGCAAGGAAGGGAGGAGTCTCTGAAGAGCTACCTAGCTCGATTTACAGAAGAAATGCACATTTGTGAAAATATCACCGAGGCGGAGATGTTTTCTGCATTAAAAGGAGGCCTAGACATGACAAGCATGTTTTGGAGGGATGTCCGAAGCAGAAAGCCGAGGGATTACAAGCCTTGGTAGACTTGATGAAGGAGGAGATCATCTCGAAAGAAATGGCTAGGGCCAGGGACAATCATCCTCAAGGAAGATAAAATACTGGGTACCCCAATGAAACGAACCAGAGGAAGGGAGGCAATAAGGATAGGTTCAGCAGTAACCGTGGGGGTGCACCACGTCCGTTTCCGGGAACCGGATCCAGTTATGCGGTTGAGATCACTGAGGCTATTCCCAACTTACACTCCACTGCGCTTGCACCAAATCCTCTCCCAGCCCTTGGAAGAATAGAGGGTAGCAGAAGTGAAAAACAACCTATGATCGGGGCCTACTGTGCGTACCAAAGATATTATGGCCATGTAACGGAGGATTGTAGAGAAATCCACATGTTGGCAGACCAAAAGGCAAACGGAAGGAAGGGAGGCGATTTCACCCCTGACAAACGAAAGCTGCAAAGGACAAATAATCAAAAGCTCAATCGAACTGATAGGAGAGCTCCATGGAAGAACTTTACGAAGGAAAGGATAGATGGTCTTCAAAGGGATAGGAGTAGGGACCGAAATAGCCCCTGGCACGTGATAAAAATATAAGAGAACCACCTATGACTGCAACTAATCCGCCGATCCGCGAGATTGACACCATATTGGGAGGACCCCACCCAGGTGGGAGTACCAATAACTCCCAAAAAGGTACATCAGAGAGGCCAAACTGCCTGCTAACGTGAACTATCGCATCATGCTGGGATGTCCGGGGATAGAATCTATCACGTTTACCCAGGATGACGCTATTGGGGTACACTTTCCACATAATGATGCGCTGGTTATTCGGGTGGTGGTGGCTCGGAATGGATTGTCACGGATGCTGGTAGATGACGATGCTTCGGTGAATGTGATCTATGGTGTAACTTTTGACAAGATGAGGATTAGTACCCCACTTATTCCAGCCCCATATCCAATAAATGGGTTCATCGGAGATAGCATAACTCCCAGAGGATCCATAACCCTTATGACGGAAGTAGGGCAGCCCCCAACTCTCTCTAGAATGCCCATGGAGTTCCTAATTGTGGACAAAATATCCTTATATCATGGCTCAACTGGGAGGCCGGGCCTAATTGACCTAGGGGCTGTAACTCATACAAAGTGTATTTGTATGAAATTCCCAACGGAACATGGCATAGCCACTGTTAGGGGAAGCCAAACTGAATCACGATCTTGTTACACAAATGCTATCCAAAAGTTTCAAGACCGGAGGGTAAATATGGTTAGTGATGTGGCAATGGCCGAGGCTACTCCAGACCCTGAAAGACTGGGTGAAGGGTCCTCGGTGGATGAAGATGTAGCAATGACACTAGAAGGGGATCTAGCGGATCTGGACCCAAGAATGATAGGTGAAAGTTGCTCTACCCCGGTCGAAAGGCTGGAATGCTTCTATGTTGATCCACATGATCCAATCAAAGAGTTGCAGATTGGGATGGATTCGCTAGATGAATACAAATATCAATTGAAAAGCTTCTTGCTCAAAAATCTTGACGTATTCGCATGGAAACATGACGACATGGTTGGAATTGATCATAAAGTGGCTTGTCACAGGCTCCAACTTGACCCAAGAAGCCCTGGGCACAGGCAGAAGAAGAGGCCAGTGAGTTCGGATAAATATGAGGCCTTGAAAGAGGAGGTGGCGAAGCTATTGAAAAATGGCTTCATCAGAGAATCCCGGTATCCGAAGTGGGTGTCAAACACTATTTTGGTTCCCAAGCAGAATGGGAAGTTGAGAGTATGTATTGACTTTTCAAATCTAAGCCAAGCATGTCCAAAAGACAGTTTCCCTCTGCCTCGGATTGATCAACTAGTTAATTCTACAGCGGGACATGAGATGCTGAGCTTTATGAATGCATACTGATAAGTGTATTTTATACACTTATTTCTATCCTAAAAGTAGGATTTTATATGTTTGTTTTGGAATATTTGCTATTTATTTTGCGTTATTTGTTTACATTTCAGAAATAATCCAAAGTCGAGAAAACAAAGGAATTGGAGCAAAAACAAGCAAATTGGATGACAAAAGAACCAAAGTATGCAAATCAAGAATGGATGAAGTAGATCAAGGGTCAATTGGAAGAAAATTTAAAGAAAGAACCAAATTGGAAGAAATTGGGAGTTCAAGGACTAAAGTATACAAATCAAAAGAAGAAGGACCAAATTGCAAATATTCGATAGTTGATTCGGATCAAGATAAGATACTTGAGGACTTTTAGGAGTCAATTGGATGCAATTAGATGGCAAAAAGGAATGAAATATGGTAAGAATATTACCATAAATTCATTTAAATCAAGCAAGGTCTTCGGGCAGATTTTTAGTCAGACTTTGAAACCTAATTTTGGGGAAATAAACGTTCGAATTGGGAAAATACTATTTCAGGAAGAATTGTAGCCCTTTACGTTATCTTTCTAACTGACTTTGAAGAACCTCAATCGGATAATGGAATAGAAAGATATGATCAAAATACTAAATGCTGTGCAATAAAAGGATGAGGACCAAATTGCTGAAATTTAAAGAAGAAAAATGTAGCTTCCGGTATAACCGTGCGGCCGCACGGTTTAAAAAGCGTGCGGTCGCACGGTCAAAAAAATCAGCGACTGAAGTTTACCTGCAGAGTCATGCGATCGCGCATTTCTGAACCGTGCGGTCGCACGGTAGTCCCGACTGGGTCGCAGCTGGGCTTTTTGCGCGGAATTCAACAATTTTCTCCTCCATTAACCTAATTCTCGGGGAAATCTATAAATACCAGACCTAAGGCACGAAATTAGGGGTTCCCAATTCATTGAAGAGAGGCCAAAACGCTGTCGGAATGCGGAGGGATCCACTCCAAGCCAAGACACAATTGAAGAACGAAGATCAAGGGCATGAATAGGGTGACATCTATCCATTCCTTTTGTGATTTATATTCAATTATGTATCTAGGCTAGGTTCTTAAATGTTAGAATTGTGATGAAGCATTTATTTCCGGATTTTATGTATTGATTATCATTTAATTTCATAATTCATGGGTTTGAGCAATTGATATATACTTTTTTATCATGCAATTACTTGATCACTAGTTGTATGAATTTAGGTTGTGATTTCTTAAGCTCGAAAGATTGAGATTTCATTAGACTTGTGTCAATTGTCACAAAGTCCGATAGGGGATAGAAATATACCCTTATACTTTGTGTTATCTGCTATAGTATTCACAAAACTTGTAATGCTTTTCTATACATTTAGATTCGTCATAGAAATATAGTCGGATTGTGTATAGAAATAGGTGTTGATTCTTTTCCGAAAGGGAGTCTTGACAATATTAGGAATATGGATTTTCAAAACCTCATGAATTATTGTTAGATGTTTAATTTAATGCATAATTAATGGAATAAATGCGGATTCTCAATTCTAGCATGTTTTTCTCATATTTTCTCTAAATCAAATTTCCTCGTTCTTTCTAGTTTAATTTTAATTCAAAATTTCCAAATCCTAAGCTTCTCTAGTTCCGGTTTAGGTAGTATTCTAAAATACGATTTAAATCAATCTCTGTGGGATCGATATTCGGACTTAAAATCCACTTTATTACTTGCGCGACCCGTACATTTGCGGAGCGTCGTCACATACTCCGGGTACAATCAGATCCCCATACATGAATTAGATGAAGAACACACCTCATTTATCACGGACAAGGGGGCTCTATTGTTATAAAGCCATGTCGTTCGGTTTAAAAAATGCAGGAGCCACCTATCAAAGGTTGGTAAATCATATGTTTTCAGAGCAGTTGGGAAGTACAATGGAGGTATATGTCGATGACATGTTGGTCAAAAGTATGGTCGCCTCAGAACATGTCCGCCATTTATTAGAGGCCTTTGATATATTGAGGAAATATCGGATGAAGCTTAACCCTGCGAAATGCGCTTTTGGGGTAGCATCTGGAAAGTTTCTTGGATTCATGGTAAACATGAGAGGGATTGAAGTCAATCCGGATAAGATCAAAGCTTTACTTAACATGCGCTCTCCTCGGAGCCCAAAAGAAGTGCGAAGCTTAACTGGAAGAATTGCTGCCTTAAGTCGATTAGTTTCCAAGTCTAATGATAAATGCTTGTCGTTTTTTAAGGTCTTAAAAGGCGAAAAACGATTCCAATGGACCCCAGAATGTGAGCAGACTTTTTCCGACCTGAAAGCATTCCTAGGACAGACCCCCTATTGTCCAAACCAAAGGTTGGCGAACCACTTTCCTTGTATTTAGCTGAGTCAAAGGAGGCCGTTTGTGGCGACCCGAATTCTCGACCATTCGAGTGCCACTAAAAGTGACTCATATCATATTATCTAGACTTAAATAGTAATGTAAAATTATTCAAAAGAATAATTAGAATCCCATAATTTAATTTGTGAATAAAAATAGAACATAATTTTCTTACATAAAGTTCAACATAATTATCTCATCAATCTTAACCACTTTTGCCACTTCCATGTTGACCGCCTCGAACCTTCAATTATCTGAAAATGGTAAATATCGTGGAGTGAGATTTATAAAAATCCCAGTAAGTATACCAAGCATAAATTTTCTTTTGAAAGCATATGGATCATTTTCATCATAACATAGGATAGGATCGAAATACTCATAAACATAGGGAGACACAAGAATTTTACCGAACTTAAATGGCAAGAATTCTTATGTGTAGCGCTACTAAACTCCGGTCCCCTTAGCATAATCATAAACATATCATATGGAACCCATAACAATCTTGTGAGATTGATTTCATAGCAATAATCCAAACATTTTCATAAAAACATAAGATATACTTACTTGTCATAAAAACATACTTACTTTTCATAAAAACATAAGGTGTATTTACCTTTCATAAAAACATACTTACTTTTCATAAAAACATAAGATATACTTACTTGTCATAAAAACATACTTACTTTTCATAAAAACATAAGGTGTATTTACCTTTCATAAAAACATACTTACTTTTCATAAAAACATAAGATATACTTACTTGTCATAAAAACATACTTACTTTTCATAAAAACATAAGGTGTATTTACCTTTCATAAAAACATACTTACTTTTCATAAAAACATAAGATATACTTACTTGTCATAAAAACATACTTACTTTTCATAAAAACATAAGGTGTATTTACCTTTCATAAAAACATACTTACTTTTCATAAAAACATAAGATATACTTACTTGTCATAAAAACATACTTACTTTTCATAAAAACATAAGGTGTATTTACCTTTCATAAAAACATACTTACTTTTCATAAAAACATAAGATATACTTACTTGTCATAAAAACATACTTACTTTTCATAAAAACATAAGGTGTATTTACCTTTCATAACAACATACTTAATTTTCATAAAAACATAAGATATACTTACTTGTCATAAAAACATACTTACTTTTCATAAAAACATACTTACTTTTCATAAAAACATAAGGTGTATTTACCTTTCATAAAAACATACTTACTTTTCATAAAAACATAAGATATACTTACCTTTTAAAAGATTAAAATGAAGTGTAGTAGTAAATGGACCAAAACTTTCTTGACAACCTTGAATTTCTCTTACTTGTGGATTTTGTCAAGAGGTTGGAAATAAGTGTATATGTGTAGAGTTGTGTGTAAAAGAGATGGGTTTAAATAGATGTATAAAGTTGGCATATTGTAAACATAATCATTCAATTCTATTAATTTTAACACATCATTTTCTTAAAGTAAAGCACCATTCATATACTTTTCCATATTTATACAAATAATATGCTCTTCATGATTATATATAATGGAGTCTATCAATCATTCATATACTTTTCCATATTTATACAATTATTATGCTCTTCATGATTATATATAATGGAGTATATAAATCATTCATATACTTTTCCATATTTATACAAATATTATGCTCTTCATGATTACATATAATGGAGTCTTATCAATCATTCATATACTTTTCCATATTTATACAAATATTATGCTCTTCATGATTATATATAATGGAGTATATAATTCATTCATATACTTTTCCATATTTATACAAATATTATGCTCTTCATGATTACATATAATGGAGTCTTATCAATCATTCATATACTTTTCCATATTTATACAAATATTATGCTCTTCATGATTATATATAATGGAGTATATAATTCATTCATATACTTTTCCATATTTATACAAATATTATGCTCTTCATGATTACATATAATGGAGTCTATCAACCATTCATATACTTTTCCATATTTATACAATTATTATGCTCTTCATGATTACATATAATGGAGTCTTATCAATCATTCATATACTTTTCCATATTTATACAAATATTATGCTCTTCATGATTATATATAATGGAGTATATAATTCATTCATATACTTTTCCATATTTATACAAATATTATGCTCTTCATGATTACATATAATGGAACCTCTCATGCTTGCATATATTTTCTTAATTTCAATAATAAAAATAATTTTTTTATAAATAAATATTGGGATAACATTGAATTAAGTACTTGGACTTAATATACTTTAAATCAAGAGAATGGAGATATTTTTAGAAATTCGGAATTTAATTTAAAATCGAACGATCTCGATTATTTCTTGACTTGGCTATACGAATACGTCGCGGCGTTAACTTAATAAAAATGGGTGAAATAGTAGCGACACGATTTTCTATTAAAATAATTATTAATCGCGTAAAAATTCTTGGTCGCTACACCGTTAGCTCGGTGTTGGTCAGAGAGGAGAATGGGAATCAGCTTCCGGTGTATTACGTGAGTAAATCCATGCTGGATGCAGAAACAAGTTACCCAGATATGGAAAAACTTGCTCTAGCATTGATTACTGATGCTCGTAAACTTCGCCCCTACTTTCAGTCGCACTCCATCCATGTAATCACAAACTTTCCTATGAGACAGGTATTATAGAAGCTCGATGTGTCTGGAAGATTAATGAAATGGGCGATATAAATTAGCCAGTACGACCTGCATTATGTGCCTCGGACATCTATAAAGGGCCAAGTGTTAGCAGATTTCATAGTTGAGTTCACGCATCTACCCGAGGTTGAGATGGTTGATAAAATGGATAATAGCCTTGAGTGGAAGCTGTTCGTTGATGGGTCCTCAACTGAAGGAAGATCCGGTGCGGGGATACTGCTGGTGAGCCCGGATGGACACAAGTTGCACAGTGCGATTCGCTTTGGCTTTAAAGCCACGAATAATGTTGCAGAATACGAGGTGCTCCTAGCTGGATTAAGGCTTGCTAAAGCTCTAAAAATTAAGTCAGTAGTGGCAAGTAGTGACTTACAGCTTGTTGTAAGCCAATTTAACGGACAGTTCTCTGCCAAAGAGCCAGCCATGATTGCATACTTGAGAAAAGTAAAAGATTTAGCTGCCCACTTCAAAAAAAATTGAATTGTTTCATATTCCCAGAACTGAGAACTCTAATGCAGATGCTTTGTCTAAACTGGCAAGCAGTAAGGATACAGAGCTCCTCAACATGGTGCCAATTGAGCATCTGCCGATCTCTTCTATCGAACCAGAAGCGGAGATTTTGGCAATAGAAGAAGAAGGTTCTTGGATGAACCCCATTCTGGCCTAGTTAAAGTATCAAACTCTACCAGGCGAGCCGGAGGTAGCTCGAAAACTGCAAAGGTACGCCGCAAGTTTTGTCCTCTTGAACGATTTGCTCTATAAAAGGAGCTACACCTACCCTTTGCTACGATGAGTCGGGCCGGAGGAAGGACAGTATATAATGAAAGAGATTCATGAGGGAATTTGTGGCAACCATGCTGGAGCGTTATTGTTGGCTCGGAAAACCCTGAAATAGGGATATTTTTGACTGACTATGCGAAAGGATTCCCATTACTTCGTCCGCAAGTGCGATAAATGTCAGAGGCATGCAACCATACCGCATCAGCCGCATCACAAATTGATGGTGGTAACCAACCCCTGGCCTTTCGCAAAGTGGGGGGTCGATATTATTGGTCCTATGTCCCAAGGCATTGGTAACAATTGTTTCGCAATAATGGCAAATGATTACTTCACCAAATGGGTTGAGGCAGAGCCCCTGATGAGGATCACTGAAGCCAACACTTCCAAGTTCATCTGGAAGAATATTATATGCAGGTTTGGAATACTGCACTCGTTGGTTAGTGACAACGCAAAATAGTTCAAAAATAGAAGCATTGACGAACTATGCGATGATTTGGGAATCTGTAAATTATTTTCATCTTCACATCATCCACAAGTAAATGGGCAGGTTGAAGTCGTGAAAAAAACCATAAAGAACACCCTAAAAAAGAAACTGGAATCAAAGAAGGGTGCGTGGATAGATGAAGTCCCACAAGTGTTGTGGGCACTTCGGACTACTACGCACACCGCAACAGGTGAAACGCTGTTCTCCATGGCGTATAGATCCGAGGCGGAATGTCTGGTTGAAATTGGGGTGCCTTCCCTTCGCCAAATCCATTATGACGATGCGGTAAATGAGGAAGCACAAAGGGCAAACTTGGATTTCCTCCTGGAAAAAAGGAATAACTCCCAGGTGGTGTTGGCCAGGTACCAGGAAAAAATGGTCCGATACTGCAACAAAAGGGTAAAGAATTAGTTCTTTAGCATTGGAGATTTGGTCCTTAAAAAGATCATTTCTTCTACTCAAAAACCAGAAGTAGGGACTTTAGGTCCTAATTGGGAGGGGCCTTATAAAGTCACTGCCGAGGTAGTACCCGGTACATATATGATCGAAGACCTATCTGGGTCCCCCTGCGTAACCCTTGGAACACAGATAATCTTTGTCGCTATTTTTAATAAAATTAAGTTCCTTTTAGGCATGTAATACCTTGACAAAACTCAGTGGTTATTGAATGATTATAATATCCCCACAAAGTTTAATGATAATTTGCGGTTAGTTATGCTGCGGAAAATTTCCGTCAAAAACATGGTTAAGGTCGAGTATGATGAAACACGGTTCAATGGTAAAATCTCGTAAATTTTAGTATGATTATTCTGAGTTTATACCTGTCGATATGCAAGAAGTATTGACCCATTACATCAAATGCTCTTAGTTGAACATGACAGTTATTAAAAAATGCTAAATTATTTTAGGCCATGTGAAAGTATAAGTTTACCTACGATAAACAAGCAACAGTAAAATGATAACAATATAATGCTTGAACTTCATAAATAAGGGACCCTTATAAGCCTGCCCTGCGCCCACTGCGTCTTAGATAAAGGTGATAAACCATCCGCAGCAGCTCGCTCAACTAATAATCGTAAGAAGACGAAATCGCAAGTACTAAAAGGTATAACACGAATATGATCAAGTGTTTATCAAGTCAGACCTAGCCAATAAACATGAATGTCTTAAGCTGCTTAGGTCTAAGGGACTATCAAGTATACAAAGCATTTAGAAGCATTTAGAGAGTTCACATTTTTTCGGACGATGTATTCACATTTTTGCAAACTTACAGAAGATGTCATACAAATCCAAAAACTTTTGTCATATAAATGTGGAACTTCACAAAATGATCAAAATATCGAACTAACGGAATAGTTACATTGTTTCAATATCAGTTGTCACATTTCGATTACACTTCAAAATTTGAGAAATATGTCTAATAAAAAATAATAAAATAAAATAAATATAGTAAAGGATCACTGAGGAGGGGCATCTTCTGCAGAGTTTCCACAAGGCACGTCCTGACAAGGGTCAGCAGGATCGTCAAAGGAATCACCTTTATCCGTATCATGTGGCTCGGGGTACAGGACCTCGATTTGGGAAAAGTCCAAGGTAGGAAAAGCTTCCTTCACGTCTCCCAAAGCCATCCTGGGCCCTATATTTCTGAAGACCCTCTGCATAGCCTCATATTCAGGCGTCTCGTCAAAAGTATCTTTGAAATTCTGGATCGCCTCTGACACCTTGGCACCCAAGGCTTCTTCCACCCGTGCCGCAATAGTTCGCTCCAAAGCCTTCGTGATCCTGGACTTGATGTGCCACTCCAGAGAGGTATAATCCTCCTCTGTCTTTCGCCGGGCCTCCACCTCCCTCTCCAGTTTCTCAGTGACTAGCGTCACCTTGGCCTCCAGCTTAACTTTGGCCGCATTGGTTGTTGACAGAGCCTCGGCAGTTATGGATTGTGCTCGGTTGGAGTCACCAAGATTTTTGCATAGGGCTGCCACATCCGCTTTGGAATCATGAAGATCATGCTTGAGCTTCTCATTGTCCTCTTGGAGGCGCTTGGCCAAAAGCCTGTCGTCCGAAAAGGCCTTGCGGGCAATGGACAGATGCTCCTTAAGGTCATTGATTTCTTTTAGCATGTTATCCGCGTGGCGAAGGGCTGTTTCGGCCTCTTTCTTGTCTCCCTGCACTTCCACCACAGATGATTTTACCTCATCTATGAGGGCCAACGCTCTGGCATTCATGGCCTTGGCAGTAAGTAATTTCCGGGATGGGGTGGTGCTGGAAGAAAAGGCGGACCAACCCTCAGTCCAAAACTGCTCCATGACCAAGGAGACCCTGGCTAGTGGGGAGTTGGGGGAGTCGAACAGGGTGGGATCATAAGTAACATCCCTGGGAAGGACACTAGCTTTAATCTACTTGAGCTCTTCAGCCGTCGCAGGAGTCACTTCGTAATCCAGCCCTGGAATTGACACGAAAGTCTCATCCTACGAGCCTTGAGTCTCCGATGGAGGAGGTGCGGGGTTGGTATCCTTGCCCCTCCTAAGCTTCTTCAAAGGGGCAGGCTCGTCCTCGGATTTGGGCTCAGAAATATCCTCGGATAGGGAAGATGGTACCAAGACCTTTTTAGAGTCTTTATCCCTCTTAGAGCCACCACGATCCGACCTCTTCCCCTTCCCTGTTACGGTGGCCCTTTTAGGCTCGACCTCCTTTCCCAAGTTTAGCTGTTGGGGGCCCACGGGTAGTAAAATGAGGGGTGGCAGTAACACAAGTAGAGGGCTTTCAAGTTGGGCGGTGGACGCTTCGGATACCTCTTTTGCGACCCCCACTTGCAGGTTAGCAAGTACTGTTTTCTGTTTCCTCTCCACTTCGCTGCCGTGGCGAAGGGCAGGAGGGATCTTCTTGGACATAAGGCCTTTTAGAGAGATTTTTGTGAAGTCCTTGGAGCCTAAAAAAAAAAAAAAAATTGAGACTATGAATGCCGAAGTAGAAGTTACAAAGACAATAAGAAAATTCTACTTACTCATGGCTCTCATAAGGCCGTGCTTGACAAAAAGTTTGTTTTGTTGAATGACCTTCTGAAAAGTGCCTCGGAAGGCAAATAAACGCCTCACCACTGATAATCTGAGTCGGAGAGGAGACAGATGAAAGTGGACCCTGTCATAAGCCAACAAAGTAAGAAAATAAATTTGATGAGCAAAAATGGGAAGTAAATAGCTCACAACACTTGAAGACGCGAAGAAAAAACAAAACGCACGCGGGGAGGAATGAGTTCGGGGAATGGTGATTTCTGGAGTGGGGTCCACAGGTGAGCTTTGCCACTCTCCCGCAACCCAGAACCACTGATTTCTCTAATTCTTTATAGAAGTAGGATGCCCAATGATAATAGGGGGGGGGTAAGAGCTTTGGGGAGACAAGTAGGACCAATCCTTAACGTTTGACCTCACATCCTTATCCCTTCTTACAGATTTCTTCACGGTGTATAAAGTATCGATGATATGCAACGAGATGGGGTAATCAGGATTGACCTCTTACCACACCAACCAAGTGTCAATGGCCTGAGTCCAGAAGTTCGGAGCTAACTGGTAAGGACACATGTTGTAACTCCTAAGCAATGCCCTAAAAAAAGGGTGTATGGGCAGCCTCATCCCATAGGATAATGCATTATAGCAGACCGCCACCTGGCCTTGGGGAGGGCTGCAGGGTCTGCATGAAGGTGTGGGGTCCACCAATTGGAACCCTTCTGGTATCCTGAACTTCGCCGAATCACTTACCATATCAACGCCTTGGATTTCTGAAGCAATTTCACTACTTTCCCAAAACTCCGAGTTCGGATCAGGATCCACATGCTACCCTGATACTTTGTTCACAAGGTCCACCCAACCCTCGACCTGGGTCATTTCCTCCTCAGAAAATCCTAATTCTTCCCTATGCGGCCTAAATGGAGCCCTAAAACTCAAACCAAGGTCTTGATGGCCAGAAGAAGAGCCCACTGCCTCTTCTCTTCTAAAATCTCTATCTCGCTTGCTTCGGAGTTCCCGCAAAGAGGCCTCCTTGTCAGATGATAGATGAGCCATGTAGGTCTGGTTCTTTTCTTCTTCACTGTCGAATCATCCAAATTAATTATACTGCCATATTTTCTATTCTTCCTCTTAATCTGTTCCCTAAAGAAGCGAGAACTAAAAATTGATAAAGACAATGGGCAGAAACCTCTGACAGGAATCGCCATTGCCAACAGTTCCTGTGAACCCGTTCCCCCAACTCTTTCCATTTTTTCTTTTCTTAAAAATAGTCCAAACTTACCAAAAGGAAGACAAAAATACAAAACGAAGTTTTCAAGCCAGCATTCGAAGATTAGAAATAAAAGAGTTTCGTACATGCAGAGGAAAAGAAAAATTACCTGCAGAAAATGAGAGTTCGAAGTTGTGTATATGAAAGGAAAACGCGCCAATGGAAGGTGTTGGACAGTTGGGACAATTCGCTGGGTTAAAAATCCTTGAGAAGTGTTGAAAGACTTGCAAGAAAAGGGAGAATGATACGATTCTTCACAGAGGAGTTTTTATGAAAATTTTAAGAAAATGGTAAAGGAGAAAGGCTGGGATGAATGAGTCTTTATAAGGAACCCAATAGTCTCAAACCCTTGGTCTTTTAGCCACATGATTGATTTAAATAATCCACATATCTTGGGGGAAGGGACAGTGAAAGCGCCAACTGTAGAGAAAAGGGGAGAAACCATTCGACTACCAAGGTGTACTCCACGCGCAGTAAGGCGCCCCCTCTCCTTCATATTTCTTGGAAACAGATGCCAGCAATCTCCTTTCCATAAATGCGCCGCCTAAAGAGTATGTTGACGTATCCCAACATTCGTCTAGAAGGGAAAATAAGAATAGTAGGTCGGCGTTACCTTGATCCGCGTCTCGCTAAGAATTGCATCCCACCCCATAAGCTCGTAGCGCTATGTAATGATCCCCAACCAAATGGTTGGGGGTTAATTATAAAATAATGGAAATAACAAAATTAGGACATACTACGATCTTGTAGTTGTTCACTTACGGAAAGTTCCCTGAACAAAACCATGGCCTCAGACCTATGGCAAATTCGATCCTCCCATAAAAGACCACATTGGATTTGAGGGACTAGTGTTGAGACCGTGTCCAAAATGAGCCCAATGAATCACCAATAAAGGCCCAATGGGCCTTAGCCTACGACCAGACCTTAGGGTTTTACTTTGGTTCGACTGCCGAGGTGGAACATCACATGAACCCTCTCTATCCGAACTGGTTTACAGCAAGCCAAGGTGTCCTGTGGTAACACCTCGAATATGTGATGGGACAACGGATAGTGTAAGAGGTATGTAACTTTTCCCAGTTGACTGTGGCTTGACTAGACGTTGCCTTTATGAAAGAAATGACAGACGCCCATTCCCTACCGAAAGTAGCAATGATTACTTCCAAGAAATTAGTTTACCTCTCCAACGGCTAGGGTGAAGATGCGTATAAAGCCCACCGTGTGTCACTACCTAAAATGATAACTTCTCTTATAAATAGAGCACACTTGCCTCCAAAAAAAGGTTGGTAATCCAATACTCTAACGCAATATTTTATTCTCACTCCCTTTTCTCTCTTTTACACACTTATATCTCCCGCACCCAATTTATATTTGTTTGAAATGAGCACTGACTTAGGCATCGGAGTGCAAACGGGAGCCACCTCGGCCCCCTTTGCAAGCTGATTGTTTGTCCTAGTGCGCAGGAGGTCTACGTGTTCAAGAGGAAGGAGCTGAGACGTGTTGGCCCAAGGTCCTACCAGATTTTGTGGTCAACAATAATAAAAATAAGGAAATATATAAAAGAGCCGACTAGAAAAAATATTTTTAAACCATAATACCCTTGATAATAATTTTAAAAAAAATTCTTTGTTCTTCGATTAATTTTATTTTAATTGAACTGAATCATGCTTTACTTTTGAAAAATTTGGTCCATATGATCATGAGCTAAATCCTAATGGGTAAATTTAACACATTCAATGTGAGACTCAAATAATGACTAAAGTTAACATGTAGATGTGACACTTAACATCTACTAAATTGTCTATATAACAGTATTTAACTAATAAAAGTTAACACATTCATTGTGGATGCTCTTAATGGCTATCCCAATAACACAAAACCATCAACTAAATTACATGTGCTCAATTCAGTTTCATCGCATTACGTACTTAGTAGGAAAAAGAAAGCAAAGTATTTACGTCACCGCGTCTTGCTCTCTTACTGATAAGAGCATATGGCATTTTATTAGCTCAATGGATAAAATCAGACAATATTGGCAGCTTCTTGTGTTCAGTTTCCCCATTCCCCTTGCCCCCTCGTGTGAATCCCATGCCCCTATTGCCCATTCTTGTTGAAATCATGTTTAAAGAAGTATTGAATAATTGAATGAATAAATTGATGAAGAGAAATGAAAAATCAAGAAGCTTATACCATGTGATCGCAAGGGCTTAATAGCCTGCAATCGCAACTGGAGTAAAACCAGAAGCAAATTCAAAAGTCATAAAGCCTTGCGATCACAAGGTGCAAATTTGGCTTATTCTTCTGTGCTATGCGATCGCAACCATCTATAACCTTGCGATGACAAGGGTATCTACTTCTTATCGTTGGGAAGTTGAAAATTAGATTTTTCATAAACCTTTTAGTGAAAAATATAGCTTTTCGTGGTAAAGCTTCCAACACTTCGTAAAATTGTTTGAAAATTTAAAAATTGGAGATAAATTTCAATACAAACACATTCAATTCATCAATATCAATCAAAGATCAAAGTTTTGTCAAAATTATACCATAAAAAATAAACCTTTTTTTTGTTTTCATTCATCCGGTGTTCTTAGAGGAAAGCTTAAGTGCTTTAAGTTTTCTTCTACTTTTTGGCTTGATTCAATCCCACAAATTATTTGTTGTGAAGTCTTTAAGCATGATAAAATTATCGAGGGGAGGCATGAGGACAACAATTAAGTAGTTAAGCCTTTGATCATTTTGGATCAACTTGTAATATTTCTGTTTAATAATTTTTTATCTCCATCATTTTCATATATTTTATAAACACTAGTAGGAAGCACGTACTTTGCACATTTTATGTATATGATGAATGTTAAAGTAACGTTTTTTAAGTACTAATATTTTTTTTTAAAAATTAGTTAACATAATTGATATTGTTAGAGGAAAATTATAAATGATAAATTGGCTTCAATTCTTAGTATATTAATATTTTATTGAAAATTTTCGTCCAATTCTACTAAATATATACTAGACAATTATTAAAATATCAGTTTAATAAATAAATTGTGTGTGATATATTAAGAATTAATATGATATCATACAATATTAGACACATCAGTAATTGCTTTATAAAATATTTATGATAAGTCGCGAAAAAAAAAGTGAAAAATAGTGCATAGATAAATTAAATTAATTTGTGAGCATATTTTATTAATGGAAGAAAGTTTAATATTATGCTCCTATTTGAGAGAAATTAAAATAAGATTTTAATTTAAATCAAAGTTAACAATTAATTTTATAGTATATTTGGTACTTAAAAAACTTGCAAAAAGTGGAAATTTTTACACAATCGTGCAACCCAAGACATTAAAGAGCAATAAAAAAATCCAAAAGGGTGTCCACTTCATAGTAGCTGTCAGAAGGTACAAGACTTTCATTCCCCATGAACAATTATATCCTTATTTCACTTTTGGCACATGTTGTAGCATAGCTGTGTAATATTTTCAAAAAGTAAAGGATATATGTGAAACTTCAGGGGAGGTAACATGTATAACTTTAGGTTAAGGGTAATAAGCATAAATAGTCCCCCACCTTTAGGTTTCTTGCAAAAATGGTCTCCAACGTTTAGATTTTTGCATTTATACCCTCAGAATCACCAAACGTTGCGAAAATGGTCCCTTCCGTTAGATTCCGTTAGTTTTTTCCGTTAAAAACGTGAAAATAGCACAAATGGTCCCTAACCTTTGAGTTTTTTACGATAATAGTCCCTAACATATTAAGATCACGTTTGACATTTTTATTTTGTAACCTCCAAACGTTTGGCGTATTTAGTCCCTAACATATTAAGCCCCTATGCGTTTGGCATATTTAGTCCCTAACATATTAAGCTTCTATTTGAAATCAATTATTTCAAATAATATGTTTTATAATTGTAATTTTTTGAAGAATTTGTTGTTAAAAAAATTAAATTTATTTGTAAATTATTTTATTGATAGAATGTGTGGTTAAAAACGAGTTTTAAAAAATAAAATTTATTCTAAATTTCTAAAATGCACAATAAAATATTTAACAAAAATTCACCGCTTCAACCATTGGAAAAAAAATAATGAATCCATGGAATATAAACAAACAAATACATTGGACATTATTTTAAAAATTGAATAAAAAATATGTTTGTATCAATTCTATTTTCGATTTTGAGAAATGATCAATATCGATTTTCGAAATTTCATTTTTTTAAAAACTCATTTTCTTCCACACGTTCTATTAATATATTTTTTTTAATTTATGCATAAATTAAAAAAAAAATTACGTTTTAAATAATGTGGTTTGTAATTGTAATTTTTTAAAGAATTTGTGGTTAAAAAGTAAAAGAAAAAAATTGAATTTATTTGTAAATTATTTTATTGATAGAATGTGTGTTGAAAACGAATTTTAAAAATAAAGTTTATTCTAGATTTTTAAAGTGTACAGTAAAATATTTAACTAAAATTCACCGCATTAACATTTCAACTTATTGATAAAAAAAAAATAAAAAATTATGGAATATTATAAACAAACAAATACATTGGACATTATTTTAGGAATTGAATAACAAATATGTGTTTATCAATTCTACTTTCCATTTCGATTTTCGATTTTGAGAATTGATCGATTTGAAAAGTAAGTTTGGAGAATTTTGGTTAAACGTAATTTTTTTTTTAATTTATGCATAAATTAAAAAAATATATTAATAGAACGTGTGGAAGAAAATGAGTTTTGAAAAAAAATGAAATTTCGAAAATCGATATTGATCAGTTCTCAAAATCGAAAATAAAATTGATAAAAACATATTTTTTATTCAATTTCTAAAATAATGTCAAATGTATTTTTTTGTTTATGTTCCATGGGTTCATTATTTTTTTTCCAATATGTTGAAGCGGTGAATTTTTGTTAAATATTTTATTGTGCATTTTAGAAATTTAGAATAAATTTTATTTTTTAAAACTCGTTTTTAACCACACATTCTATCAATAAAATAATTTATAAATAAATTTAATTTTTTTAACAATAAATTCTTCAAAAAATTACAATTATAAAACATATTATTTGAAATAATTGATTTCAAATAGAGGCTTAATATGTTAGGGACTAAATATGCCAAACGCATAGGGGCTTAATATGTTAGGGACTAAATACGCCAAACGTTTGGAGGTTACAAAATAAAAATGTCAAACGTGACCTTAATATGTTAGGGACTATTATCGTAAAAAACTCAAAGGTTAGGGACCATTTGTGCTATTTTCACGTTTTTAACGGAAAAAACTAATGGAATCTAACGACAAGGACCATTTTCGCAACGTTTGGTGATTCTGAGGGTATAAATGCAAAAATCTAAACGTTGGGGACCATTTTCGCAAGAAACCTAAAGATTGGGGACTATTTGTGCTTATTACCCTTAGGTTAAATATATTTACACCACATTTTAATTGCATGAAATGTTCACAACTTTTAATCAATGTCACAATCATATCCCCCACTTTTTTTTTATTTTTTTATTGTATTCTTATTTTGTGTCTTTCATTAATTAATACATCTTGTCTCTTCTATCGAGTTCTATAAAAAAAAAATCATTAAAAGAAAATCAAAAGATTTATTTATCTCTCGTAAATTTGATAAGTAAAGAAATCAAAATTATAATTAAATACTTTTTTGTCGTTTTAAGGAACGATAACTGTTGTTTATTGTGCTGACGTGGATTAAATATGTCGACCTCAACTTAAAATGGCAGCTGGTTTATTAAGATCGAGGTGATTTTATGACGAGGTGATTTGATGCCGAGGCGAGTTTGTGACCGAGGTGACAAGTTGCCGAGGTGATTTTCACCCGACCTCCACTTAAAGAGAGAGGTGATTTGCCATGAACGAGGTGACTTGATGCTGAGGTGATGTTGACCGAGGTGAATTCCGAGCGTGGTGAGACTGGCGGCGCTGCTGAAACATCAAATCAGCTGTATTTATGTGTCAGTAATTATGATTGTTTGTGAAATGTTAGTATAATCATCTGTGACATGTTGTCAGCAATTTCAGTAGTCATTGTCAGTCACATGCTGCAGACGTGATATGTTGTAATGGTTATGTTTAACTTCCCCAACTATTATAAATAGATGGGGTAAATGCTCATTAATGGGCATGTGATATAAAAAAAAACCTCTCCAAACTCTTGCTATTTGATTTCGTTGATTCGACCTGGCTATCAGATCGGTATCGAACTGGACGTGAATTTGTGTAACTTTGATCTCAGTTCGCTTTCGATCTGTTACATTTCCTATTTCTTATAATATCTCGAACTTTATTACAACGACGATCATTTAATTAAAGAGCTGCATACTTAGACAAATTAATCAAAGACATACAATCCATCTATCAATTCAAAAGTTCATACCACTTTTATTTGTTGACAAAAAGAGACGTCAACAATAACAAAAAAAATTTGGATGAAAATCTTAGTTGAGTAGAAGATTTGTGAATTGTTGAAAATTTAATGATAAGAATGTGGCGAAAAAAAAATTAAGAATGTAAATATAACAATCTATAAAGATTAAGAACCAATAATACAATTAAAATGTGGTATGTTTATAAAAAATTGTGGTGCAAATATAATTACCCTTAACTTTATTTTAGCATCTAAATGTGTAATATTTTATATATACATGGGTCCACTAACGAGAAAAATAACATGAATTCAAAATTTCTTCGGTACCAAACAACCACATAATCACACATTTCATCGGATCCACAACTTTTTAACCACGTTTTATTAATTTCTATCAAAATCTATTAAAAACCTGATTTTAATCACCACCAAACAGTTATTATATAAATTTAAACTAAAATTTTAATCTCAATTTTTGTTCGTAAGAGTTTTGAAATTATTTATTTTATATTCTTAATTAGAAAATAATTAAAAACTATCTTTCTTTTTATATAAGTTAATTTATGGTTTTGATAAGAATTTAAGTGCGTCTAAAAATAAAAAATTTTCACACTCACCCTACTTTGAAAAAAAAAAAAAAAACCTATTTTTATCGATAATTAAAACATAAATGTTTGAATTAAAAATATAAAAAACTCAATAAAAGCATAAACATTTTCTTTGAATTTTTCAAAGAGTGTGTTTATAAACGAAATAGTATTGTTCAACAGATGGCTAAAACATAATTGTTTGAGTTAAAAATAGAAAAAAAATCTATTAAACATATAAATGCATTATTTGAATTGTTCAATGGATTTATCACCGAAAATGAAATTTGATGGAACAATGATCTAAAAGTAAATTAAAAAGTAACTTCACTAAATTAATATTAATTGAATAACTAATTTCGATTTAGTCAATAAAGATAAATTAATGTTTTTGAAGTAAGAATTAAATAAATGTAAAATAAGTTTGAATAAATGAATTAAGGATATTATTGAGAAAAAGATAATAATGTGAGGATAAAATGAAAATCAAAAGGACTCATTTATAAAGTCTCAATTATAGTCAAAGTATGATAGTTGAGTTAATTGAGTATTTGGGTTCAAGAAGAATAATGAAGTGCTCAAGAAGACTTGTAATGCAATTAGAAGTTAAAGATGAATCCAATCTCGCAAGGATAATGATCTCGATTTTCATTTGGAGGTTGAAACTCGATTTTCACATAACAAACATTCGAATTGGAAAAAGACTATTTCTATAAGAATTCTAGATGTTTGAGTTATCTTTCCAACACACATTGAATTGAGCCCATCGGATATAGGGAAAGATATATGATGAAAATATTGAAGGTCATTGAATCTGGACAGATTGTGTTTCGTGAATTTTAAGATTCCTACAATCCTAAACTAAAACACTTCATACTATATATACTAAGCCCTATGCACGAAAATTCAGAGGTTATTTCATTGAGCTTACATTATATTCCATATCCTATACTTATATTTGAATATTCAAGAACACTTTCTACAGAAGATTGATTCCTTCATTTCTTGATATCTAAACAACCACATGTTAGGAAAACATCATTATTCCTAATCTAAAACACTCATTTTCTTAACACATTAAGGAAGATTTTAGAGGTTGCTGGAGGTTAATGAAGGTTGGACTATAAGCGTAGGAATAGTAACAATAATTGGAGATTCTTGGGGCATCCATTTGGAAGGGACAACAGTACAAGATCAGGAAGCTGGAAGAGTAAATAACAGTATCTTGAGATTTGTAGGGGGAGATTGGAAGGTCTAGTGGAGTTCCCTGGACATATCTAACTGTAAACATATATTGTCTATAGTAGAGGTAATTGGCTTGGTCTCGGGATTTTTTCCACGTTGGGTTTCTCCGTCATCATATTTGGTGTTAATTATTTATTGCTTTTATATTGCAAATTGTGGTAATTCAACTTAGGATAATTGGACTTGTTTTCTTAACTATCTAGAAAAATTAAAAAGTGACGCATTCATTTTAATTATGTTAATTCTGCAATAAAGTCGAACTATTTGGGGGTAACCCAGAAATTTCAATTGGTATCAAAGCCTAAATTCGATTCCTGACCTTACTTTTTCTAGACGAGTAGTTCATTATCCGTCCCGTTGTATTTTGATGGTAGTAATTACACATACTGGAAGGTTAGGATGAAAGTTGTTGGGATTAAAGGCTCAAGATCGCACCACAAAGAACAAATAATCAAACGTTTAAGCACAAAAAATCAAATACTTTATAGAATAAACGTAAAAGTACAGAAATCAGTATTCAAACTCAAGATTATACAAAACTTCTCAGAAAACACAAAATCGCACAAACATAAAACCACCAAGATCAAGAGTTACAGAAATACTCTGCCAAAACTCAACAAATTTGTATACTGATATACACAGAACCATTATCAAACATAACCACTAAGAACAACAAGGCAATTTTTACAATTTCCGGAAGAAAATCACGAAGAAGATGAAGAAGGCGATAAATTGCCTTTGCAAAGAGAAAAGTAAAATGGAAGCGTCTGAATGACGCTTGAAATCAATCAGGCGTCCTTTATTCCCAGATGGATGGATGGGATCAAACCAATTTGATCCAATGGCTGAAGATAATTGGTCTAGACGAGTCATAAGGTCCGGCTGAAGATAATTGGGTATCGGACTTGGGCCTTACACAAATTGGGCTGATGAAGTTAACAAAACAATGGACCAGCAATTTCTTTTTGGGCTCTAAATTGGATCACATTCCTTTTTTGGGCTTCAATTGCTTCACAAAAGTCTTTTTAAATTTTGTAGATGTACATGTTTGGCATAGTATTATTAAGGGTTTGATAGCCCCATCTACCACAGTTAATGGTGTAGTTATCCCTAATGATTTTTTTTTTCACTTGAACTAGGGATGAATTAGCTGATTGTAATTGGAACAGCAAAGATCTTCATGCCATATTTATGGCTATTTCCCTTGAAGAATTCAAACGTGTTTCTATGTGTGAGTCTGCCAAAGAAACTTGGGATATTTTAAAAACCACACAAGGAAAGTCTGAACTACAAAGCTTTTACTTCGAGAGTGAAGCGTGACAATAAGAGAGATGAGGACACATATCAAAATAACTCTTCTAATGATGAATCTAGTGTTGATACAAATTGGAAAGAGGTTTATAATCAGTTATATAAGGAGGTCCTCCATATGAAAAAGATTAATCAATCCATTCTTAATAAGCTAAATGGTGTCGAGGTAGAAAAACATGATCTTGTTCTTAAACTCCAAGAATCAACTGGAAAATTAGAGAATTTAAAGGTTGAGAACGTTTTAATTGTAGAAGAGAATAAGATTTTAGAGAGTGAGCTTGACATGACCACTAGGAAAGCTAGTGAGATGACTACTAAGAAAAAGAGGTTAGAAACCCAAGTTAATAACCTGTTGAGCAATCTAGAGTATTCTAAGTCTCAATTTCTTGCTTTTTCTAGTAGTTTTAACAAGCTAGATTGTAGCGCCTCGAGTTCTAAATACCCGGTTCACCACGTCATTGTCTGATCTAACTTTTCAAATAATATTTTTGCGGAAGAAATAACTGAAATTCATTTTTGAAAACATTAAATAAACTGTAACGGTCGATAAAATTAAAACATTTATGAAAATTCGAAATAATAAATCGAGCCATTTATATTGTAAAGCAATTGTCAAAGTCATAATTTCTCAAATAATTGAAATTCTCAAAATTATCCAATGTTTGGAAATACGGAAATCATTAAAATAAGGTTTTCAACTATTTAACGTCTATTGCCACAATCATCCATCACTTGCCACCCTCTCCGAAATCTGCAAATGTTGTTAAAATAAACATGAGCATTTCATAGAAATACTCAGTAGACTCATCGCCAATTAATTAATCTACAATATAATTGAACACATAAATGCAGGCTCTTTAGAAACATAGGGTGTTGGTAGTCTCTTCTTGTGCATTTAAGCACGAGACTTCTCTTTGAAAAATCATAGGCTCTTTAAAATCATCGGGTGTGGGTAGTCTCGTCTCGTGAAACTTAAGGCACGTATGTTATGCATAACATCATCATTTATCATTTAAGCACAGGGCTTCTCTTTGAAAAATCATAGGCTCTTTAAAATCATCGGGTGTGGGTAGTCTCGTCTCGTGAAACTTAAGGCACGTATGTTATGCATAACATCATCATTTATCTTGCAAGATATTCTCTTCTTTCTTTCTCATGCATTTAAGCAAGTAAGTTATGACAAGCATAACAACATAATTATTTTCGAAAAATACATTCTCGTCTCTTTTCATAAAAATGACTTTCACATAAGTCACATAACATACACATTCACATGCAATCATAATTTAAATCAATTAATAGGGGTGAGTCTACCTTAAACTTGACGAGTGCAAAGTTGAGCGGGAACGACTTCAATTCTTTAATTCTCCGTACGCTTCGTTTAGCCAATTAGAAAATAAGTTAAATTAGTCTCTTGAAATTTGTAGGTTTAAAGATGATAATTTACAATTTGGGGATTGAAATTGATGATTTGAAACTTGAGGGACTAAAATGAGTAATTTGAAAGTTGAGGGACTAAGATGAATACTTTGAAAGTTGAGGGACTAAAATGAATACTTTGAAAGTTGATGGACTAAAACAAGTAATTTAAAAGTTGAGGGACTAAAATGAGTACCTTGAAAGTTGAGGGACTAAAATGGATAATTTGAAAGTTGAGGGACTAAAATGTAAATTTTCAAAAGTTGGGTCGAAGCTTAAAATGAATATTAAATTGTAGGGTTTGAAATAAGTGATTTTAAAAATGAAGGGCCGATTAAAAATCATTTAAAAACTTAAGGGGCTGAAATGATGAGTTTTAAAACTAAACAGGCTGAAATAAATAACTTTAAAAGCTTGGGGGCTAAAGTGCAATTTAAGAAAAACTTTTAAATAAAACATATATTTCTCTCTCCTTCCTTCCCATTTCAGAGACAGAGAGCGAGAAGGGCGAGAGGGGGGGGGAGCGGTTGAGGAAACCCATCTCCAACCGGCGAGCTCGCCGGCGAAAACTCCGACGCAGGGTGCAGCAAACTGCGGCCAAGGCAAGGGTCATATTTGAGGGGCTTAGGTGCGAGATTTGGTGCAAAATACCGAGGTGAAATGAGGCAAAAATCGCGATTTCTCCGGCGATAAAACCGGCGATCGAGGTAGGTAGTATTCGGGTAGTTTGCTTCTTGGGTTTTGGGTTTGATTGGGTTGGGTTTGGAGTTGGGTTGGCAGCGATTGTGGTGGTGCTGCAAGTGGGTTGATTGGCGGTGATGGTGGTGTTGGGGGCGGTTTGTTGGAGGTGGCGGTGGTGATGATGGTTGCGAGTGGTTAATGGATTGAAGGGTGGCTGGTGAGGGTTTGGAGGTTGAGTACTGCAGTGGAGGGGGTTGGTCGTGGTGATGATGATGATGGCTCAACTGGGGTATGGAGGAGAGGTGTTGGTTGAGGCGGTATAGGTGATGGCTGAATGGTGGTTTGTGATTGTGGTGGGTTGGATTTTGGCTATGGCAGTGGAGGTGGTTGGACGTGGCTGTGCTGTTGGATATCAGAGTTGTGGCCTGGAGTTTGAAGCTGGTGCTCGGTTGTGATTTTGGTTTGTGCAGAGGGAGAGAGGATGGTGGTGATGATGGTGGAAATGGAGCTTAACAGAGGAGGGTGGGTGCTTGGTTGTGAGGTTGATGATGGAGGTAGAGTGGTGTGGTTGAAGTTGGGAGAAATATGGCTATGGTGATGTCTTGATTGGGTGAGTGGGAAGTGGAAATTTGATGAGGGAGTGGGGGTTGATATGTTTGGTGGAAGTTGGTGGAAGAAATAGGATTTGATTAGATATTTTGGAAAGTTTGACAAGCAATACACGAAATTCGAGAAAAAATAATACGCATGAATCAACAGAGTCGATAAAATGGATCAGATAAAATGAGCTCGACGTAATTTAGAATTTTAAACGATTTTGGAAAGAATAATTAAAATAAAATAATAAAATTTTAGAAATTTGGAATTTAATTAAAAATCGAACGAACTCGATATTTCTCGACTTGGCTAGACGAACGCGTCGTGAAGTTAACTTAAAAATGGGTGAGATCGCAGCGGCACGATTTTCGAAGCTTTGAAATAATTATTAAATTGCGTAAAAATTATCGGTCGCTACATAGATAATATTTTAGGAATAAGTAAGTCGGCTGGAAATAAGGGTGGTCTACGTTTTAAAGAGAATAATGCTAATACATCTAATATCATTTATGTTCCTAAAACTGACCAGCCCAAACATGTGCCTAACCTAAAGCTTTAAGAATAAGGGAGTTGTATGATAGAGGAGTAGACGACATATGACCCGAAAACCTAGGAATAGACGTCAGCATCAAAACAACATTAGTTATAAGTTTATCCTTACTTGTTTTAATTGTGGTGAGTTAGGACACATACGTCCTAGATGTTACCAATTCTTGACCATAAATAGAAACATGAGCTATAATATGAAAAATAATTAAGAGTTTATTGATCAAATTGAATATCTTATTGAACAAGTAAATTGTTTGACAAAGTTGGTGACAAAAATGTCTGGTAAATTGTTTTTCCACTAGACATGTATGGGTGAAAAAGAGTAACCTAAATTTTTTTGAAATAGACCAAAGTGCTCTTAAAGGTAAGAGTGTTTGTTTACCTAACTGATTAGGTAACTTTTGATGCATGCCTATGTTTTATCACTTGTGTTATTTATTGTAGCATGCGTTTTTTTTTATTATTTATTTGCTTTTTAGGTAATTGTTTCTTGCATGTGCATTTTTCCTTTGTTTGCTTTGGCACATTCATATTTAAATTTTGAAAGTGTGCTATGATTTTATTTTTGTATGTGAAGCATTCATATTTTTATACAAAAAATCACAAAAAAATTGAAAAATGAAAAACAACAAAAATATGGTTATTTGAGTTGAAGTATTTTCTAATTCTTAATACATAACATTCTTAAACGTGTGTATTGTGACCATGCTTAAGTTAAATTGATGAGCTGTAGCATAATTTACATTTCTTGCTTATGTTACTATGGAGTACTTTGTATATGTATATTCATGTACCATCTGCACTGCAAACTATATGATCTTGTAAGTGGGACTTAACTTCATGTGTGAGATTTGTGATGTCAGTCACTTGTTAGTAAGATGATTTTGAACATGAATCGACCAATTTAGTAGACCTAAGTTTAAGTATACCCCCCTCATACTATAGCTCAATATCTTATGTTCTTCTTAGGAGCCTATTTGACTCGAGCAATTAAGTTTGCTAGGTGTTTCAACATCTGATGCCTGCGGTCATCTGATGCCTACATCAATTGATTATGTATTTCAATTATTGTTTTAATGTATCATGTATTTTTACACTGGTATTTGAGTTTATTATTTCAGAAACAGGTACAAAAAGAATGCACAAGACAGAAGAGCTTGGGTAGTTAAACTATTTATTTAATATTTTGACTTTATTATAGTGTTTTGTCACGAATGTCAAAGGGGGAGATTGTTAGGTTTTTGATGTAATTGACAATCATGTGAACAAAATGACTCATTTATAAAGTCTCAATTAGAGTCAAAGTATGGTAGTTGAATTAATTGAGTATTTGAGATCAAGAATATTTAGTGTTCAAGAAGACTTGTGATGTGATTAGAAGTTAAAGATGAATCCAAATCCCGTAAGGATAATGATCCAGATTTTTCAGTCAAAGGTTGAGATTCGATTTTCACATAGAAAATATTCGAATTGGAAAAAGACTATTTCTATAAGAATTGTAGATCTTTGAGTTATTTTTCCAACGCACTTTAAATTGACTCCATCAGATATCGGAAGAGAAAGATATGACGAAAATTTTGAAGTTTGTTGAATTTGGACGGATTCTGTATATATCTAAGCCCTATGCAAGAAAATTCAGAGGTTGTTTCATTGAGCTTACATTATATTTCATATCCTATACTTGAAGATCCAAGGACATTTCCTACTAAAGATTGATTCTTTTATTTCTTGAGGTCTAAGCAACCAAACGTTAGGAAAATATCACTATTCCTAATCTAGAACACCCGTTTCCTTAACATATTAAGGAAGGTACTTTCTCAAGTGTAAATTTTAGAGGTTACTGGATGTTGAGGAATTTTGGACTACAAGTGTAGGAATAGTAACAAGAAATGGAGATTCTTGGGGTATCCATTTTGAAGGGATTAGAGAACAAGATCAAGAAGTTGGAAGAGTGAACGAAATATCTTGGGATTTGTAGGGGTAGATTGGTCTCGAAATTTTTCCCACGTTGGGTTTCTCTGTCATCATATTTGATGTTAATTATTTATTGCTTTTATATTGCAAAGTGTGGTATTTCAACTTAGGATAATTGAATTTGTTTACTTAACCATCTAAAAATAATTAAAAAGTGACGAATTCATTTTATTGTGTTAATTCTGCACTAAGGTCGAACTATTTGGGGGTAACCCAGAACTTTCACTACTCATCTACACTTTTAAGATATTGTAGATTTTTAATTCAATGTTTGTGGATAATCTTGGTGCGTGAGGAGAAAATCCCTCAAAACTCTTCTTTCATCAAACTTGAGTTATTTTTTGTATATCAAGAAGTTGGACACATAAATATAGAAATAACTACCATATTATACAGGAAAACCACAATATTATTACAAATTCATTTGCAAGCAAGTGTTTCTAACTAGTTTGTTTAAAAATATTTAATAGATCAGCACAAATAACTTGTTTTTATGATAGTTGATTAGCTTAGATTGATCAAAATTGTTGATAATTGGTCCAGATTAGTCTTAGCCCAGTTAGAAGAATTCAGAACAAATTGGCCCAACTTGCACAAAGCCTGCTGGACTCCAACTCAAAGACCAAACCCAGAGCCCATCTCCCATTACCAAAATACGTTTTTATTATTACAACAGAATCAGTTATGAACCGTTAGATCAACCACCGGAGCGTTTGAAGCTGTTGGATGATCACGCCCTTTTATACCATATGAAGAGTCTGGAAGAAGCATGAAGAGGCCAGATTTTTTTCTCTCTGTGTTGAGTCTCCCTTCGTCTTCTCAGAAGCGATTTTTCATCTCCTCCTCTCAATCTTCTGATTCGAAGAAATGCTTTGTGATCTTTTCTTCAATTTGTAATCTTTGTGGTAGAGTTGAGAGAAATTTGTGCGTATGATTGTTCATCATTTTTGAGAGAGTTTTTGTACGCAGTTTGTCTGCAAAATCATTTATGTAAACTTTGGTTTTCTTTGTGATTTTATGTAAAATTTTACAGCAATTTCTGTAAAATATTTTTGTGGTTTCAATATATTTTGTAATTCTTTGAGTATTCTGAGTTTAAATCCTTTACAAAAATTGACTTGATTTGATTCAAATCAATTGTGTTTTGAATTGAATCAATCACTACGAAAACTTTTATCACCTCTCACTCTTATCCATCCACGGGATGGGTGGAGGTGTCCTATCCAATCAAGAATTGGAGCTTTACAATCACTACTAGTGTATAGACCTCTCATTTCTTTCTTTGTTCTTAACTCAGATATTTTAATATTCTTGATACGGGATAACCATACAAATTCGTATAGAAACTGACAGTAAACTCTACAATGTAGTGACAATATTACGGTAGTCGTATGGAAAATAGTTGGATGCTACGTGCTAAGATTGCAAGTTAATTTACAAAAACATAAAAGCAGACTAGAATAACATTTGACATTTTCTATCAATTTTTTTTGTTGATTTAGTTAGACAAAAGTCAGAGGGACTTTCGGTGTCACCAACCCACTCATGGACACATATTAGACTTGTGCAAAAAGAAATATTTTATAATGTCTTTGTGCATCCACAGCAGACCATGTGCGGCAGATGGTCTTCCGCGTGGCTACAAAGAAGGAAAGTAACTAAGGGGTCTTTGGGATCAATGGGATGGCTTTGAAAATTCAAAAGCTGCATTTAACTTGTTTGAAAAAAAAAAAAAAAAATTAAAACTGCTTTTACAAATTAGAGCATCTCCAATGCATTACGTAAATTGAGATTAATGTGACAATAAAATAGTCGGACTTCTAAATAATGTTGATAAATAGACGGAGATGTCTAAAATTTACTCTTCAATAGTTCCTTCTACATTTAAATAATATTAATTATGTGTCATTTTTTTAAAATTTAAAATTAATTACGATGCATAAATCAGGCCTTATCCGCAGAATTTCTCATTGTATAAAGAGTCCAAATAGAAATAATTTGTATCATACCAACGTCCTTATTTATAACAATTAAATAATTAGAACATAAAAAATTATACTAACTCATGTCCCATGAAGCGTCTAGATGTAGACAAAATATCTCACAATGTCTATTTTTTTTTAAGTCACGTCAGATTAACATTGTAATTCATATTGTGCATTGGAGAAATATTTTTAATACATTCCATCTACTTAATGAAACGTCAAGTATTTTTTCCTAATTCATGGAGTGTATTGGAGATACCCTTAAAATAGCTTTTGGAGGGAGTTAATCATACGTGGCTTCCTCTAAAAGCATTTCTGGAATAGGAAGTGCTTTTACCAATTGATTTTCAATTAAAAATTAAGGTGAGGGTGTTATTAGGGACCATGGTGGACATTGTATTAGGGCATTCTCAACATTATACGAGGATTGTCTTATTCTTGAGATCGAGTTGAGAGTTATTCTTGATGGTATCATTCTTGCTCATCGATTGGGGATTGCATACATTTAGGTTGAGGCAGATTCCGTAGTGGTCATCCATTGCATCTTAGACGATTCAGAGCTTTCTTCAACAGATCAGAGACATCCTTCATTTTGATCAGGATGCTATCTCTCACATCAACCGTGAGGAGAACTAGGTTGCAGACTCACTTGCATCTGAGGGTTGGGATCAACGCTGCTATCAAGAGTATGAACCGCATGATTAAACTCGTCGGCTCAGGACACTAGTGTAGATTGACAGATATGGATTGCCCAGCTTTAGGGGTTTATAATGTAGGGTGGATCTAACCTATGTCGAGGGAGTTTGACAGCTCATACGGGATCCGCCATTTTTTTTTTTTATTTGCTTATATATTTGGTTGTCAGTTCCCCCCCCCCCCCCACCTTATCTTTGTAATGATCGCTCGTACTGGATCAGTTTCCTGGATTCGTCCCTGCAGTGTAGTTTATCTTTTCTATTCCTTTCCTGTACGAGAAGTTGTACTTTCT
Source organism: Ligustrum vulgare (assembly GCA_963555705.1). Classification (NCBI taxonomy): domain Eukaryota; kingdom Viridiplantae; phylum Streptophyta; class Magnoliopsida; order Lamiales; family Oleaceae; genus Ligustrum; species Ligustrum vulgare. The sequence goes on from OY743168.1 coordinate 19,940,736, forward strand.
CATTTATTGTTTTCAGTACTTTTTTTTTATATTTTGTTGAGGTCAGATTTTTTTCTCCTCCCTTCCCTATGGTATTTTTTTTTCAATATATATATATATATAAAAGTAAAAGTAAAAATCGTGTCAAACGACCCTAAGTTAGAATGTGGTGTGGACAATGAAAGAAAACTAATAATTATATACCTACTTTATAATACTTTCATTTAATTTTCTTTTTTTGTTAAAAAAAAATATCTTAAGCAGCTAAAATAAATGTGAAATTATAATCTGGTAGTATATTCTATGCGAATTTGTTTTTGTATTACATTTTATATAATCGAGATATTTTGAACTGTAAAGTACAATTGGACCAAATTCTAAAAGCCCAAAAATGTTTGGATCAAAATTGCTGAAGCCCAGTATATGAAGCTTAAGTCCAAAAGTTGAAGATCGGATATTTTGGCCCAAATACCCAGCCCAAGGTCCGGCGCCCAACTAGATACAATTCGGACCAACACCCTTTGGCCAGACCTTTATCATCAACCGTTAGATCACTTCAAGCTTAATCCCAGCCATCCGTCTGTAAAGTAAAAGGGATCACACTTTTTCATCTAATCACTTCTTCCAGAATACACTTCTGATCTCTCTCTCTCTCTCTCTCTCTCTCTCTCTCTCTCTCTCTCTCTCTCTGTGTGCTTGAGGCGATTCTGCCTTCCTTCATGTTCTTGAGAGAAAACTCATCTCTCTTTCGCACAAGTTTGTTCTTAGTGGTTAATCAGGATTTGATCTTTGTGGTTATTTACAGCTTTGGTTCTGTAATCTTTTGTGGTTTTGTGCGATTGTTGAGATTTGTTCGAGTTTATTCGAATTTTATAATTTTCTGTATAACTCTTTGATATCTTTTCCGATTTGTTGTTTTAATAAAAATCTTTTGAGGTTTTTATGTTTAATCGCTTTTGTGCTACTTTGTGGTTGATTCTGAAGCCTTATTTGCGTAACAGTGGTATCAGAGCCTTAGGGTTCGTGTGAATACGCTGTTTTAGGCTCAGATCTGGTAGATTCAGATTCTTCGTGGTTGGATCTTTTGATTTCTAGAAATTTTTCTTTGTGGTTGTTCAAACGTTTTATTGTTTTTGTTCTTCGTGGATTCCTTTCAGAATTTTTTTTTTAAAAAAAAAAAAAATTCTTGAGTTTTGTAAAAACCTTTTTATAAATGCTTCTGGTTTCTTGAAAACTTCGTAAAATCTTTTGGATTTAAAGATTTCAAAATTTTTACAGAAAAGTTTCAAGGCTTTCTTTCTTTGTGGAATTATTTTAAAACCCTAGTTTTTCAAAATATATTTTTTAAACGTTTTTGATATTTGGATCTTTGCACTCTGAGTCAATATCGAAAGATCCCAAGAAATCAGTATATTCTTATTATATACTGAATATTCCTTGAAGGGGATCTGACATCCTTGGTGGCTAACTTCGTGGATTACTGATTATTTTTGTGGTACTGGAACTTCGTGGGCTTGAATTTGTGCGGTTTTATACCTTTGTGGAACTGCAGTAGCATTAATCTTGTATCAGGTGATATCTTTAATTTCTAAACTTTGAATACTGTAATTTGTTTTCAAATTCTTGTTCTTTCAAAAATCTCTCCGTTGAAGCCTGCTTTTGGACCTCATTTCTTACCTTTGTCCAAGATTTCTTGAGAATCCGGGAATCTGAGAGAGTTTGGGCTGACCCATAGTAGGTTGAGGGATATACTGGAAGAATAATTTTTCAGTATATAGTTCTTCATTGGTTTCTTGAGTACTGTGATTATTATTGCTAAACTGTGATCACCTTGATTGCTTTGTTACTTAGTAATTGAGTTTTAAGTCTTTGTGACATACTTCTTGATCATTGTGGATAACTTCTGATTAATTGAAACATTCTGTGATCATATTCTGTTTTATCCTCTGTCTGCTTGATTAACTTTGAAAGAATAAAGCTTCATTTCTTGAAAATTTTCACAAATTTTTGGTCATTACTTCAATGGCTACTATAAAAGTAGATGTTGAAGTCTGGAATGGCAAATGGGATTTTAATCTCTGGAGCTAGAAAATGAAAGCATTATTACTGCAAATGAAGTGTGCAAAAGCTGTTGATCAATCTTGACATGTTAACTTAACTCAAGATAGACAAACTCAGATGGATGAAACTGCCTAGAGTACTATTTTTCTTCACCTATCTGATAATGTCATTAGACAAATAGGTAAGACTAAAACTGCTATGGAACTCTGGGATAAGTTAGAAGAAGTATATGATACTGTTTCATTTCCTGACAAATGTTTTCTCTGGAAACAATACTTTTCTTTTAGATTTGATCCTTCAAAAGATGTAGATGACAACATGAATATGTTCAATAAAATCACTCAAAGTCTTCAGAACTGTGATGAAAAATTGAATGATGAACAAAAGGTTGTGTGTCTTTTAAATTCTATGGGAGATAAGTTTAAGGATCTTAGAAATGCTCTTGAATATGGTGGGCAGAAATTGACCACTGAAATAGTTCACACATCCTTTAAGAATAAAGAATTGAAATTTAAAAATAATAGTAAGTGTTGACCACAAAATCCAGCTGGACCTTGGACCTACACGTCTCAGCTCCTCCCTCTTGAACACGTGGATCTCCTGCGTACTGTGACAAACAATCATTTTGCAAAAGGGGCCGAGGTGGCTCCCGTTTGCACTCCGATGCCAAAGTCAGTACTCATTTTAGGCGAATATATATTGGGTGCGGGAGAGGTAAATGTGTAAAAGAGAGAAAAGGGAGTGAGAGAAATATATCTTGTTAAGAGTGAGGAAAATGCTAACCCTTTACCAGGCGGGAGGAGTGCCGTATTTATAGAGGAACTCATTGTCTCGAATCATGACACGTGGCATACTTTACACTTGTCTTCACCCTAGCTCTTGGAGGTGACAACCTTGCTTTTTGACTGTAATCATTGCTACATTTTGTAGGGGATGGGCGCCTGTCACATCTTGATAAAGGCAGTGTCACATCTCTGAATTCATGCCTTGTCCCATCCTTACATCCGTGGTGCTACTGTGAACGCCTCGACTAAGCGTAAAGCGTCTCTGCTAGACACAAACCAGTTCGGCCGCAGGGATTCCTGTGCCTTTCCACCTCGGCCATTAGTTTAGAGCAGTATCTAAAACTTTGATCGTGGGCTAAAGCCCAATGGACCCTTGTTGGGCCCTTACTGGCGGCCCAATGTGCCATATTTTAGGTGCGATCTCAACAGTAAGGTTGCCTATAATATTATAGGAACATCAAAGAAAAGAAATTCTTCTAGGGATAATAAATTTGTGAACAATTTCAATAAAAGTTGGAATACTTCCAACAATAATAAGAACTGGAATAATACTAATAGTAAACTTGTTAAGGGAAATTTTCAAAAGAGCGATAATTCATATAAGCCCAAAGATAATTCTTTTAGAAGCCAGTATAATTTCAGAAATCAAGTCAACTCTAGAAATCAAGATAATAGAAATCAAAACAATTTCAAAGGGCATGATAACTTTGGGGTCTGGATAATACTAATAGACCTAGACTTTGTTTTTATTGTGGCCAACCTGGACATCATGTTAAATACTGTTTCAAAAGACAAAATGAATTAGGAACCATCAATCAAACTGAGGCTGCAACACATGATAGTAATGGTGTTGTTTATGTGACTACTGAATCTGATAACAAACATGAATGAATACTTGATTCTGGTTGTACTTTTCATATGTGTCCTGAAAAGGATTTGTTTGCTAATTTCAGCAGTGGCTGCATTGGTTCTATGAAACTTGGAAACAATTTAACTTGTGATGTAAAAGGAATTGGTAAAGTTCTGTTGAAACTTGAGAACAACAGAACACTTGTTCTAAATAAAACCAGATATGTACCTAACTTGAAAAGAAATTTGATTTCTCTTGGTGTACTTGATTCTGAACTTTATGGTATCAGATTGCATAAAGGTTACTTGAGTATTTTTAAATGTAACCTTTTACTTTCCTGTACTCCCAAAACAAATGGAATTTATGTTTTAAATACATATCCTATTCCTGCCAAGTCTTATAATGCAGTTTCTGAAAATGATAAAACTATTTTGTGGCATAAAAGACTTGGACATTTAGGGGAAAAGAGTCTTAAACTACTTGAAAAGAAAGGTGTTTTTGGTAAAGATACTTTACAGAAACTTGATTTTTGTGAAAAATGTGTTTTGGGAAAACAGAAAAGAAATTCTTTTGACAAAGGCAATCATAAATCAAGCAACATACTTGAATACTTGCATGCTGATTTGTGGAGCCTGCCCCAGTTAATTATGTTTGTGGTTTTAAATATTTCCTACTTATAGTTGATGACTATTCTAGGAAGACATGGGTTCATCTGTTAAAGACTAAGGATGCTACTGTGTGGATGTTTAAAAACTGGATTACTTTAGTTCAAAATTTAAAAGATAGAAAGGTCAAAGTGATTAGGACTGACAATGGTCTTGAGTTCTGTAATCAAGATTTTGATTCTTTTTGTCGTAATCTAGGCATTCTTAGACATAAGAGACATAAGACTGTTACATATAGTCCACAACAAAATGGGGTTGCTGAAAGGATGAATATGACACTCTTAGAAAGAACTATATGTCTTTTCCTTGATTCTAATTTGCCAAAAAATTTATGGGGTGAAGCTGTGAAAACTGCCTCATTTTTTATCAATCTTTCTCCCTCAAGTGCTATTGATTTTAAAATACCAGATCAAATCTGGAATAATTATCTTCCCGACTTTTCTAAACTGAAAATTTTTGGGTGTGCTGCCTACTCACACCAAACTGAAACAGAACTTGACTCCAGATCTCTGAAATGTGTTTTTTTGGGCTATGGGGAAGGAGTCAAGGGTTATAGACTGTGGGTTAAAGAACAGGGAGGTTACAGGGTCATAATAAGTAGGTCAGTCATTTTTAATGAAATTTTTTTTCCTTTTAAAGATGAAATTTTGGAATATCCTCTTAGTGATAAGGATTTCCTTACAACTGAACTGAGTGCAGAACATTTGAATGATGATAATGATATACCCAATACTCAGTTTCAGGTGGAGCAACCCCCACATTCTCCAAATAATATTCCTGAACCTGAACCACCCGATTCTCCGCCAACAACTGAAATTCTTATTGAAGCTGAAGCTCAAACTGATTTCAATTTTGAAAATTAACAGCTAGCTAGAGATAGAACTAGAAGAGAAATAAGACCTCCTTCTAGATTTGAAGATTTTGATTTCGTTTCTGCTTTTACTTATTCAGAACCTTTACAGTTAGAACCTGAATCTTATGAAGAAGCCATTTCTTCAAAAGATTCTAAATTTTAGCTTGCAGTCATGCAAGATGAAATGGATTCTCTTTTGAAAAATAATACTTGGGTTCTTGTTCCTAAACCTGATAGAAAAAAACTGATTGATTGCAAATGGATTTATAAAATAAAAGAAGGTGATTCTAATAATATAAAACCTAGATACAAAGATACACTTGTAGCTAAAGGTTTTTCACAAAAAGAAGGTATTGATTACAATGAATTTTTTTCACCTTTTGTTAAATATACTTCAATCAGAAACTTATTTGCTTTGGTTGCTCAATTTGATTTAGAATTAGAGCAAATGGATGTTAAAACTGCATTCTTATATGGTTCACTTGATGAAACTATATATATGTGTCAACCTAAAGGTTTTGAAAAACCTGGAAATTTAGCTTGTTTACTTAAAAGATCTTTGTATGGTCTGAAACAAGCTCCCAGACAATAGTATAAAAGACTTGATATTTTTATACAAATTCTGAATTTTATCAAAAGTCAATATGATCCTTGTTTTTATTTTAAGTGTTTGAATTCAAGTTATTTGTATCTGCTTTTATATGTAGATGATATGTTTATTGCTGAAACTGATTTTAATGAAATTGTGATACTTAAACAGATTCTGAGAAAAGAATTTGAAATGAAAGATTTAGGAAATACTAGAAGAATTCTAGGAATGGATATTTTTAGAAATAAAGAAACTGACAAACTTGTTTTAAACCAAAAATCTTATGTTGAAAAGATTTTGAAAAAGTTTAGCTTATTTGATTCAAAACCTGTTTCTTAATCACTGCCTAGTCATTTCAAACTATCTGTTGACCAATCTCCTAAAACTGTAGAAGAAGAAAATAGGATGAAAAATGTTCCTTATCAAAATGCTGTTGGTTCTGTTATGTATCTAATGGTCTGCACAAGACCTGATATCTTTTTTGTTGTAAGTGTACTTAGTAGATTTATGAGTAAACCAGATGAAACTCATTGGGAAGCAATGAAATGTCTATTTAGATACTTGAAAGGTACTTCTGATTTGAGCCTTATATTTGTGAAACAAAAATCTAATTTCTTTCTTAAAGGTTTTGCTGATTCAAATTTTGCTAGTAATATAGATAATAGAAAATCTACTTCGGCTTATTTCTTTGTTTTAAATGGTACTTGCATTAGCTGGAAATGTCAACTTCAAAAATTAGTTGCTCTTTCTTCCACAGAAGCAGAATATATTGCTGCTACTGAAGCTGTGAAAGAATCTATTCGGTTAAGAGGATTTTTAGAAGAATTATGTCATTTTTATGAAAATTCTGTTAGTATTTGTACAGACAGTCAAAGTGCCTTATATTTGAGTAGAAATCCTGTATTTCATAATAGATCTAAACGTATTGATGTTAAGTTTCATTTCATCAGAGATGTTTTAGAAAAATGTACTATTAAACTCGAGGAAATTTCTACAATATGCAATCCAGCTGATACTGGAACCAAAGTGATACATGTTAATAAATTTAGAGATGCATTAAGGCTTTTAAGTCTGTTAGAATTTTGATACTGCTTATTCTTATTTTGCAAGTGATGCTAATTCAATTGAGGTGGAGTTTGTAAAGTACAATTGGACCAGATTCTAAAAGCCCAAAAATGTTTGGATCAAAATTGCTGAAGCCCAGTATATGAAGTAGAAGTCCAAAAGTTGAAGACCGGATATTTTGGCCCAAATACCCAGCCCAAGGTCCCGCGCCCAACTTGATACAATCCGGACCAACACCCTTTGGCCAGACCTTTATCATTAACCGTTGGATCACTTCAAACTTAATCCCAGCCATCCGTCTGTAAAGTAAAAGGGATCACACTTTTTCATCTGATCACTTCTTTCAGAATACACTTCTGATCTCTCTCTCTCTCTCTCTCTACTTGAGGCGATTCTGCCTTCCTTCACGTTTTTGAAAGAAAACTCATCTCTCTTTCGCACAATTTTGTTCTTAGTGGTTCCTGATTCTTTGTGGTTAATCAGGATTTGATCTTTGTGATTATTTACAGCTTTGGTTCTATAATCCTTTGTGATTTTGTGCGATTTTTGAGATTTGTTCGAGTTTATTCAGATTTTATAATTTTCTGTATAACTCTTTGATATCTTTTTCGATTTGTTGTTTTAATAAAAATCATTTGAGGTTTTTATGTTTAATCGCTTTTGTGCTACTTTGTGGTTGATTCTGATGCCTTATTTGCGTAACATGAACTCAATGATCAAAGATTCAAAACTGAAAACTCACCATATTCACCTTTGATTTGAATATAAAGTGCATGTATGTTAATTTTAGATTAAATATCTCTGAGTTTACTTTTGTCTTGAAACATAAAACAATATGTTCTAATATTCGTCATATCCTTTTTATCAGTATTCTAAAAAGCGTAAAGCGTGACGAAGCAGCGATACCGAGCTTCAAGCTTAAGAGCGCCTAAGCTCGAAAAAGCCTAGCAATGCAAGAGGAAAGCGTGGCGAAGCGTGAAGGTCAAACTTCAAGCTTAAGCGTGCGTAAGCGTAAGCGAGTTTTTTAGAACATAGCTTTTTACTCATTCAAGTTGAGATTCAACAGCTTGAAGTCTAAAATTACAATACAACTTTACGCAAAAAGTACATAACTCGTCATAAATATGAGAACTTTAAGCAAAAAGTATATAACTCGTCGTAAATATGAGGTCTAATTTTACCTTAACATTACAAAGGTTTGATATGTCATCCATCGTGGACAATTTAATATTTGTCCATAGCCGGTAAAAAACTGTTAAGTGTCCAATATTTTAAACATTAGATACTTAGCAATTTTTTTTGCTGATCGCGAGTAATTTTTATGTTGTCCACAGTGAGCAATAGATCAAAATTGAAACATTACATATCTTAATTATTGTATTCAAATGTTAAGGTCGGAATCACTGAGCACTCTCTACTTTGATATCGTGATAGACCCAATGAGCCTAACTCAGGAGTCTACAACAAGTACAATTTGAAGTTTGTCTTCATTTGAAAAATTTTTAATCTAAATTATGGGGTACACCGTACACTTGTATCTGATAAATTTGAATATACTACATAAATCATTTTCTATAATACTCGAAGTTGACCACCTTTAACGTGTTTAAATACTTGAATAATACAACTTTAATTTTAATTTTAATTTTTTTTAAACTTTAAAAAGCTCAAATCCAATCACCTTTTCAATTCCTAATATCAAGGTCTCAAGTGTTTATTTCTCCTCCATCAATTCTTGAAATAGTGGAGTGGGCATATCCCATGTTTTATTAAGAAATTGATGGTCAATAGATGCCAAAGTAAAGCCAGTCTTGATCTCAAAAAGTAGTTCACACCTAGTTATCCTTCCATAAAATTTTGCACTCTTAGTACCATGGTTTATGATTAATTTTATGTATTTAAAAGATTATAAATTCTAATGAATTTCATGAATTTGAACAGATTTCAACGTCATCCATAGGAATCTCATTAAAAATATTGAAGTTTCAAAACATTTTGTTATATGTATTTTTAAGCTTGAAATCCATGCAAATCTTTTAAAACCGTCTATTAACGAAATTCTTGGAAATCCACTAATCACTAAGGATGCCTAAATTTTAAAGGATTTTATTAAAATTCATTAAAATCTCAACTGGAGATACATGAATTTAGAAAGGCGTTTAAAATGCATCAAAATTTCAGTTGAGGACACCATCGTTTGTCAAAAGATAACTAGAGTTTCATTAATTGATTTTATATTAAACAGGATACCAAACTTGAAACAAAGTTCATAAAGTTAACTGACTCGAACAAAATAAAAATTATCAAATAAAGATGAAACTTTGCCAAAAATTCAGGGACATATGTAGCCCGTCATCTCACGTATGATCAATAATGCATGTATGGATAAATCAATGGTGTAGGATGGGCGGGGGGGGGGGGGGGGGGGGCAGCACTCTTTGTGATGCTTGTGGAGGTGTGGTAATGCTATTGAGTTCCATCATGATTAAATCTATAGATTTGACATCACCTTTTGATGTTTCAAAGAAATGGATTTTATTTTTCCCTTTATTCGGTAGTAAAATAGTCAAATATATGGAATTTAAAAGAAAACTTTTAGTCTTAAATAATGAAAAATCTAAGAAAAATATGTGAAGCATGTATAAAAGTGTACATTAACTACATATAGAATAAGGGGTGGATAAGTGTTTAGTATTTGTGCGTCCCTTAAAATGTGTAAATAAAAAATGATTTTTAGTGTTTTAACTGCAAAAATGGTTTTTATTTTTTGCTTATTTTGAAAATTATTCTCCTATTATTTTGGTCGTATTTATCTTTAATCATTAATTAATTAACATATATCTTATATTTATTGGCAATTTTATTTATGATATTATGTTATCTTGGAAAAAATATTTTTTGAATTATTGTTTATCTTGCTTATTTAAATATAAGAGAGGTAAATAGATATTTTCTTCACTCATAAAAAATTTCTTTAACTATCATTAGCGAGATGAACTGTGCTAATTAATAGAAATTGAGTATAAAAATAAAACAAAAAAGTTAGAGGTATAAGTGCAAAAATTAATAAAAATTAAAAATTATCATTACTATTAAATTGTGGTGTTAATATAATTACCCTTATAAACATGAGCCTCATTGATGATAAACTGTAAAAAAATTGAATTGTGAACATGAGCCAAGCATAGGCTAAAAAAAAAAAACTTTTATTTAAGATTGATATTTTTTTTAATTAAGTCTCTATTTGATAACACATTTTCACAAATCAATTTTAACTATATATGTTTTAAAAATGATTTTTCGATCACATATTTTATAACCTTGAAAACATCACATTCTTTATTTATAATAATAAAACATATAGTTAAAAATAATTTGAAGAAATATGTATGATTAAAAAATAATTTAAAAAAATATGTTATTTATAAACATATTTATAAATAAGATTCGAAACAAATGCTAAATTTGAACTTCTTGAAATAATATCAGCTGACAAGAAGCATTGGAACCTTACGCATGTTCTTTTACATAATGATTATAATTTATAAATCAATTTATAAACTATATAATTTATCAAACTATTTTTTTAATTACACACATTTTCTCTCTTCAATTTTCAACCACACATTTACCTAAAAAACACCAAAATAAACAAAACAAAAAAATGGCTACTTAGGCCGTTGAATGCATTGTTACTGTACACATGTTGATTGCCTGTTTATCAGAAGAAATCGAAAATAGTGACATTAAGAGCCCCTTTGGTATAAGTATTTTATTTTGGAGATTTTGAGAAATTTTGGATTTTTAAGAGAATGTGGTTGAAAATAATTGAAAAGTGGTAGGTCTATAGAAATGTGTGAATTGAAAATAAATTCGATAGAATTATTGAAAAATTTGTGATGAGACCAAACTGTTAGAAAATTTTATTACAGATAATAGTTTATCTATAATCTAAATAATCATCATGTTGGAATTATCAAGAATTAAACAACTGAAGCGGAAGCGTACCTTAATCAAACGCGATTCACGATAAACGATTCGACGGTGTTTGGATCTTCTAAATCGATACGTAGTCCTTAATTTCTCTCTGATGATGGGATGTCAGACAAGATGAACAGTACGTAGGATTCAGGGACCATAACCGACTTTATAAACTGAATTGTCAATTAACCTAATCCGGCCCATCATGAATTAGGTAATGGCCTGGTATCTACACATAAAAGCCCATACATTATTTTAGATGCATTAAAGCCCGATATTTATTAAATCCTTATTAGATCACTTTAATTGAGCTTAACCAAATTGATAGCCTTTTATTCAACACACAATAATTCACATATAAGCCCACACGATTGATTAAAATCCTTACAATCTCCCACTTGGGCTATATGTGTAACCTTACAATTGTGTATCAATCATAACCTTATGAGTACTCAGAATTTTGCTATCATTACTAAATGCATCCCCAAACAATCCGGTCCATCAATTATATCAACATAGGATCAAAGAGGCTTTCGCTACATTAATCGTAACTAAACCTTCAATGGTCACGTATATCGACATAACTGAATGACATGGATCAAGTATGGATGTGTAACATGGAAATTACATGTAATGTGATCTTCAACATGCCTATTTCCAACTGGTCCAAACTTTAGTGAGATCATCCTCAAACGAGTTCAGAGATAATAAACCTGAAACCTTACAGCTGTAAATAACTTTAACTTTAAACTGTATCCAAAAGGACAGTAAATGTGTCTAATGCACCCAAAATACAAACTCCCACTGAAACCGAATATCCTTAAGAAATACAACACCCATATGAGTAATGTACTCATGAAAGACCTTGGGTTGTAATACTTTAGTAAGCGGATCCGCAATTATGGAGTTTGTCCCAATGTGCTCTTATTGACACGTGTCCACTCTGAACTGTATCCTTCACAACCAGGAACTTATGTCAATGTATTTTGACTTAGTTGAGCTCCTGTTGTTACTGGAATATAAATCTGCTGAGTTATTGTCACAATATAACTTTAGTGGTCTTTCTATACCATACAGAATACGCAGCCTTGTGACAAAATTTCGCAGCTATATTCCATAATCAAATGCCCCAAAAATTGCTACAACTGTGCTGCTAAGTGAAAGAAGCTAAAGTGTATGTTAAGCACTCCATCCGGAAATAGCTCCTCCAACCAGCAGATAAATGTAGCCTTATGTGGATCTTTTACTTTCTTGGCATCTAGTAAAAATCGGAATCATAATACCATATGATCTCCAACTGATCCGATTTTCTGTATGTGAGCATGTAATCTTTTGTTCTCTTTAAATACTTTATAACCCATGTTTGGCTGCTTTTCAAATGATCCATCCCAGGGTTACTTAAATATCTCCTTAGTATCTCAATAATGTATGCAATATCCGAACGCATACAAATTTGAGCATACATCAGACTTTCTATAGCTTAACTATATGTGATCCTCTGCATTTCTTTAACTTCAAGATAACTTTTCGGGCATTAGTCGAGACTAAATTTGTCTCCCTTAACGATAGGGCTGTCCCCTGATTTACTGTCTTGCATGCTAAACCTCTTAAGTACTTTATCGATATAGCCCTTTTGTAACAATTCAAGAATACCCCGAGAACAATCCCGATGTATCTGAATTCCTAATACAAAAGAGACGTCACCAAGATTTTTAATCTCAAAATTTTATGTGACATGCCTATATCATTAGTGGCAAGCAATAATCAACATATAAAACCAGGACAATATACTTACTCCCACTGAACTTGTAATACATACAATCATCAACAACATTAATCTCAAAACCAAATGAGATAATTGTTTGATGAGATTTGTATTACCCTTAACGGGAAGCTGGCTTGAGTACACAATGGATTTCTTTAATTTGCAAATCATTTGCTTTGGGTCTACGACACAAAGTTTTCTGATTGCACCAAATAGATCGTCCCATCAATGTCGCCATTGAGAAACGCCATCTTAGTATCCATTTGATGTAACTCGAGGTCAAAATGTGCAACAACCTAACTTTCCTGAAAGAGTCTTTCATTGAAACCGAAGAGAAAGTCTCTTTATAATTAATGCCATCATTCTGTGTAAAGCCCTTAGATACAAGACGAACCTTATATCTTTTCACATTACCTTTCAAATCCCTCTTGGTTTAAAAATTCATTTAAGACCAATGGGCTTCGCACCTTCTGGTAATGGGACAAGATCCCAAACTTTATTGTCTTGCATATGCTTATACTCTTTATTTACGACATCAATCCACTTCCGAGAGTTAGAACCCTGCAGGCCTGATGGAATTGATTGTACCATCTTCCACCATTCCATTATTTCCTTATGTTCTTGGAAAAATACTATTTAAATTATCCGGAATAGCATTTTTCCCTCTCTCGTGGATCTCCTTAATGGCTTTAGTTATTGAGGTTGTTGAGTTTGTACTTCTGAAATTTACCTTATTTTGGATGGGAGGTTCTTCAACATTGTCTAGTTGAGGTTCCGAATATGCTTCTTGATCAATGACATACATAAAAACTTGCACGTTGTCAAAAGCAATAGTAGGAATCGAAACCGATCCTTCCTCAACTTCTTCCTTAAAGACAATATCTCTAACCTTATTTCTCCCCCAAACTCAACTTCCTCAAAAAAGTTGCAGTTCCCGTTTCAAAATTTGACTTAAGTGTGGGATTATAAAATTTAATAGCCCCTTAAACGCTCAGAATAACCAATAAGGTAGCTGCTGACTGTTTTGGAGTCCAATTTCTTTATGTGGCCTATAAGGCCTTGCCTTAGCTGGACATCCCCAAATGTAGAAATGCTTTGGACTAAGCTTTAAGCCTGTCAAAAGCTCATAAAAGGTTTTAGCAGCAGCTTTAGTTGGTAATATGTACGATCTTTCTTTAAATGTCCAGATTTCTGACAAAAGAAACAACCCTTAATGTGTTTATGTGGTTTCTCTTGTTCTGAACCCTTAACAACTTTATTTTCTTTATTTGTTTTCTTGCCCTTATCTTTAGAGGTGTTTTCCAAGTGAAAACTTTCAGTTCTGTCCTACTTCAACTTTTCTTCCTCTTGCACACAAAATAGAATGAACTCATTTAGAGTTCATTTCTCCCCTTTAACAGTTATAACTGACCTTAAATTAACTGTATTGTGCAGGAAGCGATATCAATACCAAATGCACGAGCAAGTCATTAGACAAGTCGAGTTTTAGTTCCTTATGTTTTGAAGCAGTGTGAGACATCTACATGATGTACTCCCTTATTTTCCCATTGCCTCTATACTTTATTGAAATCAAGCTTTGCATAAGCGTGCTTGTTTCAGCCTTATCGTTTTTCACAAAACGTTTCTTAATTTCGGCAAGGAATTCATTGACATCATTTACCTCCTCAGATACTATGCCACTAAAGGCTTCCGGAATGCCGCACTTAATGATCATGAGACTCACGTAATTTAAGCAATCCCACTTCTCAAAGTTCCTCATTTGATTAGATGAACTTTCATCCGTAAGAGGAGTAGGTTGCTCAATCCTTAGTACACGGTCTAGATCGATGCAGCCAACGAAAAGTTAATGTTCTTGTTTTGATCCTTGAAGTTTATTCCATAAATACAGTGATTAAATTTGAGCTTGTAGATATACTACTAGCAGAATTTGAAACCGAATAGAGAACACTTAAATGAAATAGCTCACGTGAATACCTTATTATGCAAACCATATTTTCAAATAATGGTAGGGCCCATCACAAGATACCTAGCACAACATCAATATTTAGTCTTTGGACAGAAATATTGACTTGTAAGTGGTACTCTTGGCGTAGTAATCAAACACTGACAGTAAAACATGTCAACCAACAAACCTTTCTTTGGACCGATTTATTGATCACACGTAAAACCAAATAACCGTCACGTATTTATCACCACAAGTTCATGTGAAATTCGGGCCAAATATTGACCTTCCTTTGGGCCGATCAATATCCGCATGAAATAACACACAAACACCTAATTTTCCCTTAGTGTAGTGATCAAACACTGGAAATAAGACATGTTAACCAATAAACCTTTCTTTGGACCGATTTACTGGTCACACGTTAAACCAAATAATTGCCACGTGTTTATCACAACAGGTGCATATGAAATTCGAGCCAAATATTGACCTTCCTTTGGGCCGATCAATATCCGCAATGAATAACACACACACAAATGCCTTCTAATATTCAAAGTTAATTAATACCACAAGAGAGGTTGCTTTGGCGACATGTTGCTTCAATTAATTTACTTTCGAATATTATATCTCTCAAAAGATTCCGATGTACCAAGATTTGAAACTGAAATCCATTGATTTGCATCTATATTTGACTTTATGATTTGAATTATAAAATTCAAAACTTTAGAATAAAGCAATCCTTAAGTTAGGAGAGTCAATTGCAATATTCTTAAACTTTAGGTGGCCAATTATGTAAAATTTTAAGCTTGAAGGGCTTAAATTACAATTTTCATAAAACTTTATTGGCCAATTTAGAGAAATTCCAAGCATTAGGTCCCAATTTGAAAGAAAATCAAACTTTAGAGGTCCAAAATAGGAAATTCCCAATCTTTAAAGTTTGATATTTGAAGATTTTCAAACTTTAGGAGCCAATTTAGCAAATTCCCAAACTTTAGGGACTTAATTTTAAAAAAAATTCAAACTTTAAGGACCAATTTTGAAAAATTCCAAACTTTAGTGACTGAATTAGAAAATTTTCAACATTTTAGGGACTGAAAATGAAAATTTTCAAATTTTAGGGGACCAAATTAGAGAATTTCAGAACTTTAGGTGTTGTATTGGAAAATTTTCAAACTTTAGGGACTGAAAATGAAAATTTTCAAACTTTAAGGGACCAAATTAGAGAATTTTCAAGCTTTAGGGACCAATTTTGAAACTTCTCAAACATTAGGGGCTGAATTAAAAAAAATTCAAAACTTGAAGGTCCTGACTTAACTAAATTATAACTTTAGGGGCTCAATTTATAAATTTCAGAACTTTAAGGGCCAACTTAAATGGTTTTATAACTTTAGGTTTAAACATTTAATCCATAACAAAAAAGGAGGACCGAAGGAGCAATTTACATAACTACCTAAAAATTGCAAAAGAAGTCCTTGGAGACTTCTAATTCACAACCAAGGCCCCTGCTCCAAAATCGATTACAGCAGCTAGGGTTTGAAACCCTATCCGCCGCGCCTACGCCGTCGCATCCAAATCCAGCGAACGCGGCACCATTTCCGGGGCGCAACCCCAGGCTCCGATGCGCCAGACCTGGTGCCGCTCGCCTCTGATCGCCCATAGCAGAGGAACCACTCGCACAAGTGGCGCCCGACTGCCCTTCGCTTGGTTCCCTTCCCAGTACCGGCCACACCTTCTTCTTAATCAGAAAACTCGAGTCCAGACTTAATCAGATTGTTTCGACCAACATCAACAGGCCATATTTCATCCACAAATTCATTATACCCAACTCGATTTCTTCCAAAAATCCGAATCCAATTTCCAAAAAAAAAAAAAAAAGTTCAAATCCAAATCAAAGATTCCAACATCCCAACAACAAATACCACAATCCATATTCAACCATACACAAAATCGAATCCAAGCATATATCCATATCAAATTTCGAAGGTATATACATACACATGTTCACACGATTTCAATTTGCAGTTTATGTATATTTCTCAATTTCAAGGAATCAGTAGATTGGTTTTTACATATACATACGCAAAAGTTAGGGTTTTACATATATGCGTTTCAAATTTATCTGATAATTCAACACGATGTTGGCTCTGATACCACTTGTTAGAAAATTTTATTACAGATAATAGTTTATCTATAATCTAAATAATCATCATGTTGGAATTATCAAGAATTAAACAACTGAAGCGGATGCGTACCTTAATCAAACGCGATTCACGATAAACGATTCGACGGTGTTTGGATCTTCTAAATCGATACGTAGTCCTTAATTTCTCTCTGATGATGGGATGTCAGACAAGATGAACAGTACGTAGGATTCAGGGACCATAACCGACTTTATAAACTGAATTGTCAATTAACCTAATCCGGCCCATCATGAATTAGGTAATGGCCTGGTATCTACACATAAAAGCCCATACATTATTTTAGATGCATTAAAGCCCGATATTTATTAAATCCTTATTAGATCACTTTAATTGAGCTTAACCAAATTGATAGCCTTTTATTCAACACACAATAATTCACATATAAACCCACACGATTGATTAAAATCCTTACACAAACATGATCTAAAGACCATTAAAAACAAAAAAAGTTACAAAACTTGACTACTTTCGTTTGACTTTCGGTCCGATTTTTGTAACATTGTTTGGAACGAGTAAAATTTCTCAGGAACATGCATTTGTGCAAGATTTTCCCCAAACAGTAAAAAAGTTAACACACTTATAGACTTGAGGAGAAACTTGGATTTATCCCACATGAATACATACATTAATTAATTGGAACTCTCTTAGGTTTGTTACGAACAAGAACTAAAAATTAAAATCCTAATTTTTTTTGTCCTTTCTTGTTTGGTCTGAATTGAACAGAATCAGTAACTAGTCTTGAACGGCTTATACACTTTGAGATCAGAGGCAACTCCAGCAAATGAACCAGCAGCAGCAGCTATGGAAATAACAAGACATGCTACACTCAGTGTTTGAAGACAAATCCATCTCGGGCTCCATTTCGGTATCCTTTTCTGTACTATATACATCTCCACGGGAAAATAAACGGTTAAAGGCCAGAATCCGAATGCGCCAAGAATCCCAACAACGTCGTTGAAGAACGGCATAAGCATTGAGATTACAGTCGTCATGATAACGAATGCCGTTCGCCAAACTAAACGAAAGAGGTTGAGTTTGAAGGATTTGAAGCCGGGAAATGGGACTTCGACTTCTTTTTTGATGAATTTGCTGTCTGGAAAATGTTTTGATGCTGCTTTTTCGACGAAG
Organism: Ligustrum vulgare; assembly: GCA_963555705.1. Lineage (NCBI taxonomy): Eukaryota > Viridiplantae > Streptophyta > Magnoliopsida > Lamiales > Oleaceae > Ligustrum > Ligustrum vulgare. The sequence continues at coordinate 19,958,597 of OY743168.1, forward strand.
GCGAAAAGGGGTTGACAGAAAACTTGGTATGCACCAACGAGGTGGATAACTATGGCTGCATTCGCGATGTCAAGTAGCCAATACGGGTTGAAGAATCCGAAACCCGTTAGGAGATTTCCAGGTGATAAATCTCCAAATGTTGCATAGCCAAAGCAGCCACAGAACATGTAGAAAAGGGTGGTTACCACTACACTTAATAGTGTAGCCTTCTTCATTGTTTTGTACTCTGATGGTGGGGACTTTATTGTATCCTGTGATTAAAATAAATCAAATTGAAATCTCAAATCCGTTGCTGCACTTGTTCCCTTCCCGGGGAGATAACATCTTAGCTAACATGGTATGGGTGTCACGATTATTGAATTACGTGGTGTCAAATAGTACCATATACTTTTCAGCAAATTGACCTAAATAGGCCTAGCATCCATTGTTTATGTCCCTCAAATATATAAATGATTTAATAGGGGCCATTTCACTACTAGAATAAGAGGTATTATCGACGACGGTCGCGGCGGTCAGAAAGTTTCAATTGAGGGAAAAATGTCATTGGTAAACGAAATTTTCCAACGTCACATATTTTTTGTCGGAAATTTTTCGACGGCTCAGCCGTTTAAGATTTCAGATGGAATCACATTCCGTCGAAAATTTCTATAATCGTTGAGATTTTTTTCGAAAGTACTTTTTACATATAAAAATTAAATTTTAATTATAGGTGAAATTTTTAAGTATGAATAATACTTTTTCAACAAATATTTGTTTATTTAACTAATATTTATTAGAAAAAAAAAAGACATAAGAACTTCATTGCTCTTGTGGTTGGGCTGCCACCCACTCTTAAGTCAAGGTTCGAATACTTCACTTGCACAACTCATTAGATAAATAAATTAAAGATAGTATGCAAGTCGGGTTGAAACTTGGGTCAAAATGAAATTGGGCCGTTTGGATAAAAAATAATAATAATTTTTCTGAAAAAAATTATTTTCCAACAGTTATATTTGTTTGTCGAAAATTTCCGATGGAATTTGAATATCCATCGGAAATTACCAACGTACATATCCGTCGGAACTTCTGTCGGAAATTTTCGACAGATAATTATGCAGTCAGAAATTTTTGGCGGTTTGCTTTATCCGTCGAAATGTTTTCACCGATGTTAGTATTACCGACGGTTTCCAACGGATTTTGTCCATTGAAAAAGGTCATTAGCAACGGACTACCTACTTTTACAGAAGGATTTGATAATCGGAAAGGCCATGTTTTTTAGTAGTGTATTCTCTTAAGTGTGAGATAGCCATTATAATTTTTTAGTTATCACATTGAGAGCGAAACACTATAAATCGGTATAATTGCTCGTATATCTTAGGATATGTTTTGCTTAATATCGTTCTCGTGATTGGGATTAAGTTTGTTCTCTCCTCTCTGGATCTCGTTTCTTAAGCATGGAAAAAAGATATCATACCTGAATTTCAATAAGAATAAGGGAGTAAGAATAAGCAAAGGCTATGGCTCCAAGTGCCTGAAAACTTCTCCATATTTTCTCCATTGGTGTCACATATCCAATGCTTATTCCAGTAAGACTTCCCCGAATTTTCCCAGTTTCTACAATAAGCGTGTAGAATTAATCTTAAATTTGTTTTTTTTTTTTTTTTTTTTTTTTTTGTCAAAATAAATAATTAAATTTATATTCGTTTAGAGGCTCCCTTTTCTTACCTGCAACTTTGGCAATTCCAAGTCCTAGTCCAATACTTGAGTAAGTGAAGGACATAACTGCTGCAACAATTGAAAGCCACCATATTTGATCAAAATCTGGAATTTGAGAGAAGATTATTTCCATCACTCCAAATGCAATCATATAAGGATTGCTTGAAACTCTGCAAGGACTGTTGTCCCCTTTCGAATGGAAGCAATTCGACCTCTCTATTGCCCTGTTAAGTTAACTTTTCATTAGTTGTAAATTTTCAATAGTATACTAAACAATCTTGATAATCGTTTTCATGTTGTCAGTCTAATATACTGAATATGATAGTAGTATCCCGCATACTTAGTACTCACTACTAGACAACACAGTACAAAATAATCTCGATTATCGTTTTTAGTATTGTCAGTCTAATATATCGAACATGACAGAATAATCGTTTTCATGTTGTCAGTCTAATATACTAAATATGATAGTAGTATCCCGCATACTTAGTACTCACTACTAGACAACACACAGTACAAAATAATCTCGATTATCATTTTCAGTATTGTCAGTCTAATATATCGAACATGACAGAATTAACTTAAATATTTCATATGCTTACATCATGCTTATAGATGATGCAATAGTGTAGCCAATGGCAACTCCAAAAAGATTCAAGTACTGAATTGCTCCACAAATCTTAACCCGAAATCCACCTGAAATTTGAAATCCCACAAGTGAGAAACTGGTTTTACAACTTAGCAAAAAAAGCCTACATGCTAATGACCTATTCGAAATCCATATCTTTAACGTTACCGAGGTTGGCTCGGACGGCATCCATGTAAGTATAGTTTCTTTTCCCGGAATCCGGATCCCCGGTTCGATAACATGCTGCTAGAAGAGTAGAAGTATAATATGTAACAAATGAGAACAAGAACATCACAGTTGGACCAGCTATCCATCCAAGCTGTGCAGTAGCCCAGGCCAAGGACAGTACTCCAGAACCAATCACAGCTGTTATTATGTGAGCACTTGCTGTCCATACATTTCCTAAAAGAAAAAAGCACAGTAAATATACATGAACTGATCTCTTCTCTCGTGCTTATCACAAAAGTAAAACTTAGAACTCAAAATAAGCTTAAGTTAGTAAAAATACCAGTTCTTTTGAGCCTGCCATCGTCGTCGAAACATTTCGAACCAGGAACATTGAGGGAGACATCAAAACCTTGGAGCTGGTGTCTACTTTCACCCATCTTTGTTCCCAGACAAGGCAAAGAATAAAAATCAGATGACTATCTAGTGTATGATTTAGATACACTGATATATCAATCTAACTGTTTTTTCCTCACCAATTTTTAACTACTGACACAAGAACACAAGTTACGAAAAACCCGAACGAATCTAAGGAATTCTACAAAATTTGTGTCCGATTCTAGGCTTGAATCAGTGAAAGGATGTGCATCATATGTGAAAGCATGGCAGGCTATATATAAATCAGAAGATACAGGCAAGCTAGGCCACTTGTGTGTGGACTAAATCAATAATTTCTTGTTCCAAAACACCCCACCACTTAAAGGCACATGTACATATGGACTTTCAGTATGATATGCAAAAGATCATTACCCCTTTTCCAAGAGATGAGACCTGTTGTTTCATTTGCGTATCACACCATTGAAAAATAGACACATTACTGCATTTATTCTTATTAGCAAATAAGAAAAAGTTAGTGCAGCGGTGTGTCCACTTTTTAATAATCAGGACCGAACAGTTAAAGAGACAGCAGATCTCAACTCCTTTTCACTTGCTGAAGATAGCGTTAATCTCGACCTGAGGAGGTCGATCTATATGAAGCCAAGCCTTGACAAACAAACCGAACCAAGAAAGAATCACCGTTTTTGGAGGTGAAGCCACGAAGGCATAGATTCATAGAAGTTATTTTTCAGAAAAGGAAAAACAGAAAAATAAAAAAATCAATTATGAATGAGCCGATTATTATTACTGTAGATGTGGTTGGTTTGGTAGGTAGTGTGTGTCCAAAAAAAAGTGGCACCAGCAGAATTTAATGGTTTTTGTATTTTGGTGATATTTTCCCTTGATTTCGGCCAAGTTTTTTTTGCACATTTTCATGTCAATGTAATTAAAAAGGTGACAGTATGAGAAATAGGCTCTCTTTTTACCAGAAAAAAAAAAGATCAAATTTTCATGACTGGTAATGACCTAATTAGGTACCAAACTAAGGAAACATACAAATTACAGACTTGTTAGTTTTCTAACACGTATCGTCATAGTTACTCGCAAGTAAACAAAACTTGTTAATAAAATCATAAATAATATTTATGTTTTGCGAGTGGACAATATATTCGAACAGCTTCGTAACTAATTAAACACATGCGCATGTAACACAAGTTAACATAAATGTATGCACGCGACGCGACATTTGAATTTTTCTAATTTCAAAGATTATTTTTGAAGGGTAAAGATTCTTACTGTCGTGATTTTGTAGCCTCTTTCCTCTGAGAATTTCTTGATTATAACAGTACTAAAAAAAGTAATGAAATATAATATAATATTGTGTGCCAGTGCAACTCTTTTATGAATTCTAAGCAATATATACTCAGAAAAAGTGACTTGAAAATATTATTTTGATTTGTATCTTTTAATGACAACCATTGAATCAAATATTTTGAACGCATATGGACTATCTTCCACCCTTTATGACTTGAAACAGAATATGGTTCCTTTGGATTATTTGATCATTAATCCTGTAATTAGTGCTAGTTGCTTTGTATAATGCATAATAAGCAATCAACTATCAATCAAACATGAATTTCGTATTTAGCTCTAGGCTTCTCAAACACATGGTGCTTATATAAGACTCCACATTAAAAAAAATAAAAATAAAAATTATCAACAAAATTTTTATGTACTACTGTACATATAATTAAATAGTTTAATAAACAATACGTTGGATATTGGTTTATAAATCGAGAATGGAAAATCGATCAAAGTGACTTCGTGTTGACTTCGGCTAAATACTCAAAAGCTCGGCTCAATCCGTTTAAGCAAAATTGTTTGTCACTTCGCCACTTCGGGGCACACAAACGAGAATCGACCTGCCCGATCAGGTCGAGGGGGCAGCGCCCCCCGTGGGGGCTCTGGGGCAACGCCCCCAAAAGAGAATTTTGATTTCTCTGCATGTATTGAATGGTATATTTGGCATTACGAAAACCAATATCGGATGAATGAGAAATTACGAAAAAGAGAATTTTGATTTCTCTGCATGTATTGAATGGTATATTTGGCATTACGAAAACCAATATCGGATGAATGAGAAATTACGAAAAAGGACGAAAATCAGGTCAAAATATTTGACCGTGCGATCGCATGGTTTGTAAACCGTGCGATCACACGTCAATTTTATTTTCGGTTTTTTGAGTAAAACCGTGCGGTCGCACGGTTGTCCGGCCACAAGACACCTTTTCATAAAGGTGCATTGTTTGGAAATGGTGCATGGTTTGGGCCTCAACCATTTCGTCCACACCCTTTCATGATCTATAAATAGGACCCTTTGGGTGTCTTATTCCTCACATTTTTGATATGCAAAACATATATCATCCTCTCTTCTCTCCAAAATCAAATTCATTTCATTTTTTTTGATTTTCATTCATTGCATCCTTTGTAGTACATAAGCCTAAATTTGGTTCATTGTACTTGTGTTTTGGAGTGCTACAAATACAAGTGAATCCGTTGTATCTTGGGAGTCGATTGCTGAAATCCGTAGGCACCGTTGCAGAGAAAATTCGACTTAAGGACAAAGAATGCAACTCTTGCCTCGGCTTTGTCCTTCTTTTCTTCTTCTTCTTTTTTGTACTTTCCTTTCCGTTATTCTGTCCATATTTCGGCTTGGATTTACAAATTTTTATTCTACTTATTTTTTGACGTCACTATTCACAAATCCACCCAACACAATATTTTAGTTACTTTTCTTTTTCAATATTGACTATGCAAATTCTTTTAAGATAAATAATGAAGATTTTGAGCTAGCATTAAACTTTGGCAAATCTTATAATTAACACTCGCATCGTTAGAGTACCAGACAGGCTGGCAGAAAATAGTTCAGGGAGTTGATCAAGATATTATTAAAAAAAAAAAAAACTCGAATTTTGGTTGTTAATTGTGTTTTATTGAAATAAGATAAACATAAAATGGTGTTATCAACTTAACTTTGCATAATTGCATTATTATTCTATGCACGAGTAATTTCCATTCATATATGGACAAACAGTGTCTTATTCTCATCTAATTTGTCCAAAAGTTTGAGTAAAGAAAAGTTATTATACAATGACAATCAATCAATCTTAACGAGTTTGAGGGAAATTTTGAAAAAAAAAAAAAAAAAAAAAAGATTGGAATCAAATGGACCCTTAATTTCAATTTCACAATTCATGAGACACACAATTTTTTAATCACACGTGATGTGATCCGGACCAGGCATCGAAGGGCGAAGTCGAGACATCGGCAGTATGACGGTGATCTACATGGAAAACGGAGCAAGTTCCATGTTGGAATCGAGCCGAGAAGACGAAAGAATCAAGCCGAGCCGAGTACACGAAATTGTTTATGCAGAAAGGGCCTTACGGCCGTAATGGAAATCCTTCACGGCCGTAAATCATATAATCACGGCCGTAAAAGCTATTGTCACGGCCGTAATCAACTATCGAAGGAAAGTGAAGAATTATAGCAGAAAAGGTCCCACGGCCGTAAAGTCCAGTCTTACGGCCGTAAAATTCAAACCGGAGGAAATTCACGGCCGTAACCAATAACTCAGTTTTTGATCAGAAGGGCTTTTACGGCCGTAAAAGGAGTCTTCACGGCCGTAAATGAGCAACGCCAGATTTTCCGGAATTTTGCCAATTATTTTGTTTCCTTTTATTATTTTAGGTTATTTTCCTATTTTAGAATTTTAGTCTAATTAGAATTCTATTTTGAGTAAATTAGATGCTAGGTTATTTTGCTTATTTATACGCTTTTTCAATTCATTGTAAACAGACAAGTTTGAGTTGATTAATAAGATTTGTGAGAGGATTCTCCAAAATTGAGAGGTTGAGTTTATTCCCTTTTTCTTGAACTTATCAAAGATCCGATCTTTGTGGCGTTCTTCCAGCAAACTTATCAAATATTCGCAAGAGTATTTGTGGCGTTTCCAAATTCGATACTTATCAAGGAAATTGACAAGTCCTTGTGGCGTTCACCAATCTTGGTTCTTCAATCCACATCGCCATAAATTGCGTCGTGATTGTCGGGGTCAAGGCTTTACCGTCGTTCTATCCTTATTTTTCGTTGTTTGTCTTGTGTCGATATGATCTAGATCTATCATAGGGTTTTAAATATCGTTATTCCGCGTGTTCGACGAGATTCCCCGACCGGGAACTCATCATCTGGTATCAGAGCTTGGATCTATTTCATATTCTTGCGTTTCTTGTTAATTTTTGATTTTTTTGATTTTTTTTCCCGTTCTTCGTGTCAGTCATAATTTTTTTTTCAGTTTGATCCATAAGAGTCAGTCCCAAAAATTCAAAAGTGTTTTTCTTCTTCGTTTTTCGTCCAAATTCAGTTCCGTTTTTTCTGCCATACTCGTAGTCAAATTCTCTGGCAGATTATTAAAAAAAATTCCGAAAATTCCCAAATATTCCGAATTTCCTTGTTCGTGTCTTAAAAATGTCTGATAGAGAGGCTTCTACATCTTCATCTTCTGTTGGAGACAGGAAACAGCTCAGGGGCGTGAATAGAAAGGATGAACATGGTAATGGTGATATTGCAGCAATAAGGGCACAATTTGAGAGATTTATGGCACAGATGGTGAATAGAGGTGCAGGGCGTGAACAGAGACCTCGGGATCAGTCTCATGATGGTTCTCGGGTTAGGAGAGGTAATAGACGTGAGGTTGGTGTGGATAATGAAGACATGGGCAGTGAAAGTGGCAGTATATCTTTAGGTAGTATACGAAGGAGGGATAGAAGAGATAGGAATGAAAGGAGGCATGATAGGGAGCGTCGTGATGCTAGGAGGCATCGTGGGGGTAGAGATGTTGTTGATGACGACCTTGGAAAAATTAAAGTGAAATTACCATCGTTCCAGGGTAGGAGTGATCCGGAAGCGTACTTGGATTGGGAGACAAAGGTCGAAAGGGTTTTTGATTGTAATAATTATTCGGAGAAGAAGAAGGTGAAATTAGCCGTGATCGAATTCACCGACTATGCAAATATTTGGTGGGATCAACTAGTTACGGGTAGGAGGAGGAACCTTGAGGAGCCGGTGGAGAGTTGGGGTGAATTAAAAACCATAATGAGGAAGCGGTTTGTGCCGACTCATTATTATAGGGATATTTATCAAAGGTTGCAGGGTATGACTCAGGGGTCGAGGAGTGTAGAAGATTATCATAAGGATATGGAGGTGGCGATGATTCGGGCTAACGTGGTGGAGGATCGGGAAGCTACGATGGCTAGGTTTCTGAGTGGGCTGAATAAAGATATTGTCAATGTCATTGAGCTGCAACATTATGTGGATCTGGAAGATATGGTGCATATGGCCATGAAGGTGGAAAGACAGCTGAGGCGAAAAGGGGCAGCAAGACACTCACCATCTTATCCTACATCACAACCTAAGCAGGAATCCAACGTTGAACATAACCCGAAAGGGAAGGAGGAGCCTACAACAAAAGGTAAAAATATTTCTGATCCTCAAACTACTCGGGATAGAAATATTAAGTGTTTAAGTGCTTGGGTATGGGTCATATAGCATCCCAGTGTCCAAATAGGAAGCTAATGATCTTGCGTGATAATGGTGAAATTAGTTCCGAGGATGAATTTAAGGGAATGCCTAAGTTAGTGGAAGCTGGAGCTAGTAGTAGTGATGAGGAAGGATTGACCTATCCTGAAAAAGAATCACTTGTTAATCGGCGTGTCCTTAGTGCTAGGGCTAGGGTGGATGAAATTGGTGAGCAAAGGGACAATCTCTTCCATACTAGGTGCTTAGTGGGTAAAAAGGTTTGTGGTATGGTGATTGACGGGGGAAGTTGTACTAATGTGGTTAGTACAATGTTGATTAATAAATTGGGCTTAAGCTTGATGAAACATCCAAACCCTTATAAATTGCAGTGGCTGACCGAGTCAGGGGAAATTAAGGTAAATAAGCAGGCTAGGGTCAATTTTGCCATCGGGGGTTATAAGGATGAGGTGGTCTGTGACGTGGTACCTATGCATGTTGGTCATATATTGTTGGGGCGACCCTGGCAACATGATAGGAGGGTAGTGCACGAAGGGTTTAAAAATCAATATTCTTTCGTCAAGGGTGGAAAGAAGATCATTCTTGCTCCGCTGTCACCAAAAGAAGTCCAAGAGGACCAATTGAAAATAAAGCGCGAATTTGAGAGGAAAAATAAGAGCGTTGAGGCCACGACCTCAGAAAAAGGAGAGGGTGTGAAAATTGAAAATAAGAGAGTTGAGGCCACGACCTCAGAAAAAGGTGAACTTGAGAGTGAAAAGAAAAAGAAAAGAGAGTCCACCACAAAAATGAGTTTATTTGTATTTGTTAACACATCCCTCCCCAGTTCTACAAAATCTGTTTTGCAGGGTCATAACTCAAGCCATGAACGTAAAGCGGGAAAGAAAGTTATTGGCCAAAATAAGCAGCCCAGGAGTCTAAAGGATTGCATGAAGCTTAAAAATGATCATCGAGCCTAGGAAAGCAGGATGAATTTGAAAAGCCAACCAAAAATGGATTCGAGGTCGAATCCTTTTCAAGAGAGGGAGTATGATGTGATCTGGACCAGGCATCGAAGGGCGAAGTCGAGACATCGGAAGTATGACGGTGATCTATATGGAAAACGGAGCAAGTTCCATGTTGGAATCGAGCTGAGAAGGCGAAAGAATCAAGCCGAGCCGAGTACACGAAATTGTTTATGCAGAAAGGGCCTTACGGCCGTAATGGAAATCCTTCACGGCCGTAAATCATATAATCACGGCCGTAAAAGCTATTGTCACGGCCGTAATCAACTATCGAAGGAAATGGCAGAATTTCAGCAGAAAAGGTCTCACGGCCGTAAAGTCCAGTCTTACGGCCGTAAAATTCAAACCGGAGGAAATTCACGGCCGTAATCATTGTGTCACGGTCGTAACCAATAACTCAGTTTTTGATCAGAAGGGCCTTTACGGCCGTAAAAGGAGTTTTCACGGCCGTAAATGAGCAACGCCATATTTTCCGGAATTTTGCCAATTATTTTGTTTCCTTTTATTATTTTAGGTTATTTTCCTATTTTAGAATTTTAGTCTAATTAGAATTCTATTTTGAGTAAATTAGATGCTAGGTTATTTTGCTTATTTATACGCTTTTTCAATTCATTGTAAACAGACAAGTTTGAGTTGATTAATAAAATTTGTGAGAGGATTCTCCAAAATTGAGAGGTTGAGTTTATTCCCTTTTTCTTGAACTTATCAAAGATCCGATCTTTGTGGCGTTCTTCCAGCAAACTTATCAAATATTCGCAAGAGTATTTGTGGCGTTTCCAAATTCGATACTTATCAAGGAAATTGACAAGTCCTTGTGGCGTTCACCAATCTTGGTTCTTCAATCCGCATCGCCATAAATTGCGTCGTGATTGTCGGGGTCAAGGCTTTACCGTCGTTCTATCCTTATTTTTCGTTGTTTGTCTTGTGTCGATCTGATCTAGATCTATCCTAGGGTTTTAAATATCGTTATTCCGCGTGTTCGACGAGATTCCCCGACCGAGAACTCATCAACACGTTTCATCACTTTTTATCAATATTTATTAAAAATTTGATTTTAATCCCTTCAAACAGGGCTTTCAGATACATGATACTTTTCTAGAGACGTGATGAATTACTCAAGTAGAATTACACCACATTAAGACATTTTATTGCTAGGAAGTAGTGATTAATTAATACTCAATCGAAGTGTGGTTCGGTTTGACAATATTTTTATTGGAATTTCATTTTTTGCTTAGCCCCACTACAACAAAGTTAGCCTTTTACAGCGTGCATTGCATGTTGTAAAAGCATTTTTACGGCACGCGGACGCATGTAGTAAAAGGTCATGTCTTAAAAGCTTACGGCGTGCAAATTCACACGCTGTAAAAAACGTACATTTACAGCGTGCATCATTGCATGTCGTAAGGTCACGGTGTGCAACTTTGCACACTTTAATAGGTTTACGGCATGCAGTGCTGCACACCGTAAAATCTTACCGCATGCTATTGAGAATGCCGCTGCTATTATTATTATTATTATTATTATTATTATTATTATTATTATTATTTTACATTTTTGCAGTGATCTTGTTTTGCAAATTGTTAAAGGTCACGTACGGTTCATGATATTTTATGACGTACTTGTCATGCACGTCATGAAAGTATTTTCCTTATAGATTTCTTTTTATGCACAGTGTAAATTCACGTCGTAAAATGATACTTTTGTTGTAGTGTCCTATTCGGTCCCCCAATTTTTTAAAATCAAGATTTTAAAACATTCAATCTCAGTCATCTATTTTAGTCAAGTTCACAATATTTGATTTTTTAAACAATCTTTAACCACACATTATCCTCAAAATACTATTCTAAACCACAATTTTCCCCAAGAACTGAGAGCTAAACAGAAGCTTATTATAGCGAATCAATTCGATTCACTTGAGACCCCATGCTATGACCAAATTTGACTTTTACTAATACAAAACCATCTATATCAGATGCGAAATTACTTTTCAACTTGGAGAAAATTGCCCATCGTCTTACTTGTTAGAATATGAAGAGCATATAGGATTTGAGGAACAAGGGAAGAGTGGAGTAAACTTCGAACTTCATATTACTTTTCTCCATGACTTATTCAAATTACTAGAATACATGAGTATTTATAGGTGATACGCACCATGAACCTACATTATTGCATGCATTAACATTTAATTTCTTTCATTCACCTAGCCAAGCACATACATTAACTCAAGAGACACATTCATGAATTTTACTAAATTTATGAATAGAATATTTAATTTAGTTTATTGATTCAACATTGCTCCTCAACTTCATCATATTTCATCTCTAAACTGTACAACAATTGGGTAACAAAAGTTTTAAATTTGAAGCTTTTTCGATATTCTTTTTCTTTTTCTCGTCCAATATTCCTCAATTGTGTAAATTAGCATTTACAACCACGATGAAAATTTTGTCGATTTTCTCTATACGTTTATGAAATATTTGTATCAAATGCCCTACAACAAATTCACGTAGTCAATATTTTTTTTTTTTTTTTGCTTTATTATATAACAGTGGAAATACATTTGTTCTGTAGGTAATTCCCCCTTCCCCTTTTGTCTCTTAAAACACTGATAATATTTATGAACAATTAATATTTTCTCACGTGCTTGTCTGGCTATGCTTATGCTTAAAATAACTAAATGTTACTTTAAAATTATTTTTATTTTAACAGTGTTTGGATAAGTTTTGTTTTATTTTAAATAGAAAAAATATATATACTTGATTTTAGTACGTTAAAGTATTAAACTATTTTTAATTTTAAAAAATCAATAAAAAAAAAACTTATTTACTAGTTACAAGTAAAATTTTTAAACTGTGTGAAACTAATCAACCAAACTGCATAGCTTTAATGAATAACTACCATTGTAAGTCTGTTAGCCATAATCTTTGACTATGACACAACTAAAGATTCAAAAGTGGTAAATTGCATGCACTGTCTCAAACTTTTGAGTTCAATTGTACTTTCACCCCTAACTTTTTTTTCTTGATATTTAATTCCTCGATCTTCTATTTTTTGGGTAATTTTCTTCTTTAGACTAGTCGTAGTTGCAGCTTTATTAAGAGACGTTGTATTGTAGTTTTATCATCAAATTCGAATGAGAAAAAATAAATATATATACAAAATGGGGAGAAAAAATGAAAAATTACCCTTATCCTACCCCACCCTCAACAATTAGGCTACAAGGATTCGAAGGTCCAGGTTGCTCTAGTTTTTCCTACCCGATCTCAAGTCCAAATCCTATTCCCTCCCCTCCCCTCCCCTCCCCTATCCTGCCCTATAATTGTACCCCAAAAAAATTAGGCTACAAATATATGTATTAACATAAATAACTGCAATTTTACTATTCAACAAATATTACTGAGTATATAACTCCCATTAAGACGTGATTTGTAAGTAGAAATATAACCTATTAAAAAGTCTTCTAAACAGCTGAATTATTTGACTCTCAATCAAACCACATGCATGAACCTAAAGAGCTTGTTCGGTTTTCATCAAAATTTTCTTATTTTTCTACAGTACACAATCCCAAATTTTTAACCAAATTTCAACTCTCAATTTTTCTAAAAATCACTATTAATTTAAAAAAAAAAACTCATTTTAACTAAAATCTAATACACGCTAAACATGCCATTAGAGATGACTATCACTTTCCTTTGTTACACTTTAGTAGGTTTCTTTTTTCCCCGTGTTTTGGTATGCATATATATATATATATATTCTTGGCTAAAAAAAGTGGGGTTAGACGAAATTTCTTGTGTCATATATGTGAAAAGTTATTTGATCTATGCCGATGAGTTGGCTAAAATATATATATACACACACACACACATCTGTTGTTATGTGGCCTAGTAATGTGTGCCATTAATCAATTTTCTTGATCTTTTTTTCCTCTTATTGAAATAATAAAGTAAAAAATAATTAGTGTGTGTTTGGTTCCCATTTCTTGGAAAAATTATGATTTTGAATAATATTTTTAGGAAAATGTATGGTTAAAAAATATTTGAAAAGTAAAAAGTGGTAAGCTCGACTAAAAGGAATGATTGAGATTTAGTGTTGAATAAATTTAGTTTAAAAAAAAATGAGGGTCAAACAGTGGCTTAATCTTGTTATCCATGAAATTTATTGAAGATCAATAAGGCTGCGTTTGATAGTAATTGTGAAATTTGGGTGGAAAGAAAATGAATTCTAGGAAATTGAATTACTGGGAATTGGAAGTTTAATGCGTTTGATTGGTTTAATTTTCTAGGTGGTAAAAGTAAGGAATTTCCCAACTTTTGTTGTTTGATTGACATTATTTTCCATGAAAAATAAAGTAAAATTTATCTATTTTAATAAAAAAAATTATTTTTTCACACATTTGTACTTGATGATAATAATATTAATTTTTAGAAAAAAATAAAATCAATTAACAACAACAAAAATGATCAAACGTAACGAAAATGGTATAACATTTTCCATGAAAAATAACCCCCCCCCCCCTCCCGAAAAACGAATTCATTCAAAATAAGGAAAATACCGGATTTCGAGGCAAGTGGAAAAATGAATTTCATGAAAAATTTAAAAAAACCAAACAGCACAAAGTTGTAAAATCACATGAAAAATCATCATGAAAAACTTAGCGTATCAAATGCACCCTAAGTTTGAATTGCAATAAATGCAATGGTTCACATCAATAGATGCATTTACTGAAAGATCAATTAGTTTGGATTACAATAAATAAATGCAATGGTTCACCATCAATAGATGCACCAACTTGGCTTTCATGTATAACACAAATGACAATGCAAGTATGTGTAAGTGTCAAGTTTTTAGAGAAGGGACTATGTTATTTGAACATAAGAGGACATACCACGCCAGCTGCCACATCATCACATGAGGGTGGGATCGGTCATTATAATTCTGGCCCCCACACACTTTCATAAAGTCTAACTTTTCATTGCTACAAGTTTCAATATAATGGACATTGCTCACGAAGATATGAATGGCTCATATCATATTTTTGATTGATACTATCCCCTCGACTAATATCATTATTTGTTTTGTCGTTTACAACAATTCTAGAAATCTCTCGATGTCACTATGAATTGAAACATAGCATAAAGCTTTACAAGATTCGCAACTAATAATTCAAGAATAATCCATGGGTTACAAACAAAGGACATTCAACTTTATTTTAACTATTTTTGTTGCATTCTTGACTTAAAACCCTAATCTGCATAGGTCAATCAACTCAATCCTATCACTATTTGTAAGATGAACAAACTGTACAACTTGCTAGACCACAGAAAACATCAAGGGTAAGGTGTCCCATTAAAGATTTACTATATACAAGAATTAAAATTTTTGTTATACAAGAATTAAAATTTTTGTTATCCGTCAAATTTCGGGTCGGGACGGATCGGGTTCGGGGCGGGGCGGATCGGTCCACCGATCCGGGGATCGATCCGCCGAATTATTTTTTTTATTTATTTTTTTTTTAAAATTTTTTTAAATATATTTTAAATTAAATATTTTTTAAAAATTTAGAAAAATTATTTTTTTTATTAAATTTTTTTTATTTTATTGAAACGAGACTTATAGAGGACGATTTGCCGATTCAACGGATCGAGTTTTTTTTGCCATCACTTATTGGAATTATTTCTTCAAATGAAGAATATAAAAAATATGTTTTCTTTAAAATGCAAAGATTGTAGGTTATTCCCAGAAATTAAAGTTTGCTACAATATTTACATATTAGATTTTTATACATGAAAAAAAAATTATATTAAAAAAAAATGTCGGATCGCGGATCGGGGCGGATCGGATCAGCCCCGATCCAAATCCGCTCCGTGAATTTTCGGATCGGGGCGGATCACATAAATTTCGATCCGTCGATCCACGGATCGGGATTTTTTCGGATCGGATCGGGTCGACGGATCAACGGGGCGGATCGAATTTTTTTGCCATCTCTACCAACACCCCATGCTGCCATGCCCAAATCTGCAGAGAGACAGATTATAGATAGAGTTGTTGGCTCCACCACCATGGCCTCCATCGCAATACAAAAATCAACACATGCACCCCATAGCCTCCACCGCCAATTGCACGTCATCGCGATCTCCATCACAATAGCACCACCTCAACAACGCCATCGCCATCACCGCCCCTCCTACGACAACAATAGCCACTTCACCCACAACCACTACAACTGTCGCACCAAAATCACAGCCATCACTATCACCAACCATCAACAATCATACAAAAATCAATAAAGAAAAACATATCATAGCCAGCATGTGGCATCGTTGCACCTCCCAGGTGTTGCCGCTCTAGGCAGCGTTGCAGCACTCCGACCCTATAGACGCAATGCTCCCCTGCAGTGCCCTCGCTGTGTGTGGCATCGTCGTTCTTGCATGCTCATTACAGTGACGCCGTTGTGGCGGTGATGGTAATTATTGCTGGTGCCGCTGCTCATTTTTTTATTGAAGGAGAGAAGGTAGAGAGAAGGATAGCTGTGGGTATGCATGATAAAATTAGGTTTAATAGACTGGTGGTAAGGTTTATATAATAATAATAATAATAATAATAATAATAATAATAATATTATTATTATTATTATTATTATTATTATTATTATTATTATAAAGTTGAACTAAGACCAGATTTTTGAATTTATATAGATTTGATCTCATTTATGAATTTAGATCTTTAAAAGTAGAGGTCAGTGTAATTTTCACAAAATAAAATAAATATCATGAAAATTTCAAAAGTTTTTATGTTATGTCTTGGAATTAGTCTAGCAAGCCATGAGCCCATAACAGCTTGTCAATTTAGAGTTAGTTTGTAACACCCAAACCAGGAAAGCTTAAAAAGATTTGATAGGTACTACTCATACCAACAAGATGCACCTTCTTTTCCGGAAGTTCATCGTTAGAAACTTCACAGTTAAGCGTGCTTGACTTGGAGTAATTCTATGATGGGTGACCCACTGGGAAGTTTTCTCGGAAAGTGTGCGAGTGAGGATAAAGTATGCTGAAAAGACCCATGTTGGTACAGTGGGGACAGTACGTCGTCGATCTAACGTCCAGGACAGCTCGTTAAGTGGGATCCAAGTCGTTACAAATGGTATCAGAGCCGGCCGCCAGCCAGAAATCCGGAACTAAGTGCTATACGGGACAAAGTGCTACGTCATAGGGCGAGAGCCACCTCTAGAATTCCAATGCCTGGCAGTGGATCCTCAGACGGTTTAAGCGCGACGAGGACATCGTGAGTCTAACGGGGAGTGATTATAACACCCAAACCAGGAAAGCTTAAAAAAATTTGATATGTATTACTCATAATCCAAATAAATTTCTATATCTCTCTATTCTTTTATCTCTAATTCAATAGAATTTATGATAGTGTCAGAGCAAGAATACAAATTCTAGCTTCATTTTTTTCTTCCACGTTTCTAATCACTGTGCTTCTACTTATCTGATTTAGATCATGACTAGCTCTCGTGGCATCCAGTGTTTTCAATGCCAATGATGATCCTGCTAGTCCCTATTTCATCCACCATGGTGATTGTTAACTTGTTTTTTAGTTGGCATGTTCTATTTTTCTATGGATTTGTAATTTAATGAATTTAATTTAATTACTAAATATTTTTTTTAGTAATTTATTATGTTTAATCAAATTATTAGTTGTTTACAAACTTTTAGTGATAGTCCCGGTGGCATGCTTGTTTCTATTCCTCTCATAGGCGATAACTATATCTCTTAGAGCCGTTCTGTTCTTCAATCCTTAAGTGTGAAGAACAAAGATGGGTTTATCAACAGTTCCTTACATGATCCTGCGGCTTCGACTGGATCAACTTATACCAGTTGCTACAACAATTTTATCTTAAGATGGCTCAAGAATTCCGTTTCTTCTGAGATCGGTGACAGTCTCTTTTATGTTACTTCTGCACTTGATTTCTGGAAAGAGTTGGACCTTTGTTACTCCATTGTTAGTGGAATTCGTGTTCTACAGTTGAAGAAGGCTCTTGGCACTCTTGCTCAAGATTCAATGCCTCTTACTACATATTTCACCAAGTACAAAACCATCCGGGATGAGTACATCAACTACAAACCTATTCCTACTTGTACTTGTGGAATCTTGATTTCTTACAAATGCAATATATTAAAGGCCTTGCTTGAAATTCGTGAATATGACATTGTAATAAAGTTCTTGGTTGGTCTCAATGAATCTTACAATCAAATTCGTAGCTAAATTTTGCTTACATCTCCTCTACTATCCATGGGGAAGGTCTATTCCATGCTTATGCAGGAGGAGAAACAACGTGACCTCACAGCCCATAAATTTCCATCTAAACCTATTGACATGGCTGCTCAATTGACCCCTACTGCTTCTACTTAAAAATATAATTTTAAGGGTCGAAGGGAGAGACCGCTTTGCACATACTGTCAACCTTACGGCCATGCAGTTGATAAGTGCTTCAAGTTACATGGTTACCCCCCCCCCCCCCGAATTTCAGTCCAATTCCAAGGGAAAAGTACAAATGAATCCAAATCTTGCCTTTTCTCACCGTGTTAGTTCTTCAGCCAATTTGGATTCTTCTAGTATTGATAACCAACCTACTGTTTCAATGTTCACCCAAGAACAATATGGGAAATTGATGACACTTCTTGCTAAGTAACTAGCTCCATCTGCTAATAGCACATGTAATTCCACACTATAGAATGTTCTTTTTATACCTTCAATCTTATGTCTATTTCAACCTTAACTAAATCTATTGCTTACGTTATGTGATACTAACTGTTGAGACCAAGCCCAAAATGGAGTACAGTGAACCGTTTTAAAATGGAGTACAGTGAACCACCAGCGATGGCCCAATAGAGGCCCAATAAACCTTGGCCCATGGCTGAAGCTTAGGATATTTCCTTGAGTCAACTTTCGAGGTGGTACAGCGCATGAACTTCTTTAGCCGGACTAGTTTATGACTAGCCGAAGTGTTTTATGTTTAGCCGGGGCGCTCCATGGTAGCGCCTTGGATGAATGATGGGACAATGGATGGAGTCAGAGATGTGACACTGCTTTTATCAAAAAGTGACAGGCGCTCATCCCCTACCAAACGTAGCAATGATTACTGTCAAAAAGTAAGATCCTCTTCTCCAAAAGCTAGGGTAGATACACGTGTAAAGTCCGCCAAGTGTCGCAATCCTAAACAGCAACTCCTTTTATAAATAGAGCACACTTGCCTCCAAGAAAAAGGTTAGAAACTCAATATATAAATCTCAGTCCATTTTCTCTCTTTTACACACTTATATTTCACGCACCCAATTTATATTTACTTAAAATGAGTAATGACTTAGGCATCGGAGTGCAAACGAGAGCCACGTTGGCCCCCTTTGCAAGCTGATTGTTTGTTCTAGTGCGCATGAGATCCACGTGTTCAAGAGGGAGGAACTGAGACGTGTTGATCCAAGATCCTACCAGATTTTGTGGTCAACATTTTGGCGCCGTTTGTGGGAAGCCATACTACTAACCACGAAAACGCATGATAAAAAGCCACACACAGAAAGGCAATCTTGAAAAAAGACGAATAACCTCTTGCAAAAGAGTGGAGAATTGCAAGAACTTTGAAACATAAGTTTGCTACCCTTGAAAAAGGCGTGGAACTTTGAAACATAAGTTTGTTACCCTTGAAAAAGGCATGGAACTTTGAAACATAAGTTTGTTACCCTTGAAAAAGGCATGGAACTTTGAAACATAAGTTTATTAACCTTGAAAAATGCGTGAAACTTTGAAATATAAGTTTAATAACCTTGAAAAAGGCTTAGAACTTTGAGATAAAAGTTCACCTATCTTTGAAAAAGAAGATAAAACCAAGAAATTACTTTGAACATGAATGAAAGCGACAATGATATTAACCCTCGTAGGAGTAGAAATGACCAGCACAGCGAGGAAGAGGCTCCCCAGAGGCCTCATGAGAACACAAATGAGGGGGTGGCCCAACCTAACCCTCCACGCCGGCACCGAAATCGCCGCATGCTGCGAGATATGACTCGCATGGCAGCTCAGATGTTGGAAATGCAGAAATAGCAGATAGAACAAACCGCTGCAATGAATGCCTACATGGCTAGAGGGTATGTTATAAATGAGCCCATAATGACCCCACAATACGCGCATCCACATTACTCACCATCTGATGCAGCTACTGCCTCCTATTATTATCAAGATCCGCAAGCATATGCCGAGGTAGAATCTGCTCCTTTCAACGAGGAGGACCCGGTGCATGAAGCACCAAGGGCACAAGATTAACCCCCTATTAGCCGCAGGGAGGCTTCGCCTTCGAAGTCTGGTAGCGTTTTTAGCCGAATAGAGGGATTATTCCTGGGTAAACGAGGAGGCCGGACTGACCAAGGTCAACACCATGCAGCTGAGCCTAGAAATAGATGGGAGTGACGCGCTGAAGAAGCCTTGTCGCGGAGCCAAATGCATAGAGACCGGCATGATACAGGGGCAGAAAAATTGGCCCCCACACCTGAGCCTAGGAATAGGCAGGAAAGAAGGACAGAAGCAGTTTGGACCAAATATCGTAATGATCTTCCGACCTTCAAAAGGCCAAACTACGAAGGCAGGATTACGCTCAACCACCCTACGACCAACACCATAACCCGATGTACTCCAGTCAAGATGAGAACAGTGAATTACCATCATACGAACTGGACGACGAAGAGGAAATAAGCCCCTTTAAAGAGGGCATCCGAAGGTGCTCGGTGTCCCATGACTTTGAAATGCCAGAAATAGCAAAATATTCCAGCCGAGGTGATCCTGATGATCACCTGTTAAACTATCGTGCTAGCATGGAAATAGCCAGAGCCACTCCAGCACTGAAGTGCAAAGCCTTTGCCCTGACCCTTGAGGGAAGTGCGATACGATGGTACAAGAAACTTCCCCCTGGTAGCATCCACAGTTGGAGAGATTTGAAGGCAGCCTTTAAAAATGACTTTGTTTCCTCCAGGCCTGGCCAGCTCCCACTCCAACGCCTTCAAGACTTAAGGCAAGGAAGGGAGGAATCTTTGAAAAGCTACCTAACCCGGTTTACTGAAGAGATGCACATTTGTGAGAACATCACTGAGGTGGAGATGTTTTCTGCATTAAAAGGGGGGTTAGACATGACGAGCATGTTTTGGAGGGATGTCCGAAGCAGAAATTCGAGGGATTACAATGCTCTAGTAGATCTGATGAAGGAAGAGATCGTCTCAGAAGAGATGGCTAGGTCCAGAGACAATCATCCTCAAGGGAGATACAATCTTGGGTATCCTAATGAAGCGAACCTTAGGAAAGGAGGTAATAAGGATATGTTCGGTAGTAACCGAAGTGGAGCACCACGTTCATTTCTGGGAACCGGATCCAGCTACGCAGCAGAGATCACGAAATCTATCCCTAACTTGTACTCCAACGCTCCCTCTCAGAATCCCCCCACGGTTCAAGGAAGAATGAAGAGTAGACGAAGTAAAAAACAGCCCATGATTGGTGCTTACTGCGCCTACCACAGGTATTATGGCCACGCAACAGAAGATTGTAGGGAAATCCACATGTTAGCAGACCAAAAGACACACGGAAGAAGGGGAAGTGATTTCTGTCCTGACAAGGGGAAAACACAAAAACCAGGTAACCAGAAGTTTAACCAAGCTGACAGGCGAGCTCCATGGAAGAACCCAACCAAAGAAAGGATTGACAGTCGTCAAAGAGACATGAACAAAGGTCAGGATACCTCCTCGGCACATGCTAAAGATACGAGGGAACCACCTATGCTTACAAATTATCCACCGATTCGGGAGATTGACATGATATTGGGAGGCCCCCATCCAGGTGGAAGCATAAATAACTCCCAGAAGAGGTATATCAGAGAGGTCAAGCAGCCCGCTAATGTGAATTATCACATCCATTTGCATCCTGTTGGGGTGCCTCGGACAGATTCTATCACCTTCACCTAAGACGACGCTATAGGGGTACACGTTTCGCATAATGATGCATTGGTTATCAGGGTGGTAGTAGCTCGGAATGGGTTGTCACGAATGTTGGTGGATGATGTGCCTCGATAAACGTAATTTACGGAGTAACTTTTGATAAGATGGGGATTAGCACCCCACTCATTCCAGTTCCAGATCCAATATATGGATTCACGGGGGACAACATAACTCCTAGAGGATCCATAACCCTTATGACTGAGGTAGGGCAAGCACCAACTTTCTCTAGAATCCCCATGGAATTCTTGGTTGTAGACAAAATTTCCTCTTATCATGGCTCAATTGGAAGGTCAGGTCTCATTGACTTAGGGGTTGCAACCCATACGAAATACATTTGCATGAAATTCCCCACGGAGCATGGTGTTGCAACAGTGAGGGGGAGCCAGACTGAATCACGGGCCTGTTACACAAACGCTATCCGAAAATTTCAAGACCGGAGCTTGAACATGATCAGCGATGTGGCAATGGTCGAGGCTGCTCCAGACCCTGAAAGACTAGGTAAAGGACCCTCAGAAAGTGAAGACGTTACAATGACGCCAGAAGAAGATCTGGCAGATCTAGACCCAAGAATGGCCGGAGACAATTGCTCTACCCTAGCTGAAAGGCTGGAATGCTTTGGTGCTGATCCACTTGATCCAATCAAGGAGTTGCAGATTGGATTAGATTCGCCGATTGAATACAAAGATCAACTGAAAAGCTTCTTACTTGAAAACCTCAATGTATTTACATGGAAACATGATGACATGGTTGGAATTGATCCTAAAGTGGCTTGTCACAGACTCCACCTTGATCCAAGAAGTCCTGGGCACAGGCAAAGGAGAAGACCGATGAATTTTGATAAATATGAGGCCTTGAAAGAAGAGATGACGAAGCTATTGAAAAATGGCTTTATCAGATAATCCTGATATCCGAAGTGGGTATCAAACCCTGTGTTGGTCCCAAAACAGAATGGAAAACTGAGAGTGTGTATTGATTTCTCGAATTTAAACCGGCATGCCCTAAAGACAGTTTTTCCCTGCCTCGGATTGATCAATTAGTTGACTCTACAGCGGGACATGAGATGCTGAGCTTTATGGATGCATACACCGGATACAATCAAATCCCCATGCACGAATCGGATGAGGAGCACACCTTGTTTATTACAGATAGGGGACTATATTGTTATAAAGCCATGCCGTTTGGCCTAAAAAATGCTTGAGCCATCTACCAAAGCTTGGTAAATCGTATGTTTTCAGAACAATTGGGAAACACCATGGAAGTATATGTTGATGACATGCTGGTCAAAAGCATGGTCGCCACAGAGCATGTCCGCCATTTGTCAGAGGCCTTCGATGTTTTGAGGAAATATCGAATGTAGCTCAACCCAGCAAAATGCGCTTTTGGAATAGCATCCGAAAAATTTATGGGATTCATGGTAAACAGAAGAGGGATTGAAGCCAATCCCGATAAAATTTAAGCTTTTCTAAACATGCAGTCTCCTCGAAGCCCAAAAGAAGTGCAAAGCTTGACGGGAAGAATTGCGGCCTTAAATCAATTCGTCTCCAAGTCCACTGAAAAATGCTTGCCATTTTTTAAGACCTTGAAGGGAGGGAAGCGATTTCTATGGACGCCGGAATGTGAGTAGGTTTTTGCCGACCTGAAAGCATTCTTGGGATAAGCCCCACTATTATCAAAACAGAAGGCTGGAGAACTACTCTATTTGTATTTAGCAATGTCAAAAGAGGCTATTAGCTAAGTATTGGTCAGAGAGGAGGAGGGGAATCAGTTCCCAATGTATTATGTAAGCAAAGTCATGCTGGATGCAGAAACATGTTACCCAGATATGAAAAAACTTGCTCTCTCGTTGATCACAGCAGCTCGCAAACTCCATCCCTACTTTCAATCGCACTCCATACATGTGCTCACCAACTTTCTTATGAGATAGGTGTTGCAGAAACCAGATGTGTCTAGGAGGTTAATGAAGTGGGCAATAGAAATCAGCCCGTACTACCTACATTATGAGCATCGGACAGCTATAAAGGGTCAAGCGTTAGCAGATTTCATAGTTGAGTTCACGCATCCGCCCGAGGTGGAGATGATTAATAACACGGATGATAGCCGTGAGTGGAAATTATTCGTTGATGGGTCCTCGGTCGAAGGAAGATCCGGGGCGGGAATACTACTAATGAGTCCAGAAGGACACAAACTGCACAGTGCGATCCTCTTTGGCTTTAAAGCCTCAAATAATGTTGCAGAGTATGAGGCGCTCTTAGCTGGACTAAGGCTTGCGAAAGCTCTAAAGATTATGTCTGTAGTGGCAAATAGTGACTCGCAGTTTGTTGTAAGCCAGTTTAACGGACAGTTCGCTGCCAGAGAACCAGTTATGGTCGCTTACTTGAAAAAAGTGAAAGATCTAGCCGTGAACTTTGGAAAAATGGAATTATAGCGTATTCCCAGAACTGAAAATTCCAATGCTGATGCTTTATCCAAACTAGCAAGCAGTAATGATTCCGAGCTCCACAATCTGATTCCAATTGAGCATTTGTCTACTTCTTCCATTGAACCAGGAATGGAGATTTTGGCAATAGAAGAAGAATGATCCTGGATGAGTCCTATACTAGCATACTTGAAGCATAAAGCAATACCAAACGAGGCTGAAGCAGCTCGAAAATTGCTAAGATATGCCGCAAATTTCATACTCTTGGATGATCTGCTTTATAAACGGAGTTACACCTCCCCTTTGCTGAGATGTGTCGGGCCGGAGGAAGGACGGTATGTAATGAAAGAAATCCATGAGGGCATATGCGGAAACCTCACTGGGGCATTATCACTAGCTCGGAAAGCTCTCAAACAGGGGTATTTTTGGCCGACTATGCGAAAGGATTCCCACGACTTCGTCCGAAAATGCGATAAATGTCAAAGGCATGCAACCATACCACATCAGCCACATCACAAGTTGACTGTGGTAACTAGCCCTTAGCCTTTTGCGAAGTGGGGGGTTGATATTATTTGCAATAGTGGAAATTGACTATTTCACCAAGTGGGTCGAGGCGGAACCCCTGATGAGGATTACCGAAGCCAACACCACCAAGTTCATCTGGAAGAATGTTATATGCAGATTTACAATACCACACTCGTTGGTCAGTGATAACTCAAAAAAGTTCAAAAACAGAAGCATTGATGAATTGTGTGACGATTTGGAAATTAAGAAATTATTTTCGTCTCCGCATCATTCACAAGCTAATGCGCAGGTGGAAGCCGTGAACAAGACCATAAAAAATACCCTAAAGAGGAAGTTGGAATCCAAAAAAGGTGCATGGGTAGATGAACTCCCACAAGTATTATGGGCACTTCGGACCACCTCGCACACTGCCACCGGCGAAACACCTTTCTCCCTGACATATGGATCCGAGGCAGTATGTCCAGTTGAAATTGGGATGCCTTCTCTTCTTCAAATCCATTATGACGAAGTGGGAAACGAAGAAGCACAGAGGGATAGCTTAGATTTCCTCCTGGAAAATCGGAGTGACTCTCAGATAATAATGACCAATTACCATGAAAAAATGGCCCGCTACTACAACAAAAGGGTAAAGGGTCGGCACTTTAACATTGGGGATTTAGTCCTCAAAAAGGTTCTTCCCCTCTACTCAAGAACCGGGAGTTGGGACTTTAGGTCCTAACTGGGAAGGCCCTTACAGAGTCGCCTCCGAGGTGGTACCCTATACGTATATGATCAAAGACCTATCTGGGGTACCTTTGTGTAATCCTTGGAACACAGATCACCTTCGTCACTATTTTCAATAAAACCAAATTCCTCTTCGGTGGTCACAATGTCTCCATATAATTTAATGAAAATCTTAAGTGAATTACGTTAAGGATTGCACCAAGTGCTATCGGTAAACATAACAGATAGTAAAAATGCCTAAATTATTTTGTTTATAGGACAATACATCTCCACTATGCTTGAACGTTGTTAAAACAAGGGACTCTTATAAGCCTGCACTGCGATCACTGCGTATGGGCTGAACGTATTAACACCATCAATAGGAGTTCATCCAAACTAATAAATGCAGGTGTTACGGAATATAAATAAAAAATGTCCAAATGTTTGTCAAAATCAGATCTAACCAGCAAACATGAATGCCTTAAGCTACTTAGATCTGAGGGACTATTCACATATCTTCATACAATGCGTTTAGGGGGCGTTCGTGTTTGGAAGCATTCACACCCAAACAAACGATGTTGTCAAAAAAGCTTGTGTACACAATTATCGAATCTCGCAAAGTGACCGAAATAGCGAACTAATTAAATCATTACGTTTACAAATGTAAAACATCATTGCACTTACATTTTGAAAAAATATTCAAGAAATATACAATATGCAGAATGGCAAAAAATAAATACAAATAGGATTATGGGGGAGGGACATCTTCTAAAGAGTTCTTGTCGGTACATCCGAAGGATCAGCAGGATCATCAAGGGAATCACCCTTATCCGCATCTTGAGGTTCAGGGTACAGGGCTTCGATGAGGGACATGTCCAAAGTTGGGAAAGCTTCCTTTACATCCCCCAAAGCCATCCTGACCCCTATATTCCCAAAGACCCTCTGCATGGCCTCATACTCTGGCGTCTCTTCAAAAGTGTCTTTAAAATTCTGGATCGCCTCGGACACCCTAGTATTCAAAGCTCCTTCCACTCGAGCTGTAATAGTCCACTCCAAAACCTCCGTAATCTTGGACTGCATATGCCGTTCTAAAGAGGCAAGGTCCTCCTCTGCCTTTTTCCGAGCCTCCACCTCTCTCCCAAATTTCTCAGTGACTGCCGCCACCTCAGTCTCCAGCTTAGCTTTGGCTGCATTGGCTGCTGTTAGGGCCTCAGAAGCTATGGACTGAGCTCGGTTGGAGTCGTCCAAATATTTACAGAGGGACGCCACATCTACCTCGGAAGCGTGAAGATCGTGCTTTAGCTTTTCATTGTCTTCCTGAAGGCGTTTAGCTGTTACCCTATCTTCCGAGGAGGCCTTGCGCGCGATGGACAGATGCTACTTGAGATCTTTAATTTCCTTCAGCCTGTTGTCCGCGTGGCAAAGTGCCGTTTTGGGCTCCTTCTTCTCCCGTTGGGCCTCAAGAACGGAAGACTCCACTTCATTGATTAAAGCCAAAGCCCTAACATTCATGGCTTTAGCAGCAAGCAGCTTCCGGGCTGCTGGGACACTTGAGGAAAAAGCAGACCAACCCTCCGTCCAGAATTGACTTGTAGCTAGCGCAGCTTTGGCGAGCGGAGAGTCAGGGGAGTCAAGGAGACTGGAATTGAAATCCACATCTCTGGGAAGGACGCTAGCTTTAATTCTTGTGAGGTCGTCAGCCACATCCTGAGTCACTTCATATTGAAAGCCCGGAACAGATACCTCGGGCTCATTAATTGGGTCCGATAACTCCGGCAAAGGAGGAGGAAGTTTGGAAGAAGCCTCTGTCCCCCTCTTTAACCTTTTTCAGAGGGAGGATTTCCTCCTCTGAAGCGGACTCAGTAATGTCCTTGGAAGAAATATCTTTTGAAGCGCCCTCCCTAGTCACCTTCTCCCTTCTGTGACCTCCTCTTTCTGACCTCTTTCCTTTTCCTTTAGGGAGGCCCCTTTGGGGATCGCCTCCTTCGATAAAGCTTGGAGGATGGGGGCCAATAGATAGCGAGGCAGGTGGTGACATCAGAGCAGGGAGGGAACCCTTTGGCTCTACAATAGGCACCTCGGAAACTTGTTTAGCCGCCTCCCCATGAAGTGTGGCCAACATTGATTTCTATTTCTTTTCCACCGCGCTGCCGTGACGAAGGAGGGGAGGGACCTTCTTAGCCATAAGCCCTTTTAAGGAGATTTTGGGGAAGTCCTTGGAACCTACTAGGGATAGGACTGATCAGTCTTAACAAGTCAAAATCTGGAATGTATAAAAAAAATACACACACACACACATGTATATGTATGCTTAACGCAACGTACCCATCACTCGCATAAGACCGTGCTTAACAAACAACTTATTTTGCTGGATGACTTGTTGGAAGGTGCCTTTGTAGGCGAAGAGACGCCTCACCAGTGGTAAGTCAGCGTCAGAGAACAAGGAGGCAAAGGTAGGCCCTGAAGTAATAAACAAAACAAAGAAATGCATCATATTATGAACAGAAGAGGAGAAACATGAATAGCACACACATATAAAAACAACAATAGCAAATAATCATGACACAAGATGATGGCAGCGTTGATGGTAAACTGAACGAAACAAAGTAAGACTCACGCGGAGAGGAAAGAGTTCGAGGAACGGTGATTTCAGGAGTAGGGTCAATGGGCGAGTTTTGCCACTCTCCTGTGACCCAGAACCATTTCCAATATCAATATCTCACTTCCTTCAATACATTAGTTGGTTCAAAAGACTACTCATACTTATAAATATATGCCACAAATCATATTCCCAAAATTTAATCACAAGACCAAACTACATAATAAATTTCTCTCAAAATAGAGGAATAATTCACTTACTCAACACAATATCCATTACTTAATTCCCAATAACTAAGAACCAAATCTTTAAACCTCTAATTTCATAGTTCTTCTCATAAAAGTCTCAATAAAATCATATCACTTCTAATCTCAACATCTCTTCACAACTTCATAAAACTGGTTTTGCCATGTCTAAATTCAATTATGCAAAGTCTCATAAAACCATTTTTCTTCTTCATGTATAGCTCCTGAGTACCCCATGGCAAAAAGCTAAGTCGAACAAAACCTTTGTCCATGAGATTCTATAGTTGTACTTTGAGCTCTTTTAAGTTATGAATGAGCCATCCGACATTATACCTTGGATACTAGAGTTGTGCACTTAATCGATGACGAATTCAATTTCTCTTTTAGGCGGTAATTCACAAAGATTTTCTGAGAACATCTTTAGTCATTCTCGAATAGCAGAAATTTATTCGAGAGAAGTATTCACCTTAGACACTTCAATTATTGCAACCAGGTAGGCCTAATAACTCTTATTCATCAATTGACGAGCCTTCATCACTGATAATATCGAAATAGAAAGTTTCACCTTTACTTCAACAAAGCGAAAAGGGTTTCATTTGAAGGTTTAAATACCACCTTAATGTAGCCAGTGATTGAAACCTTATACCGCAATAATCATTCCATTCCTAGTATGACATCAAGTTTGTGGGTATTCAGTGTTATGAGATATATCATCTACTCCTTCCCATTCACCATGGTTGGGGAAATTTCTCAACGCATAACTTTAGTTCAACAATTCTTCAAATGGCGTTGACAATATAAACTTTGTCTCCAAATGGGTAAATCAATTTTCCTATAACTGTTGGACTATCAAATGAGTGGGTAGTCCCGAGATCTAATACGATCAGTGCTTAATACTAAGTTCGATGACTTCTCAACTTCTCGTTTGGACATTGTATACTCTCATGCCGATATACCATTCATATCCATTTCTTATTTCACAAAAAGATCTAATAAACGGCACCCAAATTTTTAATAACCATTACTTTCTCACTTCCTCATTTACATAACCAAGATATACTCGTCATAATCACTGACAACATTCTTAACCTTTCACTTTCCGACATTACACATTAGCATTCAAGAATTTACAATAATTGGAACATCAAATAACATTTCATAATTTAAACAAAATTTAACTTACCAGATGATCGAGGGAGAAGCACTTGAAGCGTGACTCAGTACCCGAACCATTTTCAAATAAATTTTAAAAGTCTACAGAATCGCTTTTAAAACTCTTATCTCTGATACCAAAAATGTAACACCCCAAGTTTGAAAATCTTAAACCTAGGTGTTAACTTCCCTTTTTTCTCTTAATGCGGAAATTAATCGTTTAAACATTAAAATGCGGAATTTAAAACGTTTGCACAATTAAAATATTCATTTATCTATTATAAAGTTTTACAGAAATTTCGGCAGAGTCTCCTCTATAAACTGGACATAGCCAACCTGTAGAGGGACATCAAGACCATTTTACAAATTCAATGCATCAATCACATCACAATCACATTCACCATCGCCAAAACCAATCCATTCATTTCCCGAACTCCTCAAGTATAAGATTTTTCCAAAACATCATCAAACATTGACCATTGGAATAAAAGGTAATTTAACCTCTAATACGTTTCATACTTAATTAAAATAACTTCAACCAAACCATTATCAATAATAATGAATGAAGAAATAAATTTAAATGATAACTCGAATGAATTTAAACTTTATTAATTAAGGCGACAACGGGTACTGTCGGAGTCAGCCGCCAAGTGCTCTCCTCTGATCATCTAACTTTCATCACCTAAAAAAAGTGGGGAGGGATTGGGGTGAGCTAAAGCTCAGTAAGTAAACTTTATGCATGAATGCATGCT
Organism: Ligustrum vulgare; assembly: GCA_963555705.1. Lineage (NCBI taxonomy): Eukaryota > Viridiplantae > Streptophyta > Magnoliopsida > Lamiales > Oleaceae > Ligustrum > Ligustrum vulgare. The sequence continues at coordinate 19,988,485 of OY743168.1, forward strand.
TATGACATGAATGCTTTAAAAATTCCATATATGTATCCCCTTTTTCTTTACTTTCCAGAACATTCAACATTTCAAAACTTTCACTTTACATTTCAAAACTTCCACTTCATTTCCATCGTGAGCTCACTTGATGTAACTTCTAGTCAATCAGAATACAGTGGGCAATTACTTATTTGGAACCAGATTAACATGCGCATTTCCACCGCAAAGCGGTTTAACATTCACTTTCCCACCGCGAAGCGGTGTAACATTCACTTTCCCACCGCAAAGCGGTGTAACATTACATTCGGGTACGCCGGTCCCCCGCGCCCCATTTCCCACTCGCATCTTTCATGAACTAGAAGCACACCCATTCATTCTTTAAAAAACTTGGGATACATAACTTTTGAACAAACTTGCACTTTGACACATTTCTTTCATTTAAAACATTTCACTTCCCAATTTCGATGCCAATGCATGCTTGATGATGCAATGACATGATAATGTGTACGCTTGAACATTCTTCATAATAACATATACTTTCACAAAGTAAATGAAATTCATCAAAGCAATTAAGTTGCAAGACAGTCATTTACACATAACTTTCACATTTACATTCAACTTTGCTGAAAATAGGGGGAAGTTTACTTACTTGACGTCCTTAGCATTTACCGTTATCTGGATTTGCAAGTGGAGGAACATCGGCTGCCCGTGTCATCAATGTACCAAAATTTTAGTTGCATCTATCCATTTACTAAAATATACTTTCAGTTCAAATATATATATATTCATCATTCTTTTATCATTACATTAAACACGTTAAGACAATAAATCTTCTTTTTCCTTTTTCATTCTCGTGATCATTTATTCCAAACAAGGTATTAACATATATTAAATACTTCCATACAAATACTCGAAAGCAAAGATTTAAACCATTCGACACAACATTTTAGGCTTACCTATTAAGGTACTTAAATCAAAACCAAAGTTTGAAAAATGTACTTGCCTTTACAATTTTCTCAAAATAATCATTACTCACGTTCACACAAAAATCATATTTGAAATAAGGGACTTAATTTCATGCAACTTACGAATTGTACAAATTCATTTACTCAAATCTCAAACTAAATTATAACTTAGTCGAACTTTACAAAAATGTTCCATTAAAATTCCAACTTTATTATAAAATTTGGGATATACATATATACACATTGCCCCAAATCTGAATTTGGTCTTCAACCTAAAATCAAACTTAAACAGTTAAGAAATAATTAAATTCTTACATTTCAAAATTCAAAATTAAGATTCAGATATACACTTCCCCAAAATCTGAAATTCCCATATACGAAGTTTACATATACATATGTATCACTATATACATATACACAATTACATATATACGTATATAAACATTACCCAAATCTTCCAATTTTACAGTATAATTTCGAAATCTACTAATCTTAAATCTGAAAATATGAGAAATAACACATATTTACATACACTCACAATATATACACACATATACATATACATAGTGATTTCGTGTGTGAAACCACGAAATTGTGAGCGTCCGTGTGTGCGTGTGTTGCTGCGGGAACAAGAAAAGGGAAAGTGTGTGTGTCTCACCGGTAGGTGTTGGTAGAGGTCGCCGGCGCTGATTCGGGTCGCCGGCGCTAGTTCGGGACTGAGGCGAGAGAGTAGTAGGTGAGACCGAGAGAGAGACGAGAGGGAGTGCGAGGTCGTGAGAGAGAGACGGAGACAGAGAATTGCGTGAGAGAGAGGGTGCGTGAGTGAATTATGTTAGGTTTAGGTTTAAAGGTTTAACTTTTGGTAAATTGCAATTCAGTCCCTCAACTCTCGTAGATTGGTAATCTAGGTTCATAACTTTCAATTAAAATTCCAAAGCGTCACCAAACTTTTCCCAACTTCAATTTAATGCAATTTAGGCAACTTACTACCCAATAAAAATAAAATTTGCAAGTAACAATTAAAATAAACAATTAGACATAGAATTGTACGTAAACAGTTTAAATAACCAATTTATAAACTTTCGAATTGGTACATTGATCGAGACGGCGTCCAAGTCCTTCCACTGAAAAAAATAATTCCAATTATAGACGTTAACGATCCTAAAATTATAATTTATAATAACATTCACCAAAATATTTACGTGGAAATTTAAAATTGCAAGAAAAATGAAAAGCGGTCTTACAGTAACAGATGACGAAATTTGGGCAAAATCGCAATCTTATAGATGTCTAATTACAGAACGCTATTAGAACAAAACTAGTGCTTCGAACCCATGACAAATCCTATCCGCCCATGAATGACCGCATCGAATTTGAGGGACTAGTGTTGAGACCAAGCCCAAAATGGAGTACAGTGAACCGTTTAAAATGGAGTACAGTGAACCACCAGCGAGGGCCCAATAAACCTTGGCCCATGGCTGAAGCTTAGGATATTTTCTTGGGTCAACTGCCGAGGTGGTACAGCGCATGAACTTCTTTATCCGGACTGGTTTATGACTAGCCGAGGTGTTTTATGTTTAGCCGGGGCGCTTCATGGTAGCGCATCGGATGAATGATGGAACAATGGATGGAGTCAGAGATGTGACACTGCCTTTATCAAAAAGTGACAGGCGCTTATCCCCTACCAAACATAACAATGATTACTGTCAAAAAGTAAGATCCTTTTCTCCAAAAGCTAGGGTGGATACACATGTAAAGTCCGCCATGTGTCGCAATCCTAAACAGCAACTCCTTCTATAAATAGAGCACACTTGCCTCTAAGAAAAAGGTTAGAAACTCAATATATAAAATCTCACTCCCTTTTCTCTCTTTTACACACTTATATTTCCCGCACCCAATTTATATTTACTTAAAATGAGTACTGACTTAGGCATCGGAGTGCAAACGAGAGCCACCTCGGCCCCCTTTGCAAGCTGATTGTTTGTCCTAGTGCGCAGGAGATCCACGTGTTCAAGAGGGAGGAGCTGAGACGTGTTGATCCAAGATCCTACCAGATTTTTTGGTCAACACTAACTGTGTACTACATGATCTTCCTTCATTAAAGCTGATTGGGAAGGGTGAGCTGCGGGATAGCTTGTATTACTGGAGAACCCTAAGATCCTTAACCAACATTTCTGTTCATCTTAACCACCTAAAGCTTCTTTCTCAGCTGCTTCTAATGTTTCTTGTTTTTATCTATGGCATTATAGACTAGGCCACTTATCTTTACCTCGTTTAAAGTTGTTGCATCAGCTTGATTCTCAGTTTAGTGCTAGTCACATATTTGTAATATTTTTCCAATAACTAAGCAACATAAGCTTCCTTTTCATCTCAGTACAATTCATTCTAATAAAAAATTTCAGCAGATTCATGTGGATATTTTGGGTCCTTTTACTCATGTTTCATTAATTGATCATCGTTATTTTCTTACTATTATTGATGATTATACATGATGTACTTGGCTTTATCTCATGAAAGAAAAATCAGACACTAGATCCAAAAGCTTTCTACACTTTAGTTGCAAATCAATTTGATATTAATGTTAAAACCATTCGAAGTGACAATGGCCTAGAGTTCCAAATATCTAATTTCTATCAAACTTAAGGTATTGTACATCAATGCACATGCGTTGAAACCCTTGAACAGAATGGCGTGGTTGAAAGAAAACACCAACACATTCTCAATGTGGCTCGTGCTCTTAAATTTCAGTCACAAATCCCCCTTTCTTATTGGACAAATTGTATCTTAACTGCGGTATTCCTCAACAACCGCATTCCTACACCCCTACTTCAAAAAAAAAAAAAATAATCTCCTTATGAGTTACTCTATGGTTATCCTCCAAACTACTCATGCTTAAGAGTTTTTGGCTGCCTATATTATGCATCATCTCTCACTCAAAACCAAAAGAAGTTTGACCCCCATGCTAGAAAATGTGCCTTTCTTGGGTACCCTTTTGAAGTCAAAGTATATAAACTCCTTGATCTTTCTACCAATAACACTTTCATATCCAAAAATATTTTTCATGAGCAGGTGTTTCCCTTTATGGACTCATCATCTCAATCCACTCCAAATATTAGCCATGTCCCTCCAATTGTTCCTCTTAATGACCTTGATATATCACATGTCTCTCCACCACAGATAACTTCTATTCCTAATGATTCATCAATGATACCTCATGTACGAACTGATTTTACTCAACAGGGCCCTCGGAGAGAAACAAACCATTGTTTGTCGATCATCTGCTGAGGCAGAATATAAGGCATTGGCTTCAACCCGTTGTGAAGTTACTTGGCTAAAATTTCTACTTACTGATCTTAATGTTTCTCATGACCTCCATGCTGCCTTGTACTGCGAAAACAAATCAGCACTTGCCATTGCTGATAATCCAGTCTTCCACGAAAGAACTAAATACATTGAGTTAGATTGCCATCTCATTCGTGAAAAGATTCTTCAAGGTGTTGTCAAGACATTTCATGTCCATTCTTCTCAGCAACTTGCAGACATCTTCACTAAACATCTCGAGTCTAGAACTTTCCATCTACTCTTATCCAAGATGGGAATTCACAACATATATTCCCATCTTTAAGGGGGCTCTTGGAATCAGTCTAGCAAGCCATGACAATTTAGAGTTAGTTGGTTAGCAATATAGTTAGTTAGATAGTTAAATTAGTTTCTTCAATTAGCTAGCTGGCTTCTTCAATTTATGTAAATTCTCCTCATCTCCATCGTAATCACAAATCTCATTTTAATAAATGAAAGATAAATTTCAACATCTCTCTATTCTTTTTTTCTAATTCAGAAAAATTTATGATTATGAAAAATTAAAATTAATTGTGCAACTATAATAATAAGGTTAGAACGCCAAATTAAAGCAAGATTTTTTACTTCAAAAATATAAATATAAATATAACATAGAAGAAGGGTTGTTAAACCGTTTCAACGAATCAATCATGCTACAAGAACCGAAAATTTGACATAAAATTTTACACCCACACACATGACAGCAATTTATTTATTTACCCATCACATCAACTCCAAAATCAACAACGCACAAAAATTCGGTAATTCAAGGTGGTAAAATCGGGTGACTATCTACCATTATTCTTCAACGGACAGCTAGTAACTTTGTCTTATTTTGACCTTGAGCCTATGCATTGAATATTTTCTCAAAAATAATCATTTTTGTTGTGTTTCAAAGACAAATATTATTGACTAACGAAGGCCACTTGTTTCTCCTGACGAAATCATGACAATATTAATAGTCTATTTTTCCAACCACACATGTGTGAACTTATAAGTTTAGTCAACTTATAACCAATAACTTTCTTTTATAAAATTCGACGAAATGAAAATATTTGGATTTCAATTCCACTCAATATTTCAACTTTAATTCCTTTCACATTTAAAGACAACATTATTTAATTCAATCGGATTGTATTTGATGTTTAAACACTTCATATAATTTTTTAAATTACGTGTTTAATGCACTACTAGTAGGTAAGTTGGATTCGTAATTCATCACGCATCTATCATAGCTTTTAGTATGAATTCAACAAAATATATCGATCTCAATTATCGATGTTTTGTATGGATTAAAATCAAATTTTTAGTAGATTTTAATAAAATTTGATGAGATATGTTGTTGAAAAGTCATAGGTCCCACAAAATGTGTGGTTAAAATTAATTGTTGACTTAGACTTGAGATTAAATCAGATTTTAATCATATCCAAATAAAAGGCTAGGAGGGAGTGTTTCTGATAATCTGTTTTAATAACTTTGTTCTCTATTTCTTTATTTCATTAAAAATCTTTATACATATGTGTTTCATTTAAATGTGAGGTGCCTCGAACTAATTATTTTATTTATTTATTTATTTTTATTTATGGATATGGAAGGGAATTGTCTAAAAAACTTGACCCTTCAAAAATGGAAAACTCCTCATTTAGATACCAATTGAGGAAAAACAAATGTTAGAACGCATAAAGTCACACGTTAGGTATATCTACAACCTAATAATTGCCACTAAAATCATATAAATTAAGGGAAAATTTGATGGCTATATTTTGTTTATAAATAAAGTTTTTTATGATTTTAAGATAAAATGTATAGTTAAAAGTGATTTGAAATATGTATATAGTTAAAAAGTGATTTTGAGAAATTTATAAAAAAAAAAAAAAAAAAAAAAAAAAATTGTTTATAAACAAATGTAACAAGGTTGCGCTTGAGCTTCATGTATATCTACTATACCCTAATAATTGCCACATTGAACCCCTCAATCAATTGCATTTAGTCCACAATAGACGGTCATAAAATTTTCGACTATCCCAGGGGAGAGGACCCAGAAAGACCTCCTGGTAGTTGTAGAGAGAAAATTTAAGCCTATGTTTCCATAAAAATGTAACAATTATAGATTGATTTATTTATATTTATTTGGGTAAAATATATGATTGAAAATGGAGAGAGAAGAGTGTCGTTAAAGTAATTTTAAAAATGTGTAATTTATAAATCTATCTATGTTCTATATATATCTAAAAGCAACTAAGATTTGGCCAATTAATTTTAACTGGAATCACAATTGTCAAAGATTCTGAATTTAAAAAAAAAAAATTGAGGCAAATTTCTGGAAAAGTGGATATACAAAACATGGGTGATTATGTTAGTGGGAAGTTTAATTTTGGAAGTTATTGTCTTAGTGGGACGTTACAAAATTCCAATTTCAAATACTAGCATAATTCACGACATTTAGCATTGAAGCAAGAGAGTTGAAATCGAGCTTTCTTTCTCAAACTTCCATGAAATCTAATTCACTACGATGGGTGGTGTTGGAGCGTGGATTCCGGTATGACTTTCACTACGTTACTAGCGGAGTTCTACAATTCGATGGTGAGCAAGTTTGATACCCAAGTTGGCGCATTTTACAAGCGGGTGAGAATTTTTTCATAATTGTGTTGCATTTGGGAGGGAATTCAACCGTGGTGATGTCAAGAAGGAATTTTTTTTTTACAAGTTTTTGAAGAAGATCGAAAGGTGAAGCTGCGAATGGGTTGTATGATGCTGATGAACGACAATCTTGTGGCGGATGAAGAGGATTTTGACAGGCCAACATGGCTGTTGTGCATATCATTTATGAAGGGGTTGTGTAACCTAATGGGTGGTTAAATTAATTGATGGCTAGAGGATGTTAGAAAAATGTGGAGAAAATAATCTAACACATGCCTGATTCCCTTTGCTATTTTCAAGCACTGAGATCAAATATTTTCAAGTGAATTGCATCCATGTGTAAACATTAGAATTAGCATTTAGCAGACTTGCTATCTGTTGATGTTGAATAAGGTCAAGTTCCATGCAAATTTTGTTCTCATGTTCATGTTTTGTTGACATAAAGGTTTATATTTTTCATTTTTCTTTTTCTTAAGGTGAGTTTTATTATATTGTAGCACCATCTACTAAATCTTCCTTCATTTGTAAATGAATCTGAAACCATTATAGTTGTATAATTGGTAAATAATTATTTGAACTGGTACAGCTTTGAAGACAGAAAGCATTGATTCTCAAAATAAGATAATTCAATTGATTGGAAAGTGTTTCTTGATAATCACGACTTGTGATCTTTGCAATGACTAGAGATTCTGATGCTAAATTTCAGATGAACTTGGAACCAACTGTAAAGAATACTTGCAGAAAAACTATTAGGATGCCAAAATGTTGGCCAAAACAAAATGTTGGGACGCAAGTTCAGACTTCACTTAATACGTTTTTTACTTTTATGCTTTGAATATGCATTGAATTTTAACGCTCGGAAGACTAGATCAAATTGAATGAACTTCGGTTTCCTTCGTGAATGTTCATTATTTTCTTTGTTGCGCTAGACTATAAACTAAAGCATGCTAGAGAGAAAATAGTGGTGGATAGGTAAGTAATATTTGTAAATTCTATCAAATATGTGAATAAAAAGTTATTATTAAATAGGAGTAAATTAACATAAATTTAATATTTGTTTGGCAATTCGTTTATAAAGGATTATTTATGCCTATAAATAGTGATGTGATGACATTTCATCGATTATTTTTTCTAAAAGTAAGAAATAGGTGACAAGAATCTTTGACAGCTAAAATCAATGTTTTTAGACCCAGCTTGGTCATCGACCCGATCGAGGGACATGGTCAAGGGTTAGAGGGTCGAATCAGGATCAACCCAGGCATTAAAATAATATTAAAATATATAAAAAAAAATATTCATAAAAAACCCGGTTTCAAGTTTGATCGGGTCTCAGACGAGTTTCGCAGGTCAACTTGGGTCGTTGACCAGATTGGACCCGATCAGATTTTAGGAGTCACCTGACCCAGAATTGCCAACATTTTCATTCTCATCGACCTACCTTCTTCGAGAGTCACAAAATACATTATCATCAGTTCTAACAATAACTCGACAATGATCATAGATGAAAGATGTCAATGTCTCAACATTGCATTTCTCGATGAAGGATTATAGACGTTAACATTATTTTTAGCATCCACGGTTCAATGATTAAAGATACCCTTATAATTCGACCATGTTTGGCTAAAATTTATGGACCTTTCTTATAAGGCCATAAAGTATGAGACCCATAATTTGCGTAGCTTATAGATGCCATAAGTAGGGACTCCCTCAATTATGTTATTTATTAGTCCACACAATTTTGAGTCTCGTACTGCATGGGTTTTATAAGGTGAAAATTACACTTACCCTTACTTTTAAATATTCAAATTCAATATGAGAACAAACCTAAATAACTTCAAATCTCAGGTGAATATTATAAATTTTAATTTTAATAATAATATTATAAATTTTAGTAATTATTAAATTAAACTATCGTAAGTCCTAATTCTAATTTCAAAGCTATCACCTCTCTTCCACTCCTCAGTTCTCACACCTCCATTAACATTGTCTTCCTTCTTTCAGGTCAAATGCCAAATAGTTAGCAATGGCGATCTACAAATTCGTCGCTCAGGAAGTGGTCGGTTTCTCACGGCAAGAAACTTGGCCGCAAGTGACTACCAACAGTGGACTGCTTGCACGCGATGACCTTCTATGATGCGGACTGCAATATATGTCTGATAGCGCCTTGATGCTCAGTACCCGCAGTCGGCTACTGCATCGTCTCTCCTCCCATTCGATGATACATCTTCATGGGGATATTCTTCTTCTTCTTCTCGTTGGTGTCGCTCCTTCGTCTTCTTTTATCGCATGATATTTGTGTGTGGGGTTTGGTGGTGGTGGGTGTGTGCAGTTGGTGGTGGTATTGTATGCAATGGTGGTGTGTGTGTGCGCGAGCGCGCGCGCGCGCAACTAGGTTTGGGTGGTGTGGTGTGGAGATGGTGACAGTGCAGGTGGGTGTTGATGGTGGTAACGCATATATTGGTGGACTAGTGGTTGTAACACTGGAGTAAAAATGTGACCTACCATTTTGTTCTTGTGCCCTTAAAATAAGTCTTATTTGTGACTTTAAAAATTGTAGTTGTGATTGGAAAAAATGGTGATGTGGTGGTGGTTGTTGTTGTGGGGTGTCGGAGGTGGAGGTGGAGGTGGAGGCGGCGACGGCATGGGCAAGCGTTGGTTTCGTGAGATGTGACCTAATAATTTGATGAATGTGACCTAAAAAAATATGTTCAATAATTGATAAGTCAATTATGACCTAATAATTGTGAAAGATTTGTGACCTAAAAATAAGTCGGGATCGACTAAATTGACAATTTGTGACCTGCTGATTTTATAATCTATGACCTTGAAATCAGTTGTGATGTAAATAGTTGTTATTGTGACTTAAAATTAAGTTCAATTTGTGACTACAATTTTGATAATTTGTGATTCTGACATTATTTGTGATCTAAAAAATTTGTACTTTGTGATTTGAAATTATATAGCTTGTGACCTAATTTATAATTAATAAAATATTTTTAATTATTTAATTTAATTAATTAATTATAATTTCAACCTAATTTTTGACATTTTAAAACTATTTTGTAAATTTTGAAATTTGCCTTTATAACCCCTTATTTAGGTATTGTTTCCCTTTTATAAGAAGTAGAAATTAAACCAATGGCTATTTTTAAGTTTTTTTCACAAACCATGTTCTAAGTTTCACATTTCAAAATTCAGCTTATAATTAGTATTTAACACACATATCACTCTCTGTTCTAAAAAGCGCGTTTAGACATATGTTCAGGCGTACTTAAACGTGATTTTCTAACTTCACGCTTCGCACTTTATTCGTGCTTAACTCATGTATTGTCAGGCTTGTTCACGCTTAAGTGTGCTTAAGCGTAATTCTAAGTCTAACAGCTTTATCACTCTTTACGTTTTTTAGATCACTGTCCCCCACCATATCCATTCCTTAAAAACAACTATAACATATCATCTCCCTCACCCACACCCTCCACCCCACTAACTTTCTATTTCTCACATTTCACAACACCGTCTCTCTCCATGACTCAAATATGTCATGGAGAAAACGCTTAATCAATTGGAATCCTCCTCATTTCAACTCCATCAAGGCCAAAATCAGTTCATTCTACAATCAATCCGCACATAATCCTAGAGAATGTTCTGATTTTCACTGAAGCGATGACGAAAATCGAAGAACTATCGTGGTTGTGGTGGTGCCACCGAGAAGATTTGGATTTTCGCTGAAGTGGTGGAAACTAGAAAATCAACATGATCGTCGTCTTCGTCGAGGTGATGCAATTACAAGTTAAACCTGACAACGGTGCCTCTGTGCACGACATCGTACCCATCTATGGTTTTCTATGGTGAAATGACTGCGTTTATCAGTGGATTGTGTGTGCAAAGGTGCTATTCGTGGATTTGGTTGCTTTTTGGTGGTGGTGGTGGTGGTGGTGGTGGTTGTTTTAGGCTGCAACTACGATAATTGTGTTGGTCATGATAGTTGCGACGAACGTTGTGATGGGGTGTGAAGGTGATTTATAAAGTGATGGTGATGGTGGCTGTGACCTACGAGTGTGAGTCGTGACCTTAAAAAATTTTGATTTTGACCCTAGTGATGGTGGTGGTGACGACGATGCCGCCACTAATTGTGACTTATAACATTTCTTATTTGCAACCTAAGTTGTGAACAACCGTGAAATAAAATTGTAGATGGTTGTGACTTGTGATTTGTGACCTTAACTTATTACTCTAAAAATTTGTGACTTGTGAAGATGATCTTAAAAATTTATGACTAGAAATTATGTTGTTGTAACCTTAGTTTATTTAATTAATAAATCATATTTACCACTTGACTTTCGAATTTTAAAATTTATTTGTCAAAATGGTATTGCTCCCTTGTAAGGAAGTTCAATAAGAACCATCCAACTCTAATCATATCTTTTGCACATCCTTTCTTCTTTCTACCTGTCAACTAAACAAGTATGATTTATTAACAAGCATATAGCAACAGGTAATATAAACCAGAAAGTGCAGCCAGGAAAGCAAGAATAAGCATACATAAATATTTTTTCAAACCAAAAAAAAAAATCTTCAAACTCATTTTAAATTTACAGAAGCCTGTGACGAATAATTGTTCAAAGCATCATGCACTAAGCAAACTATTTCGCCCTTGTTTGGTTTTCGTTAAAATTTCTCTTTTTTCTATAATACTCAATCTATACCATTTATTGAAAGTCAAGCCTACTACATTTGACTTTTCAACAATCAATTCTCCTAAAAGTCATTATTCATTTTTAAAAAACTCTTTTTAAACAATACCAAACACACTCGAAGATTGACAAATTATCCAGGTCAACTACGGCTGCCTATGAAGTTTTTTCCAGTCCACAATACTAAAAGAAAATTTGCCCTAAACAGAGAATGAATATAGAAATAAACCAAAGAGCACAAGCAACCTTGTGACACGATGATTCCCAGCATCTCATGTCAGGAACTAAGAATAAACATAGAGCCTCTTCAAATGAAGAAACATGGAAACAGCTTGGTGTATAGGAGAGGGTGAACCCTTTGATACAAAGGAATGTGAACTACCTAAAATTCAACATAGTGGCACCAACTTTATTCTGAAAACTCATCTCATTTCCTCAGAATTGAATTTGTTCCAAGCTTCCTGTGAAAATTAAGATTTGATGAATACACATAGCTTGAAAGTGATGAATACACATAGCTTGAAAGTAATGAATGCAACACTCAGCACGCAAATTTTACGTGCATAAAGGCAATGCCATGGAAATGTATTTATATAAATAAATTGGTCCAATTGTTGTTTTGAAAATTTGTCTGAGACAATTAGATCTATTTATTGGTTTATCATATGTGTATTTTAGTATTTTAATATTCTTTTGAATACTTTTCTTGTTTTGTCATGAGGCTTCCACCTTGGCTTTTAAAGATAAAACACTTGAGAACCCGATTGAATGTATTTTAAACATTGGATCTAATATATTTCAAATCCCTCCATATGCTCAATTTGCATAGAGCAAGTGGAAAGATAGATGCATGAATATGAAAAAGCTTACATTTCAACTGATTGAAACAAAATCATGGACGTCTTGAACAATGAAAGTACCTTCAGAAGATCAAAAACCTTCTCAGCAATGTATTTTTGTTGGAGACTGGCTCCTTTCTGTTGAACCTTGTCTGGATGGACACATAAGGTTGCTTTATAATAAACCTTTTTCACTGACGTGGAAGTAATTAAATCAGTCAACGAAACTTGCTGCCAACCACATTCAGGCCATAAAACCTGCACATCATCCCATAGATTCAAACAATTAGGTCATATTGAATGAAGTTATCAAGTGGTCCATACTAGTCAGGTGAACAATCAAACGATTTAATTTCTCTCATTTCTATAGCATCTCTATTCATTACCAAATCAAAAAGATAATTTTCAAGAATGCTACATTCAGGCACCAATTTATGTATTATAAAATTAATTTATATTATATAATTGAAGAATCTAATAAACGTGTCCAATGCAAAGTGTGCCCTGTCGGTGCATCATAGGGTGCGGGCGATGGCATTGTTGAACTTGGGGATTGAGTTGGTAAGGCAGTGATCACTTGGTGAGGCGGTGATCTCCCTGGAGTGTGGTGATCGTGAGTGGAAACGGGAAAGAGATGGTTCAGCTATGATGTGATTTGTAACAGATAAAGGAATCACATTTTCTTTTCCTCCCCTGTGTTTTGTTGTGGGGGGGGGGGGGGGGGTTGGAGGGTGGGGGTCTTCTTCAACCTTCTCTTATTACGTTTCTGGCTATTCTTCATCTAAATCATTCAATTCAAATCATTTTAGGTCATATATTGACTGACTCAAAATGGGCAGAGTGGCAAAGGAATGATGACAACTGGTCTGTCTTAGTTTTATGTGCCTTTGAACCATATTTCTCTCCTTCACGTCAAACTGAAAACCTCCCCTTGAATCCGTTTCTTTAAGAAGCTTCAATATGCAAAAATCATCTTCTTTCATTGATTGAGTGTTTATGAGTGATGACTGACTGATAATTTTAATGATGGGTATTTTGGAAAGAATGGTTCGAAATGTTTCATTTTGGGTAAGCCGCCATTAATTTGAAACTACTAAAGATAAGGAAAGAGCCACTCAATATGAAAATGGAATTTTTGTTCTTCATGGACTGAATGCCAACTCCCCCTCCCCGCAAAGGGTGGAAGAAGAAGAAGAAGACTGTATAATACAAAATGAAATTAAGAAAAAAAACCTCACACGTAATACTACTAACTCTGCAACATAGATGACGAAAAGAAAAAGGTTGAATGGTTAACGAAAAAAACCTGCTGCAACGACGACAACAGAGCTCGTAAGTTTCCTTCTTTTCCCGCAGCCCAACGCTTTATATCATGATCCATAGTTTCAGCAAGCATCTGAAACATAAAGTTCATTTACAAATGGAAAGAATGACTAAATTCCAAATTTTGAAGTTGAGTGTCTTTAATGCGCACACATTTGCTCACGATTCTGAGCACCTGTGATGCATCTCTGCAAGTGTGCATGAGAGCAATAAGAACATACAGACCACCAAAAAAATAAATAGATGCAGTCTTAAAATTCATCACTGTCCAATACACTGAAAGCGTATAAAACGTGCACATGAAAGCACACATAGAAGAGATGTAAGTGCCTTAACAATACTTTAAATGCATTTTCCAGGTTCAACGAGAATTTACATGTCTCTCCTCCTGATCACGTTGTGCCTGAAGATCACGTTGATTTTTATCAGCCAATGCTTTTGCCTGGAAAAAAAAAAAGGAAAAAACAATTTGGAATTTTTAAACCCAATACAGTAGGGTATCAGTCAAACCATATATGACATTAACACATTTCACATGATCAAAACCTGTACTGAGTTATAGTAGCTTCATATTTGTTTCATTAGAGCAAGTAAACAGGCTACACTGCTAGGGGTGGGCATCAACCCGCCCAACTCAACCCAACCCGATCGGGTTGGGTTGAGTTTTGATGAAAATTGGGTTGGGTTAGGTTATAAAAAAAAAAAAAATTGTTTGGGTTGGATTAGGTTGTGGGTTGGATGACAAACCCAACCCAATCAAAAATTTAAAAATATAAGACCATTTAAATTTCAAGAATCTTAAATCCATTTTTAATTTGGATGAAACTCAAATATAATTTGAACATATTTTAATTTTATTTGCAAGTATTTAATTTATTATATTTGAGCTTATTGTATTGTACATAATTTATTTGAGTTAATAGTTGATTTATGGACATAATTTTTTAATTTTCTAAGAATTTTATTTAATTGGACCAAAGTTCAAACCACCCAACCCGACCGAAACTTGATTGGATTGGGTTGGGTTTGAATTCATATTTGGGTTGGGTTGATTTTTTATCAACCCGACCATGGTGGGTTGGGTTCGGGTTGGGCAAAAAACCGACCCAACCCGACCCACGCCCACCCCTATACACTGCAATGCATTCTCAGATCCTAGAAGGAACATGACATGAAAGGGAGGAAATGTAGGGACGGCTTCTCTTCCAATCAGCATCATGGTTTAAACAAAAGTTCTACCTTAGTGCCTTGAGGCCCGCCTCAGATTGAGGCATTAGAAAAATAACCTCAATGCCCGTATTTTTTAAGGGCCGAGTGAGCATCTCAAGGCACATGCCTTCATCCATTTTTTAAAATAAAAAAAAAATCACATTAATTGACATACTTTGAAAATCAATTTTGCACCTAAGGCTAATCTGCTTGGCTTATTTTACTCAGATCTTTAAGATAGTAAAACATAAATTATTATTTGATTTGCTGTAAATAAAAGTAAACCATTCGAACTAATATTAAAACAAAAGGAAAAAAGAAAATTTATAAATACTTTGCGTGATTTGAGTTTCTACTTGTCTTTATTAATTTATTTTGAGCTTATTTGTATTGATACTTTAAATAATTTGTTGTTTTGGAGACTTTTACATTTTGGCCTTTGTTTGATAACTTGTTTATAGTTTATAAACAACACATTTTCTCAAACCATTTTTTAACCACGCATTTTCTCAAACCACTTATCAATCACATAGTTTATCTCAAAAACATCACATTCATTGCTTATAGACAAACAAAAAAAAGAGGCTTGTTTATGTTATTGCAATTTTATTTTTTTTTAACACTAAATTTTTTGGTTCATGATGAGGTTTAGCCTCGAGACTTATGCCTCACCTCATGAAGGAAAAATGTCTCAATGCCCGTTTCCGCCTTTTCAAACCATGATCAACATAGATGATAAACTTGTGATTTAATGGCTATTTTGGGCTATTTACATGCGTCGGAAGCCTGACTTACTTGGACACTATTTACCAAATTTACTTTAATACAAGTTACAGGACCTCATTAGAAATGGCAGCTAACTAGGATTATAGACTCCATCATTCTTTTATGCTCCCTTTGCCATTTCATTGATTTTCTAGCTCGAGCATTTATTTGATAGGCAAAAAAAATGGTTATGACCTTAAAACAATAGAAACACAACAACTGTAATATGAAAACAAGTAGCATAACTAAGCCTTTCTTTGGTAACATTGTTTGGACTATAAATTGGTTTATTTATGATTTTGGGGTAAAAAGTAGTGATTGAAAATTAAAGAGAAAAATGTGCGTGGCTAAAAAGTGGCTTAAGAATTGTGTAGTTTATAAACTAATTTATAAACCAGTTTATTTTGTTTACCAAACGGATGCTAAGTGAATGTTAAGTTCTGCAAACATACCATACGAGCTTGGGTCCTCATATGATGATTTAGTCTTGCTCTTCGTCGTTCTTCACTTTCCCCTTCTTTTTCCTTAAATTCTCCAGATGAAGCGTCATCTAAACACAAATTACAAATGGAAATTATAATCATAACGACTTCAAACATTAGCATCACCAAACATTCTTTACAAGCAACATATATATAGTTGATCCTCTCAGTATAAATCATTGTAGGCGACGAGCAAGAAAACCATTTGTTCAGATAAAAGATGTTTCACATAAATCCCTAATCAGAAAGTTCATCATATACTTTGCATTGGTTTTTTCAAAAAAATAAAAATATTTGAGGCTTACACCTTGAATCCCTCAAAGGTGACTAAGGTGATCTAAAGTGTTTTTTTCTGTTTTCGTGGATTATATTACTGGACTTAGCTTTTTTGGCTGTCTTTTTACAACCTACAATGCCTCGGACCATCTCCAACCATAAACACCATTTTGGTGCACTATTTTCACCAAAATGGTGCAAAATCCACAACCATTTTTTGAACTTATCTCCAACCACATGTATCAAATTTTACACCAAATCTAAATTTTATTATTTGTTTTCAATTATTTGAAATTGTAATTCATTAAATGAAACCGCATGCTTCTTTTCAATTAAGGTTTGTGTCATGCACCTTGTGCCATACTCATTTCAGATTGAATTAGTGTGTTATCTACTTTTATTTTTTGTATTCGTCTTCATTGGTACCAATTTCGTTATTTTTTTATACATAACTAACACAATATGAGATATGTCAAAGTGGGATAGACTTAAATTTATAGATCAAAAAATAGTTTCATAATCACTTCACTTATTTTTGGGAACTGCAAACAAACAAAAAGAAAAAATAATTAAAAACATAATATGAAATTCAATGGCAATCTTGTAAATAATGTAATGGCAATTTTGTAATAAATGGATGGCATTTTCGTAATTATCAAAGCCACACCATTTGAGCAGTAACACCTAACACACCAAATTTAGCATGTTACTGTTCAAATCACTATTTTGATCCATAAAAATGTGGCTGCATTGGAGTTGCTTTTTTGACCAAAATAGTGGTTTTGTTGTTTTTGGAACACCGTTGGAGATGGCCTTATGGGTTCTTTCATTTTTTCCCCTTTTTTTTTGCTTGTAAATGGAAAAGAAAGAGGTAGATTTTGATGAATCCATTAAAGATCCTATTAGTAGTGATGCTATGAGAGGTTTCCAAGTTGTTTCTACTTCTAGTAGTAGATAACTATTTGTGACTTGATTACTAATAAACTACTGTATTGATCTATTTTATGTTTGTTTGCAAGTTAGACTATTAATTTTGTTAATATATTTTATTATGAATAGTTTACGGTACATTATGAGAATGTTTTTGTAGTTTTATATTCTTTTGCAATATTTTATCCAACTCATCTAGAAAAAAATGAAATAAAATAGGGGGGTGGGAAAAGTCATAGTTGGAATTCCAGTAATAAAGGTGCGTTGGTGCTTAGGTTTTCTTGCTCATTAGCACTTTAGTTTTCAATAAGGACATTTAGGCTTGACTAATGAGATAGAAAGGGCTTTTTCATCGGGATGGACAGATTTGGAACCCTATTTATAAAATATATAAAAAGCCATTAAGGATCCAAAGACGTTTAAGTCTAGTTCTAATCTAGACCTAAAAGTTCAATCATTGGTTTTTCTTGAGGCTTACGCCTCGCCTCGAAGAGGTAAAATGTCTCGCTACTTGATTAAGCATTTTTAAACATTGACTACTCTTGCAGATTACAAACTTCACTCTGTTTTTATCCTTTAAAAATTACTATTGAAATTATCATTTAGCCTTCTTTGGTCTTTATTCAAAAGCTATGTATCTATATCATGTTTTGACAATATTACACCTTATAACAATAGAGGATTATAATACATATCATTCAAAGTATAGGTCATTAAGCATAGATTTACACGCATTGGGTGTGTCATGGGGAGGGAGAGAGAGAGGGAGGGAGGGAAGGGCGTGGTCCTCCAAAAGCCTGAACAGTCCATTTAACAAGCATAAGGTTGAGCTTAGTTGGAACACGAAAAACATGCAACTCCAACAGATGTTACTATCTTATAAACATTCAAAGCATGTCCTAAACATTACAAACTGAAATTTCATGTTCGATCATTATATCCTACGCTTAACCTTTTGGGAAAAGGAGGGAAAAAAGAAAGGATTTATTGGGTCTGAATACGTAAAAGCGCAAAACCATTACTAAGCTATTAATAACCTATAGAGCACATAAAGCACTGATATTAAGAAATTCTATAGTGAATGTTGATTTAGCCGATGAGAATACCCCCAAAAAGTGAAAAGAAGTCGTCAACATTATTTGTCGTTGAAGATGCTTTCTTTGTGCTGACTGACAATGAAGTAGTTCTCTTAACCTCAGACTCTCTTTTCTCATGGAATAGCGAATCAAACAGAGAGTCCTGGAACCAATAAAAAAATGAAGAAAAAATCTATTAAGAATGAGTTTCATAAAGATGTCAGTATACCACAAAACTATTTGAAGATTTAGTTTCTACCTCAGCTGTAGAACTTCTCCTTGCCATTTGGTTTGATTGTACACCACTGCCAAATAACTTATCGAAATCATCTTCATTCTCAAATACATTCTTCACTTCATTTGCCCTTTGTGCTCGCTCTTCATTTGTGCTTTGACTTTTGTGAAGTGTCTCCTGTTTTCCTTTGAGTTCTTTCTCGTTTGGATCTACCTTCTTTTTTCCTAGAGAAATTTTTATATTTCCAATTCTCTCCGAATAGGGTCTATCATTTGCTCTCCTCACATGTTTTGGTTTCCCTGTTCTATCAGTATTTGCATCATTCCGAACTTTACCCATGGCAAAATCTTCAAGTTCATCAATTGGAGATTGAAATGAGTTGTTCCCTGCATTTTGTTCCACAGAACCAGCAAATGGCCAAGAAGCACCTCCCTCGGATACAGAGGATTCAAAAAATAAAAAAGGATCATCCACTAACTTTGAATCTGAGTTTGATGAACGGCTACTTGACTGCTTTGTGTCAGAGTATGCTCTGTGTAAAGGTTAATTAACAAGGATGAGTATCCTTATCGGAAAATTAAAAGAGAAACTAGTGTACAGTGAGATAACACTTGTTTAGTTCTACAAAATAGAGAAAAAGACAGTTATTTCAGGCATTTTAGGTTCAATCGTACAAATAAACCACTGCATTACTTGATGTCAACGAAACACCCAGGATTGATGTATATGTACAAAGTTTGCAAGCTATGGATACAATTATTGTTAATCAATTTTTGTTTTCTCCTTTTCAGCCATAAATTAAAAAGCTTTCAGTCCTTAGATTCACCATGGTGCATTTGTTTAGAACAGAAAGCAACATAATCCAATCTCTCTCCTCTCAAGGAGGCTTGCTGAAAATCTGAAGTTAACAAAAGGCCAAACTCTCTTCTAACACAGTCTTCTAAGATCACATGATTCACATCAGTCTCATGAATGAAAGTTTCTCTAGGTATGCGCAAGACATGTCTCAACCATTTAGGTCTCTTTCCTTTAATCAATTCTTCTATTGGTGCCATGTCCAGTTGCTAGCATATTCTTCTTCCATAGCTTATTTATTATATTATGGGCATAGATCCATCTATACATCCTCATTTTCACTATAATCATGTTATTGACAAATTGACCTTTTGACAACCCAGCACTCAATATTAAGAATAGAAGATATAACTTTTCTGTAAAACTTGATCTTTTAATCCAATGTATTGCATCAAGTCCTCTTACCTTGTTAACATTGGAACCTAAATATATCTCAGTCAGTCTTTAGGTCTATTATAAATTTATAACTATGACTCTATTCGGTAATACTGTAACAATTATAAACGGATTTATTTATATTTTTTAGGTAAAATATGTTGTTGAAAAGTAGGTAGATAAAATGTGTATTGTTAAAAAATGGTTTGAAAAATTGTGTTAATTATAAATTGGTTTATAGTAATGATTGCGTAAAAACAAAGACGCTATGTCTTTAAGGAATAACGTACACACAAAAACCTCATCTTGCTTCGTAACCTCCTCCATGACTGAAGAGGTACAAACAGGGACTTAATGGAAAACCCCGATGCAATTGTACAGTAATAAAAGTATTTATACTCCCACTGTAATACCCTGATTCACGTATTTTTAAAGGTTGCTAAGTTTTTGAACTATTTTCTCGTGTCTTTGATTATATGTTGAATTTTTTTTTTATCTTATAGTATATAAGAATGGAATTGGTGAAAGTAAGGACCAAATTTATGAAAGTTCCGAATTTGTTGTTTTTCCTGGTATTGCATAGAATCGCGCAGAAGTTTTGGAGATTAGATTGAACGAAAACCTAAGGTTGAGGACCAACTTGTAGATGGATGGAATTAAAAAAAAAAAAAGGTAGCCTAA
This sequence comes from Ligustrum vulgare, assembly GCA_963555705.1. Lineage (NCBI taxonomy): Eukaryota > Viridiplantae > Streptophyta > Magnoliopsida > Lamiales > Oleaceae > Ligustrum > Ligustrum vulgare. The sequence continues at coordinate 20,009,151 of OY743168.1, forward strand.
GCCAGTTAAGAGGAGAGAGAAAGAGATAAAGAAATTGTTAGATATTTTGTAATCTAATTAACTTGTCTCTTGCCTTTAATTATTTATTATTAAACCATTACACAAAAAAAACAAATGAGAGCTTAGAAAGGGAGAGAGGGGACCGAAATTTTGAGGAAGAAAAAGGGAGAAAACTTTGCAAAATTTTTGGAGAAGAAAGGAAAAGGAAGGCAGGGAAATCACAAGAAGGTAAGAAATGTTTTTCTTCTTTGAGTTTCTTGAATTTGTACAAGTTGAAGGAATTTGAAAACCTAGAGTTTATAAAATTTTGGGATGGAATTGAAGAATGAATCATAATCTTGTTCATATGTTTCCTTTGGTATAGAAAATTTCCTAGAAATTAGAATTTAGCAAATATGACGAAATTATATTAGTTTCCATATTAAGTGAGTTAAGAAGAATAAAGGTGAATTATGAACTTATTTCTTATGATTTTGGATCTCGTGAAATTGGTATATAAATGGGGGAATGCTATATGTGAAGGAAGAAATGGAATTCTTGATGAAATTGGCTTGAATATTAAGATGTACAAAAAGGGTGTATGCTGATTTTTTTAACAAAAGAAATGTTTTGGTCTAAAATTTATAGAACCATCACCAATTACATGAATTAGAGGATTTATGATGATTACCAATGTAAAGGAAACCATAATTACTTGTGGAATTAGAAATGCATAAAATATATAAGGTAAGGAAAATGGTAGAGAATTCTTGGAAAGGTTGGAATGTAAGTTAGTTACATTGTGTATTCCAGGTGAGATTGAGGAGATTGGAAAAGCATACCAACCAAGCTAGAATATTGGTCCAAAATAGTGAGTGAAAATCTTCATTTCTTACTCTTTAGAAAAGAAATTATTTATGATGTTTTCTATGGTTTTTATAAAAGTTATGTCTTATCTTTGAAAAGTTTTATATGTTATGAATGATATTTCATGATTTTGAGATAATGTGAAAGTTATGAAAAATGATGTGAAGTGTGAATTGTTATTTATGATTGTAATGCAAAATTTTGCTAAGTGGTACTCGATGTTGATAAGTATATGCCTCCTAGGGAGAAGGGGTCTATGGCTTAAGCTGTTTAATTATACCGTCTTAACGAAGGGGCCTAGGGCTCAAACTGTTTAATTATGTCGCCTTGACGAAGAGGCCACGGGTACCAGGGGCTCAAGCTGACTTATTGCGTGCATGTGGTTTGATATGATGAAATAGGATCGATGAGATTATGATATGAGAACTTTGGTAAATTTTGTATTAGTATTATATGATGATGTCTTCTTGCTTTATTTGTAAAAGTAAATTTTGAAAATAATGATAAATGATGATTTCTTGATTTCTTACGCAAACAAATTTTGGGAAATATGGTTTGTTATTAGATTTTTCACTCACTGAGTTTATTAGCTCATCCATTTTTCCCAAATAATTTTCTTTCAGGTGACAACTGAAGTTGAGCAACTCTTGGTACGCTTAGCCTGTGACATCAAGTTTAGAAAAAGAAAAAATGTGGACATGATCACATAATGTTAATTTTGAACACTTTTGTCTTTTGAAAACTTTGTAAATTTTATGGGTTGTATTTATTTCATATGTCATGTAAATATAGTTTTGAGTTCCACCACGTGCTGTTTTATATGAGTATGCGGAATGTGTTTTTGTAAACTAAATTCATCGATACTGAACCGTGTGTGAAATTACTTATATATTGAGAATTGTGATTTAAAATTATTTTTGAAAAACAGGGTGACATACGTGTTAATTATTAAAGGCGAATACTGTCAAATTATTTTCAGAAATTCAAAGATTTTACGAGTGTTGAAAATAGGTTTTAATTTTTAGTTAAAATCTACCATCGGCGCATGTCTCACTTAAAGTCTAGTAAAGGTACTTAGGGTGAGACCGTGTCACCCACTACATCTCATATTCATGGTTCCTCTATATTAAACATCCTTCATTATCGATATATTGAATAAAATACATTTTTCTTTCGAGCACCCCATAGAACTTCGCAGGACACATTATCATAAGCTTTTTTCTAAATTAATAAAAACTATTTGCAAATCTTGTTTATTTCCTTTATACCTCTCCAACAATCTCCTAAGCACGTAAATGGTCTCTATGGTAGGCATAAATTCAAACTGGTTATTATGAGAAGTCAGGTTCCACCTTAATTTGTCCTCCTTTTACTCTTCAAGATCTCATTCAATGTTTTTGCTAACCATACAATACCCACCTCACCGAATACTTCCATTGTAATTACTTGAGCTTCGTGTCTAAGCCATTATATCAAACGTACTATTCGTTTTGGGAAAGTATGGGCACATCCTATCCCTCATAGCATTTTATCGCGTCCCTAGAAATCAAATTAAAGACCGAGACCTTATAGTAGACTTGAGCTGAATTTCTGTACCAATCAAAGCATTACAAAAAACGTGCATTTTTTAGTAAATAACAATCTGATCTCTTTGCTCAACGAAAATAGCATCTACATTCTATGAAATCAAAGTTCTTCGGTACTTCTTTCTCTTACATAATAACCGCATCAAGCAATGCTAACCTATTTTGTGTAGTTAAAGTCTCACTAGAAATTACCTTATAATCCTTGTGAAAAGGTCTAATCACCCACTTCAGAAGTTATTAGAGCATCTCCAAGAGATTTTCTATTTATAAAGAGCGTCTTATGGATAATAGAGAGCATATTTAAATTTACGCTCCAACAATGCTTTCTATTTGACTAGTCATTTTGTTTTTGTAAGAAACATTGATTGAATTCTCCTCTTCTATTATTTAACATATTTTTTTCATGCCAATGGTCAATCAATTCAAATAAGTTTTAATAATTTAAGAAATAGAGTACTCAAAATTGTAACTAATTAAGCCCTTGTTTGTTTCTCATTAAAATTTTCTCATTTTTCTACAATATTCAATCTTAACTATCAATTAAAAGTCAAATGTACAATATCTGACTTTTCAAGCAAATTTCAACCATTCATTCTCCTAAAAATCACTATTCATTTAAAAAAAAAAAACTAATTTTAACTAGAATCAAACAAATACTAAATACATTAAAAATAGAGAGTGAGTTTGACTTTCAAAATTTGTAAACAACCCCGCTCTATTTTGAAAAGTTAGAATTGAGAATCTCTTTGAGCTTACTTTAAGATTGGGTCTAAACTAGAGAGCATTTTGTATTCAGAGAGTCTCTTGGAAATGCTATAAAGTTAGAATCTCTCTTTTTAAAGTATATATTTGCTAGCAAATCATAAGCCAATAGAAAGTCCAAAATAGCATTAACTACTTCATTCAAAGACAACATTCCTTTAGCTCTTTCGTATCCTAAATTATCTTTCTCTGCATTAAAGTTCAAATACACCCTTCTTCCATGTCTTCCCAATACATTGTTTATAGAGCATATGGGCTAATAATACTTCTTAAAAGAAGTGTAACTAGTATAATCATGCGACATCCCTATCACAGTAATCATAAGTTTGAGGTAATTGTATGATCAAGAAAATGATTCACAGATGAACCACTGCAAATCACTCACAAATTTTCGCAAGCAAATATAATTAACAGAAACGTATCTATGAAATTAAAGTACATTTAGCACATACCCATTATTCGATGGGCTATTTCCTTCGAATCCCGGTATCAGATCATCAAATCCTGGCCCATTTTCCTCCCTTTTTCCCTTCAAACCACTTGATTTCATCCCAAAATTCCCTAACAAATCATCATGCCCACTGGAACCAAATGAGTTCTTAAAATTTGAAGAATTACTCGAACTGTTAAACACAGAATCCAAATCAATGCCCCCAGATTTATTTGTACTTGAAAAGGGCCCGCCGAAAATATCATCGTCGTCAAAATAATTGTGGGATTTCCGATTGCCGATATTAACATTGGATTTGAATATCCCATCAAGATCATCAACAATAAAAGCGGAATCATTAGATGTCGTTGAATTGATACCTAGGCTTTGCGGGAATCCATTGCTGCTATTGAAATTGGGTTTCGACTTCAATTTGGTCAATGGAGCTGATTTCCCTTGGGCTTTGAACCCAATACTCTCAACCAAAACTCCAAATTCATCCATTCTTCAACAGGTTTTGTAATAATACAATCAAACAACCTATGAAAAGAAATGCTAGAAAAGAAAAACTCAGAAAAGTGGAAATGACCTTGAAAAATTGTATTTATGTGTACTTTTGGTGGAGAGGAGATATCAGCGGCAAAAAATGGAGATATATTAACAAATTAATGGATGAAAATAGAGAGATTATATGGATGAATTGATGAAAAGATAAATGAATTCTATTTGTTTTGGTAATTATTTTTGGGACTGCTAAATTCTCTCCTCTCTTCGTGTGTCGGTAGAGCAATGCGTGGAAAGATTCCTCTGAGAGAGAGAGAGAGAGAGAGATGTCAACGATTTAGGTAAAGGTGGAGGGTGGAGGCCAGATGTGGTGGTCTGGCTGGTTCAAGCTGGTGGGGACGAGGTGGGCCTCACAGTTATGCTTGACGTGCCCGCCCTCGAATACGCGTCTTTGACTCTTTATAGAGAGGATTCGGTCGTTTAAAACCGGATCTGGTTCTATCTAACTCGGGTCAGTTCATGAGCCGGGTATTATAATAGGCTGGTCGTGTCCATCTAGATGATCGAACTCAACGTGATTCACATGATCACATCGGTCATCCTAAATTCCTAAGCGGGAAAAATACATAAATAAGATATTTTAAGATACAAATTTCAAAAATCATGTCAAACATGTATAACTTCAAAAATCAGGTTATAATTAAAATTAATTAATTAATTTTAAAAAATAAATATATTTTAACAAATATAAATAGTAAGGTCACAATATTACATCATGTCAGAAAAGAAAAATGTTTTAGGTCACAAATTTATTTCAAATCACAAGTAAAATTTTTAAGGTCACAAAATGTCAATTTAGTCGATCTAGACCTATTTTTAGGTCACAACTTATTAAATTATTAGGTCACAATTAACTCATCTTATATCACATACTATTTTTTAAGGTCACATTCATCAAGTTTCAGATTGGGTATCGTTATCCTCTTCTCCTCCTTCGACACCCCCCGCAACCACCATTGTCACAACGACACCGTCACAACGCCACCGCCACAACCGTCTCAACGACTTCGCTGTGATGATGCATCAACCAAAGAAAAAGAAAAAAAAAATGTTGCTGCAACATCAAAGCCTGAACGGATCTCCACCTACCACCGAACAACACACCCACCTCCATCACCACTCACAGCCACCACATCTCCACTACCACCACCCAAGATTCACCACTAAAAACCAAAACATGGCCGCCGATTAATCACCCAAGATTCACCCCACGATTGAAGATCCACCAATCTGTAATCACTGTCACCACAAATTCACAACAATTATTACCTCCTCATCGCTGGTAGCAAGTTGCAGTGGCGTTGCAACCCATCTCAATTTAGATTTTCGGTTTAGGGGCTGGCACCACCACCACATTTCACTCGATGCAGCGGGGCTTGAAAAATCTCGTGCCAGCGACGGTCGGATCAATAATACCAACTGCACTTTTGATTTTTGGTTTAGGCAGGGACAATGGAGCAGCAATGCTTGATCTCTGAGCTGTAAATGGGACGATAGGGGGAGAGAAATGGAGAGGGATGGATTGTCTGAAAATTAGGGTTGCTTTGTTATTTAGGGTGGGATGAGGTAGATGGGGTGGGGGATAATTATAAATTTATTTTGTATATTTATTATTAATATTAAAATTAAATTATGACCTGATTTTTGTATGAATAACTCTTACATATGATTTTTGAAATTGAAAGTTAAAAGTGTAATTTCCTCAATTCCTAATCATTCAGACAGCTTTGAGTTGTAGTAAATGGGTTGTATCATGACAGAATCAAAGTCACTTGATAGATAGATCAGCTAGGCCCACTTGAAATAAAGTTGGACAATTTTTTATTTTTTTTGAGAAAATTATATGAAAGCCTACTTTTTAAGATTACTTTATAATAATAAGTTAATAAACTTTACAATTTTAATAATAAGGTGTTAATTACCCAATTAACATTTATTAATTAAAATCTATATTAATTAATCAATCGTGCACAACGCGTTCTCTCTCTCACATCAAGTCCAGAAGGCCTCTCTCTCCATCATCTCACTGGCCGGTAACAGCGACCTCTTTCTACCCACTTTCCTACACAAGCCACCGCTAGAGCATCATCCCCGATCTCTCGTCGCTGCTAGATCTAAGCAACGCGCTACTGCTGGATCGAAGCAACGACGAAGCAGCTGCTGCTTACGTTCTTCACCGCTTCTTCGATCTAATAGCGGTGTTGCTATTCATGGCGCCGCTGCTCCCCCTCACAGAACCTCCGGCAATTGTTGCGGTTTGGGATTTATGGTAGTAGTTTAACCTAATTTAGATTAATTTTAATATTTGCTATTTAATGATTAAATGCTTATTGCATGTGTGTTTGTTATTGAAATTATTCCATGTATTTGATTGATCACCAAATATGTGATTTGTGGAGTGTATGATGATCGAGAGATATTATGCGTTTTAAACCTAATAACAAATGTCCTAGGTATTAATTTAGAATATGGAGATATACTCATATTCCTAGGTGATCCATTGAGCTATTTTCACAAAGAGTTAATGCTATTGATTGAGCTTTAATCGATATAGAGATTTAGTAGATTAAACCAATTGATTATGTTTAATTTCACTCGAGAGAAGTAATTAGCTAAACTTGAAAAATTGAGTCTAATATTGTAAATGAGAAATTTGTTAATTTGCATGTTGAGAAATTAATTAGGCGACGATTAAATGAAATAATGAATCCCAACCACATTTTCCTCCAAGAATTTCAAGTATTTTTTATATTTTCTTCTTTTGTAGATTTTTAGTTATTTTCCAAAATCAACTTTTAATTGTGTTTCTTTTTTTATTGTTAGAATTAAATTAATTAAAGTTGTGTAATATAAAGTAAACATTCCTCGTGGGATCGACAAGCCGGACTCAAAAAGTTCATTTTATTACTTTACGCGACCCGTGATCTTACAGAACACACACTTTTATCGAACAATAAGCATAGTAGAAGCTAGGACTCATTTTCTCCAACTCGAAATGCGCAATAAATGTTTCTACGTCGTGCCCAATACCTTCTTGTAGCCGATCACGGAGATGGTTCCTGATATTCTGCTCAACACATCCCGACGAAGAAGGGCCACCCCCATCTATCTCCATTAGTCTAATTTATTATAGCTAGGAATGTTAGCATGTGAAATTGCTCAACAAGTGTTTTTTCATTGCAGAAACATGTCGGTGTGATTGTAGTAGGTGCGTCTTGCTCGGTGCAGATAGTGAGTGGTTGTGCCCCTCGAAAAAATGGCTTACAACCCACATAGAAGTTGTCTAATGTTTTAGAACAGTTAACTTTGCGCCACATCCACAACGTGAGTTTCCACGATTTCGTTCACCAGAACAGGCCATCAAATTTTTAACTTTCATATGATATGTCTCATCATTTTACCCTGTTTGGAACAAATATAAGCCTTCTAGACAAGCTCATTTGTCAGTGGATTCTTTCGACTACTACAAATACATATGCTAAACCAGTTAATTTCACATACTCATTATAAAAATTGTACACATCATCAAGTGTTTGGAATTCTTGCCTGAATTTTGGAATTGTACCAATATTCACTTGTGAAATAAATACATTGCCATCCCCTTCCATTCTTAAAAATTAGTATGAAAAAATAATTAGTTGATGAAATAATTTAAACATTGGCATGTACAAAACTAACTTCAACAAAAACAAAATTAAACAAAATTTACGAAATAAAACAAATTAAAAACCTAAGTTCATATATAACACAACACATTTCAAAATTATATTTATGTTTTTCTTTGCAAAAAAGGGGGAAAAAGGAATGACTTACCAAAAAAATCAACGAGAGAGAGAGAGAGAGAGAGCCTAAATAAATTGATTTTTCCTTTCTCATAACTCAATTGATCTGAATGAGAAATTTCGCAATCTGAAGTTACAATTATATAGGCAAAATAGACACAAAAGAAAAGAAAAAAGTAAATAAAAATAAAAAAACTAAAGTTGACAAGGCAAGGCCCACATTTGTACGAGCTTTGCCAAAGGAAAAGCTCATACTCTTCTCCGCACTTCAAGCGTGGGGGAATGGGATTGAGCTCAAACATAGATAACACTTAAAGCCAAAACACCACCAAGTTTGCTTAGGTAAGTAAAAAGTTCATGCAACTTGAAAAAATGCTTAATTTGACATTAAATTGTTTGTATAAGATATGGTAACTTCTAATCAATATAATTGATACTACAAAAAATATGCACATGTGATTTTTCGAACTTGATCAACAAATAAGCACGAACTGGATCTTCAATACTTGAAACAAAGGCATCAATATGTGTCATCGTCGTCCATTTGATGCTTAAGTTAGTGAAGATAGAGAATATTTAGCGTGAGGGTATAAACTAAAATATAATTGCCTACATGAATGGAAAATGGATGTCTTGTATTTATAGAGGTGAGTAGCGCAATCTTGATAGGATTGTGTGACACGAATGCGTTCTTGATCTCATCGGGTTATTAACTTGAAATAGAGTTAATGAGCCCCTTGGGTCTTAACTTGACACGAATTTCATGAGCTACTCGAGTTATCAACTTGACACCAAGTTCATGGGTTCTGCGGGTTATTAACTTGAAACCGAGTTCACAGGTTCCTCAGGTTATTAACTTGACACCAAGTTTATGGGTTCATCGGGTTATTAACTTGACATCGAGTTTATGGGTTCGTCGGGTTATTAACTTGACACTGAGTTCATGAGCTCTTCTTGTTATTAACTTGACACCGAGTTCATGAGCTCCCTAGGTTATTAAATTGACACGAAGTTCATGTGCTTGGTTTATTAACTTGACACTAAGTTCATGGGCTTGACACTGAGTTCATGAGCTCCTCGGTTTATTAACATGACATTGAATTCATGACTTCCTTGAATTATTAACATCAAGTTCTTGAGTTCCTCGAGTTATTAACCTTCCATCAGGTTCATAACCTCTTTGGGTTGTTAACTTGACTCTGAGCTCATAAGCTACTCGGTTAGTTATCTTGACACGGATCTTATAAACTCCTCAGGTAGACTTAAAATTAAGCTTGACACGACTCGCCTCGAATCACCCTAATGGACTCGAGACATGATGTGCACCGATGATGGATGCCAGCTAAATGTCGAACCCACCACCAAGGCTTACTGTGATCTACTACCAATTATACGCTAAATAATGAAAAATAATTTTATTTCAAAAATAATGTGGGCCCAAACTGAATTTAAATGCTTTCAATGAAACAGTAACATACACATGTCATGTCATACGAACGTGGCTCCAAAATCAACAGACTCTTCATGCTTCCAAAACTCAACTATTACTTGTTAAGAAAAATTATGAAAAAATAATGAGTTGATAACTCAGTGAGTGGAGGATTTCGAAAATACCTATACTTTCTCATTTATATGAATTTACTCAAAATCGAGTTCACCATGAATATCATATAATCGTAGTCAAGATGAGAGACATGCTCGTGATGCCGAAAAATATCATCTGTTTACACTGTCATCACAATCTGTAATCTAACATCATCCATTATATACTGTCAACACAGTCAATAATATCTAGGTATGGCCATACCATAACAAATCTCACCAAAATGTACCTAATGAATATAATCTGTAATTTGGTCTGCCTCACGGGCTAGTCTCAAATTCATCTGATAATCAATTCTAGAACATGGTTAAGACCACTCACTGAACTATATTATACACGTTCGACCGCCTCAGGGTAATATCATACCCGGTCAAGATCCCTTAGTGCAGTATAGAACACGGTCAAAGCCCCTCATGGTACTTTTTGGTGGATTTCAATATTACATTTCTTTTCACAAATAATCATTTCACAATCTTTATAATTCCACAAATCTCATATTCTCATAGTATTTCACATTAATCACATAATTGGACAAATAAGTTACATAATCACGTTTAACGAATTTATAAACAATTATCAGTATTTGAAAATAATTAAGTTTTTCCACTCACCGAGTTCTCGGCAATGAACTAGCTAGGTCGAAATGCATTTCCAATCTTCTCTTCATCTTCTTAATCCATCATACCAAGTTTGGAATCCTATACCATTCCAAGATATCATATTCATTCGTATAATTCAAGCAATATTCCTATAATTTGGAATAAGAATTAATTAATAATAACTTTGTGTATGAACTTTCCAACTTCTTATCTCAATTAAAATCACTAATAACATTTAAATCCTTTACAAGAGTTCTTTCAACATCATATCCTTAATAAATAGCACTTAATCTTATTTCCATACTAAAATTTCCAAGAAACCCATGGTTGACAAAAACAGCACTATATTTCCAGATTTTTGAAAATTGGTACTAATTCCTGTATATAGAAATATGTCTCCAAACTATTGACAGAAATAGAACTTTTTGGTAACAGTTTCAAAAATGGCACCTGTGTATGAATTTGGCCAAAAATTGAGAGAAAATTCAAGGAAAAATAAGCAAAATCATACCCAAATCCTCATCCAACTCTAATATATCATAACCACATATTTGATATATCATATAAACACAATAAACTTAAGGATTAAAGCAATAATTTACAAACCCAATTCTAAATTTCACTATCTTAAACCTAACACATTCATTTGCTATATTCATGCTTAATAACTCAAATAACATCAATAATCTTAAAATTTCGGATTTAATCAAAATTTCTATAAACCCAAAATAATCTAACATCTTATTCTCAATATCTTAATTAAATGAGACAAATAAGAAGTCAAGGTTGAAATATCGTGACCTTCCTTTCCTTTCCTTTCCCTTCCTTTCTCTTCTTCCTTTTCTTTTCTTTCCATTTTCCTTGATTTTTTTTCTCCCTTGGCTCGGTATCTTTGGTTCTCCGCCGCCTCTGTTCGTTTTTCATTCCCAAATAAGAGAGAGGTTACACTTATCTTCTAATTTAAATAGATAAAGTATGGTATAATTGCAATTCAAGTCCTTAAACCTTCATATGATAACATTAAATTCAAAACTTCAATTAATTGCAAACTAAATCTCTAATTTTATATGTTCTATCATCTCAGCTCTCAAACTTTTGTAATTATAATTTAAGTCTCAATAAAATCATTTGTTCAACTTAAATCCCAAGAAAATAATTAACCCAACTTAAGTCCCCATTGACTTGACCATTTAAATATTTGACTTTAACTAAATAATTTCTTCACTTTTGACTAGTGTAAAAATGGGTCATCACAAAGCTTTAGTATGTCAAGTGTTAGCTAAAATAGTATACCGCAAGTGCACGGTTCGCGTTCAAGTAGTAAAGTGGACTAGAGAAGTCCGGGTTATCGTACCCACGAGGATTGATTGATATGTAGCTAAAATTATTGATTTCATTTTAAAAGAAAAGTCAAGTAACATAAAAATATGGTTTGTGGTGAATTACTAACTAAGTGACACAAATAAGAAACATGGCAATATGTAAACTAATTAACTAAAGCAACTAGATAACAACATGAAACTTAGAATAGAACTAATTAATCTAAACACTTTAATGAAAACATAAACTTGATAATTGAAACCAGTTACATAACATAAAACAAAGTGAATTTAGTTTTCATAACTATACTAATTTCTTCTTTTCACATCAATTAGTGGTAGTTAATTAATCAATCAAATTACATGAGAAATTTTTAACATTACCTAACTTGTGTAATAAATTCCAATTACAACTTAAAATAATAACAAACATTTAAAAGTTACAAAAAACTAAAACAACATTCATAATCATAAACATGTAAACATAAATACTCAAAATCTAGAAACTACTTAATATACTTAAATAAAAATAAACTAGTCAAAAATTCCAATACAATAACATTAACCCATAATAAACTAACAACAACATTTATCAAATAACATAAACATATGAATAATACTTAAAACAAAGATTAAAAACAAGATAATAAAGAAAACTCCCCTTTTTGTAAAGTTCTTGAAGTGAAAACCCAAGAATCCTTCACTTTGAACAAAGTTTCTTCACCACCCATTAATATCTTCAACAACCCAAGTATAAAACAGTAAATGCACAAGAAATAAATGACATTCTTGATGAAAATGTGAGAATATAACAATATTCAAAAGTTTAAACAACAACAAAATACTTAAATATAAGAAAACATTACTAAATCATAAAAACATTATTTGTAGATTGCATTAAATGAGTAAAATGTTAAGAAAAAAAATACAAGAGAAATGAAAAAGAGGCAGGACTTACATGGCTCTCTCAAAAAAATCAGAATTTTCTATTTATAATACCCCAAAATCATCCAAAAACCCTAAAAAGTTGCTTAGATCCGCGAATTTCAGCTTCTGGGCCGAACCGGGTAGGCCGGGTTGACCCGGTCCGGCCCGGAAAATATTTTTTATTTTTTTTTGTTTTTCAACCGCGCGCAATCGCGCGGTTTAAAATTCGGGGCCAGCTTGGCCTCGGGTCTGTTTCGATGTCCAAGTCGCGTTCGCGACTTGGTTCGAGCCACGCGATCGCGTGACTCAGCTGGAGGGTGTTTTTGCGGCTAAGTCCCTTCCGTAATTGCCATCAAGTCCTCCATCTTTTAATCTCGAGCAATTTAGTCCCCAAATTTTCAGATTTCTTTCAAATATGTCCTTCTAAAATTGCACTTTTGACCCTCAACTTTTGAAATCTTTCAATTTGGTCCCTTGGTTAATTGCGTGGCTTGTCCAAAACTTCCCGGAGGTGACAAAATGGTCCCCCATACTTCCAATTTCAGCGTAATTTGCACTTTTTGTGGATTTTGGCCTCAAACTTGGATATTAACCTATTTAAATACAAAATATGCATAAATTAGTAGATATTTGCTCAAGATGTTCCAAAATATGCTAATTTAAAGGTATAAAAAGTGTATAAAAATGCACTTAACATCAAGGTTTAAACAAGTCATGTTTGCTAACGTCAATATGGATAATTGGCATAAAAAAGGAAAAAAAGTGAAAAAGATCATGGTTGGGCAAAATACTTCATCCATAAACTTAGAATTTTCACAGCCATTTTTTTTTTTTCATTTCAAAAAGGGTTCGGGGTACAACCTAAACTATAGGGCTTGGGGGCCAACTAGAACAATCTGGGCCGCCATTGACATCGTGTTCATTGATGTATGCCACATGTCACCCATCCACACTTTTGCTCGGGTTAAACTCCACATGCACGAGGTCCAAAGCTTCTCGAGTTCCACCATCTTTCACCTCAACCTCCATCAATTTACACTTCGAACTTAAGCAATCTACACTTAGTCTAAGCAATTTGCATCTCATTCTCAAACCTCAAGCATTCCAAGAAATGTCCTTGAGTCACGAACATGGATGCATGGGAATCAATGAAGTGTACAATTTATGCATGACCACCTACAACCTCGAGCACTTTCATTAGGCTAAAACCACCTCGGATCGGGCTCGAGGTCATGATAACTTAGAGCACTTCCCTTGGGTTAGAACATCATCAGGTTTGTCTAGTCGAGCTCAATCTCGGGTCACCCTCTAGTACCTCGAACTTGACGACTCGCAAAACTTGTCATAGCCTCACCTTTGTCCTTGAGATATGAGTGCTCGCCAGCTCAGGATACCTTTAACATATGCTCGATACCAGTTATCATGTGTTGTTCACTTGCCTCATCCTCACATTTGTCTTACTAGTCTAATAGGACTCTATCTAACTAATTCGGTAAACCATCGAGTCTAGCCTCCAAGAGACTCCTACATCCTTCCTTCATAACTCTCATGGGACAACGCATTCTTTTAACACAATCCTATCAGGATTGTGCTACTCGCCTCTATAAATACAATCATCCATCTGCCATTCAGGTAGGCAATTATTATTTCAATTTATACCCTCACACTATATATTCTCTCTCTTCACTAATTTAAGCATCGAAGGGACGACGATGACAAACTTCGACGTCTTTGTTTCAAGTAGTAAAGATTCAGTTAATATTTGTTCATTGATCAACTTCAAAAAATCACGAGTGCAGATTTTTTTGTAGCGTGAAATGCTACACTTACACCCATGAGGTGTCAAAATACCATGAAGCAAAATAAATTCTAGGGCCTACATGATGCAAATGTTGGTAAAACGTCCAATTCAAGTTCTAAGAACGTGATCGTCAAGGTAAAATCAATCTTTTACTACCTTCAATGCCACTCACTAACCTTGAATTATATTGCAGTCATCAGCATTTCTAAGTTTGCTATTTTGAAATAAGGTACTTTGATGGAGCCATATATTTTTTAAGGAAAATGAAAATATTTTTCAATTTTTCTCCTTTTTAATCGTTTGATTGCCAAAAAATTTCGTGGAAAATATTTTTCACATGCAACCTCACGCGCCCCTTTTCATTGATTGGGTTGAAAATGTTTTCTTTGACATTTGGTAGGAAATCATTTTCCATGGTACATGGAAACTATTTTATGTTACGTTTGATCAGTTTTGTTATTGTTAATTGACTTTTTTTTTTAAAAAAAAAATAACATTATTATTATTATCAAGTACAAACCTATTAAAAAAATGATTAAAATAACTAAATTTTACTCTATTTGTCATGGAAAATAATTTCAATCAAACAATAAAATTTGAAAAAAAAAAATCACATTTTTCACTTAGAAAATTAAACAAATCAAATACTTTTAAGAGGAAATTGCATTTCATAACACATTTTCCCTTTGCATCAACAAAAATGACATTTTTTTATGATCATGTCAAATATAACATTTTTTTTACTTATTTGCCCTTTCAATAATTTTTAACGCCATATAAGTCCTACTCACACATATTTGACATCCCTATCCCTACTTCCCTATCCCTACTTCCCTACTATATTAAAAGAGCCAATCTTAAGTTATTGTTCAAAACTAGTATATACCCGTGCGATGCACGGATGACATTATTATTAGGTTGTGTTTGATTTGTATCATTTTTCATGGAAAATCATGAAAAATATTTTTCATGCAAATTTTCCACGTTAATTGTTTGATACACTACATTTTTCCTAGAATTGAATTTCATGGTATAACACTTTAATAAAACATGTTTTAGGCTATTTTTCATGAAAAATTGATTCTAGTGGGTTGATGATTTTTATTTTTCATGAAAGTTAGAAAACTTTGAAATTCTTTTCCATGGAAAACAAAAACTATCAAACACAACCTTATATTTCTTTATAATGGGAAATATTAATAAACAAATTGGCACAATAAAGTTATGCACTTAAAGATATTAAATTGAATATTGATAATCAATATTCAAATTTGGTATGCTGACAAAATCAAACTAAGTTCTAAAAATTTTTTTTAAAAAGGGTTTTTAGTTAAATGAGTTTGGTATGTAATAAGTTTAGTAAAATAGACCCCTCTGTTGAAATGTCAAAATTACTCTTAATGAAAAGGACTGTTTAATTTGCAAGATATATCCCCGAACTTAGTCAGGTTGATTTAATTCAGTGCTTCTGGTTATATTTATATTTTTTAATCTTTTAAGTTCTTCTAAAAATGTTCTATATTGTAATAATTTTTCAAAAGATTTAGGATGATCTTTTTTAGTTATATATCCTAACGTTATTCCTTCTGAAAATTCATCTTCTATATCTTCATATTCTTCTACAATTTTATGAACCGTATTTATATTTTTTTCTGTTTCAACAGAATTAAATTCTATAGCATAGTCATTATCTTCGTATATCTCTTTTAGTTTAGATTATCCAACAGAATGTATATTTTTAGATTTTTCAACAATAAATACAATATCGTCATATTATCTTGAACCTTAACAACATGTATGTCACATTTCTCACCATAGAATCGATTAGTATTTGAAATTAAACATTCCTAGAAGACGGAATTTATTAATTTTTTTAGATTTGTTCAAGGTTGTTTGCTAGATACGTATTCTTGTAATAATAAATCCTTTCGAGCTCCCTTACTGGGTATAGCTAAATCAAGGCTTCAAATTATATAAGAAAAGGAAATCCAATAAATAAGAAAATTATTGTTCCGTTGCAAGTATACTATATCAAATAGATTCACAAATTGAAGATGAAATAAAAAGCACTCTAGAACAGTCCCAAAGAGTTCTTATCATTTGTAACAATATACATGGAAAACCACCAGGTACGAAACTATCACTTCTAAACCACATTGAGACATATGCTGAATATCCTCATCATTAACCAGAAAGAACAAAGACCAAAATAAATGAATAGATAGGAGAGTAAAACCAATACCTTCAACAAATTTGCAATTTTGAATTCAAGAAGAAGATTCACAGAAGATTTTTAAACAAAAAATCAGAAAGTTTGTAAGGGAAGAATAAGACAAGTAAGTGGAATTTTCAATAAAAGAAGTGGAAATTGAAGTAGATAAAACATAATAGAATACCCATGAGAATCTCAGAAAGTCTTAGAGCCATTGGAAC
This sequence comes from Ligustrum vulgare, assembly GCA_963555705.1. NCBI lineage: Eukaryota > Viridiplantae > Streptophyta > Magnoliopsida > Lamiales > Oleaceae > Ligustrum > Ligustrum vulgare. The sequence goes on from OY743168.1 coordinate 20,025,803, forward strand.
CTTAGGATTTAGAATCTCTTCACTATATTGAAAATAGAAAGAATTGTTAGAAATTTAACTTGAATTAAATGGAAGAGAACTTAAGTTGCACTGAACATTTGTAATGAAAAAAAAGTCTCACCAGATTATAATAATGTTGAGCTTGTCTAGCTTTCTCCGATTGATCCTTGAATGCATCGTTGCGCCCATCCTTCTCACCCATGACCCATCCCCAACACGGTAAAAACATCTACGAAAACATGATTATCAATCATCAAAAAATTAAAAAACTAATATTCAGAAAAAAGTGAAAATATCAAGACATAAGTATGATGAAAAATTATACTTACATCATCAAATGCCTACAATTCCTCAATTTTTTTCTTGGTTGCAGACTCAAAATTCTTCCCAATTATTCACCAGATTTTATTAAATATTCCAACAATTAAAGCCACGTCAGCTTTCTAATCTTTAAATAGTTTTCGAAACAAAGACGAATATCACAATTTTTTGAAACAGTGCATCTCGTCTCTGAGTAAGACATATTTATGCATTTTCAGTTTCAAACACAGGTACAAATGAAAAGTATTAAGAAGCGAACTAATAAACAATGACAACAACCCTCATTCATATATTTGCTTTGTTATCTAGCTGCAAAAAATTTTATAATTTATGGGAGCAAGAAAGGAAAACCTATGCTCATAAAAGATAAGACACGTGACAAATGGTTTTCTAATTTTGTGTTGTTTCATATAACAAAGTCCAAAAGAAAGCAACAATCAACGAATGAATGATATAGGTACATTCAACTTATGAGATACCTTTTATGTCTCTTCATAAACAGGTAAGTATGATAGCTCATTCGAAGACTCTCCCCAAGATTCAATCAGCATCAATGCTTTACTCCGATGGTTAACCAAAGTTTGAGGATAAAAAATCAGCTTCACCGAGCAAACACTGCAAATTAATGGAATCACTTAGCTAACTACTTTTGGATCTAGCCAATGGAAATTACTCTTAAGAAGAACCAATCAGAAAATGCAAAAAATAAAAAATCACAAAATAACAAAGCAGGCAACCCCATCCTCAATACTTGAACACCCCCACTTGGCAGTGAAGATGAACTATCTTGCTTCTTCTGTCCCTTACCATCATCAACATTTTCATTATTCACACCTCTATAAACCCAGAAATGAGAGAAACATAAGAAAAACAAACATTTTCAGTCATTGCTTAAAATAAAAAATTAAACCCTAAAAACATTAAATTATAATATTATACATGTAGACAAACAGATAGATACACATTAATTGATAAAAACAAATAGAAGTTGAACCTTTGAGCAGAAGAGGTGAGATTGAGGTTATGAAAATCATCCAAAGCACTTGCAAAATGTTCAAAAACACAATTTACACTTCATGTGTGTGTTCAAGTCTTTTTTTTTTTAATAGAACTCTACACCACAACGTATTGGATTGGTTTACATCTCATCTTATTTTGGAGCCACGGGGGCAGAAACAAAGAACTTTACACTGAGCTGGTACTGTTAACCGTGATAAACAAACAATCTTAAACCTATATCCATAATAAATCAATGAAAATGCTGGGGATGTCTTGGTTGTCTTCAATATGAGCGTAATTCAATTCATAAATTTTCAAAATCCACTTTCAAAATTAAGCAAAAGTTTCATGCACTAGATTTAAATTCTCAGAGTTGCTTATTGTCAAGATTTTTTTGGGGGGGTGGGGGTGAGGGCGGTGGTTTGCAAACTCAAGTTACAAACATGCAAGGAAACTAAAGTAGTTAGGCAGAAACCAATTTGTATTTAATTTCTGGAAGGCAAAAAAAAAAAGACTATCCATAGCATGCCAAATAAATCGAAGTAGGAATTTCAAATTTGCTTCCAGGATCTATAAAATCATTTTTGCTAGGGGTGGGCAAAAAAACCGGAACCGTATGGTTTTAAAAAAATAAAATAGGAAATCGGTTTTGGAACCGAGAACCGGTTAGTTTTTGGTTTGGTTCTCGGTTCCGCCTTTAGAACCGAAAAACCGAACTTAGAACCGATCTTTGATCCTTACTTTTTTTTTTTTTTTTTTTTTTAGGATCTTAATTGGTTGTCCAAAAACTAAAAATTAAAAGAATTTGTATTTTTTTGGATAAAGTGAAAATGATTAATTTCTTTTTATGAAATTTGTTACGTCTCCACCTCATTGTAACCTTTAACATCACACTTGGACTAAAATTCTTAGTAAATGAAAATCGAATGACACTAACTTATTAATAAGCGAAGTTGTAAATGACCACGATGGAGTTAATTAAATATTTAAATACAAATATAAAATAATTAATAATAATGCATTTAAAACTCATGATTCATCCCACAAGTTTACTATATTGTCATGCTTGAAAAACCTTCTAGGCCGTTTCCTATTTTTGTTTATGAATATCTTCTGTTTCATGGAGAATCCTATACTTTCTTTGTGGTGAAAGGATTTTTGAAATCCTTGATATTAGTATATTCGGTAGAAATTTATTTCAGGTTATTGACTCACTTCCTGAGACCTGATGCTCATCGATAAGGCTCTCGAAAAATAATTATTATTTTAAAACCGAATTAGAACCGAAACCAAATCAAAACCGAATGGTTTGGTTCTGGTTTGGTTCTTGCGATTCAATGGAACCGAATGGTTCCATTTTACAAGAACCGAAAAAATATGGTTCGGTTCCGGTTCTTGAGATACCCGAACCGAACCACCCGACGCCCACCCCTAATTTTTGCATTGAAGTGGCAATTCCTTTGGAATTCCTTTATGCGGCACCTTCATTTAAGTGGGAAAACATTATCCCATGATCAGTTCTAAATATGGTGAGAGAACAATAGCATATCCATAATAAACATCAAAAACAAATTTAATAAAGAGGTTATCTAGATAACACCTAAACCAGAATGATGATTTACCTGAAAAATTGAATGAACATAGAGCAAGAATTTTGGCCTCCTCCGATGGCATTCCTCTGTACTGGAATCAAAAAGTTTGTATGGGAAAACTAAAAAATGCAGTGTAATATCAAGATGTTTGACGTGAACGACGTTAATTAAAAAAATTTGAAATTAAATAAATAATAAGCACAATCGTCAATCGATGATGAGAACAATAATCGGATGTGGATAAAAAAGTAACTCCCCTGACAAGATGAAAATTCAGCAAATGGAATATGTAAATCCATATTGGTGACGGAGATGAGGCAGTGCAGTGTGGTGTGATCAGATCAAAACCGGTGAGAATCTGGAGTAGATCGTCCCAGAATACGAAAGTTGGAGGCGCAGTTGGGAGCCGCCGTGTGGACGCACCCCATGGAAGAAGCTGATGCGATGGTACGCGTTGGGCCGGTGTTGCCATGGCTGAGCATCGCTGTCCAGGAGCGGTGTCGATTGCAAAGGGGAAAATATCATGTTCAGAGAGATGTATTAACCAGAGGCTGGGTAATGGGTATGCATATTTGGGCTCTTTTTCCAATGATCTGTTTTTTGTACGCATTTTTCAGCCTTATGGGGAAATGGTTCTCAGCTTTATTGGTTTTCACAAAAGCAAAAAAAAAAAAAAAAAAAAAGGTTAGCAAAAACTTGACATTTGAATTTGAATTCATGTTGCACCAAAATTTTGGGGCGGGAATCCGGATAATGGTTTAAGATTTTTTTTTAATTAATTAATTCAAGGTCTAGGCGGGAAACCATAGGTGGGAAAACAAATCCAACACTCCTCCTATCATATATTAAATTTTTCAGCCTTATGGGGAAATGGTTCTCAGCTTTATTGATTTTCACAAAAGCAAAAAAATAAAAAAGTTAGCAAAAACTTGACAATTGAATTTGAATTCATGTTGCACCAAAATTTTGGAGCGGGAATCCGGATAATGGTTTAAGATTTTTTTTTTAATTAATTAATTCAAGGTCTAGCCCATGAAAAAGATCGTTGCTTTTGTTTTCTTGGTGTTTTTAGTTGTGTTTTCTCCGGTTTCGTTTGTATTTATTTGGTCATTTGGGTTTGTACGCAGTTCATCATTGGATTCATGCTCTAATGAGATCCGCAAAGGTAATTTCCCTCACGTATGTTTTTGCTCTTAATAAATTGATTAATTAATTCAAATAGCAAGTTGTTAAGTTTTCTTGTTTTCCATTTTATTTGATTATTAATTTTTTTTTTTTTTTTTTTTTTGGTAAAATGGAATGAATTTTGTGTTTTTCATTGTCTTACTATGGGTTTCGAGTTTCAATCCCATCGATAATTTTTTTAAATGCAATTAATTAGTTAAATGTCGGAACTAAGAGAGTATTCTTCAAAATTTTCATGCATTTTCATCCGATTTTTTTTAATTATTATTTATTGAATTTCTGGGCAAGTGAGTTTGACCCATGATTTTGATGTCAAATATCATCATTTTTGAAGACATTCTTAAACATCTGTGCTTACATGATATTATGTTGGGTGTTGGTGGTGATTTGGTGCCCTTTTTTTATTTAGCATGCTTCAATGCATGTGAAGTAACTTTGCAAGGGGGTTTCAAGCAAATCCAAAGGCCTTGTAGGATCTAAAAGTAATGATTTTTTTTCACCCTCAATTCCTTCTAATGCTCTAATCATGAAATTGAATTTATTCTATCTAACTCAATAACAAGTTAGTAGAGAATAGTGATTTTAAATTTCTGTTTAACGCTATATAGAATGAAGATTTAGAGGAGAATTTCCATGGAGCTGATTTGAATTGCTCTGATAAAGTAAGTAACCATTTCTTAATATTTTCACTATAATTAATATTGTTGCCATCTACACAGGGAGGCTTCAAACATTCTAAGTTTTCTAGTGTTCTTGGTGATTTCTAGGATCAATATAAGAACTATCATGATTAAACTAAATCCTTATTGGTTTTTTAATTGCTTTTGAGCAGATCTTGTCTTGACAACTTTTTATTTATGTTCATTCTGAAGGCATGGGTTGAGATGCGGAATTGGATTTCTTATACAATGAAACCTTTTCCCTTCTGTTTATTAATTATAGGGTATCATCTAAATGTTAAGAAAGGCCATTTTTTGTATGATTTCTTAATAAACTATTTTCATATGTGATGATGCTAAAAATTGCACCTGGAATATTCCGAGTTTGGATAGTAAACAAGCACGATCTGGATCTCTGAATACCTGCAATAAAGGCGAGGAGGTGTGTCCTCGTCGCCCTTTCGATGCTAAAGTCAGTAAAGAGGAAGGAGAAAATTTATGCAAGAAGCTATAAATTGTAGAAATAATTGTATATCTGAATAATTATTGATTGGCAAGTATTTATAGGGGTGTGTGGATGAATCCTGGTAGGATTAGAATGCATGAGTCCTATAAGAAATTACCTTCCTATTTATCAGGGATAAGGTTGTGGAAGATGAGTCATATCAGGATTAGGAGGATGTAAATTGACTAAATTTCACGTGTTAGGGTAAGATATGATTGGTTAGCAAGAAGGTGCAACCCCGAGCATCGTTCACACCCGAGCGTACAATGCATCATTTTGGTGAGGCATGTTCCTCGGGGATGTTATATGCTCGAGGGTAGTGTTGGTGCTCAGGGTATAGTTTTCACCAAGGGCACTTTGAGTGTGATCGAGGCAAAGTAGGTCCTCATGCTCGAGGCGAGCATTTATTTATTGCTCATCGGATTGTATGATCTCATCTGGCCATGTTGAAGTAGGACTTTAGAGAATCAAGAGTCATGCTTGCATTGGGATGTTAATAATTGTTTGAGGAGAGGAGAACAACTCGAACCTATGTTGGACAAATGAGCCCGAGTTTGAGGACCCCCGAGCATCCAAGTTTTATGTGTGCGTACTACGGTGGTATTCGGGGTTATATTCTCCTCGGGGTTGTTCATGCCCTCGGGGGTTTTCAATATGGTGCGTGGTGCAATGTTCAAATGTTCGGCCTCGAGGTTCATATGTTGCTCGGGGGTACCAAAATATGACGTGGCTAAATATTCAAGTGCTTGGGGATGATGACAAAGGATATGCTCGAGGTATAAATGATTGTCGGGGTTGAGGACATCATCGGGGGTATTAAGATGTAATATGGGGTAATATTCATGTGTTCGGGCTCGTGGTCATCCTTGGGTTATGGTGGTCGAGGTTGAGGTACTCCTCGGGGATTGAAAATATAGTATGGGGTGATATTCATATGGTCGGGATTGAGGTCCTCCTCGGGTTACGGTGATCCTCGGGGTTACACATTTTATTACGAGATTATGTTTTGTAAAAAAACTTAGGCTTGAGGCTTTTTTGAAGTCTCGGGTATGAATAAAATTTATGCTCATCAATATGCAGTATTTTTTATTGCTTTATGTCCATTGGATTGCAGCACCCAAAGCAATTGAGGTTTCCTTATCCACCATTAGAAGCTCTTAGTAAGAAATTCCAGAAGGCGACTAATGAACATAACCTTTTTTGATGATTGGCTAGGATTAATAAATCTTCATATAAGTAGGCTAATCCGTGTGTAATTGTATGTGCTAATTTGTGTGGCATAAACTTTTTGCAAATTAATATTAATAGATGAAGATTAGTTTTCTATTCTTATACTTTATGAAAAGTTCATACTTCCAATCTGTGTCCAAAATCCTTTTCCAGAGCAAATACCCTTGGTGACTGAACCAAATTTATTTCTTCTTACCTTCCACCAAGAAAATTGATGAATTATTTTGAAATGTTCATGTTGCTGAAGCGTTTGTGGGATGCAATCTTACTTATAGTTTAAACTTGAAACACCAATTGAAGTCTATTTCCAGTTTTTTCTACATTGTCTTTATTTTTCTTTCTTTAGTTATTCTTTTTGTGCTTGTTGCTATTGGACAATGTTTCATGACATACTTTTCGTATGATATTATATGCTTCTCATTCTTTAGTCTCTTTGACTGTCTATTATGTTCATGGTAGTATTACTTTTAAACAAACTAAATTTTCTATTTCTTTTTTTTTCTTAGAATTCAATGTCATCAAGGCTCCCACCTGATCTATAACTTGACAAGTACTAACAATGAATTGAAAATAAACAACGTACTACACTAAATATGTTTTTGGTAATATGTAGGAACACGCAACAAGTTTTTTAGCGAACTTGGTAAATGAAATGTGTCCAACATGAAAAAATACAACCATTAGGTTTGGTTCGTGTCCCTTGAGTACATCTTACATTACTTAGTTGAATTGTGTTCATTTTATTTAAATATGCATGAAATGTTCTTTCTTTTGCCTATTCTTGTAACATCCCGAAATTTTCATATCTTTATTTATTTAGTATAATTATAGCTTTAAGGGATGATAAGGAAATCTTAAGAAGAGATGAGCAAAATATCTTTAATTATAAATTCAAGGACCCAATTTGGCTTAAAATAAAATTATGAAAAGTATTTGGATTCAATTAGAAATTTAATTATATTATAAGGACTAAGCTGAAAAGTTGGTAAAGATTAAGCTTAAATTACAGAATTGTCATTGTAGAGGACTCGACTTTATGACCTTAGTTAATGAGATGTGTTGAGCCGTTTCCGATGCATGTTACACCAATTTTTAGATCACAATGAGATCTACACATTGGTATCAGATTTGAGATCATCCAAAACCGGGAGTCACTTGAAAAATCGAGCCAAACCCGCATACATGAAAAGGTAAGAAACCTGAGAAAAATCAGAAATATGACTAAGTATAAAATCCTATCGAACAGACAACTTTGGAGGACCGGTTCGAGCTGGATATTGGTCCATTCTCTTTGCATGTATGACCGTTACGAACTCGTAACGTGAGCTTTTCAACGGTATAAATAATGGCCAAAATGGACCCCGTTTCGACCTTCAAATCTTAGCCTAAAAGTGACTACCTGGAATAAGAAATCTGGGAATTTTTCTATTAAAATAATGCATGAGCTAGACACTTGTCACATGGCACCAGATTTCATTAGGACCTATTTGGCAGTGATAATCTGAACAGGGAACCAACTCGATATATATTCGTACAAATAATCGTTGAATTCACATAAATAGAACATGAGGTATTAAATAAGTAGAAATGTGATATGGAAAAACCCAACCAAACATAACCCAACTTAGGCCCTATATATATACCTTTAGTCTGAGAAATAACCCACCCAGAGCCCTTGCTGATCGATCAATCCAAGTTAAATCAAGTAACCCATTTCCCAAACTTAGAATTCTTAGGAAATTCATCAAATACTTCATTTGATTCCTTTAATCCATGGAGGTATAAGTGTTGAATACTAAATAATCAAGAAATTCATCACTTATACACTCAAATGCTACCAGAAATCGAATGGAATAAACACAGAATTTGATTTCCAAAATCTGCAGAATCTGCTACCAGTAGCATCCGAACCTGTTAGTGAAAAATTTGAAATTCTGGTAGTACTGGTCAGGATTATCAAACAGGGTTATTATCTTAGGTTAATGCTTTCTTTTTAGGCTTAGTTTATCAAATTATTAACTTGATTTTATACCCATAAAATTATAAATTTCAGGCTAGCAATTCTAAGAGGAAATCAACCTAAGGTGAGTAAAGTAGATAGTTTTTCTTCTATGTTATGTTCTGGTTCAGATTTATGTTATGTGGATTCCTGCTTGATATGAATTACTTTAACACTTAAGTAAGATCTTGTAGTGTTCAATCTTATTTATGAGATTACTTAACTAATTAGGGGATGAAGTTATGGAATACAAATCTGTATATGGTTTTAAATGTTGTTGTCCAGATTTTCATTTGACTTCAAAATTTTATGTTTAGCTGGGAATTTTAGTTTATGCCCAGAGAAAGATGTTAAAGATTGAATTATTAAATTCTAGAATAGGAATTATACCATGAGTTATCATATTTAAGTTATGCATGTGTCAAAAGACTGATTTTATGTTTCTGTTCAGATTTAAGTTATTGCATATCACCCCTTTAGGGATTCCTAAGCTTGAGTTTCAACTGGAATTATAAATTGATGTCATGAGAGAAAGTTGCTAGTTGAATGGGGAAATTTTTTGAAGTTTAGAATATAGCTTATATCATGGATTATTAAGATTTATGGTTTGCATGTGTTCAAAATGTCTATCTGATAAATCTGAAAATGATTTAATACAAATAAAATGGAAGTGAAATGAATGATTTAAATTTTCCATGCATTTTATATTTAATAAGTGAAACTAGTTTGCTCACTTAAATTGTGTTTTATTGTCAACATACATGAGTTAAATATCTTCAAAATGGATAATTAAATCTGAGAGTCAGATTTGAGAAGATGTCATTACATTAAAGAAAGTAGAATATGATAGTGAAGTTATTGTTTAATGAGGTTAAAGTTAGGATTGACAATTATACACCAAAGTAGTTAAAGAAGAAAGAAATAGGGATTTAATTCTATGCATGAACTATAATGTCATTCTGTCATATTGAAGTTTCAATGTTGTAATCTTCTTCTTCATTTTTATATGCTAACTTTAGATGTGGATGTATTTGGAAACACTAAACCTTCAAATATGAGATGACCATTGCATCATTACATGCATGCAAGTTTGGTACATTGGTATGAAAGAAATACATAATCAAAGAAAGAATTAATGAAACATTATAAAATTCCTATTTAGGTGGTACACCTAGGGAGAAAGTCCCTAATTGAGGTCACGGGCTATTAGATGCTCATAGAAGAAAGAAAATATTTGAGCTAGTATGCTTGGGAGCAAATTGCTCTAGAAAGAAAGAAGAAGAATCGAGTTAATAAACTCGTGAGTGTAAAGAACAACTCTAGTGACCTTGTGCTTGATTTAGCACTCTTGTGCGCGGGTGTACAACCCTAATAGGGAAGGGCCCAAGAGAAGAAAGAATGAATGAAGAAAGAAAATGGTACATGCATCATCTTCAAATAAAGAAAATAGAAGGAAAAAAAAAATGAAAGAATGTGTATCATCATGCATGGCATTTTATATATCATCTTCATACTTGTTTAACTTGAATATAAGGTGAGAATTCTTATGTGTTAGTAAATCAATAAGATTAGAGAAGATATGGAATGAGAAAGAGTTTTTTTAATGCTTCTTATGTGACTTATTTGGTGAAATAAGTGATTGTGGCATTACTTGGTATATTTAACACTTGTGAAGCTATTAAGATATTCATATCAGATTTTTGTGCTATATTCACTTACATATGCAAGGTAAGATTCAAAGTTCAGAGGTAAAGTTACTTCACTCCATGAATTTTGCATAGTTGCTCCTACTTTTACTCACTAAGTTTCACCGCTTACAAGTCTTTTATGACTAATATAGGTAATGGACCGAGAAACGCATGAGGTGGTGAGAACTTGGTGGAGAACCTCGCGGGATGGGACGGAATATCATATTGTTACCAAGATAGAAGTTTGGAGTCATTTTACTCGCTTCCCCGGGCTATATATTAAGGAAATGATGTACAAGGTGGTACATGCCTATGATGCGGTGACGTTCGAGCCTAAAGGAACTTACTTCTTCATCATATGAGGTGAAGAAGTGACTTAACTTTTGTATGGTAACCTTTCCCTTAGCATGCTAGGAGGGATATTTTGTATGAAACGCCTAACTTGCTTTTGTATGGTTCCCTTGTAATTCACCCTAGTCTTTTGCTAATAGGGTGACTAGATGGAATTATGATAGGGAATAAAAGGTGCTATGGAAGGGGAAAGCATGTATGTTGTAAGGCTTCAAGTTAATGTTACCAAGTTGATGTTATGATGTTAGTGTTATGATGTTGATGTTATGAAGTTAATGTCATGAAGTAATGTTATGAAGTTAATATTATGAAGTTAACGTTATGAGGTTATTGTTATGAAGTTTATGTTGTAAAATGAAATAGTTATATAATGAAAAAAGTGATATGAATTGTAAATTGGAGTAATTGAAATAGGATATTGAAGCATGATGATATGATACTGGTAACCAAGAATTATTGTAAATTGAGAATGAACAAATTGATATCAATACCATTGAAAGATGTTAAATCGAAAAGCAGAATTTGATGATATTAGTAGCACGCTGTAGCTATGTAGACAGTTCAATGTAAAAATACTAGTATCCGAAAAAAAAAAATTAGTCAGATTTTGAGATCGTTACAATTCTATCCATTCTTATTTCATGATCTGCCTGATTTTCACGAATCTTAGCACACTCAATTGGTTCTTCTCGTGTTAAGATTTCTCCTTTTGTCTTTTAGGCAAACAGAAGACCTCAACAAGAAATTTCTCTGTAAGTTTCATTATATTGGTCTTTTAATTTGATCTCTTTGTTAATTCTTCCCACCTTTTATTAAAACTAGGTGCTGGAGACAATCTGTAGTTTTTGTCACATGCACACTAATGGAGAATGGTGGCTTTTCCCAATGCTACACTAGAGATCCTTCTAAAAGAGGTCAGTCATGTTATCACCTGTGGGTATGGAGATAAGTCAGAATGGGAAAGTGTGGTAAATTGGTGGTACACCAAAAGTATTTTATTCAAGTACATGAGGTCATTAGTTGGAGGTTTATCCTAACTTGAAGTATTTGTATTTGCAATGTCCACCGAGTTTTTTTTCATCCACAATTTATTATGATTCCTTGAAGTGTTTTTAATGACCTGAATATTCTAACTGTCCATGGTAATTACTTGAATAGATTGTCAAACAATGAATGCGGTGTGATTGAAGGAAGTTGATTGCAGGACATTTGCTTTAAGGTATTTGTGTAACATTAATTTTGTTTTAAGGTAGTTGACAACATTAAATGAGCTTTAAGAGAGTTGACAACAATAATTGATCAAAATCTATATTCTCACATCTATATAAAGGTCAACTTCTCAAGCAAATGCTTTACAATACAGCATATCAATCTTTTACTTTCTGGCTTTCAATTTTGTGTAAACTACATTACTCCAGTTCCAACAATTTCCCTATCAAATATGGATGCCTGTAGTAGTAATATGATGATTGAGGAGATCAACGACTTCTCACCCTTTCCAAGTTCTTCACCCATTTTCCCTATTTTTATAGACTCCGACGATGAGGATGTACATCCAGTTTTATCTCGAACAACTATAGAACCTATTCCCTTTCCCGACTTGAATGAAGTTATCAGCCCGATCTCACTCGCATATGGAGAGAAATATGAGGAACTGTTTAACTACATGGTTCCATACATTGATGAAGTCAACAGTTCTAAAGATGAACCTGCATACCCACCACAAGAAGTTATTGTTATTAGTTTAGATGATGAAATTCATCAAGGAAATGCAAGTGACGAGTCCATTGTTGATGACAATTGAATATGTTTTAAAAAATTGTCTGTACTAAAAAAATCCTTTATGTTGTTTTGTTATTGTAATGTAGTAGTATTGTTTAGAATTTTTGTGTGGACACTACTAATGTGAAGGTTGGAAATGTTGTAACATACGCAGCTATTAAAAATCGTCGAGAATTACAGAACTTATCTGTCGAAATCGACAGTTGATTAACAGAAATATATGAAATCTACTGTTTTCTAGCTCGATGACTGATTTGTTGGTAGCATATAAAAGGTAGTTCCTAACCACAGACCTACAAAATGTCACACCAAAAATGGCATATCGAAATACATAACTAAACAACAATAGATGTAGTTTTGTTCATTCGCCGCTTCCATTCATCATCCATGTTTACGAATTCTCCGCCATACAAGGCGATGAATCACAAATTGCAGCTTATTCTTGAAACAATGGTATATATACATCAACAATTCACACATTTGACATGATATAATTCATAACAAAAGTAGACAACATCACATTCGTTTGTTCATAATATTATTGGTGTATTAGGATATTCGACAGTTAAACTTCAAGTTCGAGGTTTCAAAATTGTCAGAACTACAAATTACTCGTCCAAAATGACGGTTAGTACTGAACGACTGGGTTACAAAAACTAAGATTTTTCTCAACTTTTTTATCAACAATTGTTGTCTTTTATCAATGCTCAATTACCACAATACTTTATCACATGAAGACAATTACAACAATGAAGGATCTTTATGCATTTAATAGGACATGTAGGGTGTCATCCTAATCCAAATCTATGTTTTTCAAGATTTCAATAAGTTTGAAAGATGATTCATTAAAAAAAATCCAAGATATTTAATGCCCCATAAATATCTTATAACAAAATTAAAATGCTTACCTTTAAAAATGGAATTTTAAGCTTCTAATTCTATCTTCTTGAAATGTTAATGGAGATGGAGTAAAAAATTTTGAGTGCAAGAGATTTATTATTCAAATGAAATTCAAAAAATATATTATTGTATTTTTCTATTTATTTTTAAGAATTAATGTTTTTGTCTAAAGCTTTTATCCATTATCTAAAACATTTGCCCATTGGTTTCTTGTGAGATTTGATGTGCATCACATCAATCACTCATTGATTCCACGTGATTATTACAAATTTTGTCATCTAGTGAAATTAAGGGCAAAGTAGACACAATTCATGGTCAAAATTAGTCATTTTTAGCACATTTTCAAAAGTTGTCAAAATTTTTGTTTATTATGTATTTTGATGTTATCCATGCAAATGTCCCTACTTTCAATTAATATTTTTCAAGAAAATAATTTTCAGGAAAACAATTTCCTTGAAAAATATTTTATTTATACTCATTTTTCACCCTCACAATCAAACACATCCTAAGATGTTCAAGGAAATCCAATGTCAACATGAATAAAAATCTACGAGTATTTCTAGCTTTAATATTTAAATATGTATCACTTCGAAAATAAAAATAAAAATTGAAATAAACCCAAATTATGCTAATAGCCTAATACCATTGCTATTCTATTCTATTCGATTCGATTTTCATCAGAACCGGATTGAAATATACCTTGTCCACCATTGCCAGTCAAAGCATTACCCACTATTTAAAATGTCCAAATAATAACATAGTTAAGACTTAAGAGGTTCATTTATCACATAAGAAAACACTAGGGATAAAAACATTTGAACCTATTCAAGTTGGCCAACTGCACACGTTCCCTAATATTTCAAAAGCAAATCCTTAAATCTAAAACGTGCACTTTGACCACAGCAGCCAATATTGATGCTGACTGAAGTGTAAACTTCCCAAACCAAAATCTTATATAAAACTACATAAACATGAAAACCTACAAATTTTCTTGAAAAAATTACAAAGAAAACATTATGGGCAAGTCTCAGTTACTCCCTGTTTTTCTCTTGTTCTTCCATTTGTTCATTCGTTCTGCAAATTCTTCATGCCCCATTGATTTCAATTATGTTGAAATCTTCCCATGGGACACGTCCCTTTGCCATGAACCTGTTCAGACCGATTGCTGCCAAACTCTGCGAAGCGTTTTCGGCATGGGACTTGCCCAGTACCTGAAAGAAAGCTCAATGTTTTATCTCCCAAATAAGAATTCATCGTCTTCTTGCATTGCCAATTTCCAAGAAAAGCTGTCCAACATGTCCATGCCTCGGTCTTTTTTCAGTTCTTGCTTTAACGATACAAGTGAGTTTGCTAATGGGCCTTCAAGTTGTGCTGGAATTACGACAACACAAGATTGGATTGAAAAGGTTGGATCATCAAGTCTGCTGGATTCATCTTGTAACGAAGACTTGACAGGATTGACTCGGTGTAGTTTGTGTTTAGATGCAGGAATGAGAATGACTTCGTATCTGGTTTCATTAGATCGCAATTCCACCAAATGCTTCTACTTCACCATCTTCTATGCTGCTGCTGTTGTCAATGATTTCGGGCCAGAGGATCCAAGGACTGCTGCTTGTGTACTAGGCCTTCCCTTGGCTTCCTCATTTAGTGACAAAAAATCGAACCACTGGAGCCCAAAAGCTGTACTGAAACTGGTTTTTGGGTTGGTGGGGGGTGTTGTAGGAATCTTTGTTGCACTTTTGGTATTCATGGTTTACAGAAAGTGGGATAAACAGAAGAAACAGAATGAAATGCATGAACAGTATGTGAGTTCTGTAAAGTCACAGATTTTGCCCAAAACAGGTGCCAGATGGTTTCATATAACCGAGTTAGAACAAGCCACAAATGAATTCTCCCAAAGCAATATGATAGGACAAGGTGGATATGGGATTGTACACAAAGGAACACTTTCAGATGGGACTGTAGTGGCCATCAAGCATATTCTTGATTTGGATACAAAAGGGGACGATGAATTTATCAACGAGGCACGGATCATAAGCAAGATAAGACACAGAAATCTTCTCTCTCTTCGGGGTTTTTGTGTCACGAGCAGTCAATTCCAAGGCAAAAGAAGATACTTAGTATATGATTTCATGTCAAATGGAAGCCTTGATGATCATTTATTTAATGACAAGACTCAATTGTCCTGGCCTCAACGCAAGAACGTGATTCTTGACGTGGCGAAAGGGCTTGCTTACTTGCATTATGGAATCAAACCGGCGATTTATCATCGTGATATAAAGGCTACAAACATACTTCTAGATGATGACATGAAAACAAGAGTGGCAGATTTCGGATTGGCTAAGCAAAGTACAGAAGACCAGTCTCATCTAACCACAAGGGTGGCTGGAACATATGGATATTTGGCACCAGAATATGCTCTCTACGGACAGTTAACAGAGAAGAGTGATGTCTATAGCTTTGGCATCGTGATTTTAGAGACTATGAGCGGAAGAAGGGTGCTTGATGCAACAGAATCCTCAAGACTTCTAATCACGGATTGGGCATGGGATCTTACGAAATCAGGAAAAATGGAAGAGATTTTCCACGAGTCGATAAGAAGAGAAGGACCAAGGGGAGTAATGGAGAGATTTGTTCGAGTTGGCATTCTCTGTGCTCATGTGATGGTAGCACTTAGACCTACTATTGCTGATGCTCTAAAGATGCTCGAGGGAGATATCGACATCCCACGATTACCTGACCGCCCATTGCCTCTCGGCCACGAGTCATTTCGATCTGCAATACCATACAATACGACTTGGTCTTCATCACACTACAATGTATTCAACAGTTTGACATCAGGAGCAAAGTCAAGCATTAGCAGTAATGAAATTCAGATCAGCAGAAATTCTAAAGTGTAAGGTTCTTGCAGTCAGAAAATGCAACTAGCCTAACATAAATAGGGATTACCAAAATCAAACTTTTGGACTCTTACTTTTCTGATAATCTATTGATTTTATATTTATATGAAGCAGTATTTAACAAACAAACTCTTATTCCACGTAAATTTAGATTTGTATATGAATCAAATCAACGTGTTTTTTAATGCCTATTTCTTGGTATTCATGAGTGAACCAATCGGTCAAACTGCGAAAGCTCAAACAAATAATCGATCAGTTCAAACGCGAGCCGATTTTTACCATGGTGTTCCCAAACGGGCCACCAAGATCCTTTAAATACAAAAATAATAGTAATAATCAGTTACTCCTCCATTTAACAAAGTTAACCTTTCAAGTTTCAACATAAAACGCAATACATATTAATCTTTATCTTCATCTTTATATTTTTATTTTTATCTTTTTATATATAAAAGTATAAAATAAATAAATAAAAGATAAAAAATTTTATAGGAAAAATTATTATTTAGTACATATTTAGTAAGAATTGTAATAAATGTACCATGTGTAAATGTGTTACATTGAAAATGAAAAAATTAGGTTAATATATTTGAACATATATAATGTGATATCTATGTAAATGTGTTATGTAGGAAATGAAAAAATTAGATTAATATATTTGAACATAAATAAATATGATATCTATGTAAATGTGTTACGTAGAAAATGAAAAAATTGTATTAATATATTTGAACATTGATAAATGTATATCTATGTAAATGTGTTACATTAAAAATGAAAATTTTGGATTAATATATTTGAAAATAAATAAATACATACTATATAAATTTGTTAAATTAAAAATGAAAATTTTGAATCAATATATTTTGAAAATAAATAAAAAAAATCATTAAAGTTTTACGTCCTAATATGTCAATAAATGAGTAGGTTCTTCAATAAGCATATTACAAAAATAATTAATTATTTGCTATCAACTTTTTACCATCAATGATAAATTGATAGAAAATTTAATCATTTCATCATTTTGACAAAAAATTGGTATGTTTAAAATATATATATATATATATTAATTAATATATTGAATTTCGAATAAAATATGTATAAGCAACATATTAAAAAATAAAGTTAATAAAAAATTTAAATAAGTGCCAAACTTTGAGTGGCGTGGTACACTGAATGTACATGTAGAATTTTTTATTTATTTATTTATTTTTTTAAATTTCAAATTCAATAACATGTGTTATGTAGGAAATGAAAAAATTGGATTAATATATTTGAACGTAAATAAATGTCATATCATATCTATATAAAATGTGTTACATTAAAAATGAAAAATTTGGCGTATTAATATATTTTAAAATAAATAAATATATACTATATAAATTTGTTAAGTTAGAAATGAAAAAGTTGAATTAATATATTTTGAAAATAAATAAATAGAATTATTGAAATTTTACTTTCTAATATGTCAATAAATGAGTAAACTCTTCAATACGCATGTTACAAAAATAATTAATTATTTTCTATCAACTTTTTAACCACACATATTTTCTCTCTTCAATTTTCAGCCACTACTTTTTAACCCAAATCATAAATAAACAAGTTTATAAACGAAACATTAGTACCAAACGGAGCTTAATCATTTCATTATTTTGAAAAAAATTGGCATGTTTAAAAAATCATGTTTAAAAAATAAGGAATTATTAATTAATATATTGGATTTCAAATAAAATATATATAAGCAACACATTAAAAAATATAGTTAATAAAAAATTATAACATATTAAAAAGGGGAAATAAGTGATGATGTGGGCAAATTTTCAGAAAAAACGTAAAAAAAAGTAAAACAAATTATATAAAAAGTTTAAATGAGTGCCAAATTTTGAGTGATGCAGTATACTTAGTGTAACTGTAGCATTTTTTATTTTGAATAGTTTTGTATTTTTTAAATTTTCAAATTCAATAATATTTTGTATTGAAATTATATTTTTTAATTTATATAATTGAATCAAGATATTTTTAAAATTATGATTTAAAAATTATTTATTTCGTGCATCGCACGGTAGACAATTAATTTGCATAAAAGTGGGTGCAGGATAGCTAAAGCAAAAAAGATCATTGTTGTTGAGCTTAATACGACTAAATCACAACTAAATTTCTTCATACCTCCAGAAAAATAGTCCTGAGATTTGATTTTCTCTCCCAAAAATCCAACTTCAAAATCTATCAAAAACAATCGATAAATGAAACCCATTTCGTCTGGTAGGTACACCAAATAGATCTCCATTCACTTTTTATTCTTGCATTAACGGTTTAAGTAATTTATTTTGTAAACATATCTATTTCTAATTTCTATAATCCGTTTGATTTAAATTAAAATTTTCTTATTTTTCTAAAATACTCAATTTTAACTATCCATTAAAAGTCAAGCACACAATATTTGAATTTTCAACCAAATTTCAACAATTCATTCTCCTAAATATCACTATTCATTTTAAATAAAATCAAATACACTCTAAGCTCATGTTTGATTCACATTAAATTTTTCTTTTTTTCCTATAGTACTCAAACTCAATCATCTATTAAAAGTCAAGACAACAATATTTGAATTTTCAACCAAATATTAACCATTCATTCTTCTAAAAATCATTATTCATTTAAAAAAAAAAATCTTTTTAAACAATATCAAACACACACTAAATATAAATTTATATTCTTCTCTATATTTTTGTTGGGTTAGGTATATTTAGCCTACAGTAAAGATTAAGAGCAGGTTTGGTAATGTGAAAAATTTTAATTTTTGTGATTTTTTTTTTTTTTTGATGCATGTGTGGTTTAAAAATGTTTGAAAAGTCAAAAACTGTAGACATTACTAAGAATAGATTGTTGTGATTAAGTTTGAAAAGTTGTGGTGAATTTTTTTATTTTTACCAAACAAGCTCTAAAATCAATTTTTAGTAAATTTTGATGAAAATTAATGAAATGGATTGTTGAAATATTTATAAATACATCAAATACATGGTTAATATTGAATTATTGATCATTGATTTTAATTCATAGTGCTTAGTTGTGGTGTATCTATAAAAAATTAATTAATTGTGTATTTAAAATGCAAAGGAAAAAAACTATTGTGATGGTAATGTTTTCGGACCAACCCGATCATCTATACGGTCGAGAAACTGAGTTAAGGGTTAGATGATCAACCCTAAGTTGACCCAGGAATTAAATAATATAAATAAAAAAATTATAAAACCCAGGTCAAACCCGGGTCGTTGATCAGATTTGACCCGAATTGATTTTATATATGACCTAGCCCGATTTTTGGGTCGAGTTCCAGGTCGACCCACCCGGACCGAGCTAAGTTTGAAAACAATGAGTAATATAAAAAAAAGAGAAAAAAGAAGAAGAAGAAGAAGGTTTTGTAGGAAAATATTTGTTTGGTAAAAATTTGTTTGTAAAAAAATAACTTGACATTTTCAACTTTCATGGTAAAATATATATGATTAAAAGTAGTTTAAAAAAAAATTAGTTAAAAAGTGATTTGAAAGATGTATTGTTTATAAACAAGTGATCAAACACACTTTATACTTTGTTTGACAAGTTTAAAAAGAGAATATAGTAAGAGGTAGGGTTAAACACGGTTCAATTTAGACGATTTTTGATAAATTTTCAAATAAAACTACTTTTTTCAGTTTTGTTCGATTTAAAATGACTGTTAACAAAGAAAAAATATAACATATGTTGAATAAGTTAATATTAATATATTATATATTATTAAAAAAATTACAAATCAACGTTGTATAATTTTAATCACTATAATGCAACAACATGATATAAACATTTTTATTCTTAATTGGTATTAATTGCACAATACTTAAAAATTCTACACCTTATTCATTCTCTATGTAAGTATAAGAATATATAGTACATGAATTCATCGATTATTATTAAATGATACAAAAGAACTAATAAAAAGAAAATGATTAAAAATATCAAATACGATAATATCTGCTATAACTTTATGTGAATCGTCTAATGTTTTTTATCTCATCAAAATATTGATGAATCACTATCAGTTTTTTTCTCTATTCAACCAATTTTTATAGCAACTCACCGCATTAATTATATTTGCACTCAACGAACTTCTAAAGAAGTAAAAAATCCAACCACTAGTAGGGAAAGAAGAACCTGAAACAATTGTAGATAATTGAATAGCTTACACATATTTAACAATTTGGGAGATAATCTTATAGTTATTTCAATTCAATTTCCACCAAAGTAATATATGAAAAGCTTATTCATCAAATCTTCAAAACTACCTAGCCCTTGTTTGAGACTCGTTATTTGAAGAAACTGTATTTTATAATAGTGATTTTTAGGAAAATATGTGATTAAAAAGTAAGAAATATTACTATTCATGGTGATGTCGCAATATTTTCCGATAGAGGTCCGATGGGTGAAGAAGGTGAACAATTCTTTCTATTTCTTTCTTTCTTTTTTTTTTTTTTTGGCACGATATTTTCCGGCAGAGGCCCAATGAGCGAAGAAGGTGAACAGTTCTTTCTATTTTTTTATTTTTTTAATTTAGTTTCTTATTTTATTATAGGGGTGGACATGGTTCGATTTGATTCTGATTCCAGAAGAACCAAACCAAACCATAAATCGATGGTTTTTTTACTAATGGAACAAATTGGTTTTTTTAAAGATATGGAACCAAACCGGAACCAAACCGCTCAATTCTGGTTTGATCTAGTTTGGTTCTGGTACAATTACTTGAATTTTTAAATAATAAATGCAAATTAAAACATGTTTATATTCGTTCTTCATTAGAATCCATCTACATCATTTTTAAATAGAAAATGAAATTTTTAATTAACAAAACAAAAACTTAGAAAGAGTAACATGTTATTCTAAGTCAAAGAAGAAGAAATTCACCTGAATGAAGCTCGCCGACCCGTTGAAACTTAGAGAATTGAACATAAAGACTGTTTAGACTTATAGTTATAGGTTACGATGAAATTCTGAATCCCATTCTACCGTGGTTCCGTGTATAAACATCAATGTCGTCGATAGTGACTAAGGAATGCAACGATTACTGTGTTATAGGAGTGCAAGTAAAGCAGTGTGAATGCATGTCTATAATATAAAAGAATAAAAATGAATTAGAATTTAAATTTAAATTTAAATTGATGATTTAAAATCTGTCTAATAGGAAATAATATAAAATGTATGATAAATAACATCTTTGTACATTTCACATTTATAATTTCAGAGTTGAATTTTTTGGTAATATGAATATCTACTAATTTGTGTGTGTGTGTGTGTGTGTGTGTGTAGTTGATTTGGTTCTTGGTTATGGTTCTGAAAAGAGAACCAGAACCGAAATCAAATGATTTGATTTTAAGAATAAAATCATTATTTTTTCTATGTAGAACCGAACCAAACCGCTTGATTTGGTTTGATCTGGTCTGATTCGATTATTTTGTCCACCCCTACTTTATTATTTATTATATGTCAAAATCACCAAGTTACTATTTTGCCCTCTCTTATATTTGGTCAAATTTAATTTGTATAGTCAATTAACTTATATTTGAATATTTTCCTTCCATTTGTTTTCTCCCGTTACAAAATTAAAGGTTTAAGAGCACAAAGTTAAGTTATGTGAAAAGTCCGCCACAAATAAAACAAAAAAAAGGTTTGAAACATGGCTGCAATTTTCCCAAATATAAAAATCAAATCAAAATAACCAAGTGCATGTTCAGTTGGTGTGTATAGATAACAATTAAAAAGTGATTAGTAAACGTGAGTCCTACGAAACACGATACTCACTTTTCTTCAAATAATGCAATCGAAAACCAAGTCAATTGTGGCTGGTACGACCATCGGATTTCTAAAAATGGTTTTCAAGCAATAAGCAAACCAGTTTCTAGGCCAGTCCCTAGTTTTCCCAGTCGAGCCTCGTACCAAACATGTATCAATGAAGGAAAATAAACCTTAAACTGAAAGGCTCGATGAAAGATTCTACCAGAGCAAATAAGGTACTGAATATTCATCAAACAAATGTATATCGAAAAACTTGATCGTCTAGACAAAAGACCAAGCCATACCCATTCCTGGAGGCTCACAACACAAATATATGAATTAATAAAAGTAGATTTCCAATCACATACTAAAACAGATTCACCATATGCACACAAAAGTTCGTCCAGATCAATCGACATGAAGTCGAGCGTTCTTCCCAGTGTACACAGAATGGCTGATAAGTAATAGGAATCTTACCAACCAATCAGCGCACGAATAAGGCCGACTACATCACCATTTAACAACGCCTTAAGAAATTTCAGCTTCCCAGGTGTGTATGGCGGATATCTTGCAGGAACATCCCCAGCAAAACTACGCTGTAACACTGCCTTCTTATGGCTGAAAGCGTCAAATGAGAATTTCCCGTGATAGGCTCCCATTCCACTTCCCCCGACTCCTCCAAATGGCAAGGAATGCTCGGCAAGCTGCAACAAGAAGTACCTTAATATAGATAGTTGGATTTGATTATTTAACTCTTTAACTTAATTTTTATTGTTGACAGGTTGAATTGGCAATCTTCATTAACAGTTAAAGATGTCCCTACTGATAATAAAGAGACGCTAGTATTTTCCAAGAAAGGCTGCTCTTAAAGAAAAGCCAAATGGTCATGCTTGGCTAGCCTGAAAAATGTAAAACTACTTTTTGGAGAAGTAAGGACTTATTTCCTGAAAAGTAAATTAATGGACAAGGTTAAGTGATCACTATCAAATGCTGCTGCAAATACTAATGGAAGCATATACACGTTTCATATAAGCATGAAGACGAGTTGGCATGACTTCAACCAAAGCTTATGATATGTTTTAGGCACTGTTCAATAACATTGTAGTAATTATAAATTGGTTTATTTATGTTTTTGAGGTAAAATATGTGATTGAAAAATAGAGAGAAAATGTGTAGGGTTAAAAAGTAGTTTCGAAAATTGTGTTGTTTATAAATTGTAATGATTGCGTTAAAGAATAGTGGCTTATAGATATGGGAAGAAAAACTTACATGTAGAATAGTGTCATTGACGACCAAACCCCCCGCTGAGACGTTTCTTATGAAGTCCTCCTTGAGCCTTTTGTTGTTTGTAAATAAATATGCAGAAAGTGGCTTCTCTCTATTGTTAATCACATCAATACTGTCTTCGATTTTGTCGACCTTCAGGTAAAGGAAAATAAATGCAGTTTACTTTTATAATTATACTAACTGACAACATAAGCAAAATGCAAGTCGAAAGGAAAATTCACCAAAGAATCGTCTAAGTTTTACCGTCAAGATAGGAAGTAAAGGACCAAATATCTCCTCATTCATGACCAGAGAATCTCCTGGGACTTCCAACATAATAGTGGGAGCAATTTTTCTGGCCGGATATAATGATAAAATGGATTACAAGTCTTTTTAGATAAATGAATTTGAAAGAAAATAAGTATAAATCATGTTTACAAACTCACAGCTTGGCTTCATCCCGTTGGCCTCCATGTACTATCTTTCCAGAAACCTTCTCGTCGTCCAATAAATTTGTCAAGCGGTTAAAGTGGTAGGAATTCACTATGCGTGACAGGTCTTCTGATTTTAGAGGATCCTTTCCGTAGAATGCCTCCAGTTCAGTTTTCAGACAATCTAGCTGATTTGAGAATTTGCATGAGATGACAACAACGAGAATAGTGTAAGTTAAATAGTTGTTCAATCAGATGGGAAAACTCACCAACTGAGAAGCATAATCTTTCGTGGTTATCAAATAATCAGGAGAAACACAAGCTTGGCCATTATTGCAGCACCACTTGCCTGCAATAATCCGTCTTGCCGCAACCTTTTAAATGCACAACAAGTTTTGATTAAACCATCAGCATGAAATGGTAAGATTTTTGTACTGAAAATCCCCCTAAAAAGTACATTATTATAGACCTCAAACATTTGTAGTAAAAAACTTTTAAAGTAAATTTAAAGAATGCTCCAATGAATGTTGAATGCGCATGACTCCTATTAAAAAGAGAGAAGGAAGTCTTTACTTTTAAGTTGATGTTTTTGTCAACAACTACAGGAGATTTGCCACCCAGCTCCAAAACTACTGGTGTAAGATGCTTTGCAGCAGCAGCCAACACAATGCGTCCTACATTGCCATTTCCTACAAGATTGCTCGGTCGAGCATCAAACTCAGAAATATACATACAGGTAAAGTTCAAAAACAAGTACTTTCTCTTTACAAAATTTTACTAATAAAAGTAGGGGGGCATAACTATTAGCTCATGAAAACATCTCCACATCTAATAGAAGAATATATCAGAGTTAAAAAGAAAATATGCTAAAGAAAAGTAATTTCTCATGAAAGAAGTAAATTGAGAATTATAGCTGAATATACTTTTTTAATTAAAAAAATAAAACTTTCATCTAAATTATAAATCCAGCATATAGTAATGAGTTAATCTAAATTTAGGCCTGATTTAGTGCTTCTTTCACGTTTCTTCATCCTTTTACGGAAAGGAGAAAAACTATTCCAGATCCAAGATATTACTGTAAAGAAGAAACTACCGCATGCTTCTAGCATTAATGTAATACCGGGTGAAAAAATAAAGGGGGAAACTCATGGCATTGATTATAGGAAATTGAGAAGTCATAAGAGTGATCAAGCATATGAAGCCACGTGCATTCAGATTTATTCCAGTCTATTTTCACAAAGTAAATACTCATCAAGCATCAAAAATCAAGTGATAAGAATTGACAACTCAGTATATCCAACCATGTAGCTTTAAAACTTCACTATCGAATTATTCGAACCTACTACCGCTTATCACTCAAATTGGGCACATCTAAAAATGTGTGTATAGAAGAGCCACAAGAGACTACAAGATAATAATTTAACATTTTCAATACGTGAACAGACAGAATTTCAGTAAAACTAATCATTTGTCACTTGACAAGGTCATCTAATAGTTTCTTTCTCCTCGTCGAAGACTGTTTTCAGCAGAACTAAGTAACTAACGTGTCTTATTGGCAACAACACTATTCAAATGTCACATGTACTTGGAATACCTGGATATAAAATAAATGGAACTATGAGGTTTCAAGCGCTTCAATGTGGTGAATATACGTCTATGACATGCATATGTCGATGAAAGTTTTCTCTCTTGTTCACTAAAATATGAGATCTTTTATACTGTGTATTCCAATTGCAATTAAAAAAATGAATGAAGCTGCATTTGTTTGGATGTAAAAAGTAGATAATGTTTCTCTATTGAAGTTTCATCTGAGCTAAGGATAATATCAAGATATTACCTAAATTCGTGGAATCTAAAATGTGTAAATGGTGAAGTTCACGAATACCTGTAAAAAATATTTTATCCCACTTTTGCTCTAGTAATGCAGTTGCTTCAGGTACAGCACCTTCAAAAACTTTTACCGCAGAGGTATCCATATACTCCCCTAGAAGTTTTGAAAGCACTGCAGATGTGGCAGGGGAGATTTCTGATGGTTTCAAAACTACAGCGTTACCAGCTGTAATAGCTCCAATGACTGGATCAAGAGATAATACTGGATGAAACAAAAAGATTCCCAAAGACACAAAAAAGTTGTCATCAGTGGCAGGGTTAAAATATTAAACAAGATGACAAGGCACAAATTCACTCTACATAAATAAATCACGAAAGACATTGCAAAGGAGAATATCTAATAGTTATCACGATAAATGATATCTATATGATACCGTTCTCCAATTTCTGAATTATAGTTGGAATGTGTTTTATGAAGGCAGGAAAAACTAAATAAACAACTGGAAGAAACTAAAAACAGGAATTAACTTACAGAGAGGATAGTTCCAAGCCGATATAACCAATGTAACACCAAGTGGTTCTGAAACTATTTCCCCTGATGAGGGGAAAGTGGTTAATGAGGTTTTCACCTGCAATTACTAGCAATTAGCATCATACTACCCTTGTGTTGATGAACAGTAGGAAAAAGAGTCCAATTTCATACCTTTTCTGGTTTCATCCATTTTTTTAGCTGCTTCAATGCAAGCTGGCATGATGATTTCATCGTAGCAATCTACATTCACAAATGATACTAATCAGAAGTTTGAAAGACAAATAATCAAAGATGCAGCATACTGGAGCTGGGATCATATCGCATGCGAAATTCCGACAAATAAAGATCCACAAAGAAGATAACTTAGAGCCAACTTTCAGAGGACTAAGAAGCTGTTTAGGTAAGCTCGAAAAATAGTTTGTTTCCGTCCATGAGGATAACTTATTGTTTTCTCCCTTTTAAGCAAAAAAAAGGTGCTTTTAAAGTAGCTCTCGCCTTACAGTAAAAATAAGCAACTGCTTATTTCCAACTTTGACTAATAAAGAAATTATTTTATTTTAAAAATTATATAACTGAACTTTTTAAGCTTGGCCAAACATCCTAGACTAAATCTTCCAACTAAATTTGGAGGCTTGACATTTTGAGTATCTTAACTAGTGAAACTCATATGATAGGTTTAGAAATGTACGGAGCGATAAGGTAAATTTAAAGCACTGGTAATATAATCTGGTATCTGATAAGGTAGAGCAATATTGCAGAATTCTCCATTCTTTTCCAGAAATAATTGAATAGATACCTCCCTTAAATTATCTCCACAAAATGTGCAGTTTCTGTTTCGTGTCAATTTTAAAACTCTAAAGAAATGATTGTAGATCGCATTAGTTTCAAACATAGACACAAACTTCATTTTACTGGCTGATAAAACAATTATGTATTTACTGTTTGTTATAAATGTTCAGTATTTATCAGAAATTTTTCAGTATTGCCTTGCGTACATGTACTGCACATGACCTATCATGCAAAAATATATGCACGAACAATCTTATAATTACATGATCTGGATGAAATTCTCAATCTTCTCAATTTTCAAAATTTAATTTTCGGCATATAAAAGCAACAGTCAGTTCTTAAATTCTCTCTTAAAATACTTGGAACCATTTGTTTCCACTTTTCCTCTATATGTGGTTGGGGTGACTTCGAGAACCTTCCAATTTCTATTCGAATTTTGACACCAAGAAAATTGAAAAAAATGTATTCGTTAACCCCCAGCAACTATCCACTATTTTAGCAAGAGTAACAGTCAACAAGAAGAGGCTGTCAACAAGGAAGAAAATCTTGAAAGGACCCGAACATGTGTAATAAAAATATAAGTTCCTATCCTATGTCATGCCTCTTGTCGCAGGGCTGGTGACTATGCCTAATTCACGAAGACATACTCCTAACCTCTTGGGAACTAATCCATCATGACAAAAAATTAAAACCTTGATGCCAAAGAAACTGGACATTGATTTGGTGGACAACGTTAATCTAATGAAATCTATATAATGACCATAAATATCCAGACAGATCAATAACATTAGCCACTGATTCAAAAAATTGATGAAACCTGTGAAGGCGGGTACTAAATGCTCCTAGCTTCTAACTGGATAAAATTCTTCATGTCCATTCAAATGCTCTTAATTGATAGCTGTGGAGACAACATTCCATTTTTAAAATTGAAACATAACAAAATTTCCTAGACGTAGAATTCTTACCTAATTAATCTGTCATTAGAATGCAGTAAAGGCAAACAACAAATAATTCAAAATCTGAGGAAGAAATTATAAAAAGTCAAATTTGTAGGTCAACAAACATCTAACTCGCCACCAGCTCGACTAAGAGTTCCAATCTAAAATGTAAACTGAACTCGCGTCAAGGCAAACAAAAGGGAGTGCTGGAAAAGATGAGTAAATACTCACACAAGCATTCAGTAGTCCCACACCGACAGGCTACAAATCATTCAATTACCCAGGAAATCAAGAATCGTATGAAACAGCCAACAGGTCATTTAATACAGAATTAGAGGCAAAAAATTGAAATAAAGCAACCACGAATTTGTTTTCAACAAAAACAGAGCATTAAATACAGGTTCAGAAAAAGACAAAGAATGTGATAAAGGAATTACAGCATTAAATTCCATATATATGTATCCTAATTGAATGGTCGAACTAACCTCGTATACAAATGATTCGAGTTCGCATTTATTAAGATCCGAACGGAGAGCTTCAGATATCTCTTTCTCATGGTGTTCGGCTATTTTCAACAGAGCCCTCAACTGGGTCATTCTCCACTCATAACTCTTCGTTTTCCCACTCGCATAGGTCCCTCGAAGCTCCTTCATCATCCCCTCCACATCCAACGCCATTGTTTGTGTATCTATATATGTATGCATATGTGAGTGCATATAAGGGTATGTATATATAGATATGAATTTGGATTTTCTAAAGGGCAGATGAGTATGGTTGTGGGTTGCGTGTATATTTATGTATAGGGTCTGGATTGTCGATGCGTTTGGGCTACTTCTATAGGAAACGGAGATGGCCAATTACGACAATAATATACAAATAAAATATTTGCACAGATAATATACAAACAAAATACTTGCACAGATGCGTACATGTATAGTTTGACTATTCTTCTTCTTTTTTTTTTTTTTTTTTTGGACGACGATTAACTATTTCAAATTGGAGTAGAACTGTAGGAGACTTGAATTTAAATTTACAACATATAATTAATAATTTGTTAAAGCTGGAAATTTTCCGTGCACATGTAGGAGTAGCAGTAATAAATAATAATCATTTTTATGACTTTTGTGGTATCAACAAAAATGGAAAACTGTTCTGGAAAATAACTCCAGTATAATAGTGTATTTTGAATTTTGAATGCAATTAAAATTAGGGTTTTTATGTTTAACCATCAGTGCAATCTCTATCTGATCATTTTAATTCTTCATTTATTACATTCTTGAATATGAAAGAAAGAATTAAAGTTCTCTTGACGTTAATTATTCCTTCAATTCATATCATAGTCATATACAAAGAAAAACGGGGAATTGGATTTGATGGGATGGGGTGGGTGATTAGGGCAAAACAAAAGATGAATATCCTTTGAAACAAAGCCGCCTTTTGAATGAAGCAAAATTAATATTAGAAGATGGCGATGTATTCGCCTTGTCTTGCACGTGAGTTGCTGTTGTGTTTTTAAGCGGAGAAAAGGCTGCTTATTTCCACTTTTCAATATTGACGAGTTTTTCCCATTTTACGATTGTGCATTCCATGAAAGAATAACATAAAGTTATTTTACTGTAAAAATCATTACAAAATATGAAAAATAATTTAAACAGACAATTTATTTTGATTAACGATAAAAATTATCAACAAATGCTCCGAATAAAAATAAATTAGAATTCTCAAATTTTTTGGAAAATTTCTTTAAATTCTACATTGTTTGTACAATTTGTGATTTTCCACAATCATATGATGCGCGAAAGTTATTATAGACAAAATATAATTGGGATAATTAGGCGAAATCATACCATTAAATTTTAAATCTTTAAAATCAGGTAAATAAAAACTATTTTACCGAATCAGTTTCTTAGGTTGCGTTCTCTTTATGTTTCAGTTTTCTGTTTTCATTTTCTAATTTTTTTTTTCTGGTTTTCGTTTTCTATGAATGTTTTCAAAATTGCTGAAAACTTTTTTTGTTTGTTATTTCTGAAAACTGTTCTAGAAAATGAAATTTTGGAAAACACGTTCTGTTTGGATTTTTTCCAGAAAACTATTTTGCCCTTATTTGATTCTCATTAAAAGCGAGCTCCACAATATTTGACTTTTCAACTAAATCTCAATCGTCCATTCCCCTAAATATTACTATTCACTTGAAAAAATTTCTTTTTAAATAATATCAAACACACACTTTGTGCACTTGTAATTATATTACATGTGATTATATATATATATATATATATATATATATATATATATATAGATATATATACACACACACACACACACACACACACACACATTCAACATTCATACATATATGATATACACAATATAAATGAAATAGAGATGTCATATTTGGTTATGTCAAAAAAGTTCAAAAATTCATACGTTCATCAATGATGCCCTAATTTTCTACAATACAAAAGTAAAAAAGAAATGTTTAATAATTGAGTACATGATACATCATAAGAAAGATTGTTGAGTTCGGAGTTCGGCGCAAAAAACAGAGTGCAATTCGAAGTTGTAGATCAAAAGTTATATATGTTTGAAGACAATGACCTATAAAGCAAATACGGGAATGACTAAATTGAAAGAAATGTAAAATTTTCGGACTAATGTGCAAGAAAATCTAAAGTTGAAGGACCTAAGTTGCAAATAAATTAGAGTATTTTAGAAAGAAATTTCAAAATTTGAGGATTAAAATGACAAATTTTGAAAATCGGAGAACAATAATGTAATTAAAATGACAAGTTTTGACCAATTTCAAATTTTTTATGATTTTTTTTTTAAAACGAAAACGTGGAAAATGGGAAAACGCGCGTTTTCCTTTTTTTAGTTCAAATGAATGGAAAACGTGAAAAACGTGAATTCCGCATTTTCCATTTCCTTTACAAAATTTGGAAAACGTTTTAGAAATTTTTTACGAAAACAGAGCAAGAGAACGCGTTTTCGGAAAAGGAAAACGAAAAACGACTAGAAAACGCCAAAGATAATGCAGCCTTAATTTTCCAAACCAAAACCCAAATCATTCGTCTCTCTCTTTCTTCTCTCTCTCAATCTCTCCTTCTTCCCTCTCTTCACACCAGCGGCACCACTTCTCTAGCAAAGGAGTCCAAATCGACGTTGCAAGCAGACCTGAACTCCAACTATTTTTTGTGCAGTGAATGCGGTGATGACAGTAGAATAATAAACTCCTCTCGCGGCGAAAGTCTTGAGGTCGGCTTGGATGCCTACGCCGAATCCAAAATTGAAGTCAGCGATAGTAATAATGTGCAGAATTCTAACTTGAGGCATTGTGACTATAGGCCTCGAATTTTCTTCTTGTTGAACAACTTTGAAATTCAGAACCTTAGCATTTTGGAATGTAGAAGAAGCTAGTGGCGAGGGGCGTAGATAGTAAATAGTAATTATTTACTAGTTGTGCTGATTCACATTTTGTTTAGAGTAAGTATAGTTCATCTTCCGAATATTGTACCTTTATCAGATATTTTGAGCAATATACATAGTAGATTGTTGTGCACATCTTTGGTCGAGGAAGAGACCGTTCTCGGAATCCATCTGGTTTTGGCCGTTCGAGATGAAGAGGATACTGGGGAAAACTTTTAATAGTGATCTGTGACAGCCAATCCAACTTCGTGAAAATTTATTGTGCATTAGAACTAGGGGTGAACGTCGGGTGGTTCGGTTCAGGTATCTCAGGAATGGGAACCGAATCATACTTTTCGGTTCTTGTAAAATGGAATCATTCGGTTCCATTGAATCGCAAGAACCAAATTATTCAGTTTCAGTTCTAATTCAGTTCTAAAATAATAATTATTTTTAGAGGCCTTATCGAGGAGTATCAGGCATCGGGAAGCAAGCTAATAACCTGAAATAAACTTCTTCTGAATATACCACGATCAAGAATTTCGAAAATCCTTTGATCCCGAAGAAAATATAGGACTCTCCATGAAACAGAAGATATTTATAGACCAAAATAAGAAACAAATGACCTAGAAGGTTTTTCGAGCATGGCAAAAAGTCATACAAATAAATTTGTATAGTAAACTTATAGGATGAATCATGAGTTTTAAATGCATTAATTATTATATATTTGTATTTAAATATTTAATTACCTCCATCGTGATCATTTACAACTTTGCTTAATAATAAGTTAGTCTCATTCTATTTTCATTTACTAAGAATTTCAGTTCAAGTGTGAAGTTAAATGTTACAATGAGGTAGAAACGTAACAAATTTCATAAAAAAATTAATAATTTTCAATTTGCTTAAAAAAAATTACAAATTCTTTTGATTTTTAGGTTTTAGGACAACCAATTAAGATCATAAAAAAATAAACAAGGACCAAAGACCAGTTCTACCTTCGATTTTTCGGTTCTAAAAGCGGAACTGAGAACCGAAATCGATTTCCTATTTTATTTTTTTTAAAACCATGCGGTTCCAATTTTTTCGATTCGGTTCCGATTCGGTCATATCGGTTCCGATTTTTTTTGTCCATCTCTAATTAGAATTGCAATTGTAACTAATTACAAATTTAAATAAAGTTACAATTGTATTTTCGACTGTGGTTCGACGATGGCGGTTGTGGTGGTAATTGATTACAAATTATACTAATGTAATTAATTACAGATTATGAATTACACTGATATTTTAGAATTCATAAATTACAATTGTAATTAATTACAAAACCTGATTCTGATTAAAAAAAAAAAAATTGATTTTGAAAATTATTTTGATACTTATGTAATTAGTTACGAATCACCTGATTACAAATATTTACATACTTAAATGTGTGTAATTGTGTATTTAACCCAATATTTTTTAAACAATTGTTTGAACTAAAATTAAAGAGTACTAATGCTATTTATTTCAAGGTTGAGATCAATCTCAACTCAATTGGCACACATTCATTGAAAAATGGAGAGGTGCACATGTACACATGCACAAACCAGCTCTTCTATTTTCAATGGGAGAGTGTCAACTGGGTTGAGATTTATCTCAACATTGAAATACATAGCATTATTCAAAATTAAACGATGCAAGTTTTCAAACTTATGTTGTATAGAATAAATAAAAAATTTCGTCAAATATTTTTTACTACCATGAATAGAACACTAAAAATATTATAATATACATAAAATAAAATAATAGCAAAAATTAATGAAAATCTAAATAAAATATATATAATGAGTTTTTTTGTCTATACATGTCAATAAAATTTAAAAAATAAAATTTTACTATTTTTTACTACATATAATTATTATTTTAATATTTTAATAAAAATGCGAATCGAATAATTATTTTACCACGAACATATCAACTCAATTCCTGGATTTCGCGATTCAATAGATAAATCTTTCCTTTTTAATAACTTTTGAACTAAAAAATTAGGCTCATACAATGCATGTGCAAGACTTAACCTACATATTCTCTTCAGGATTGACGCTTCTCTTTTTACATATTGTTCTTCATCATATTATTCACAAAATGAGATGTACGATAGACTTCTTTCTTCATATTGACAATTTTTTATTCATATTATTACATTATTATTTAATATTTTAATAAAAATTGCTGACCGATCAATTGTTTAATAAAAATTATATGAGCTAATTGTTAAATTGTGAATATATATTTTGCATATTGTGGTTATTTAAATTTATAATATTAAAAATAGAAACTGAACAAAGTCAGTGAATAAATAAAATTAATGTTAAAATGACGAATGGATTAATTGAAATCTGAAGTTATAAAAATTATCACAACTTGAATTTACTTAGAAAATTCGTATATTTATTATTTGTTTTAATTTGATAGGAAAACAACTCGAATTTAGTTCATAAATTATTGATAGTATTATAGGGCTTAAGTGGTATAATTTAAAATGAATGAGATATTGAGGAAAAGTAAAATATATATATATAAAACTTTTACCTTTGATCTTTAAGACAATTTTACGGACAATATGTTTACAGTTTGCTCTCGTTTGTTAGCTTGTATTAAACTTTTCACTGAGATATTTGATTTGATATCCATATTACATATTTTTTTACTTCAAAAGAATACAATAATTATAAAAATATAATAATTATTATAAAAAATAGTTTATAATTGAAAAAAAAAACATATTGATGTCATTAATGACATAGCACGGATGTCCATACTAATATCATTAATGATACATGTAACATAATACTTACTAAAACTTTGCACTAATTTTTGGCAAAAATTTCCAAAATTGGAAAGTTATTTTGGTGGAAAACTATGTGCAAATTTTGGTAACGGCTATTCTACTTTAATATACATTGAGAATTAAGATTAAGATTAAGATTTGTAAATGGGAAAATTAGATGAAGCCCTACATTCTAAGTTCCAATTTTAACAATAAGATGGTGAAATTTATTTATTTTTTAAATCAGGTGTTAATTACCTAATTAATATTTATTAATTAAATATTTTATTATTAAAACTTAAAATTTAACTTGTTATTACTTATTATTATTCATCCAAACAAAATTTAATTTTATAAAAAATAGAACCCTCTCTCTCTCTCTCTCTCTCTCTCTCGCTCGCTCGTTCTCGACTACGGCGACATAGGGTGATCGATGATCGGCGACGCAAGAACTCCAGCGGGGAGCCTGGCCTCTGCAGCGGTTGGAGATCGACCATAGAATATCACCATAGTGTCGGCGCTAGCAGCGGACCAAGAAGATTGCCAATAAACTCTCAGCCGCTGGAGAGCGCTATTGTGCATTCGCGCCGCCATCGCACAACGGTTCTATGCACTTCCTCAAGCAATATCGCGCGGACAAAATCGAGGATGAAGAGGGAGAGTGGAATTAACAAATATGTCAGATGAAATTTGACCGTAGCAGAGGAGTTATCTTGTGTGCTTTTCAAAAATGAGGTAATTAAAATGTTACCAACTCGGTGGTGGTGTAGAATTGTTGGTGATTGTCGTTTAATGAAGTTATGGTGTTGGATTTGATGTCGTGGTGGTGTTAACCGAGGCAGTGGTGTTGATGGTGAGGATTGTAGAGTTTTGTTGTTTGGTGGTGGTCGTGGTGTTGATCTGATGGTGGCTGGTTGGGGTTGCAATGAGGTGGAGGTGGGAGCTGGTGGTGGTGCCAATCTGATGGTGGTTGGTTGGGGTTGCAGTGAGGTGGAGGTGGTAGTTGGTTGTCGTGGTGGTGGTGGTGCCGATCTGATGGTGGTTGGTTGGGTTTGCAATGAGGTGGAGGTGGGAGTTGGTCGTGGTGGTGGTGGTGCCAATCTGATGGTTTTTGGTTGAGGTTGCAGTGAGGTGGGGGTGGGGAGTGGGTTGGGTTGGGTTGTGTGACCTCAAATAGTGATTGTGACCATTTATTAGGTAATTGTGACTAAAATTTCGATTAAATGTGACTTTATGTGACTTGTTTTGAGTACGGAATACGACCAATTATTATGTAATTGTAACAAAAAATATTGATTAATTGTGGCCAAGAAAATGAGTAAGTTGTGATCAATAAATAAATAATATGTGATCAAATATTGATGATTGTGATAATTTATTTTAGAGATTATGACTAACTGTGACTTTGTGTGACCATTGGACGAGGACGTGATGTGACCTACAATTGTGTCAAATATGACTATTTGTGTCGAATTGTGACTTTGTGTAAGTGAATTGTGACATTGTGTGACTTTATGTGACCGAACTGTAACCTTTTGTGATCGAAATGTGACCTTGCAGGTGGTGCGGGGTGAATTTTGCAACTAAATATGTAATTGTGACCGAACTGTGACTTTGCGTGACCAACTGTGACTTTGTTGGTGGGGTGGGTGTGGTGAGGTTGCGGTGAAATTTTCGACCAAATTTGTAATTGTGACTGAAATATGACTTTGTGTGACCAACTGTATCCTTACGGGTGGGGTAGGGTAAATTTTGTCACTAAATTTGTAATTGTGACTGAACTGTGACTTTGTAAGACCAACTGTGACTTTTCTGGAGGGGGCGGGTGGGGTAGGTGGGAGCTGGGTGGAATTTGAGATAAATTTGTAATTGTCATCGAACTATGACTTTGCGTGATGAGGAGGGTGTGGGTCGGGTCAGGTCGGGACGTGGTTGGTTAATTTGTATATGTGATCGAATTGTATCTTTGTGTGATCAACTGTGACTTGGTGGTGTAGGGTGGGATAAGGTAGGGTGGGGTGGGGTTCTTGGGGTGGGTCGGGGCTAGGATAGGGTGGCTGGGTGTTGTGGGATAGAATCGATAGATAGATTGTGGATTAGGTATTATTTTAATTTTATTATTTGGTATTACATTAGTTTTAATTTAATATATAAGTGTAATGAGTCTTACTCCTCGCCCTGTGGCGGGAAGGGGAGTTAATGCCCCCCCCCCCCCCCCCCCCAAAAGTGAGGGGGAGGGGATTTTCTCACCCTCCCCGTCACGAGGAGGGTAAAAAAAAATTCTAAGTTTAATTATTTTTATATTACATATAATATTATATTTATTTATTAATATTAACTACCTAAATTAAAAAAAAAAAAAAAATTTAAGTTTGTTAATTTTAAAAAGTGATAGTTAATGTGTTGTAGTTATGTACTTTTCCTTTTGTAAATCTTGAAAATATATAATCCATGTTTGAGCATTATTTTTTTAAAATAGAAATATAGAAATTGATTTGTGAAAAATAATTTTCCAGAGAATGTTAGTTAAAATGTATGGAAAAATATTTGGTTTACGTTCAAAATTATTATAGTAAGGAAATGATTTTGGAGAAAAAAATTGTAAAATGAGGGTTTGCATATTTATATTTACAATTTAGGTATCTTCTTAAAAATTACAATTATATACCATTCTTTAATAAATAACTAGTGTGTCAAGCACGCGTTGTGTGCATGGTGCAAATAGAACACATATAGAGTATCGTTGCGTGCAATTTGACAATTATTTAATTCTTTCTATTTTGGTTATAAAAAAAGAAATTCGGGCAGCTCAAGCAGCCAGCTGCCCAAAATTGACACTATAGTTGCCCTTTTTGTTCCCTTATATAAATAAGGGATATAACAAAATAGTATAAATTTCTCTAGTAGACTTTTAATTAGGTTATGAAACTTAGTGTCCGTTTAATTACGATGATGAAATATTGGTGGAAAGAAAATGATTTATAAGGAATTGGATAACTTATTTTCTTGAAAATTGGAAGTTAAGATATTTGATTGCGATGATGAAATTTGGGTAAAAAAAAAACGAATTCCATGTGTTTGGTGTTTGGTTGATGATATTTTTCATGTAATTTGATTGGTGAAAAGTATCATTTAATAATAATTATTTATCAATAAATTGTTTAATAAATAAATAATATGAAAAAATATGAAAGTGGTGAAAATGAGCTAAAGTAAGATTTAGAAAGTTGAATAGTTAAATTGCAACTATTCAAATTTGAATCGAATCAAAGAATGAAGATTGAGTTTTATCACAGTTCAATTAGACCCATTTAAAGTTGAAGTATCAAATTAGAAGAACAAAGAGTATAAAATCAGGGCAATTAGAAAATTGAGAACCAAAATGTAAGAAAATAAAAGGTTTTTCCATAATTGGAATTCACACCATTTTGGCTAGAAAATGAATTCCTTGAAAACAAAGAAAAGGAATTCCATGAAGAATTTGATCAATCAAACGAGCCAAAATTGAGAACTAGATGAGAATTTCATTTTTCATGAAAAATATTGGGTTATCAAACCCACCCTTAAGTTTGCTTAGGTTCCCTTGTTTTGGATTGATTTTATGTCCTAGACATTGCAAAAATAAAACAAATTTACATCATATTTAAGTTTTGTCTATGACACATTCTTTTCATGCTAACCATATACATTTTAGGGAAATTGACGTATTTAGTTCCTAAACGTTTGCATTTATGACCAATTAATCTCTAATCTTTCATTTCCGGTGCAAAAGTCCTCAAACGTTACATTTTTTGGCACAGTAGGTCCTTTTGGATAATTTTCATTCATTACAACGTTAATTTTTTTAAAAAGATTAAAACGCCCTTATACATAATTGATGCAATTAGTCACTGAACTTTGTATAAGGACTTATTATGAAAAATGTCAACGTTTAGGGACTAATTGCATCAAATATGTATAAGGGCATTTTAGTCTTTTATTTAAAAATTAACTTTGAAATGAATGAAAATCATTCAAAATGACATGTTGCATCAAAGAATGTTACGTTTGAGAACTTTGACAGCAAAAATGAAAGGTTAGGGACTAATTGGTCGCAAATACAAACATTTAAGGACTAAATGCGCCAATTTCCCTACATTTTATCAAAACACTTGCACAATAATGAGTGTCAACGAGACTTGAACTCGAGATTTTTGTTATTATCATATATGTTGATATAATTATATGAATTCAAGGCCCAACTCAAAAATCAAGGGCAAATTCAAGATTCATGATCTAAAAGTACGAAGCCTAATACTATTCCGTGGTGTAAAAAGGTGAGCAAGTTCCGCCTACAAGAGAAAGAACTGTCACAAGCCGACATAAGCCACTTTCGTCAGACGAACTCTAACCTCACAAATGTCCAACCTCATCATTTAGAATGGAGATCCTATATTTAGTTCGGTTATTACCGAGCTAAAAGTTCTCAAACACCAACAAGAAGAACTCAATAACAATATGGTAATCAACAAATTGACAAGTGGGTTGCATTGAGCCACTAACCATGGAAAAAGGAGTACGCAATAACTACACTTCTGCAAGATTTGATCTTTGTAAATTGTGGCTCAACATGTTCAAGATCAAAGGGACCCACCAAGAAGTATCAAAAGTCCAATTTAGACAATTCTTCATCATTGCATGTATTGAAAATAATGAAAATATCTATTATAAGTTACAGTATACTCTAAGTCCCTTCTATAAATAGAAGAGTTCTCCATGTTGTAAGGCATGTAGTTGTCATATAATTTGAGTCATTTTATATATATAATTTCTTTCAAATTCTTCACTCATATTACAAATCAAATATCAAAATATCACTTTAAGTTGACAATAAAGGGACATTAGTCCGAGTGACAGAGTCATTTTTGAACATCAACAGTGTAGAACCTTTCATCTAAATTTTAAGCTACTATAAATGGCTACAATACAAAACAAAACTTTATCGTCAATATTCCCTTGTGCTCAAGCCGGAATAATTTGTTTTTAATTTTTTATCAAAATGCTAAAGATGGATAATTTTCATGAATAAATCGTTGGTAATAAACATTGAAGTCAAGATTTTTGTCTATTTTGATTCAAAACTTCATCCAAAAGCGTATGTCCCTATTAATTCTCTCGACATTACAATTTTTCAACTTTCTTGATTATTTTAGACGTGTTTGCTGTTGGAATAAGTACCACATTCATGGTTCTTTTTTATGTTACAAATTTAGTGAATAAAAATGTCTTCAAAAACTGAATATAATATTGTATATCCTACATAATATAAAGGAGGTTTAAAGTTTTTGAGTTCATTACATGGTCAACCAATACGATGTCGTTTGTTGAAAAGACATAAAGAATAACTGATTTGACAGCCCTTAAAGAAAGATAATTTTTTTTTGCCACGATATTAATTTTCGGCTGGCATGGCAGGTTTGAGATCATCCTCTTCCTTAAATCCATCAATTGTTGCAGGTCTTCTTCACAACTTGAGTTCTGTGCACCAGATGTACTTGATTTTTTTTTTTTTTATCATAAATCAGATGTACTTGATGATATCCCACTAGAGGAAGGAAGCACAAAACCTAAAGAAAATTCTCCAAATTATCAAAAATATCATATTATTAGCAGGACCAGATAGCAATTTTATGTTTTTTGTGTGTATGTATATACTAGTGAACGTCTCGCGTTGCACGACCGTGAGCGTTGTGGTTGTAGTTTGGAAAAGAAAAATGGAGACCTTGATACTTCACAATGGAAGATGGCTTATTTGACTAACAACAATTATATACTGCCAATAAAGTAGTTATGCAAAAACTAAAAAAAAGTATCACCTCTTATGAGATGGGGTGGGGTGGGGTTGGGAGATCATCATTTGTCCACATTAGTAACAAAACTACAAAATATGGAACTATATAATTCCAATTCAACACTTTTGCATCCTATAAATGACTCAGGAGAGGATCTCAAGGATTTAGCAAAATACATACATCACCCCAGCTTCAATTCCACTGATTTGCTAAAAATTGTAAGAAATTGAGTAGAAAGCTAAATGTATTATTTAGATACAAAGAAATGTTAAAGATCAGAAGTATATGCCATGAGGGACCTAAATGAACATTTCAATACTTGGAGGACCAACACTCTTATTTTGAAGGATAAAAATGTAAAGTATAACCCACGCTTTTATCCTTAAGAATAAACTTGCGTTTCTTCCTTCTTCAGATGCCTCTATAGTCTATATTGTGCACAATCTTTTGGTTCAACTCTCACATGGTTTCTTCATCATTTGAGTTAACAGATTCGTTCCTTTTTGTGTGCTTCTCCATTGCTGTACATGTGTATAGTGTAGATTTAGTGTGTAGAATGTTCTTCTTGTCTTACATATTTTATCTGATTCATTCTGTAATAAGTAAGCTTTAAGAAATATAATCCCTCTTCTATTAGATTCAATTCTTTTACTTGGTATCAGAGCTAAGAACGGCCAACACCCAAAACTCAACTCCCTCTCTCAATTCAAGTACTGTGACTCCACCATTGATTGGTGGATCTCACGCTTCCTCATATACTATTGCCCTTTTGTTGGGGAAAAAAAATTCGGACCACAAACGGAATTTTTAACACAAGTAGCAAACACCAAATATTTCCCCTCAAACTCCGTGTGATTAAAATAGGAAATCAACAACTCAATCAAGCCAATCCAAACAATAGAATATCAAAATTATAAATACCAAAGCGATAAAACCAATAATTATTTAACGTCGTAAAACCCTTCAATGAGAAGGGAAAATCGACGGGGCAAACCGACAATTCCACTATTACCAAATAATAGTAATACAATATTTCTTTCCTAGATTTTTGCCCTAAATCTAGAAGTAACCAATACACACCTTCAAGAATTAATCTTGGCACCCAAAACATACATCATCTAATACAATAGATGGAACCCCAACAACAACAACAATAATGGAGATTAAATGGCACCTAAACCATTCTAAGATAATACTTAGAGAAACCCAAATCTTGAAGAAGAATACACAAAAATCAACACTTTCTTCTCCAAAATATAACAAGAAAAAATAACACCTTTTATTCTCCAATTGTTGTATGCATGTGTGTTGAAATTTCAGACCAAAAATGAGGAATTTATTGCTCCATTCCAGTTCACAGTGCGTAGTGAAGTTGGCCTCTGCGTAAGAAATTTCTAGCCCCCTGTTTTCGTTGAAAAAGAAAGACACAGCATCTTTCTCTTTTTCTTTTGTTAGGTTAGGCAATTGTTTAAGATAAATTGCACAAAGGTCCTCCAAGTCTTATTTCCAATTAAATGGGCTGGAACATATATATTTTAAGCCCAACACCTTTCTCATAGTCCATTCGTTAAACTTAACAAGAATAATTTCATTTTGTGGAGAAACATGATTCTTCCCTTAATTAAGGGTCATGGATTGGAAGGTTTCATGAATGGAACTTAACAGTGTCCTGCAGAAACTATTATGACAGAAGTCACTACAGAAAGTGGTACAACAACTGAAACAAGTCCAAATCCAGAGTTCAACAAATGGACTTCTACTGATCAACTTTTGATTGGCTGGCTCTACTCAACTCTGAGGCCAATAGCCATGAGGGTCATGTTAGCATCAAGCTTGAAAAGATTGTGGAAAAGCATCCAAGAATCGTATGGAATTCAAAATAAGGCCATAATCACTTTTCTTACTTGAGAGATGCAGAACATCGGAAAGGAGATCAAACTGATCAATATTTGAGCAAAGTGAAATCAGTAGCTGACAATCTTGAGGTGGCTGGAAAACCAACGCCTCTTCCAGATTTGATAAATTCAAGTGCTTGTTGGTTTGGGAGAATAATATACTCCAATAGTTGTTCAACTGAATAACAAGGATTCTATCAGTTAGGGAGAATTACAAGCTAACTTTATGACCTTTGAAAGTAGGTTGGATCATACCGCTGCTTTGAAATCTGAAATGGGCAATCTAAGCCTAAACACTTCTACTCACTTCACTTAAATAGCCAGAAGTACTTTTCAATGAGGAAACTATCCTGGTAGAAACTCTTACAATAGAGGAGGTAGAAGAGGATTCAAAGGCAGAGATGGTAGAAATTATGGAAGAGGAAACTATGGAAGTGGAGGATGACAAGTGGGGGACGACCAGTGTGCCAAGTTTGTGATTGGTCACAGAGCCAACATCTGCAACCACGGATATGACAATTTCTATGATGGATCATCACCTCATCAAATCTTCAGAAGTAATGACAACAAAAACTCGGCCTATGTTACTATCAATGATGTTGCTGATATTGCAGCATGGTTTGCTGACACACGGGCAACTCATCATGTGGTGAATGATGCTAATCTTCTGGATTTAGGGACAAAGTACAACGGTAATGACATAATTGAAGTTGGGAATGGTAATAAGTTATCTATTGTACATGTTGGTAACACTCTATTACCTAGCCTAGATAAGAAACACATTGTGTTAAATAAGACACTACATGTTCCTAAAA
Organism: Ligustrum vulgare; assembly: GCA_963555705.1. Taxonomy (NCBI): domain Eukaryota; kingdom Viridiplantae; phylum Streptophyta; class Magnoliopsida; order Lamiales; family Oleaceae; genus Ligustrum; species Ligustrum vulgare. The sequence goes on from OY743168.1 coordinate 20,068,251, forward strand.
TCAAGAACAATTTAGTGAGTGTTTCTCAGTTAAATTTTGATAATTCTGCTTAAATGGAATTTCACACAAATTATTGTTATTTGAAGGACAAGAAAAAAAAGGAGCTAATACTGGAAGGGACTCGTAGGGGAGGACTGTATCAGTTGGATATCCCACACCAAATTATCCAACGTCCCAAAAGTTTCAGGCCATGCAACAGATCAAAAATTCTAGTTCAAAAAATTGAGTCAAGTAACAATGTACCTAGGAGTTAGTCTATAAAAGTCATGTCTATTAAAATGAGTCCCTCTACTACTACCAATTGGCACCAAAGGCTAGGACATCCCTGTTTACAATTGATTTCTCAAATTATGCAACAATGTAATCTTCCTTTTAATGAAAGTACTTTTAACTTCTGTGAGGCTTGTCAACTTGGAAAGGCACACTCTCTTCCCTACTCTAGATCTACTTCTCGTGCCAAAGCATCTTTAGATCTCATCCATACGGATGTATAGGAGCCTACACCCATTGCATCTACCTCACAATTCAAATATTATATCCTTTTTCTTGATGCCTATAGCATGTATGTCTGGATCTATTCTATGCGACAGAAATCTGAATCCCTGCACATTTTCACTCAGTTCAGAAACTTTGTTGAGAACAAACTCGGTAGAAAAATCAAAACACTTCAATCTGATGGTGGGGGAGAATATGCATCCTTTTCTTCTATCACCAGCCCATCAGTAATAGAACACAGACTCTCTCGCCCTCATACTTCTGTTCAAAATGGTAGAATTGAAAGAAAACATCGACATGTCACAGAAATGGGACTAACCTTGTTGGCTGAAGCTCAATTACCCCTTCACTATTGGTGGGAAGCCTTCTCTACAACTACTTACCTTATTAATAGGTTGTCAGCTCCCTTACTTCACATGAATAATCCCTATACCACCCTCTTTCAAACTAAGGTTGATTACTCTTCACTAAAAGTTTTTTGATGTGCCTGCTATTCTAACTTAAGACCCTATCAAAAGCACAAATTTAGTTTTCACTCTACTAGATGTGTGTTTCTAGGCTACAATGTATCTCACAAAGGTTTTTAATGCTTATCATCATCTGGAAGACTATATATTTCTAGACATGTTATTTTTTATGAGCCATCCTTCCCATTTTCAAAGGGTTTTCTCAATACAAAAGAACCGCCTAAGTCTATCATCATCCAACATAATCCATACCTACCTTTTCTAAACTCAACTGTGTCTCACTTACAGCCAGCTAATACATCTTCTCTTATCTGTCAACCAGCAAACTCCAGCACTTCTTGTCCTACTGCTGAGTTTAAAGGGGTGAATAGAACCAATGGTGCTGATTTTAGTGACTTTGACAATGATGTTGCTGATACTAAGGCGTGTCAAAACGGCTCGTCGGCTCTGGTAGCTCGGGCTCGGATCGTTAAAAGCTCGGGCTAAACTCGGCTCGAGGCTCGTAGGATCGAGCCGAAGCTCTGGCCGAGCCCAAAAATACTCACTGGGCTCGAGCCGGGGCCGGCCCGTGTGGCCCGCCGAGCCACACGGGCCGGCCCGTGTGGCGGGCCAAATTGGCCCGAAGACACGGGCCAGAATTGGCCCATGTCTCTGCTGCTGCTTTAGCAGCAGCTGCCTGCAACACGGGTTGGTACATTTTTTATCTGATTTTTTGATCTGATTTGAAATATGCAGATTTTTTTTTTTAAAAAATTTGAAATTTGAATTTTTTTTTCCCACGTTTTTTTTCTATAAATAGGTCGCATTTTGTTTGTTAATTCACAATTCACTTACAAGTTTTTTCATTTCGTCATAATAGTCATTTGTTTGCTATAATTTCTATTCAATTCTCTATTTCTCTATATTCTTCAATTATTGTGATAATATTTCTCTCCATTTCAAGTTTCAACTTTCAAATTTGAAACTAACTACATTCTACACTATAATACTGTTATACTGATAAGTATAGAGTTTAACAGCGATGAAGTTAACCAATTCAGGGGTAGTTCTAGTACTCCTACTCCCTCTCATATCGATGTCTCCGAAAATGCTCCCATTGACTTGGATGATATCCAAGAGGAGGAAATTGTTGAAATCAAACGAGCTAAAAAAGAGTCATCGGATTGCTGGCAACATATGACAAGGAAAAAATTTGGTGTTGAAAATGGAGTTGATATATGGAAAGCGTGCTGCAATTACTGTGGTAAGGAAATGAGCTGGAAGCCCGGATCAAGCACGTCACATTTGAATCGGCACATAGCAAGGGCGTGCAAAGCGATACCGGTTGGTGACCCAACACAGTCCAGCTTGTTTTTGGTGGTTCTGGACCTTCTGGTACTACTACTCTTTCAACATTTGTGTATTTGCAAGAAAGATTTCGCAAAGGTATGGCTGCATATATGGCGGCCGCTGAAATGCCACTTTCCTTAATTGACTCTGTTCACTTCACCCGACTTGTGCAGAATTATCTTCAACCCAGGTATACTCCTTACTGTAGAAATACACTTCGTGCAGACACCGTAAAATTATATAACAAAAGGAAAGAAATTACCATTAAAGCCTTAAAAACATATGAGACTATTATTTCATTTACATCTGATTTATGGACTGGTGGTAATAAAAAAGGTTATATTGCTGCCACAGCTCATTACATTGATAATCTTTGGATTTTACACAAAAAAATTATTGCATTTAGATTAGTAGAATATCCTCATAATGCCGCTAACATACATTTAGTTTTAAAAGGGATTATACAAGAATTCAGTATGCAAGATACGATTCGTAGTTTTACTTTTGATAATGCTAGCGTTAATAAGGTTGTTATTGATAAATTTATTTCTGATTTTAACCCTGCATTTGATAGTTTATTTTTTCACCAACGTTGTGTTTGTCACATTATCAACTTAATTGTTAAAAGTGGTTTAAAACATATTGAAAAATCCTTAGATAAAATTAGACAAGCAATAAATTTCATAAATGTATCACCATCAAGAAAACAAGCATTTAATAGTTTGTGTGCGGAGTATAGTTTAGAAGAACATTCATTTGCTACGGATGTATCACATAGATGGAACTCTACATACCTTATGTTACACTCATGTGAAAATTATGATAAAATTATTTCAATGTATTATAATGGTAGACATACGTATGGATCTGACAATAATTTAGAAGAGTGGGAATGGGAAATTGCATTCTGTGTAAAAAGATTTTTAAAAGCCTTTTATGATGCCACAAATGCATGTAGTGGTGTTTACTACCCAACATCTTCACTTGTTTTACAACACTTTTTTCATATTGCACAAACATTCAATCAATATAGAAATTTGCCAATTTTTAATGTTGTAGTCAGTTCCATGGAGTTAAAATTTTGCAAATATTGGGAAGAATTACCTTCTTTATTTGTTTTAGCATCGGTGATGGATCCTCGATTAAATTTAATGGGCACTAAGGCTATTATAAAGGGAATTTCACAAAATTTAAATATAGAATTATCACATGTTGATGTGGAATCTTTATTATGTGAAATGTACAATTATTATACTGCAAAAAAAGATCAATGTAGTTCTAGTTCCCAAACTAATGTTTCCCAAAGTACTCCAATGCATTCTAATTCTTTATGGGACTTTATTAACACAAATGCAAGTGTTCCCTCAATTAGTTACAGTGGAAACACATCTAGATCGATAGGTGGTACAAACGTTGAAATTCCATCTGAATTAGCTAGGTACATGTGTGTGGACGTTCGCAGTGTTTTAACACCACAAGAATTAGAGAATTTTGATGTTTTAACTTGGTGGAGGTGTAATGAAAGGCAATATCCAGTTGTAGCAAAAATAGCACGTGATTTACTAACACCTCCGGTGTCCACCGTGGTATCGGAGGCTGCATTTAGTTTAAGTGGTAGGATTTTTGTCAA